>JASFAT010004443.1:0-1200000 GCA_031353405.1 Baronia brevicornis
CGCCTCACTCCATTAATAATATTTTAACTTCACTTGTTCATCTCAATTAAGGAACGACGTTAGTTTTGCCCCAGATGGCCTCGTAAAAGTCTTTAAGGTTTTCATTAAAAGCGCTGCCTGCCTTCGTCTAGCCACCGAGCTTTCTCCGTTGTGATTTGGGTCAGAGATGCACACACGTCTTAACCAGTTTAGACCACAATAGCGCATACAGCTGACAGGGCTGGCGGTATTTGCCATAGTTTTAAACTTGTAGACATCCGCTGACATAGAATAATGTAAGTAAAGTAATGGTTTGCGTGAAGTTTTTTCTTTTACTTTGATGGCAATTAGTCATAACTATTATGCCAGTGTCAAGTAAAATATAATAACATCTAGTATCTTGAAATGTATTAGACAGCTTGAGACGTTATATCTTAACCCATTGACTGCCAGCTACGAGATATCTCGTAGTGTTCTTTTTTCAATAAAAAAATACTGTAAATGCTATTACAATATTATATCAGTAACTTAATATAACTATATTTTAAACTAAACTTAAACATTCATGTATTCTTCAAAATAAAACTTTGGCACCCAGGGCAAGACGCTCTAAATATGTCTGGCAGTCAATGGGTTAATAAAATGGTGGCCATTCTATTAAATACCTTCTATGGGTTTTTGCAGTCAACTATATAATACACGCATTTATATGGACAGTCAAAAGTTTTACTTAGCTAAGATCCGCGACAAGCAAAACAATAACAGAAAATTAATGTGTAGACCGAAAAGTGACTTTTCGGTTGTCTTCCGTAGAGTCTACTATACCTGAAGATGCCTCGTGTTGGGGCGAAACACGTGTCGTTTACAAGATGGAAAAGTAATAATGTGTGTTTGGTGTTGTGTATAATGGTTGGTGGGTGGAGAATTGATGGCCGATTTTGGTTTTTGGTTTAAGTTCCAAATAAATCCACTTAACCCAACGGAAAAACACACATTATTAATTTTCTGTTATTGTTTTGCTTGTCGCGGATCTTAGCTAAATAAAACTTTTGACTGTCCATATAGTGATGGATTTCCGCAAAGTAACGCCTGACTCCATTAATACACGCATTTATTTCGTATCACTTCACTTATACGTCTTAATCGAACACCACCACAATTAAACAATATAATTAATACGTCAGCATAATTTAAAAATATAATTGATAATAAATAATAAAATAAGGTTATGGAAATGAAATGAAAAGGTGTGACTTGGCGGGAAAAGTACCGTAAAAATAATATCTTGCTCACAACTAATTAGTTCGACTCTGACTGGGAAGTTTCTGTCAGGCATTAGAAGGCAAATGAAAATGGATGGCAATCAACGTAGCCCATAGAAATACACTAGATGCATTGTGTAAGCATGGTAGGCTTTTGAAACCTTTTTTTAGGTTCCAATATGAGCGCTGATAAAGTGAACCGTAAAAGGTGGAAGTCAAATTAAACCTTCTGTAGTCTCTGCATTCAAATTGAAATTCTTTATTTTTCGACATAAGTAATAACACCCATCCCTCCATCCTCCCTTGCGAATCGTGGGATTCACTATGACGAATTCTAATAAAATTATTAATGGAGTCAGGCGTTACTTTGCGGAAATCCATCACTATATGGACAGTCAAAAGTTTTACTTAGCCAAGATCCGGATCTTAGCTAAGTAAAACTTTTGAATTCTAATAAACCTAATTTGTTAAAAGTGACGGCGAAGTGGTTCGCCACCTGTCATGTCCCAATTCCCACGAAGGCGAGAAGCGACTAACGAAAAGCCGTTTCGCTACAATGAATAATGAGTGTGGAGGAAGCAAGGAAGGTGTGCCAGGATCGTAGCGGATGGAGTATGTGTGTATGTATAATATTTAATTTGCCAAACGCATTTTCCAAAATTTCCAATGAGTTTCCTCTGAACGTAGAAGAAAAGGCGGAGGAAACTAACTCCGCAGGTATCCTTAAGTCTTCATCGAAGAAGATAAAAAATGTTTAAGAGGAAGATGATGTTTGGCCGCTTAGCTCAGCAGTGAAGGTTTTACCAAGAACACAGCTGGGCGAAGGCCTCCCCATTTCTAGAGTGGACATCAACTCACCACGCTTGTCCAAGGCAGATTAGCTGGATACTCAAACTCGGAGTATCTGTAAGTTATACATATGTATGTTTTTTCGACGCGGGCATGGAACTTGCGACTATTGACTTCGTTATCGATAGATTCACCACTCGATGCGATACAATAAGGTCGCCAGATTTTCTACGCGAGTCAGAATTTCACTGTCTAATCGGGTTACTCGTGTTTCTGGCAACAATTCTCTACAGACAAAGCTCTACCACAAAAAGCGTTGTGGCAGCCCTGACAACTGATGTAGTTGCGGTATTAATAACGTTATACTGGAGAACTCGAAAAGTAACATTTTATTAACAGTTGACATTTGTTAATAATTGCTTTGGCATATAATAATAGGTTTTACTGTGAAATAAAAGTATTGTATTATATTATTTATATTTGCCTCTAAAAATAAGATTTAAGTCAATTCCTAGTTTTATATCGTGCGAAATATCTTATATAATATAAAAAAAATTCTTTCATATAAAACTAAATAAATAAATGAATTATTATTTGAAAAAATTGTATTATACCCTGTACAAGTTAGCTTGATCTTTTTGACAGATGTAAATTTTTCTGATCGACATAACTTTGCAATGACGAACATATTATTTTCTTAATCTAATGATTTTAAAAATTGTAAAAATATTAAAAAAAAAATACATATACACAAAAGTCCCTAAAGATTCAAGCGTTATCCGAAAATTTTAAGACTTTTTATTGCTTCAAAGTAAAATTTAAATAGGAACACTGAAAATAATAGACGCTTGTACAATGTTACATCGGTCGGACGGATGGGACACGAATAACAGGGAGTAACTGTTACAAATATCGATAACAAAAGTTATAACATATAAAAGTTATAACTTAACAATGATCTTCAATAATGATTGAAGATCATTGTTAAGTTATAACACCAAGTGTCATCCGTTACAAGTTTAAAAAAAGTGTTTGAACTTGAATGAGAGGTGAGTGAAAATTGGAACAAGATATAATATATAGGAAGAGTGTGAACTAATAATAGATATTGAAAAAATAAATATTATTCTTTGGGAAAACGTATGTAGGCAAACCAATGTGCGGGATGCCTTATCTGGAGTGCGTGGAACAAAACAGAGTCAGTAGTTCTGGGATAAGGTTCTTGGACTAGAATAGTAAGTTCATGAACGAAATCATATATCTAAGTGTTTACAAATAACATACCTAGGCAATTAGTGAGTGAGACTAGGTATTTTACAATTTTTATTGTTTATTTATTATAGTTCTTATTTTTTCTTATATAGTGGTAGAGCCACGCTGCAGACGAATATTTTGCCAAGAATGGCATAATATTTGTCTGTAGCATGAATGGGCCGGCTCGCCCGGGGAAGTAACACACTCCCGTAGAAAAACCGGCGTCTGAGTGATAGCTTATATAATAAATGAAACACAAAATTCTAGTTTCATCGTTTAGTGTTACTTACGATTACTTCGCAATCAGCACGAAACCAAAATAAAAAAAACAATTACCTGAAACAAAAAAATTAACTTTATTAATATTTTAATTGAAAACGTGACACAACATTGTGGTGAGTTCATAAAAAGTTTATATTAGTGAAAAGAGTGGTTAACAACATTCTATATTTGGCCGTGGAACCGGTTTGCGCGCCGAATGTTGTCCGTTTCAATGCGCGGGCGCATCACGATGTAGATCTTCATGATATATTATCTGTGTATGTGAACGTATTACAACTATCGGAAGTTGTTCGATACGTATCAGTGACATTTACAAATGAACTCACCGATCAATAATGTTTTCTTCGAATAATATTTATATCGATTTAAATACATGTATGTATGTACCCAACATTAGTGTCTAGTAATTAACATCTTGCTTGTTAAAACTGTGTTGAGTGCTATTGCTCTTAGGTGTGTTAAAAATACATTCAGACTGTGTCGCTGGGTGAAGACCTTTAAGGAAGGTGTCATTATGGAAGGTGAGGGGAGGGGAAGGGAAGGGGGAGGGGAAGGGGAGGGGAAGGGGAGGGGAGGGGAAGGGGAGGGGAGGGAATGGAAGGAGGAGGGTTTTTATGGGATAGGAAGGCAAACAAGCAGGCATGTTAACTGATAGATTTCGGCAGCGGCATAGGCAGTGCGGAAGCGTTGCCGACCTTTAAGAAAAGTGACATTATGGGAGTAGGAATGGGAGGGAGAGGGGCGGAGGGAGGGGACAGAACTCGAACTCAAAGTAAAATAAAAGTCAACAAAGCTGTCTAACCGGGTACAGGTTGGCAGGCATTATCTTTCATTCTAATAGATTCAAAGTAATATACACTCTTGTTCTGCGCCAAGTAAGAATTGATATAAAAGCCACACAGCAGATGGGCATTCTTTGATGTTATTCTCAGTTAGCCACTGACAAATAAGGATATGATTGGTATACTATCGATTGAGTTTTACGATAAGGCTATAAATATATCTGGAGGGTGCACTTCGCTTTGCATTCTATGCCTGCGGTGTTTATTTATAGAGGAACTATGAACGTATCTTCACATAAGTAACATTAAACTGATCGTGTGATGTCAAAAGATATACACTCTTATCAGGTCATTCGTAGCACCATAATACTTTGGGCACTTTACTCATTCCATATACGCCCACTAGGGACGTAAGTGTGAATAAATAACCCTATTGTTAAAATGTAGCCATGCTGTGCGCAAATTTTAAGAGTTATAGTCCGGACGTCGTTAAATTTATATTATACACCGTGACTTTTTAATTATCAGAGAAAACTAAAATTCGCGTTTGTAAAAATATGTATGTCAGTAAGTAAAATTCAAATATTATAGCGTTCATAAAAAAATATTGTTTTATGGGACTTCAAAGAAATCCTGTAAATGCATCAAATATTTGTACGCCATCTTCGTAGTATTTGTTTACTACTATGCATGAGACGCATGTATTCATAAGTATAGCAACAGCGCGTGCGAAAGAGAAAAAACGTCTTTTGTCGGCAGGTTGCGCAAATTGTTTTCATTCATAGTTATCCCTTCCGTACGTAAATATTACGCGACTAAATTAGGTTGGTTTAGGTGCAGTTCATATTGGAATGATAATGATGTCTATTTGAATTAGCAAGATTTTTTGTTGTATAATTTTTGGTGTATATTAAGGATTTTTAATAAATATTATATAAAAATAAATTTTTTTTTCATCGCCAAATTTAATGTATATCGATAACTGAATATATTACTTAATTTTCTCGGGTAATTAAAAAGTCACGGTATATTACTTTTTAAGATTATAATTTGTTTTTGTGCCTAATAAATAAATAACTGTTGTAGTAATGTTACCGGCATTGAAGACATATGTAGATTCGTTTTTTGAAGGTTCCGATTTAGTATCGATTCGGTAATACCGTTGATAGCCGGTTCCATAGATTGATTGTGCATGAAAAAAAGTTTTTAAAAAAACGCACAGGCCAAGATCACTTGACTTGGATAGTGATCGCAGCAGCTATCTTTCTGTTTTCACATAGTGGTGGCAAATTAGAAGAAACTGTCTATCGTTTCATCTTTAGTGACGGTGTCATGATTCGCGAACGTCACGTAGTGCCGTCAGGTCAGAACAAATTGAAGAAACAAGTTGGTACAAGTCAAACACGGCGGATACAACACAACAATGAGTCAGGGAACAAAGAGCGAGTGAGCGATCACGTCCTGCCTCCCGTTAAACTGTTGTTTAAACAAGCCATCGTCACAGGTATTGAAGCAGCTGGGCAAATAAGATTATACTTTCGAAGAACGGGATCAACGGGATGATCCGGTTGAATAAGTATTTATTTTGGACATTTTCAGATATAGCATGTCATAAAAAATCCTTACTTTTCAAAAAACTACTATTCTGTACGGTTCGTAGATGCGTTGCTTACTTTCGGGTAGCAATTAAAATAATGGGAGAGGAAGAACGAGAAGAAGACGGAAAAAGGAAGTAAGGGGAGAGGATGATAGAAGTAAAAGAACAGGATGAAGGCCTCCATATTCTTTCATTCAACCTATGAAACGAAGTTACAAAAATACAGTAGTATTAATACTTCAATGTAAACGATTATTCGTATAGAAATTAAATATTAGCAAATTTTATTATTATTATCGATCGAACTGATTTTATCGATTGATATCGATTCGGAGTCAATGACCGCGGGTTCAAGTATCGCATTGGGATAAATATATGTACAGCCTAAAAATATTTATCCGACTAAGGATTGTGGACGAACGTCCAATCCTACTGAAATAAAGAGGCTGCCTAAATATATGGGCTTGGAGGAAAATTTTCTACTTTCCACTCAATTATTTTATCGTCAGTTTGAATATGAGTTACAAATTAAAACCTTTAATGAGAAGATAATTGATGTTACCCATTACTTCAATTTGTCGATTGAAATGGCGTTCACTTTTGGAGGTGTGTCCAATACTTTGAATAAAATTATAAGAGTAATAAACAAAGCATATTATGGCATCAACTCTAGAAACGGGGTCGGTATACACAACGAATAATACAGGCTGTACTAAATTTAAGTCGACTGGCTTGAGACCTTTCCTTGGAAGAGTAAACACGTAAAGCTTTTCACGCGAATAAGTTTTTAATACATGATTTTTCCCGCCAACTTACATCAGTGACGTTGTGTTTTTATTTCATTTCACATAATGTTATATAATTATCATTTATATTACTTAATTGTGATGGTGTATTATACAATATAGTTCGATTAAGGCGTACAAGTGAAGTAATATGAAATAAATGCGTGTATCGTGACTTTTTAAGTTCACTGAAAAAGTCCATAGGTTTTGGTAGAATAGCCACCATTTTATCAAGACGTAACGCGATAAGCTGACTTGTTACATTTGAAGAGATTCGATATTTTTGTATATTACTCGACACTGGCATAATAATTGTAACTTATTGCCATAAAAAAAGCCCGGTAGCCGCAGCTTTTGAATAAAGCTTCATAAAACACTTCGAATTCACAACATCTCTATGCGAAACATATTTGGACGATAAAAAAACTTTACACATAATCGAACGTTTAGTCACCTACGATGGTACGCAAGAACTCCTAGTTAGAAAAACCGCTGAAAGTAAATGGTTGCACAGGGTATCTTCCACGAAAGAGGGGGCCCATTCTTGCCACAGAAAAAAAACTGTCAAATTTTATTTCAGACTGAAGTTTATTATTCAAAATGTAATTTTACTTGTATCCATCTTGAAAAAGATAAAATTTGACTTTCCAAAACATGGAGAAGACAAACTTAGTTACTTAGTTTAATCCGATCTTCATTGGAACGTTAACATTCTGTTGTTGTATGCAGCCAGACCTTTTCTAAAGCGCACCATTATGATTAATCTATGGATCTTCAACTCTAGTTACTTTCTATTACCTTAAATAGCTCTTCCTCAATGTGGGGTACTTTAGTTATGTTTACGTGTATATAGTCTTAAATGTATGATCCATTTATTCTAGATGTTTTTGATTTGTTATTCATATATTATACCTGGATCATCGACTTTGCGTGTATTTATTTTTTTATTGATATATGCTTGTACATGTGAATGATTGTTGCTCGATTGCCTTACATTCTATAAAAATAAATTAACATTTCGTTTGCGCGATGCTTGAGGAGGCTCAAAACGTTTTTATTTTTTTTTGCTTTTACTTATTAATTTTCCCTTCTTCTCTCATTACTTAAATCTTACTCTTAAGTACACTACATATCTGCAGTGCTCAGGTACCGATTGCCCTTAATCTTCACGGATGGTGGCAAAACCATACAACCATGTTACACGCTTGCACATTTGAGAGTCTTCATAATTCACTTTTAAAGATTTTCGTGCATAAGTTTGTTTTATAATCCATTATTTCTATAAATTTCCGTGTTCAACGCCGTTGTTGGTCTTGTTTCGCTATATTTATTATATATACACATGTATAAGCACAGTTAGGTTAGGACCTACATATCTATTTCTAATGTCACGACTGCAAAACAAAATGTCACAGTCACGAGCGTGCATCCAAGTTCCAATCAATTATCCACAGGTAATACAAATATTATTAGTGATGTTACAAAAGAAAATATCATCGATATACTATCGAGTAATTTAAGAAAGTATTTTTTATATAGATAAAACATAAAGATAACAAAATTAAGATTTATTTATATACATATATTTTTATAAGCATGTATCATATTTAAATGTATTTTTTTTAATCAATTTCTTTATAATCTGTGTAAAACGGAACACATAGGGTAGTAAAAATATATATAACATATTATGTGTCTTTTCCCACCAACTTACATTAGTAACGTGTTTTTATATCATTTTTATAATCCTATATTATTATCAGTTATATTGTTTAATTGTGGTAGTGTATTACACAATATCGTTCGATAAAGGCGTATAAGTGAAGTGATATGAAATAAATGCGTGTATCGTGACTTTTAAAGTTGACTGAAAAGTCTATAGGAGGTTTTGGTAAAATAGCCACCATTTTAAAACGTGACAAGCGGAATAGTTACATTTTTAAAAGATTTGATATTATTGTATTTTACTTGACACTGACATAATAGCTTTAATTAATTGCCATCAAAAATTTAAAAATATATTATTTATTCATAGCTTTGGAATTTCATGAAGTTGATTAAGAAATAACTTAAATAATTGAAATAAAAGAAAGTTCTGCAAATAATTAATTTAATTTCTTTCTTTGCTATACTATAAGTGTGTTGAAATTTTATACTAATAAAACTTATTGCCGAATTATTTTGGATCGGTGCGATTCGATCTTCCCGACGGAATCGATTTTCCTCAATTAACAAAACATCAAGCACATTCATAACATTAATTGAAACCAGACATACTCTTAAATTATTCTGTTACACATTCAATTATATATCTGCACGTGCTACTACTAGATTTGATTTGTGGCGAAGAACGTAAAAAAAGTAGGACGTGAAAAAAAATATGTACCAAGCCAGCGGTGGTCCACGCCTAGGGCAGTCCACATCAGATTGATAGATAGCTGAATAACTTGAATTCATACTAAGTGTAGAGCTCGGTTCGCTGTTGATTTATAGATCTGCACTAGTAATAATAGACTGGGGAAAATCATGTAGGTATAATATAAAAATGATATACATCTTAACATATGTGTATCTATTAAAATATCATTACGTCGTATAAAACCGGATTTAAAATTAATAAAGACTTGAATTTTCTGTTATATACTTTATATATTTGTGCAGAAGTTATGTATATTTATTTTATATATAATTGAGGTTAACCTGAAAATAAGTCATCACATGGAAAAAATGATCGCTAGTCATGAGCGTTTTTCAAACAAGAAATGAATATTTTTCAAAAACCAGCAAAACTGTATCCGTGCTGGTTTTTGAAAAATATTCATATTAGTGTTGCTGCATGTTAAAAATTATTAATAAAAATATATTAGACTATAATGTTCTTTAGAGAGAGTTATGTTCGGATTTCTCCACTGGATATGATTCAGAATGTAGCAAAGAGAGTAACGGAGTACCAAATTCGGATTAAGTTTGTTGTTGTGTGTTGTACTTCTTCGGGCGAGTTAGG
This sequence comes from Baronia brevicornis, assembly GCA_031353405.1. NCBI lineage: Eukaryota > Metazoa > Arthropoda > Insecta > Lepidoptera > Papilionidae > Baronia > Baronia brevicornis. The sequence continues at coordinate 9,735 of JASFAT010004443.1, forward strand.
CCCATTCATGCTACAGACAAATAATATGCCATTCTTGACAAAGTCTGCAACGTGGCTCTACCTGATAATATCCTAAAAAAGACTGGAAACCGCTAAATATTAGCGTCTCCCCTTCGCATGTGTCCGAAATAAGTTGGTTAAATATGCGTTATATTAATATATATAAAAAAAAAACATTGGAAATCAGAATGAGTCGACCAAATACAGCGACAAGTTATAGATTCACGTCTCAGTAGTAGAACTCCGAACGCGTGCAATGAAAGCAAAAGTCGCCGAGTATTTTTTTTTGGATAACGCCTACAAGACAGACTCACTCATTCACGGTCCACTTTAGTCACTGACACTGTGCACACATTGCCGTGAGAGGGGCCTATTGATTCTTATTAATATATTCAAAATTCTATTTCAAGTTCTTTATTTTTATTCGACATAAAAAATTACATTTCATTTGTCAAACGCCAGTCCGCTAACAATCAAGATTTTACAACAAGATGCCTCTAAACGGCGAAAGAAACTCCTGTTTTTATGTTTTTTAGAAGTAAATCTTTTATAGACTCGTTACACGATTCTGAGTAGGGAAAAAATCTATGGGTTCGAGTCAGCAACATGCGAATGCTTAAGGTATATATTAAAATTATTTATATATTAAAAAGAATATTAATATTATTACGATTTCAATTTTTATTTACTTATACAATTAATATTAAAATTAGTTTAAAATTTCAAAATAAAGGTTTAAGTTTTCACTTTTGACGGCAGTCCTCATGACTGCCTCCGATTTTTTTCCATCTCATTAAATCGGGGCAATGTCTATTCAGATTAAATTGTATAATCTCGTACGACCTCTCCATGACTCCAGGAGAACGTTCGGTTATCATTTTCAGTCAGAGATCAAGTTCTCTGACGCATTTTATATTATTAACCCTTCTTTGCATAATGGTGGAAATTTCCATCATAACACTGAATGCCCAAAAATTATATAAAAGAACAAGTTCACTTCAAGTTGATCGTGTCTGGATACCTTTTTAATGTCCATTGCATAAAAAAAACATAGCTGTCAAAAATAAGCAAGTGTCACTATCAGTAAAACGAGCTTGAAGTTATCATTCCGCTATTTGTTGTAATTGCAATAAACGTATGATTTTGTTTTATTATATTTTACAATTTCTTGTAGTAAAAATAATAATTGTTTAGTTAATTATCATAAAGAATAACATATATCTAATGATATCCTCTTTTATTTCTATTTAGTACTAAGCCAATGATCTTACTTTGCATGATAATGGAAATTTCCATCATATTGTTTTTTACTAAATTTATACTATAAATATATACTAAGATTTTTTTAACCATTTTTCCTTTAATTTTGAACATGAATCACCTTGAGCTCTGAAATTTTTGAAAAAATCATGCAAAGAAGGGTTAAATTGTATAGTATAAATCTATTTCTTGCTTGAATAAAAAAATTCAGTGTACATATTTGTCAAATTATTTTTTTATAGTTTTCTAGCGAATGCTAAAAATTAAATAAAAGACGAAGTAAATAAAAAAATAATAACTCTTTCTTTAATAATCCTAAATACAATTAAGGAGCTTATATTTTACTAATAATATAAATAAGAGACACAAAAGATTTTTTTTAAATAACTTTTAATAATTAGTCATTACGCCTCATTCAATTCGTACCGGGGCTAGGTGGCTTTTCGGCAGGGCATTTTCGGCTTCACACACTAAGTGTCTACTAGTAATAAAGCATTATACCTACGTGATATTATTTTCTTTCTTCATTTCATTCACTTGAATGTAACAAAATAAATGCAGATATATCTATATTAAATTTTTCCCGCTCCGCTCATCACAGCGGTTGCAGCTTTAAATTACGGTCGTGAGCGTCACACATTTCAAAATTAGCATTTCCGCAGTGAGTCGATTGTTTGAATTCGGAGCGGGTGTCTATCCAAGGTTATTTGTGACCCTATTTTTTATTATCGACGGGCTACGTAATGTGGTGCAATACTAGTAGGAGCAACGGTAATTTTTGCTTTTTGGATTTTTTTTGGAGCTTTGATTGATTATAACTTTATTTCGGCACACCTTATAACAGAAAAAGAATTTAGTCAGAAAAAGACTAATCTGACTTCCTTTGGCGTTAAAACCTTAGTTAAGGTTATACTCGTAAGTCTTGACCTCCGCTACGATTCTCTTTCCTTTCGTTCTATCTCAGGCTTCCCTTCGCCAAGATGTTTCTTTTTAATGGGATAGGAAGGCAAACGAGCAGGTGTGTCACCTGATGAGTGCTTTCCAATCAACGCCGCTCATGGTAGTGCCATAGGCAATGTAGAAGCGTTGCCGGCCTTTAAGGAAAGTGTCATTATGGGGAGGAGAGGGGTTGGGCCTTCGGAACTCAACCGTTCATCGGACGAAGCATGGTAGCTAAGCAAGTGTAGTATTTCCCCGGGCGAGCCGGCCCATTCAAGCTACAGACAAATAAAACGCTATTCTTGACATACATCGAAGATCTTCCTCAGGATAATCTTTCCACATCTTTCTGAGTCTTTCTCTGAAGTTGTTGCAGACTCCACTTATAGGCGATTTTGACAGCTCTGGTGTCAACAACTATTTCTAAGCGATCTGTCTAGCTCAAGTTTTGTGACTCACAGAACAACAATCATTTCGATAAATCAGTTCATCCAGATCAGGGATGAGCAACACGCGGCCCGTTAAATATGTTTGTGCGGCCCGCCAAGCATTTCTAAAATTGAATTTATTTTATCGACTTTCTCCCATCAATATATTGTTACAAAATTAATTATAATAAAATGGTAGTACATACTAAACCGAAACAAATTATTAATAATTTTAACTTTATGTGCGGCCCGCCAAAAAATTTTAAAATTTAAATTGACCCGTTGATTAAAAAGGTTGCTCACCCCTGATATAGATCATGTTTCATCCTTTTATAGTATGTATCGTACTATTCTTATCCAATATTATTTAAAATGTCAGTGTTCATATTTATAATCCATTGATCGACCGATCTGAAATCATCTTTTAAAATTTGATTTTGTTTCTGACAAGCCGCAATATTATATTCGCTCTGCGGTTACGTTTTTTTTTTAATAGCAAAGCAGGCAAACAAACATTCGGGTCAACTGGTGTAAGTATAATAGTCGCCCATAGATATCCGCAACAATGTGTTACTGCCATTTTGTGGATACACACGGATGTCCCTTGAACGTGGTACCTCTTCGATTAAGTGTTATCTTGTTATAATAAAAATAATTAGTTGTTAACACTTCATCCAGCAGAAAAATACACATTATTAATTTTCTGTTATTGTTTTGCTTGTCGCGGATCTTAGCTAAGTAAAACTTTTGACTGTCCAAATAAAAAAGTACTTTAATTAATTTAAACCGTGTAACACGATCAAGCGTTATCTTGTAAGAATAAAAATAATGAGTTGATAATTGAATGTGACCGTGTGTGCTTTCAGCGTCACCTGGATACGCGTGATGAGTCACCAGGTGGCGCCGAGTACGGCTGGGGTGGCGCCAGCGATGTACCTCCGCGCCGTATAAGGCAACTACCATTTTGCGTACTGTTCATATATTTGCAACGCGTAAATTGCCGATGTGACTGACGTGTGGTATTTACAACTGTCTTTATTCTACACCTCGAAGGTTTAGTAATTATATTTATTATTTTGATAGTGAAAGAGCCACGCTGCAGACGAATAATTTGTCAAGAATGGCCATAATGTCTGTAGCATGAATGGGATGGCTCGCCTGGGGAAGTACCACACTCCCGCAGAAAACCGGCGTCTGATTGGTAGCTTAGCTACCGCGCTCCATACGCTGAGTTCCGCAGGCCCAACACCCTCCACCTTCCCCTCTAATTTCCCATAATGACACTTTCCTTAAAGGTCCGTAACGCTTCCGCACTGCCTATGGCGCTGCGGATGTCTATGAGCAGCGTTGATTGCTTTCCATCTTGTGATCGCCTGTTTGTTTGCCGTCCTATCCCATAAAAAAAATATTATTTTACCTAATCCATTTACAGCCTTTAGCAGCCCTTTATGTCTCATTGTTGGGCAAGAAGTCACTCATTTCTGGAGAAATGGATTATTAATGGAGTCAGGCGTTACTTTGCGGAAATCCATCACTATATGGACAGTCAAAAGTTTTACTTACCTAAGATCCGCGACAAGCAAAACAATAACAGAAAATTAATAATGTGTGTTTTTCCGTTGGGTTAAGTGGATTTATTTGGAACTTAAACCAAAAAACTTACCGAAAATCGGCCATCAATTCTCCACCCACCAACCACTACGGAAGACAACCGAAAAGTTCTTACTTTTCGGTTGTCTTCCGTAGAGTCTACTATACCTGTAGATGCCTCGTGTTGGGGCGAAACACGTGTCGTTTACAAGATGGAAAAGTGATAATGTGTGTTTGGTGTTGTGTATAGTGGTTGGTGGGTGGAGAATTGATGGCCGATTTTCGGTAAGTTTTTTGGTTTAAGTTCCAAATAAATCCACTTAACCCAACGGAAAAACACACATTATTAACTTTCTGTTATTGTTTTGCTTGTCGCGGATCTAACTAAGTAAAACTTTTGACTGTACATATGGAGAGATGGATATTAACCCACCACAGCGTCCAAGGCGAATTGGCGATCCACCGAGACTCGGAATAAATAGATTGATATCATAATTGTTATATAATTAACACTACACGACTTCAAATTGCATATATACACATACTATATATACTATATATGCATATACTACAACGAGTACAAATTGCATATCGAATCATTAAATTGTGCAATTGGTTTTTTTAATTTTGAACATGACTGTAAGTCGACTGTTTAGTATATAATTAACACTATAACCTATTATTTTTTATGACATACTTTTTTATCATTAATTTTAAAATTGGCATACTAAATAGGAATTCGTTTTTGTACCCGATTGTACACAGATAGTGCAATTTAGAAGCGAACAGTCATCATTGGCAACGCTCTTATTTTATTTTCGTGTTCCACGTACAGGACGAATCTGGTCGATATTAATTGGTTAAAATATAAATTACTTTCAGATCAATTTGCAAACCGAAATTTAAATATGTATTGTAAAAAAAAAAATCCTTAGGTATAGAATTCAGGTATGCAAATCACTGACTCAAGTTTGTCTCGGCATTTTGATAATCACCAACAGCCAGCCATGAAGCGCCATCTAGCCCGATCTTCGGCTTCACGCATCCAGTTTCTGCCAGCCGCCCACGATCCAGTTTCTGTACAGATCGTCGCACCATTTTGCCGAGAGTTGTCCCACACTCCGTTTGCCGAGACACGGTCTCCACTCCAGCACTCGTCTGCTCCAACGATTGTCGGATCTCCGACAAACGTGACCAGTCCATTGCCACTTCAGTTTGTTAATTCGAAAGGCTATGTCGGTGACTTTAGTTCTCTAGCGGATTTGTTCATTCCGAATCATATCTACCAGCGAAACTCCGAGCATAGCTCTCTCCATAGCTCTCCGAGTGACTATGAGCTTGTGAAGCAGACGGATTTTCAGCGTCCACGTTTCGGCGCCGTAAGAGAGAGTGGGTACAGGTAGGACACACTGCATTTTGATAAATAATTTCAATATAAAAAAAGACTCGATGTTTTTGATATAACAAGAGTTCTTGTTATCCGTTCAAACTAAATAATGCATGTGCTAGGAAATGGTTCATATTAATTTTCCAATGGAGCATATTAATTCAAGACGTCAGATCATAATCCGAACTGAGATATATGCTGCTTGATAAAAATAAATATATATCAATTGTATTAATAACTAGCACCGTGCTAACAGGTGAAGCTTTTAAAAATTCTTTCCAGTAAGTACCTTAATAAAATATTGTTATATACGTACGTAGTAACTGTACATTTCATTAATATTTAATACAAAGTATTATATCTAACATCAAAAGCAATTTGTTCTTTAAGCTCACCGCTGACGGCTCGTTGTAAATCAACGCGTTATTGTCTTTAGAAAAACCATTATCAAGGCTTCGTTAGAAACAGAAATGAGAGGACCGTAGTTAATGGGTTTCAAATTGGGCGCCTTGATAAAGGAAATTAAAAGTTTCGAATTGAGCACACTATACAAATTTTAATCTTTATACATTACATTATAACTGACAGAATAGTTGATCGATTGGATCGGTTCGTCCTAAATCATGAAATAAGGCTTTCGAATCTCGATCAAATATAAGAAAAAAAAAAACAAGCAATGCTTTTAATATTATTAAAATTCTTGTTAACTGTTCCTATCAAGATCTTAAATCTCGTTAAGTCATGTCTCCTTGTTTACTTTCTCTAAAAAAGCAAGGCTTAAGTATATAGCGTTAGTCGACTTGCGAAAGATAGCAGCCAATTCAGCACAACATTCCTCCTCCTTCGCGAGGTGCAGCAGTTCTGGAGCACTCGCTATCCCGGTCCACTACCTGATATGACGTAGCCAAGAATTTCTTTTTCGACCGACGACTTTGCCCGCGACTTTTCCCATCATGATCAGTTGCAGCAACTTGTACCTGTCATGTCTCTTGATATGACCCAGGTAAGTAACTTTTCTACCTTTGATGGCGTGCAAAAGTTCACGTTTTTGCTTGACTTGTAGCATCCATCTATATGCCCATATTTCGAATAATAATAGCGTTAATATAATTCTATAAGAATAATGTATAGGGTGTCCCAGAAGTCAACGTCAAGCCGAAACGGGGTGACAGAATTGATTGTAAACATCATGACAAAAATCAGAAAAAATCGTTGAGTTCTGGGACACCTGTAAATTACTAAAATCCTCGGTTAATAGAAGATTATTTAGTTCTTGACTAACTAAAAATGGTTTACGTACTTATGGTTAATGTTATATAATATAATATTACGTCTAAACTTCACTTGAATCCAATTCATATCGTATCATAATTTTCCAACAGTTTATATGTGTATATATCAAAGGACAGGATTATTAGAATACTTAAGATAAAATTGTACAGATAAAGCAATTAAAATTTTAAATTCTTTGTACTTAACGATTCTGGAGACGCATTAGACGCTGCGGTAGCCAGTGTTAATAAAACTGTCGGGTAGGTAATTTTTTTTAAATGTTTAGTATTGACGAACAGAAGACAAGGGGAAACAACAGCATTAAATTCCCAAGAAAATCACCACGAAAGTCATGAAGAAAACAGCGGGTTTTTCATGAAACGGAAGAGCCTAACTAACCGCTGGGTGAAGTTTGGTAATCGTGATCTTTAGACATGAAGAATGGACCAGAGAGAGAGAGAGAGAAAGAGAAAGAGAGAGAGGGAGTATTGATAAATATTTGTTATCACTGTGATATCATTTTCAATTAATTTTGTTTGCATTACTGCAGTTATTAAAGTAGGTGTGTGAATGTTTATCTACTAACTGATACACGACACAACATAACAATAAAATTTTACGTCACCGTAAAATAAATATCGACTTATTCTTATGTAAGATAAATCTTTATTCGCTGATCTATACATATATACTCTATTTACAAATAAAATATGATTGACACATACAATAAATTAACAAAATTAATAGTGACATCAAGCAACATGTCAGGCTGTCCTTTGACATACACCTCCTCTAGTCCTCTTTTCTCCGTCTCGACTTAATCTTCTCCATCTCTTTGGTAAATCGTCTTCATCATCATCAAGGCATTACAGCGGCGGGTGGGCCTTAGCCTGGTTCAGCAAATTTTTTACAGTTTCTTAACTTATGGTTAATGATTTATAATATAATATTACGTCTCAACTTCACTCGAATCCTATTCATATCGTATCATAATTTTGCTTAGTCTGAATTTTTCTCTCCAGACCATCACACCGATCGCCTTTAAGTCGTCCTCGACTACCTCTGAGTTTAGGCCTTCTGCTGCTTCTACTACCATCTAGTTTGCCGTCGTGTAGGCGTTTGGGTACTCTAGACTCGTCCATCCGTATTACATGCCCAGCCCAACGAAGGTGTCCAATTTTAATGATCTTGATGACGTTCGGCTCATTGTATATCACATAAATGGAAATCGTCTTACCATCTCTTTAATTTGCCATCCTTTTTGAATTTTTTATTCCTGGGATACCATTCCACGATATATCTTGTCTACTTTTCTTTTTTGACATTATGATGTGTCTGATTCAGTTCCATTTTAATTCTGATTGTTTGGAAGACATCAATCACTTTGGTTTTTTTCCTCATTTTCAAGATATAGTTTATATCTAATATAGTTTGATTCAAATAATATTTAGCTATGTTTAGTTGTTATGTTTGTATCAGTAGCGCGACATCGTCTCGCTTATTTGTTTTCACCGACCGAACATGTTCTGTCGAATCACATAACGAATTCAACCTCACGATTGACTCGTACATCGGCTGCCATTGTCAGATTGACAATGTTGCAATTATTCGTGCAGTTGTTTTCTCCTTCTACGTGTCATCCTTCGCACGACATGCGAAGGGACGGAAGACTTTTAGCTTTTACGGTGAGACCTTTGGATACGGATTCATTGATTTCTATACAAAATCGAACAAAACACTTTTAAGATCTGTGAAAAAAAATTATCTGATCACTTAAAAACAGTCAGTTTCAACGCTGTACAAAATTTTCTATTGATCATTGAGCTGTAAGACTCAGAGACCATTCGATGCAGTATTTTTTGCTTTTTTGCGTCGATATACACGTATCATTGTACATTGCATACATGAAGATAAGTAAGAAAACAAAATAAAAAAAAAAAATAAAACGACGAAGTCTTTTTCTTGTGTTTCTTGTATCATGGCAACATCTCGTTAATTTAGATAGTGACCAATATCTAATCGTCTATTATATTCATCATGATTTTTGCATCATTCCTAAATTCTCTATGGATCTTGCAAGTAATAAAATTTGTCTTTTTGTGATGTGGTAACAGTGCAGTTCAGTAGTGGATACTATTGTTATAGATTTTTGATTTAATAAAATACTTTCAGTTATGTCGTGTAGTAAAATAATTATGTAGTAATATAAAATCTCAGCAACAAAATTAAAAAAAAAAACATTTATGTATTTTCATAGATTTTCTAAGTCATAAGTAATACCATAGTGTAAGTTAATGAAACAGTTAATGTAAATGTAAAATTAATAACAGTTAATGAAAATCTACATTCGAATGTCTATAGAGTTTAAATATATACAATACTTTTGTGAACGCCTGTCAAAATTTAAAAAACGAAACATCTAACTTTCAATGTTGTTTAGAGAAATAATAATAGTGAAGAATTTGAATTATAACCTCTATATAGAAGATATATCTTTTCAAAAAGTCACGGCCTATTTTTTGTTGAAGGTAATTATGTTAGCACACACTGAAGTGCGCGAATTCAATGACAAAGAGCTTTTTGTAGAAATCCACCGAGTCATGGCTATTGATGTCTACGATTTTATTTTAAATAGCCGTTCCATTAGTTTTTATTTATAACGAAGCCCACACTTTCACCATGCCGTTCGATTTCGTAATTAGGCGCTGTTTATTGCGAAATTAAAACGGGATCTATGCTTTTTTCAAATGTAATTTTCGAGCGATGAAAAAGTGCGTTACTTGTACCAAGTCATTCAAGACACTCGCCCTCAATAAGTTTGATTTTTTTTAGTAAAATTTACCGTTAAACTAGCAAATAAAATATGAGCTTGAACATTACATATAATAGTTATGGTTAAAACAGAGTAATATTTCTGAAGTGAAAACTTGTATAGCCGCGTTACACGACTCTGGGTAGGGAAAAAAATCTATGGTTCCGCGTCAGGAACATGCTAATGCGTAAGGTATATATTATTAATATATTAAAATTATTTATTAAAAATATTATTTACTTTGAAGATGAAATACATCTGGACTTTTTTCTGAAACTAAACGTTGTTTATTACTTCGTGCACTTTAGAACATCTGAGTCTGTTTATATGAAAATATTCGTAAGTAAATTATTAAAATTGGCGTCATCCTCGGGATTTGCTGACTATAAAAACCTACACCAGCAACCCTGGTGAGAAGTATGTGCGGTCTCATAATTAATACAGCGCGTGCGCTAATTTTCTGATTACGAAATGTCTTCAACTCGCTCGTCCGGCATTAAATGATTAATTTACTTTTATAGTTTCACACGTTTTATGGCTCGCTCGCTGTGAGTTCGTGTTCTGGAATTTTATCCCCATTTAAAATTTCCACCCGCTTCGTCCGCATCGATATTTTATATATTAAAATCCTAGATAAACGACACGCCTGCTCGTTTGCCTCCATATACCATAAAAAAGCAACACTTTTGTGATGCCTATAGTGCTACGGATGTGTATGGGCGATTGCTTTCGATCGGGTAACACGTCTGCTCGTTTGCCTTCCTAATACATATTTTGAGTCAATTGTAACAATTATTCAGTGCATTTCGCATTCACCGTTGCTCCGTATCTCAAGATGCATCGGAGATAAGGGAAGTTATTATGCGCAGCTCCGGCCTGGCCGTGATGTCTACGCAAATCGTATTTATTGTGTCGTCATATCACGGATGTATAAACACTGAAAGTGGCATGTCGTTGTTAATGTAATCTCAAACGCCTAGTTTTATTCAAGAAATAAAATGGGCCAGTTCCACCGAGGAATTAAAGGAAAATTAAAGGAATTAAAAAAAGGAAAAAATCACTCTGATTCCCATATTCGTTAACAGGTAACATGTTTTTGTATTATATAGCGTTTAACGCGTTGAGTGCAGGGATCAGATGAAACTCATTTCCCCATCCTTTGGTTACTTCTTACATTATTCACATTTTAACCTTAAAATAGGCAAAGCATATGTTTTATTTGATAAGGAGGCAAACATGTTATCTGATGGAAAGCAATCAACGCCGCCCATAGACATCTGCAACGTCATAGACATCACAAATTCGTTGTCGGACTTGGGTATCCACGATACCCATGGTGTGATTGTTCATACTTCTGTGGACAGTCAGAACTGTTACTTAGTTAAGATCCGCAACGAGTAAACAAAAACAGAAAAATAATGTGTTTTCTACTGGAAGAAGTGGACTTACGGGGAACTAAATCTTACCGAAAAAACGTTCGTCAGCAACTCTCCACTTCAGACCATTATCAACAACACCAAATAAAAGTTTTTCGCCATTTTTTCGGTCAGATAGGACAGATATCATCAGCAGCCTGCGGCAGTCCACTGCTGGACATAGGCCTCCCCCATGGAGCGCCACCTAGCCCGATCTTCGGCTACATGCATCCAGTTTCTGCCAGTCGCCCTGCGCAGATCGTCGCACCATCTAGCCGGGGGGCGTCCCACACTACGTTTACCGAGACGCGGTCTCCACTCCAGCACTCGTCTGCTCCAACGATCGTCGGATTTCCGACAGACGTGATCAGCCCATTGCCACTTAAGTTTGCTAATTCGAAAGGCTATGTCGGTGACTTTAGTTCTCTGAGCGACTCTGAGCTTATGAAGCAGACGGACTGTCAGTGTCCACGTTTTGGCGCCGTAGGAGAGTACGGGTAGGACACACTGGTCGAAGACTTTCGTCTTCAGGCTCTGAGGTATGGGCGACGAGAAGACCGGACGGAGTTACCTAAATGCTGCCCAGCCTAACTGAATCCTTCTATCGGCTTCTTTCTCGAAGTTGTCTCCACCCAATTGCAAGACTTGCCCGCGGTAGATATACTCCTGGACAACTTCGCGAGTTTTACCACTGACGACGGTCGGTTGTGGATCCAGATGATCATTGACCATGACTTTAGTTTTATCAAAGTTCATGGTCAAACCGACTCGTCGAGAGGATTCATTTAGGCTGTTCAGCATCCCTTGCAGTTCCTCTAGCGATTCTGCCAAGATCACGATATCATCGGCAAAACGCAGGTGTGAGATGTACTTACCGTGAGATGTACTAGGACAGATATAAATAATTGCAATTGATCATAATAGGAAATGTTGCGAGCAAAAGACGGTCGGCGAAGGAAATCTTGGCTACGTTATATCAAGGAATTGTCGGAGGTAGGGAGTAATTCCGATATTTATCCTAAATTGATTGCTAATCTTCGTTAGTCTGACAGGTGAGTACCTAAGAAAGGAGTTAAAGGTAAAGAAATATTTGATATTAAATGCGTTTATGAAATTTATTTCAAAGAATTTTCCATTATACAGCCACGTGCTGCATTATGAGTACATTATCATTGCGTTCGCAATACAAAATCTTGTTAATAACTGTATACGTGTTTATTTGTAGTTGAAGTGCACAATTTGTACTCGTTGTTGGGAGTTAATGATCAGGTGGAATGGAGTTATGTTTTGCTCTGTACGTGCTGTGAATAAAAGTAATGCAGTTGTAGTTGCAACACCAGTACTATTCATTTAAGGACATATGTTAGCAGAACAATTCCTGTTATGACAAATGAAGACTAATATTTAACATTTTAAAGACATTTGTTAGTAGAACAATCCCTGTATTGACTAATGAAGACTAATATATCAAATTTTAAGGACATTTGTTAGCAGAACAATTTCTGTAATGACTAATGAAGACTAATATATCAAATTTCAAGGACATTTTAGCAGAACAATTACTGTAAAGATTAATGTAGAATAATATATCAAATTTTAAGGACATTTGTTACCAGAACAATTCCTGTAATGACAAATGAGGACTAATATATCAAATAAATCAAAATTTAACTTGAATAAAGCTTAGTACGTTCCTAAAACTTTTTTATATCATCATATTTTCTTTTCATTGGCTAGAACCTTAATCATGGAAAACAAATTCAGACAACACGTATACCACGTTTTTTGAACAAAAGACAGACCACTAATAGAGAACGTAGCAGTAGAATTACAACTTGATTAAATAATAAAACATGAAGAATATGCAAAGCACATTTTTCTTAAGCGTAATATAAGCAAAAAGAAACTTTCTCAGTAGCATTCATTGTTGTTTATGCATTAACATAAAATCCTGAATTTAAGCGCCACAGCGCTTTCCGCCCACGCGGGAGGATTGTATAAGCGATTAATGTTAAAAAAAAACAGTATGTAGTATACAGACAAAGTATTTTTGTAAACTGTCCGATTCGGTAAAGAAGTTCATTAACATTGATTTTATTTTAAAGAACCTCATGAATTTAAGATAAGCAAATGACGGTAACCGTAATAAGATAAAAAACATGCGAATGCGACGTTAGTATAATTTCCAGTATAAACAAAGTATGTTTCAAGATATAAGAAACGCATAAAGGTATTTTTTTTTATTTAAAAGCCTGTATTTTATAATAAATAAATAATTTTACAAAAAGACGGACTCAATACTTTCAGGCGTTTACTGTTAGTCAACCCAGGTAATAGAGTTTATGTATGTTTGCGAAAGTTTGTTGAAAAAATTATACTTTAAGTTGTAAGTCAAATTTCGTACAATTAGATTAAGTTCGTGAAATTAGTTAAGATAAGAGTTTAAGTAAGTAAATCCACTTTCTTCCAGTAAAAACACACATTATTATTTTTCTATTTTTGTTCGCTTGTCGCGGATCTCAGCTAAGTAAAAATTCTGACTGTTCAAATAGTAATGGATATCTGCAAAATAAAAGCTGACACTGATAATCAAAATGTTAAAATTAAAAATGCTGGAACAATATATATTTTTTATGGGATAGGAGGGCAAACGAGCAAGCGTGTCGCCTGATGGAAAGCAATAAACGCCGCCCATGGACAACCGCCACACCGCAGGAGTCGCGGAAGCGTTGCCGGCCTTTTAGGTATGTATAGGCTTGTTTTCGAAGGTTCCAACGTCGTATCGGTTCGGAAAGACCGCCGAGGGTAGCTGGTTCCACAAACTGGTGGTGCGTGGAAAGAAGTTACGAGAGAAACGCACCGTAGTAGATCGCCACTCATCCAGATGGCGGGGATGAAATTTTCCTTTACCGCGAGTTGTGCGGTTATGGAATTCGGCGGCGGGAATTATTCCAAACAATTCCTCAGAGCACTCCCCATGATAGAAGTGGTAAAAAATGCTGAGAGATGAGACATTTCTCCGCAGCGCTAGAGAAAAATATACCTTCTCCACTGAAGTGTCTTAAAAGTGGCTTTACATTTAAAACAATGTATAAGGCTGCAATGTATTTAAAATAATTTATATTTTACTTAATAATCAAATATGTTAAAAACAAGTTCTAACAGTCAGAGTTGATCATTATTGGTATTGTCACGCACTGTTTTTATTTTTATGTATATAAAGCTTGATTATATATAGGGACTCGTGTTTCTCAAGATAAGCTGCACTGCATCTCCGTGAGAGTCGGGCGGTGGCAGAAAATCAGTTTCTCTTCTCAATAAGTGGAGGTTTTGACTGAGCCATCGCCCACTTTCATCTGTATGTAACGTGAATTAATATGTAATAAATTAAAATGTATACTGCAGAAGGAAATAAATTTATCTAATTTAGTAAAAAAAGAAATAAGAATTCCGAATACATTCAAACTCAAATTCATTACACTTGCGCAGGTGGCGATAAATCGCATCATTAACATACACTTGTACACCTTGCGAAGAAAAAGCGCACACAGGTAGGTGTACCTAATGTGTACATTCTCATATCGTTTGAGGTCGATGTGAGGTTACGCAGCTTGTTTGACAACTGACAGCTGCATAGAGGGAGCCTTGTTTACCCGAAGCCTGTGTAAAGACTCCTTTGTATCCCTAAAACATGTTGCCATAGATCAAGTACTGAGCAGAGTCGATACTGTCTGTTACAACTGTAGTTAAAATTTATACCAAATATTTAAATCTGCTAATAGAAAAATCTTTCTAATGACTTTTACTGCTAATGCGAAAAGTTAAGTTAATTAAAAAAAAGGCAAACTGGAGGGAAAAACGAAGAAGATTTGAATGAGTATGTACCCAGTATGGAGCCCTTCTCTAGAAACGTCTTTCCAAGCACCACCACTCTGTGGAACCAGCTACCTTCGGCGGTTTTTTTGAACCGTTACGACATTGGCACCTTCAAAAAAAAGGCTTACATATACTTAAAAGGCCGGCAACGCTTCCGCGACTCCTGCGGTGTCGCGGTTGTCTATGGGCGGCGTTGGTTGCTTTCCATCAGGCGACATGCTTGTTCATTTGCCCCCCTATACCATAAATAAAATTTCAGATGATGAAGATGAATCTTTTGGTAATTTTGTTTTGGTTAAATCATTTCTTGTCTTGCAGAAAAGCAATTCAACACTGGCAAATAATACTATATTAATAATAATGATTCAACTGTCATTGTACCCATAGTGGTCTCTGTGAATCGACTTATCGGTAAAAATTTGGACGTCCATCTGTCCAACCTAAACCTAGGTAAGTGGGTTAAATTCAAAATTCAAAAAGCAGCCATATTGTGCACGGCTAAAATCGTGAGAAGGTTCCTTTCCTTGGATGCACAATCCTTCGTGTGCTTGGTTTATCCCGCCACGAAGGATTAATAACCCTAGTATATATATTATTTTTATAGAGATTTTTTTTATATTAATAATATTGTTATTAAGAGAAAAATATGTAAATAAAGGATAATAATAATAATAATCTGTATTCCAGACAATTCTTTTTTTTTGGTCCATACATGATGAAATAGTATTTTTTTTTAAAACGGATATTGTTTAATCTGTGGTAACTTTCTCCATTCAACAAGACAAGACAAACTTTTAACGTTACACTGCATTAAAGCTTGCGGTTAACACAACATTAGGGAACAATGCGAAGGTAAGAGGTGTCATCCTTTTTAGGGTACGGTTAATAACGGAAGTCCTAATAATGTAATGTTCGTGTCCGTCCGTCTGTCTGACCGCAACGTACGTAGGCGGTGTTTCAATAATGAGTTACTTGGTTTCGGTGGATGCTGTTTTGTAGTTCTATTATAGGTATATAACAAATTAAAGTAAATGTGATTAATAGAATCAGGCGTTATTTTGCGGAAATCCATTACTATGTGGACAGTCAAAACTTTTACTTAGCTAAGATCCACAACAAGCAATAGATAATTAATAATGTGTGTTTTCGTGCTGGATGAAGTGGACTTACTTGGAAGTTAAATTAAAACTAATACAATACCGTTAAGTGAAATTATCACTTAACAACGGTTTTCTTTCGTAGAGTCTACTGTACCTGAAGATGCCTCGTGTAGAGGCGAAACATGCAAGGTGGAAAAGTGGTAGTGTGTTTGGTGTTGTATATAGCGGTTGGTGGGTGGAGAGTTGCCGACGGCCGTTTTTCGGTAAGATTTAATTTAAGATCCATGTAAATCTACTTCATCTAGCAGGAAAACACACATTATTAATTTTCTATTGTTGTCTGCTCGGCGCGGATCTTAGCTAAATAAAAGATTTTACTGTCCACAATGTATGTACATTAAAACTAATTTCTAATAATTAAAGACAAAAAAGAGGGATACATGCCTTTTTAAATTGATTTAATAAACACAAGGGAGCACAATAAATTTATTTATAATCACATGTAAGTAAAGGGACTCCCCCTTAACGTACCTACTTTTTATTTAACAAACTAATAGATAAACAACTTATCTAAGCAGGTTCAAATAAAACTACGTGTTGACTATTCTCATACAAGGCATTTTAACTTAGACTAGTTAAAGAGAGTTCAAGTAATAATTCCTTGCTGGCATTATGAGTAAAAAACAGGCTGAAAAAAATTCATTGCTCTCTAAATTGTAATTTCAATAAATATATTGTATAATAGGAGGCACCACTACACATACTTTGTCCAGACAACTTTAATTACTGATGGCAGTACATTAGTGATTGTTTCGATAGCCATTGATCCGGCTCGAAGGACCAATGGTACCTAAACCATTATAAATTAAAAAAAAAAATAATGCAATTTTAAATATGACTAAACAAGTCGTTGTTTTTTAAAAAAACTCATATTACTCAAGCTAAAGTCATATAACTAGTTTCTATAGACCGCCTAGTCTATGCCCTCAAATTTGAGTTGTGGAAGAATGTGTTTGTAAAGCAAGATGTTTGGACAAGGAAGTGGTTTGAGTGTCACCTCCGACGAGCACGTTTCGATTCATTGTCCTGCCTTCTCACAGCTACAATAGGTAGGATCCTATATATAGCTTTAAATTTTTCTTAAAATAATGAGAAATGCATTTTTCAAATTTTGTATTAAGCTGGGCAACACTTTTGCTCCTTTTGTGTTGTGATTATTATAAAGAAGTGAAATATTAATGAATGAGAAAGCCAAACATTTCTAAGTAAAACATACTTTGATTTGAGCTTATTTCATAGAGGATAAAGTATCTTCAGATATTATTCATCGAGAAATCGTTCTGTGAATCAATTCGCCCGTTGCAAACTTTAATTGGCACAAAGTGATATCACTTGAGTTTGTTTGTACACCTAATTGATTCTATTGATACAGTATCGCTGGTAGAACGAGACGAAGATGCCAACAAGTTGAATTATGCTTATGATGTGCTAGATAAACGCTTTTATGTGGCCAATCATATCAATCTAACACTATGCATACAGTCGGAATGCATTTAAGTAGAAGAATTTTAATATCTCAATTGGCAAAGACTGCTCTTCGTTGTGAGTTTGGTTTTTCATTGGACTATTGATGTGAATCATATTATATTCCTAACAGAAGGACTTTACCTTAGTTGGAATGGTTAACAAGAATTCTAGTAATACTAGAATGAAAAGGAAGATGTAATAGAGCGATGTGGAATAAAGGGTGTCGTGACAAAAGTTGAGAAAGGGATGCTTAGATGGTTTGGGCACATAGAGAGGATGGATGAAAGACGACTAGCAAAAGAAATTTACATTGCGGATGTGGATGGAAGCGTCGGTAGGGGAAGACCACGGAAAATATACCTTGACCAAATTGCTGAAGTTTTTAAGAAAGGCCAGGTCAAGAGTACCCTTGACCGGCGGGCTTGCATGAGGAGGGTAATGAGTGTGGAGGAAGCAAGGAAAGTATGCCGAGATCATAGCAAATGGAGATCTGTGGTTTCTGCCTACACATACGGGAGGCAGGAATGACAATATGTATGTATGTATGAATGTATTGTTAGTTGTGAGGGCTATTGTAAAATCGAAGGAAAATAAAGATATTTTATATTTCACAACCGTTTTTATATTAATGTAGTTCTCACTATCTGTCTTAGATCTCTTCATTACAGTTTTGCTGGAAATCAATTAATTTCAGATCGTAAAAATAATGTCGAAACGGCGCACATTCGTCATCACAATATGTAATTTCATTAATCGATATTGGAGACGCAATCGTTCATTTTAATGGATTGATAACTCGCTTTCACGTGACAGTTGGATAATCGAGGGCGCCTGATTGCATTATGCAATGTTTTTTTCGTGAAATATTTTCAGTGGTCATTAAAAATATGAAGACTAGGACACATTTTGCTCCAGACGAGCGATTCAAAAATAGTTATGCCTTTTTTCATAGATGGTAAGTACATTAGTTTTGCTTTTTCTTCTTAGAGTAACTACATTAATATATAGATATTAGGGGAGACTCCAAGTCTCGTTATCCAGACATATTTCTGGCTTTCCTTTTCTTCTAAGAGTGCCTCTCTGAATTACGAAGATTTGCAGCCAATTCAGCACAACTTTCCTCTTCCTTCGCGAGGTGCAACAGTTCTGGAGCATTCGCTATCCCGGTCCACTCCCTGATATTACGTAGCCAAAACTTTCTTTTTCGACCAACATGTCTTTTGCTTCCGATTTTCCTCATCATGATCAGTTGCAGCAATTTGTAACTGTCATGTCTCATGATGTGACCCAGGTGAGCAACTTTTCTACCTTTGACGGTTTGCAAAAGTTCATGTTTATTTCTAGGTTTAAACACAATTTCTACGCTAGCCACCCCGTGCATATTGTTGCTCCCTTTAACTAAAGAGCCTATATTATTTACATTGACAAGGTTTCTATACTACCTCTCGTCTTCTCCAATATCTGTCTGTTTTCTGATAGTCATGCTCATCCCATTACCGCTCCAGTTTACGAACTCAAATATCTATTATTGACTTTGGTTCTTAGACGGGTTTCTTCGCTCTTATTTGCATATCTATCTCGACTTATTTGCAAATAATTGAAAATTTAAATTTTCATAGAATTCATATCTGGTTCCCTCGATTCAATAGCACTTAACTATTACGTTTCTATACGACATTAAATATAAATTACATCTTATATGAGTATTTCACTTGAATATATTATCTTCTCAAGAAATATTTTTGTACCGCACGCATGGCTTAATGTAATTGCTTTATTGAACGTAATAAATGTTGTATTAGATTACGATGGACCTTAGGATTTAAAGAAGGTTCGTGTAAATCATGTTTTGGATAGATTTCTTTTAAATGTTTATAATGACTGTATTATAAAATGATAAAGAGAATAAAAATATATTTAATAACTCATTTACCAGTTTTTTATATTTAATTTAATATTTGAATGATAGAATAAGAAATGAAGATATAATAGATCGATGTGGAGTAAAAGAAGGTGTCGTGACAAAAGTTGAGAAAGACTGGTGGATGAAAGACTGGCAAAAGAAATTTACGTTCCGAATGTGGATGGAAGCGTCGGTAGGGGAAGATCAACAGAAAACATACCTTGACCAAATAGCTGAAGTTTTGAAGAAAGGCTAGGTCAAGAGTATCCTAAACCGACGGGCTTGCATGAGGACAGTAATGAGTGTGGAGGAAGCAAGGAAAGTATGCCAAGATCGTAGCAGATGGAAATCTGTGGTCTCTGCCCCTACGGGAGACCGGCGTGACGATATGTATGTATGTATGTAATTTAAGAAATAAGGAAAAGTCTTTCACTTCCTTTTCGATTCAGTTCCTTAAACTATATTATAATTGTAGCTATAATGTAAGTGAGAGAGAATATAGGGTAAGCAACATCCAAAACTTAGACGATATAACTTTTTACTGCCTTGCATCTTTTTTAAGTATTTTCATTTAATTATATTCAATTACTTCTTTCCACGCACCACCACTCTGTGGAACCAGCTATCTGCGACGGTCTTTCCGAATACGACATAGGTCCTTCACAAAACAAGCCTAACTAATATACCTAAAAGGCCAGCAACGCTTCCGTGACTCCTGCGGTGTCTATGAGCGGCGTTGATTGCTTTCCATCAGGCCGCACGCTTGCTCGTTTGCCCTCCTATCTTATATATATAACGTATATTTATTGTTAATAATATAATATATATTTATTGTTGTACAAAACATTTGTTTCTTTGAATTTATAGTAAAATCGGGTATATTATTGAAGCATTATCAGTTTTTATAGAATTCAATTGAAAACAATTTGAAACGAAATCGCCACCAGCATTAGGTGTATAATCTTTACAATTAAATTGTAATTACACGAATATATTATAGTTTATAGCGATTTAAAACGTATCATTTAGCAGAAAATAATTCTCGGTTATGTTTTGATTGATAGCGGTGAATTTCCTGTGGCCGGTCGGCTACGTCAAAGCCGATGTTATCGGCATCGGATTTATTCCGAGTTAACCGTTTATAAAGTGTATTTGTTAATGTTTTATCGGCGAGCGGCACTTTCGGCATGTTACCGATTACTTTCTATTTAAATAACTTCTTGTGGACTCATGAAAGTTTGCCACGGAACTTTTTAATAAACTAATTAGATTTTGATTGTGGTAAATCCATGATGCTACAGCACCAGCTACCTTCGGCGATCTTTCCGAATCTATACGACATTGGCACCTTCAAAAAACAGACCTACACATACGTAAAAGGCACATAATTATTGAACTATGTGTGCGAATTATGGAACGCCGCTTTCTGGTTTCAGTAAAGGTAAAGACTGCATTTAAATCCCACTGAAATCAAAAGCACGTACGTTTTTCCTTGGTATAGAAAGGGAAATAAGCAAGCGTATTGTATTGTTTTTTTGGAAGGTTCCAATGTTGTATCAATTCGGAAATACAGAGCGGTGTTACGTGGGAAGAAGTTTCGGGAGAAAGTATTTGGTTTTTGGGTCTATCGATTTAATTTAAATACGAACTATTTAGTTTTAAACTTCTCTCATCTAACGCGTTGCTTTGCTTTACCTCCCATCCCCCTACAATTTTACTTAATTTTTTCCAATAATGTATCCCATGGCGACGATGTTTATTACCATAGATGACTCACTCTTCGTCCCCCTTTAAAAGAAAATAATTTTAAATACGAACATAATAGACAGTAATTAAAAAATAGAAAATAATTTATTTATACATAGGAGAATGTAATGTACGTTTGTATACCAACTTGTATCAAGTAGGCAATCTGCCTGCCTATCAATCCCAGGTAAGAGCCACCGTTGACCTGGAAAGCTGGAACAGTAAACGTAGATAACGAAGCGAGAGGCAAGTTTCTCTCGTAGTAAAAGTTTATTGGCAATTTGTAATGAAATGACTTCAAGACCGTATATATACAAATATCAGGAAAATATTTATTGAATCTTTGATGCATAAAAACGTACATGAGGCAGATTTTATGAAGATTCTCTCCCAGTCAATATTCAGGAAAGACAAATAAACATATAATATATGTTTGTTAGTCTAATATCATAATAAACATATTTTTTTAAGACGAATTCTAATAAACCTTATTTGTGAATAATGACGGCGACGTGGTTCGCCATCCGTCACGTACTGATTTTCATGAGGGCGAGAAGCGACTAATGGAGAGCCGTTTCTCTACGAAGAATGTGAGAGGAAGGATGGATGAAAAGATGGATGAGTGTGGAGGAAGCAAGGAAGGTGTGCCGGGATCGTAGCGGATGGAGATCTGTGGTCTCTGCCTACCCCTACGGGAAACAGGCGTGACAATATGTATCTAATAAAAAAAGAACTAATAATAAAAGAAATAGTCAAATTTAACTTGCTAAGATCCATGAACACAAATCAGGAAAAAATCCACACTAAAGAATAAAATATTTGTGTACGAAATAATTGGCTGACGACTTAATTAGCTCATCAGTAATACTGTCGCTTTCGGAGTCAATGGTCGCGGATATGGCCTACAGATATTTATTACGAGTTTAAGTGCTTCGCTTTGAACAAGAATGGTGGGTATTTTTTCTATAAGATAGGAAGACAAACGAGCAGCTGTGTCAACTGATGGAAAGCGATCAACGCCGCCCGCAGACATTCGCAGAGCCATGGGTATTGTAGACGCGTTGCCGGTTATTAAGAAATGTGTGCGCTTGTTTGTGTGTTCGTATTGTTTCGGAAATACCGCTGAAACTAGCTGGTTCTATGGTGTTGGTGCATGGAATGAAGTTTCGTGAGAAACACACCGTACTGGATCACCATTCCTTCAGATGGTAGGGTAAAACTTTTCGGTCAAAAATTCTGGGTTGAGTTTTTACTTGAGAAGTTAATCGAATTACTTAATAAAGTCCCATTTATGAATTAGGTGTTTTAGTTATCACCAATTAATGTATAAACGGGATAACGATTCTGCGGTGGAATATAGATCGTATCTTAAAATCGATTTCTATTGCGTCACTCTCGAAGTTCGCAATTAATGATGTTGTGGGCGTTGGGTAGGTGAAATGTAGATCAGAGGGCCGGGAAGTCTGGGTATCTTGGTTAAAAGGCCATAAATTCATAACATGGTAATTATTTTGCTTTACATAATCTAGCTGTACTAGTTTTAGTGAAACAATAATGATCAATTTTTTCAGGTCTTATTGTATATACAGTAGTAACTTTGTTTTAAAGATAAAATTTAAGAGTTTTACTTCAAATCTATGCCTCCGTAATTCATGCTCCTCCGTCATATTTGTACACATAATTGTACACTTACTAGCTTTTCGGGGCCCTCACTGCTACGCCAGCGTTTCGGACTTCTGCCAAATTTCAGCGAAATTGGCCCACAAATGACGATTTTAGCTTCATATGGCGGCCATCTTGTTTTACGCCATTTTGGTTTATTTTTTCACTTGTCACCATATTTGTTCGAGAGCGACCCCGGTATGTATTACGATTCGGGCGGGCTGTCGCGCAACTTTTTACCAGGTTCAGATTTTTGAGGTTTGGATATAATTCCTCTGCATCGAGCCCTATTTGAACCTTTTTGCTAGAATAATCTTACCCACCATTTCTTACAGTTTCCCAAACCGTCAGTGAGTGAGTCAGTGGTAATGCAGCTTTATATAATACTAGCTTTTGCCCGAGGCTTCGCTCGCGTGGAATTTAGTCTGTCACATTAAGTTTCGTGACAGATCTTTTTAAATATATATATATATTTATATATATTCACGCCTATCCCCCGCATCTGCCAACCGCAGAGACCACAGAGCTCCATCCGCTGCCATTTCTCGCAACGAAACGGCTCGTCATTGGTCGCTTTTCGCCCTCCTGAGAATCAGGACGTGACGGGTGGCGAACCACGTCGCCGTCATTTTCGACAAATTAGGTATATTGAATTCGTCTTAGTGAATCCCACGAGCCGCAAGGGAGGATGAAGGTCAGCCCCAACAGAGCCCTGCATGCTGAGGTAAGGCACCATAGTACCCGGGGGAGCCCAATTCCGGGACGATCGGCACGCTTCCGACTAGGCTCGCCCATAGCCACGCATCCATTGGCACGGCAGACCGTGGATTGGCGGAGAGGAAAGGAAGGACAGAGAAGAAAAGACGGGCTAGGAAAGGAAATACGGATTGGGGGGGTTACCAGACTCGGAATAAACATTTATAAATCCATATAAATATTTATTCCGATGCGGGAATCGAACCCGCGACCGTTGACTCCACGGGCGCCACAGGGCCCCGCCACTGAGCCAATCGGTCGTCTTTTTAAATAAATATATTTTTTTTACTTAATAGTAAAATTATATTACGACCAAATTACACACATGACCAAGTAACAAACATACATCCATACTCACAAACTTTCGCATTTATAACATTAGTAGGATAGGATAGGATTGATTTGATTGAATAAATATGTTAATTGTGTACGTTTATGTATGTATGTATGTAAGTGTATGTATTTAATTATATAGTTTTTATACTTACTTTTATCTTTTCCATCAACCCAAAAGTTGAGTGGCAGAGAATGCCTTCCGGTTTCATTCAGAGAATTAAGTCCGCTTTTGTACCAAAAAAAGTAAGCACCACATAATTCATTAAAATTAATCGTACACATTATCGCATTCCGTGCTAAGCCGTTATTGTCTACAATATTTTATACATCATCAATCCTTACGTAATTAGCTTGTTTAGAGTTGTCCCATTTATGGTATGATCGTGTACCATTTATGGTACATGCGAATGTACTGTAAATGGTACACGAAGATCAAGTTTAATGTGTACTATTTATGGTACAGTAAGTTAAGTATACTATGCAATTAGGATGAATGGACTTATATTTCGAAAACATTTCATTTTGAAACTTTGCCCCCACACCTGATTTCCTTATAAATACTTCTAACTTGTAAATGTCCTTTGAAATGTATCACACTTTCAAATGATACGGCAGTTATTGAAGTTAGAAAAACGAACCGATATGTGTCTTATCACTTTTGAAATAGGCTCGAAAATAGATTGAATTATCAAAACTGCAAACTTAAATAATAGCCTTGCATTCAGATTTAGATTCGGAATATAAATGTAAATGTAAAGTCTTAATGGATGTCAATGAAGTAATTCCGTGTTTCTATCAAAATGTCTGCAGACTTAATCTCATCCAGACAAAATAGAGTTCGAATCAATGATATTATTTATACACAATTTTTGTCGTTTTAAGTACAAATAAAACTTTTTTACTTTCCAAATTAAATTTTTTACTTAAGTTTCTACGAAAAAAATATCGGTTAAAATGAGGACTGCCGGCCGACAGAAGTGAAAATTTAAAAGTGTATTTTACATTTCAAACCATTTGTAATATTAATAACATATTTAGTGTTCATTGTTGTACTGCACATGATCTGACAGTTGAACAATTGAAATAATCAAATTAAAACACAGTATAAAGAACAACGCAAAATATACACACATAGAACTTTCCAGTAAAAAAATAAACTTTATTTGTATAGATGTACACAACACTATAGGACTATGAGGGTGATAGCTACAGATATATTTTGCTATTACTACATCATGTTGCTGACGCGACTCACAAAACTTTATCCATCTAGCGTATCTTTAGCGTCTAACGCACACACACATACAATCGTATATATACAATGTGTTGGCGTGATGATGTGTTTACCTAGGCAGCTGCGCGCACATTAATTGTTTAAAATATGACTACAGCTATATTTATAGCTATAGATATACCTTAAGCATTAGCATGTTGCTGACGCAAACCTATAGAATTTTCTCCTACTCAGTGTCATCGTGTGACCAAGGGTGGGATGATATTCGTTAGATCACATGTATAATTCCCAAATTGCCAGCTTATCTTATCTCTCTTTCACTCCTGGGTTTGCTGGAAGTAAACTCAATTTTGAGTAAAGCTCGCCCTTGTACACCTTCTTTCCTTTTAATTCTTGTATTTCTTTTTTTATACAATAAAGTATTAAATATAATGTGTATGTATGTATGTATATAAATGTGTATGTAGTGTATGTCTAAATGGTAACTACAGTAAAAAACCATAAAATATTACCAGTTTTATTTATTTTTGAGGAATTATAAAGATAAATTTGGAAGTGGTTTTTATTAAATAATTTTTTTAATGTAAAATTGCAAAATCTGTGACGGCACACCCGGGAGGGGGGGGGGCACACGCGACCACGGGTTACGTGGACGGGGGTATCCAAAAATTATGAAATTCGTGTTGCGTAATTTATGGACGGGCCCCCAATTGGTACAGGATGTTCTCACATTCTAACGTTAATGGACTCGCCACTCAGAACGCAGTATAATACGATGATAACACGGATCGTAAATCTCTGTACGGTGTACGCACGCACTTATCGCCAAGAACGGAGTTTATCAAGGCGCAGTCCACGTGAAAGCTTGTACGCTATGAGGTACACGTAACCGACTAATGTTTGAATAGTTCAAGTGCGCGTTACGGCGAGATAACAACCATTTTGACGTATTTATGTCAAAACTACGATGCAATTTTTCGTTTGGATTTATACGAGTATAAGGAAAATTACAATTACCGATATATACACTGTGACTTTTTAATTACCCGAGAAAATTAAGTGATATATTCAGTTATCGATATACATTAATTTTGGTGAAGAAAGAAAATTTTTATTTTTATGAAATATTTATTAAAAATGTCCTTAATATACACCAAAAATTACACTCTATATTCTTATATTCCAATAGAAAACACACATTATTATTTTTCAGTTTTGTTTGCCTGCCGCGGATCTTAGCTAAGTAAAAGTTCCGACTGTCCACAAAGAGGTGAGTAACTATAACAGCAACACCAAAAATATAATAGCAAAACAGTAAATAATAAAACTGCAGATATAGCCTATGTCAAAACGCAACTAATAAACATTTTATACTAACTACGTTCGTTTATAGTGACACAGCACCAACGTACAAGCTAACAAACCGGAGACCCTCCCATACAGGAGAACACAACGCCATATATGTAGCCAACGGTTAGTTCTAATTAACGTGAACCCACTAGAAGCTGGTTTACTGTACGGCGTAGATTCCTGCATACATTTCGCTGGAACAGGTGTTTGAGTAACGGAGATTAATATTGATAAAGTGCTAAATTAATATTAACGACAACTTCGATCTGGTCGCTTAGAATTGAATGGACATTTATTTATTGAAACTATTAACTAGATCTAGAGCAGAATCTGCGTATTATTTGGCACAGGAAGAACGAATATAGTATATAAGTAAATGAGCATTGCAAAAAAATCATTCAAACCGATAAATAATAATCATTTTGAGCATTGGATTTGAACAGACATTCTTAGATCGAGTAGAAGGAAACATTTTGATGAAATCAAGCTAAGCTAAGCTGGAGTTGCAGACTGACAGATGGGATGAGCGCAATAGATTCTTAGCTTGTTACTTCTCTGTCATAAAATTTTCATAGTAGTACCTACCTTCTAGCTGATAAAATAATAAAAGATACAACAGACATAGAAATTAAAATAGAAAAGCAGAGAGGGAAACTGAAATGTGCCATATATTTCTACTAAATTATGCATAGATTACCGGAGATTCGATGCTTGCTGATACAACTGTATAAAGTGCCACTAATTATTTAATATATAATATAAATGAGCAGGACATGTGAAGAAAATGGCTGATTTTAGACAATCTGAAATCATTACAAATTGACACCCCAGCAGAAAAAAAGGATTAGAAGCTCGTTGCCCTAAACAGAAATGGCTGGAGGCAAATTTTGGAGAAGGCCAAGATCCACACCAAGTTGTAGTACCAAAGAAAAAAGAAGATATTATATATAATGATAACCTGAATCTTAAGAAAATTACATTTTTATTATAACAAAAATAAAACAGAGATATAAAAAAAGATCCCTCAACATATAATGTAACACTCCCTCACAGAATAGCGGAGTTAAGTGGTAGCATTCCTTAGACAATTATTGGAGCTCCAATAATCGTTGGAGCAGACGAGTGCTGGAGTGGAGACCGCGTCTCGGTAAACGTAGTGTGATGTTAATTGATTGATTCCTGAGACAGCCGTCATTTACTTCTTTCTTCCCCTTCTATTATTAAGGTCGTTATTCTAAAGTAGGCAATGCATCTGCTGTACCCTTTGTAATATAGACATCTGCTAGGGCAGGCAGGGCCGCAGTAATAACGTGTTTGTCTACTTCATCCATAATCCCTTACAATTTTAAGATAACTGATCTAATGACATCCAAGAGTTTATAAATAAAATTGTTAGTAATCAGACGAGCTTTTGAAGAATGTTGCTAAGTTTATCTGAGAACTGAGCAACCAGTCCACATAAAGCAACTTCAAACAAAGTGGTCGTTAAGAATCAATTACATTTGAAACCCGCTGCGACTGTAAAGTGTATACCGCACACGCGTATTTCATTTTTTATTTCCTCGACCTAGACGTAAAGCAGCTATTAAGTAATGTTACCAACCAAACACGTTCAGTGCGAGTTCAGCTCGGGCCATAAACGGTGGTCAGAGCGTACCAGATCAAACGGCTTTCTTGCAGTTTACGAATACGGTAGAATATGGAGCAAGAACTATGTACATGTATACAAAAATAACAAAAAAATTACACAAATTTGTTAGAATACTGATGAAAAAGATCTTTATAGAGTTTCCATTAAGTTCAAAGTTCAAATGATCCAATCTTTTAAAATAATTGACTTCATCAATGTATCTGTCTACTTCTAAGAATGCCTTTCCGACTAGCGAAGGTCGGCAATCAATTCAGCTTAACTCTTCTTGTCTTTAGCGAGGCTAACCAGGTCTGGAGCACACACTATCCTGATCCACTCTTTGACGTGACGTAGCCAAGACTTCCTTTTCCGATTGACCCATCTTACGCCCACGACTTTTCACATGTCTCATGATGTGCCCCAGGTAAGCAACTTTTCTACCTTACACGGTCTGCTTGAGATCTCATCTCTGCTTGACTCGTCGGAGGACCTAGTCATTAGTCACTTTCTGGATTTTTTTGGACATGTATTAATCTAAATCCGGAAGGTTTTTTAAAAAGATACGGTGGCAAACGAGCTAGCGCATTACCTGATGGAAAGCAATTAACGCCCATAGACATTTGTAATAACATAGGCATTGCAAATGCGTTGCCAGCCATTCGTCATCATCATGGCATTACAGTAGCGGGTGGGCCTTAGCCTGGTTCAGTAAATTTTTCCAGTCGGATCTTCATTTTTTCCCTCCAGCCCCTCACACCGACTGCCTTTAAATCGTCCTTGACTCCATCTAGCCATCTGAGCTCTGTTGCCAGCCATTGGTAGCATGATCACTGGTTAAGTTTTGATGGTTCCAATGTCAAATGAAGCTGGTTCCGAAAAGTAGTGGTACGTACTGGAAATAAAAAAAATCTAGAGTTGTGCGTTCCATTACGCACGATTCAGCGACAGGTTTGAAGAGGTGAGCTTATGAATCAGTACAACAGAACATGGTAGGGAATTTAACATTTAATCTCGTTTTTGTAATAGAATACAATAATTAAAATATTCAAAAGCACTGTAATAACTGCATTCTCTCTAGGTAGGAACTAGTAATATGAAACCTTCACCACTCGCTACCTGGAAACAATGTGCCCGACAACGTATGCATGTAATAGAACCTGTTTCACGCGGGACCAGAACTGCTTTCATATGAGAAAACTGCAACTCTAGTTCCGCAAAGACGCTTGTAATAAAATATGATGAATTCAATTCTCAGTAATAGACAATAAATATATCATTTTGTTACAAAGAGCTCCATTAAATTGGGTTTATTCATATGAGCTTATTGCTTTTCATCAGGGGACGTTTGGCTTTTTATTCCATAAAAAAAAATCGGAGGCAGTCATGAGGACTGCCGACAGAAGTGAAAACTTAAAACTGTATTTTGAAATTTCAAACTAATTGTAATTTTAAATGCTGCTTTTACTACAGCGTGTTGCTGATGCGACTCACACTACCTTATTCATCCACGAAGCGTCCAACGCAAACACATACAATAGTGTACATACAATGATGCGTGTACGAAGGCAGCTTCGCGCGCATTAATTGTTTAAAATATGTATAGACATATTTATATAGCTATAGAGCTATACTTGTAGCTATAGATATACCATAAGCATTAGCAAGTTGCTGACGCGAACCTATAGATTTTTCTCCTACTCAGTGTCATCGTGTGACCAAGGGTGGGATAATATTCGTTGGATCACATGTATAATGTGCTAAAACTCTAAATGTAAACTACAATGAAAAATTATAAAATATTACCAATTTAATATTTATATTTTAATTTAATACTAATATTATATTAATATTTATATTTGAGGAATTATAAAGATAAATTTGGAAGTGCTGTTTTAATTTAATAATTTTTTAATGTAAAATTGCAAAATCATAGGTAGCTGCGCGCATTTATTGTGTTTGAAGTATGTCTATAGCTGGACTCATAGCTATAGATTTATTAATTTATATTACAATTTATATTAAAAAAATAATAATGTTATCAGTAATAATGAAAACTGATTCAGACATTGGCCAAGGAATTTTAAAACTAAAGTATCTTAACAAAAAAAGATCGGAGGCAGTCAGTAAAACTGTATTTATACATTTGAAACTATTTGTTATATTATATAAATTATATAAGTAAAAAAAATGAAGTCTTAATATTAATAATAAATAAAGAATTTAATTATTAAATCATTATAATATTAATTAATAATATTTTTAATATATAAATAATTTTAATATTTACATAATATATACCTCAAGTATTAGCATGTTGCTGACGCGAACCCATAGATTTTTTCCTTAACCAGAGTCGTGTAACGCGCTATAGAAGTTTTCACTTCAATAAAGATGCTCCCTATATACAAGTTCGCAATAGCTCAGTCGGTACAATCGGGCTTAACTAAGATCTAAGATAGTATAATTCATATTTTCCAATGGACTATTTATTTGAACAATTTCGTAACAAGCAACCTTAGTTGGAATTGTCAACAAGAATTCAAGAATTATTGTCTTGTTTAAAAAAATAAGACAGTTATATAAAAGGCAGTAATTATTCAGCATCAGGTGAGCAAGTCCCTCGTTTGCGTTCCTTTCTACAGCACATAAAAAGCAAGGTATTTTAAAATGCTAGCTGCAACGATACGGCAGTTATTATAAGATAAATACACAACAGCGGCCTTGTGGCAATAAGTACGATATTCACAATCCTATTTTCTTACTTGACCTGAGGAAGGACGAGATTGTCGGACTTGTATGGATTCCTGTTATACTATAATATATTTGTGTAGTGCTTATCTTACAATTATTTATATATCATAGCTAGTATGATATTTATATATCATAGTAATAAGTGGTTGAGCCACGCTGCAGACGAATACTTTGTCGAGAATGGCATATTATTTGTCTGTAGCATGAATGGATCTGCTCGCCCGGGGAAGTACCACATTCCCGCAGAAAACCGGCGTCTTTAGCCACTCGCTAAAGTAGCTTAGCTAACGCGCGAAGGCCCAACACCTTCCCCCTCCCACTCCCTTCCCCCTCCCTCTTCTTTTCCCCCTCCCACTCCCATAATGTCACTTTCCTAAAAGATCGGCAACGCTTCCGCACTGCCTATGGCGCTGCGGATGTCCATGGGCGGCGCTGATTGCTTTCCATCAGGTGACACACCTGCTCGTTCATTCATATTTGTAAGCTGCAAGTACGTACTAAACTAGTATTTGAAGATGAACGGTGTTTCACCAACGAAGTTAGTCTAAGTTATTCCATAGACGTGAGTCTCGCCAATGGGAGGGATTTGCCAATAGTGGTTAATTTTCATTTAAATTATGTCCGTTAAGTCATTTACGGCACCAAGATGTAATCAGGGTTAAATTACAAGTCATGTTTTAAATAAGTAAAATTAAAAAAAAATATATTGGTGAAGTGATAACTTAAAACTGTATAAATGATATTTGAAACTAATTGTAATATTAAATGCTGCTATTACTACAGCATGTTGCTGACGCGACTCACAAAACTTTATCCATCCATGAAGCGTCCAACGCACACACAATCGGGTATATACAATGTGTTGGTGTGATGCGTGTACGAAGGCAGCTATAGATATACTTTAAACATTAACTATGTTTAAAGTATGTCTATAGCTATACTCATAGCTTATAGATATACCTTAAACATTAACACGTTATGACGCGAACTTATAGATTTTTTCCCTACTGAGTCGTGTAACGCGACTATAGAATTTTTCATTTCAAAAATTATTAAAAATATTAGTAGGAATAAATTATAAAATATTAGTATTTTCAGATAAAATCTTACTTTACGATCATTATGCTTTGTTTATCAAGTCAACAAACAATAGTTTGGATAGACAAATCGCTAAACAAATCATCGATAATTCACAACCGATCGAGTAAAATATCATTCGCAAACAGTCCATGCTATGTTAGACGCGTGCTTTCACTAGCAAATCGAAAACGCACATAAACAAAGTGAACCCGCATAAATTCATTATTACATATATATCTATCTATCTGATCGGCGGTTGTCAAAGCGAATATGTCGGGTAGAATATCGTATCGTATAGTCTAAATGTCATCGGACGTATCGCGGGGCGTGGCGATTGGCGGAGAGAAATCGAAATACGTACAGCCATTTTGTTGTACGCGAACATTACAGCGTATAATTTAGATATCAGTTTAACGGTCAATGGCGGATTAGTCACGTTTCGCGTGTGAGACGCACCCGTGACCCGCCGGTTGTTTGTTTACGCCTAGAACGAGGCAGCGCGTCGCGTTGTAAATGAGAGTGTCGGTCTACGTAAATGATGAACTGAGTAGCCCCTACCATTGATGGTTGTCTAGGCGTAGCTTGAGATATGACTGAGTTTTTCAGCTAGACGGTAAAAATGTTTTTTTTTAGGTTTTAGGGGTCATTTAATCCCTCTTAAACTTTCCGACAATTCGATATCTCTTAACCATTCTGTCACTAATTATTTCATCTCATCTATGTCTGGGCTTAAGTCAGCAAAACAGATAATCTTATCAAGAATTTTAAAAGTCTTATATTGGTGTCGTCTAAAGTCGTTATTTTGACGTTCTAGTCAGACCGTTCTATCAATTCTATCTATTGTACCTATATATATTTTGAAAGGGTCTTCTTTCCCAAGACTGGTGCTTTTAAAAGAAATAATAGAGACTAGTCTACCTGGATCCATTTGCATAGTGCTTTCATTTCTTTTACCTGCTGTATCTTCTGTATCTTTAGTTTGTACATTAAAGGTACAAAATAGAGAATACACGCCACCTATAGACCTTTTTACAGCGTTCATTCATCCTTACGTCTGCTCAGAAGACGAAGATATAACTTTTCGCGTCGCTTCACTCATACTTGAAGCAAACGTGTAGCCAAGTTCTAATTCTTTTTTTAACATTATCGTTAATTTTTCAATGTCTATTAAGTTTTATTAGTATTTTATAAACATATGTTTTTCTTTATCTGGCCATCCATGTTCCTGAAAGACTGTTATACCTACTCTTTATCTTCGTAACAGTTTATGTAGGAATTTGAGGCATGGACCCCGACTTTCAAGCTACTGGAGACTGAAAGAAAATTACTATACAGAAAGAAAGTTATAAGGAAAATTCCAAAGAATGCTGAAATCGAGGATCTCGTGATCGATGCTAACATAATCGGAGAGACAAAGGGTCGCCAGTTATAGCGTCTTGGCCTCCGATAGGAGACCTCGTTAATAGCAAGGTTTTTTTTCATATGCTAAGATACACTGGACTGTGAAGCGTTCACAGTAGTGGTATTTATTTGAAGTACGTATAATATATCATTCTGTATAACACTATCCAAAAGTGAATTAATTTTCGGCTTCAAGTCAACATCGTATAGATGTAAATGGTTTTGACATAGCTTTCAATTTCGTTTCTCAATTGATCCATGTACCGATAGCAATGCGCTCCGATAGAAAGAAAGCAATCGATATGTTGCTTCGAGGCGGGAGATTTATTACTTGGGTCGTTCAACTTTCTACGCGAATGTTTTCATTGATATTGCTTCTAGCATATCTGAGTGTTGCTTGTGTAAACTTTGGAGTACAAGTATGTGACGCGTTTGAAACACGATTACCGTAACGATGACAGTCAAATCAAATAAATGCCAACATCTTCAACATCCGAACGTAGGAATGAATGAGGTTTCACTATTCCCATTTTTCTTCTACTAGCTTTTGCCCGCGGCTTCGCTCGCGTGGAATTTGGTCTGCCACATTAAGTTTCGTGACAGATCATTTTAAATATATATTTTTTTACTTAATTTATGGTTCACAATGTTGGTCATAGTGGCTGCCACATAAAAGGTAGATATATGCTGTCGCGGACTTTTATTTACAACTATTCAAGACAAACAATCTGTGTAACTCCAATGGTTTAGGCAGGGTGTACAAGATAGCTCTCAGAGACCAGATTTTTTCCGACTTAATTGACATGTATCGTCATATTACGACTAAAATTACATGAAATCGTTACAAATTGTAGCCTATATGTTATTCCGATGTATAACCTATATTACTGTAAAGTTTCATCCAAATTCGTCCAGTTTTTTCGTGAACGAGTAACAAACACATCCATACTCACAAACTTTCGCATTTATAGTATTAGTAGGATTTCATTCAACTGTTTTGAAAATATTATGTTAGTAGTTGATTGTTTATTTATGACTAGGTGACTCAGTGAACTACGTTTCACCTACAATTTATTTAATTCAAAATAACGAAAACGATATCTCCTGGTAGGCTTATATTCTCCTGGTATGTTAGTACTTAGGTATGCAATACTTTTTTAAATCGCACAAAGAAACGACGGTTTTGTATAACAACATGTCCATTATCCGATAAAGCCGTCACAAACGCCATCTATTGAAAATAATTGGAAGTAAAAGAATTTTTAAGCTTTAATTTTTTTTTATGTTTTTCCTATTTTTTTTTTGTAATATGTGATACAAAAATTAATACTGAATACGAGAAAAAATAGCAATGTCTTTGGTTAAAGTCAAGCCATCAGTTGATGCGAACCCTTTCATCATCATCCTGGGTCTGTCTATTGCAGAATACAGGCCTCCCTCAGTCGCGTCACCTAACCCACACACTACGTTTTCTAAGTCGCAGTTCTCATATAAGTATTCATCTACTACAACGACTGTAGGTTCTCCGACGAATGGACAATTATCATATCATACTAAACGACCTAAGACTACTATTTTTTACGGAAACATTGCCGACCTTTAAGGTAAGGTATAGACTTATTTTTTGAAGGTGCCAATGACGTATTGGCTCGGACGTACTAAATACTGCTGAAGGCAGTTCTACTACGGTGCGTTTCTCTCGTAACTTCTTTCCACGCACCATCAGTTTGTGGAACCAGCTACCCTCAGCGGTCTTTCCGTACCGTTACGATATTGGAACCTTCAAAAAACAAGCCTATACATACCTAAAAGGGCGGCAACGCTTCCGCGACTCCTGCGGTGTCGCGGTTGTCCATGGGCGGCGTTGATTGCTTTCCATCAGGCGAAACGCTTGCTCGTTTGCCCTCCTATCCCATAAAAAAAGGCAGCTACCACTGGTTGGTGATGCGTGGAAAGATGTTTCTGGAAAAGCGCACCGCACTAGATCACCACTCATCTAGACTTTATACTTAGAAATGCAAAGGTGAATGCAAGAAACGCAGCTAGATGCTACAGCTGTTTCATGACCTGAAGATGCATGACTAAAATCCACAATTTTCACTGTAATATTCATAGTTACAATTAATAATTGTTCTATGTGAAGTGTAGCGGAAATATCAACTTTTTATTATTAAATTAACGGGAATTATTTTAATGTATAACCTTAATAAATAATTCATTAGGATAAGCAGGTCGAATATAATAAAATCAAAAAACAACCTAAGAAAGTGTAACGAGCGATTTTTTTCCACGGATGCAATTTAAATATTTCTCATATTTTAACCCGCCAAATTTGAACGGTGTTTCCGTGCGTAGATTCTAGAACATCCATCTTTTTTTTTTGACATTATGATGGATGTATTCTCTTAATTCGCATGTCTTATTATCATTTACATATCATAGGCAAAAGTCCGTTTCTGCGCATAGATTTCTCACCTAGTTTACTTGTACACCATTTCACCATCCCGCATTGCCGCTCTACATAAATTGACGTTAGATTTCGATAAATGGATGACAAACTTTTCCTCATTCTTGATTACTTTTTTATGTGAAAGCTTCTACAGCCGTGTTACACGACTTTGGATAGGGAAAGCAACATGCTAATGCTTAATGTATATATACACCGTGACTTTTTTAATTACCCGAGAAAAATAAGTAATATATTCAGTTATCGATATACATTAAATTTGGCGAAGAAAATTTTTTTTATTTTTATGAAATATTTATTAAAAAATATACAACAAAAAATCTTGCTAATTCAAATAGACATCATTATCATTCCAATATGAACTGCACCCAAACCAACCTAATGTGGTCGCGTAATATTTACAGGATTTCTTTGAAGTCCTATAAAACAATATTTTTGTATGAACGCTATAATATTTATAATATTTGAATGTTACTTACTGACATACATATTTTAACAAACGCGAATTTTAGTTTTCTCGGGTAATTAAGAAGTCACAGTGTATAGCTATAATTATAGCTGTAGACGTACTTTAAACCATTGACTGCCAGCTACAAGATATCTCGTAGTGACAACCAGCACAGGAATTTTATTTAGTGACGCCAGCTACGAGTTATCTCGTAGTGTTTTTTTTCAATAAAAATTTCTGTAAATGCTATTACAATATTATATCAGTAACTTAATATAATTATATTTTGTAAACTTTCATGTATTCTTCAAAATAAAAGCTTGGCACTCAGGGCAAGACGCTCTAAATATGTCTGGCAGTCAATGGGTTAAACATAGTTAATGCAGCTGCATTAACTTTGTTTAAAGTATGTCTATATGTATACTCATAGCTATAGATATACCTTCCTATTAAAGTATATATGTAGTACACGCATCACGCCAACATATTGTATATACCCGATTGTAAGTGTGTGCGTTGGACGCTTCATGGATGGATAAAGTTTTGTGAATCACGTCAGCAACATACTGTAGTAATAGCAGCATTTACTATTACAATTAGTTTGAGTTTTCACTTCTGTCGGCAGTCCTCATGATTGCCTCCAATCTTCTTTCTGCTGCCATTTTATCCATCTAGCACTCTCATTATTTACATGTTTCCCATTAAGCCGTATTGTTTAGCGGCTACGATGCCTTATACTATCTTTATGGAAGAAATAACGACTATTAGGATATCCGCTTGGTCAGTATCTTCCATAAAGATAGAGAGAAAACTTATTGTATTTTTCGTTTGGTAGGCCAGGGGATGACCAAAGATAAGATATGTTCTATCTTGATCAAATTGCTAAAATTCTTAACTAAGGCCAGGTAAAAAGTACCCTTAACCGACGAGCTTGTGTGAAGAGAATGATTGGTGTAGATGAAGCACAGAAAGTGTGCCGAGACCGTAGCAGATGGAGATATTTTTTTTTATGGGATAGGAAGGCAAACGAGCAGGCGTGTCACCTGATGGAAAGCAATCAACGCCGCCTTTAGACATTCGCAGCGCTATAGGCAGTGCGGAAGCGTTGCCGACCTTTAAGGAAAGTGCCATTATGGGAATGGAAGGAGGAGGGGGAGGGTTTTGGGCCTCCGTAACGCAGCCGCTCACCGTACGAAGCGCGGTAGCTAAGCTACCACTCAGACGCCGGTTTTCTGCGGGAGTGTGGTACTTCCCCGGGTGAGCCGGCCCATTCATGCTACGGACAACTATTATGCCGAATTATTCGGTCTGCAGCGTGGCTCTACCATTATAAAAGTCTCCCCCTACCCCTACGGGTAACAGGCGTCATGATATGTATGTATGTGTGTATGATACGTTTGGTTCATATCTTTTAATAATTAAGTGGACTATGCACCAAGTGTTGGAACATCTTTACGACCGTTTACTTTTCACTAATCCGCAATTACACCGGACGCGATACAGTAATAAATTGTGGTTTGCGCCGTTGGAGACGTCATTACAGTCACGAATTGTGCTAAAACGCTCTCCACAAGAGATTTATGGATGGGCCTTTATCACTACTTGGAATATTAATATGCTTATAAGGCAATTTCTGCGTACGCAAAGGTTAATTGAAGAAAATCTTCGCCGAGGTACATACATTGCTTCATTTCTTACCGTGATTCGATTTGTTCGTATTTTTTTATATTGTAGTATATTTTTTTCTTTTCTTTGATGGCAATTGATTATAACTATTGTGCCAGTGTCAAGTGAAATACAACAATATCAAATCTCTTGAAATGTAAGTCAGCTTGTCACGTTACGTCTTGATAAAATGGTGGCTATTCTATTTAAACTTCTGTAGACTTTCTCAGTCACTTATACGCCTTAATCGAATTACATTGTATAATACACCACCATAACAATATAACTGACAATAATATATAAAAACACAACGTCGCTGATGTAAGTTGGCGGGAAAAGTATATAGTGTATTTATTTAATAAATACATTGGCACAACTTATTTGGAAATAATTTTTTTCCAGCAAACTGGTAAGAGGCATGGGGAAAGGACGCAAATAACAAAAAGCATTATAATAAAGAAAAAAATCAACTTGTAACGATCCGAGTCTCTCCTGTGACGTCACACGAACGACGTACAGACGAATTGAAAACGCCTACAAATAAAATTGAAGCTTCTGTCTGAAATTAAATAAATGAAGTTTCCATTAGAGATGAAATTGTCTTATACAATATGCTTATTAGCATGATATTAGTACTCAAAACAATTTTTATATAAATCTTCTCAACTCAACTGTACTTTTTTTGAAAGGAAATTTAATTAAACGATAGAAAAGATTTTGAGAGAAGGTTCGGGATACTTTAGAGTTTGAAAAAAAAAATCGAAGGCATTTTTGAGGACTGCCGACAGAAGTGAAACCTTAAAACTGTATTTTGAAATTTCAAAGTAATTGTAATAGTATTTTATAAATTATATAAGTAAATAAAAATTGAAGACTTAATTTATTTATTATAAATAATAAATAAATAATATATAAATAATTTTAAGATTTTAATAATAAACACCTTAAACATTAGCATGTTGCTGATGCGAACCCATAGATTTTTTCCCTACTCAAAGTCGTGTAACGCGGCTATAGAAATTTTCA
Source organism: Baronia brevicornis (assembly GCA_031353405.1). Lineage (NCBI taxonomy): Eukaryota > Metazoa > Arthropoda > Insecta > Lepidoptera > Papilionidae > Baronia > Baronia brevicornis. The sequence goes on from JASFAT010004443.1 coordinate 48,796, forward strand.
CTTTAATAACTTAAGGTGCTTACGCGAAAGTTGTAAATTTAAAGAGTTTCGGACTTACTGTGAAGCGAGATCGCATTTCGTTGTACATTTACTTGGAATTTATGAAAACAGTAATGTTATGCCCTAGCCGGTTCGCATGTGGCCGCCGATTCTAAGAAACTAGACATAGGATGCCATGAATGTATGCGTATACTCACGTATGGTTTATTCAATGTAATAATTTTATGTAGTTACGGTGAAGTATGACCCGTGATCAGAAAACTATTTTTTCTATGTTTAAAACAAATTTTAATTTCAACAGGGATTTGAATCTAGACACCTTAGATCAGAGGTTAGGTTAGACCGCTGAATTAAGCGGTCTTAATTTTTAACGAATTATATTAAGATATAATATTAAAATTCGTCAAAGTGAATCCCACGAGCCGCAAGGGAGGATGGAGGTCAGTTACAGCAGAGTCCTGCATGCTGAGGTGATGCACTGTAGTACCAGGGGCAGCCCGATCCCAGGACGGTCGGCACGCTTGCGACTACGCTCGCCCCTAGTCACATATCCTTTGTCACAGCAGACCGTGGATTGGCGAAGAGGATGGGAAAAGGATAGAGAAGAAAGGAAAAGACAGAGGAAAGATAAGATGGATTTAGACAGGATGATAGGGATATGATGCTACCGCAACGGAAGACGATGATACTCAATATAAACTGAACTACTAAAATTAAATAATTGGAATAATTAACAGTATAACAATGTGGTTTACTAAAGTCGTGACTCGGTGGTTAAACATATTTCCGCTCGAAAGGCATTTGAACCTATTTAATAGGCAAGACAATAGGATTGTATGTCTTCGCGAGTTATTGTTTTACGGGTAACATAGCAAACACATGCTTTCCCACCTTGAACTTTCTCTAAACAATGATCCAGTTGCGTTAGCCACGCAACTAGTTCACCATATTTTAGGAAGCGTGAACTCACAAACTAAATTAACTTATCAGCGGCAAACACACAACATGACATATCTGTCAACATGAAATTGATATTCAAATATGAACTCTATTCCCCCAAAAATAGAAACCCCACTGCTAAACAAATAGTGCAGTTGGAAAAGGCGGTTTCATAATAACAAAACTTTGTTTCGAGATAAGCATAGATAAGATTAAAGTCGAGATAACTTCGAGTCTAATTTTTAAGCAAATAGTAGGGGTGATACGACACAAGTTTAAAGGTATGTTTCGAGTTATTTGTTTGAAGTACACAAATACATTACTGGCGCGGAGGTTTTCTTGTTATAACACTTAAAAATAAATAAAAAAATTCTCTAAGATAATGATTTTATTTTCTTTGCAAATTTCACTACATTCAAAGTTTCAACCCTCACAATAATTAAATGACTCACTTTTATAATCTAAGATCAAAGGGTAATTTCTAGCGAGTAATATCGGACTGTTCACAAGAACAATTTCTACTAAATGGAAAGTCAACGACTATCATGTTAAGATCCGCAAAAAAGCAATCAAGGAGGAGGTGAGGAACATGTCGAAGAGGAATTCGTTGTTATAAGGTGTGATTTGTATGCTTACAATATAATTTGCTTTTACGAATTGCTTTTACGCGGATCTTAGTAAGGTAGATATTCCTCCTCCTCCCAGATAGTTTCCATTTGAATAACGGATTGGATGGAAAGTGACCTCTGATTTCACTTATCACAATGTTTCTCATCAAAGTTTTATAAGCTTGCTGTAAACTTCTAGAATATTTGTTTTAAATGTGTAATTTAATAAAGTAAATAATATTGTCATTTTATAAATATATTATGACATTTACTTACCTAACTTATTTATTTTACAAGATCCGCACAACTTGAAACTTATTTTTCAATTATGGATTTACATTTATTTTTATTATGTAATATTTATAGTATTTGTGACAAACTATCGATCCTAAGTTCGTATCCTCCATTGGACTATTGATGTGACTTTTTAGCACTTTAGTTTGAATTAATAAGAATTCTAGTCAATTAAAAAAACATTGCCAATTTTTTTAAAATAAAATAGACCTAGGTAAATCTTAGAGGTGGCTTATTTGGTGGATGGCCGCAGTGTTAATGAGGATAGTAGTAGCTTATATCCAATATATAAAAATAATAAAAATCTCGTGTCACAGTGCTTGTCATCGAACTCCTCCGAAACGGCTTGACCAATTTCAAGATCAGAGAATAGGTCGTAAACTATATTTTATACCCTAGATGATAAGGGTGGCCCTCCCCATTTTTATTAACTTTTATGGAAAGAACGTTTGCCGGGTCAGCAAGTATAATATTATAATTTTAATCTATTCTTATACTACGTGTGTGCGCAGACGCATGTATCTCTCTCTCTCTGTGTGTGTGTGTGTGTGTAAGATGGCGGCATGTACGAAGTTTTTGCATCATTTTTAAAAAAAGATTTCTATGGCACAGATAAGAAGAGTATGGCCTATGGACTTGGAGTATACATAGTATTTACACAATAAGCTTAAGTGATTATTATTGCTTACCATTAAAAATTTTTTTAAAGCGTGTCTGTTCTGTGAAACTATGTTGTGTTTACGATCGCCACGGTGTATATTTCCATCGTAAAAACCCATGGCGATAAAATATAAAATCGCGTCGAAGCCTATTAAAGTATATTTTAAGAAGGGACATAAACGAAAGAGAAATTCATTAGTTGATCTTTAATGCTTACGTGAAAGCAGACAACGTTGGAGAATAGCAGATGCTTACCTGTAAACAAAAATGATTATTATAAATAAATAAATAATTTTAAATAAAAGATCTTACACTGTATAGTGGATACTGCAATTCCGTATGTTGTGGTGTGTGATGTATTACAAAAACACAAGGACTAACAGGAAGACTACTCGGAATAGTCTAGGCCATGAAAATGTCATCTTGCACAGGTCAGCGCTCAATATTCTTGTCGACAGTAATATTTTTTTGGTTAAATTAAAAAAAAAACATTTCAAACCTCTTTACATGATAACACAACATGTTATGAAATCAATTTTAAGCAATTGTTCAGTTGTTAAGGCCTTATAGGTCCATGCATAAATTACGTCACACAAATATCATGATTTCGGAGCTCTGACCAACTAGTACTTGTGACACGTGGAGTTTTCAGTTTAGAGTTTTAGCGCTTTACATTTATTTGTGTGGTGCTCCATAGGTTAAGACTCATCTCTCTTGTCAATCGATGTCACACTTTGTTGATTCCTTTCGTTCCCTTAACACGTGACGTAATTTATGGATGGTCCTTATGCTCTGAGGATTTGAGTCTGTATTTCTAATTTATATATAACTATTACATTGATATGAAGAATGGTTCATATCCATATAATAGTTAAATTAGAAATACAGAATCACATGCTCAGATCATAAATCAATAGTATGCGGCTGCTTATTTTCTCAAAGAATTTAATAATCCTAATTTGTTGAAAAAATGACGGCGACGTGGTTCGCCACCCGTCACGTCCCGATTCTCACGAGGGCGAGAAGCGACAAATCGAGAGCCGTTTCGCTGCGATAAATGGCAGCAGGTGGAGCTCTGTGGTCTCTGCCAACCCCTACAGGGCATAGGCGTGAAAATATAAAAAAAAATAAAAGAACTCTTGTTCTATTAATAATATGCTAGGGAATGTCCTAGAACTAGCATTATTAGTATAGTTCGAATGATTAACACTCTATTAATATTGAAAACAATATTTGTCTTTGAAAAATAAGCAGCCGTATACTGTTGAGATCATTTGAAAGACAAAAATAAACATTATCTAACTCGAAGAACAAAAGGAACAAAAGACTGGCGATAATGCGGGTGCTTTGCCGCGTTGCATATTCAATAATCGCTTAATGTACAGTCCGCGCCAACAACTATGGCAAAAATGTCAACAAAGTGTTATTTTATGATAATAATGTTATTTTGCTTGACTGAAATGCCAATAGCTTGTAACAAACTTGGTTGTGGGTTGAACTAACAGTCGAACATAGCTATTACGACCCAGATCAGGCTTTATTTAAAAAAACAGCCTAAAAGACGCATAGGTGAAGTGGATTCCTGAGCCAAAAGTTGCGCTGATGCGATTCCCGAATAAATAAAATTAAATAAATATTTTTACGGCCTACTTATACATCTAAATAACAATAGAACATAGCTATTTCGAGACATGCAAGCTTTTGTTTCGTGACAGAAGGCGAGAAGCGACTAACGGAGAGCCGTTTCGCTACGATAAATGTGAGATGAAGGATGGATGAATGGGGAGGAAGCAAGGAAGGTGTGCCGGGTTCGTAGCGGATGGAGATCTCTGCTTACCCGTACGGGAAACAAGCGTGACGATATGTATGACTGATGACTGTATGTAGATTTCTAAAATAGAATAAATATTTATGTATGGCCCACAGGTGTTCATAAGAAGTTGGAATGTTTTTTTTATGGCAATGCAGACAAACGAGCATGCGGTTCTCCTGGTGGTAAGCGATTTAAAATTTTCCTCCCTTCTTCCTTAAGCTACAAGAAACTCTTGTGTAAAGTTTTATTTATTTATTTATTTATTGATGTGAGACAATTATATAGCAATATAGCCAGTTACTGCTCTCTCATAATAATGTACTAACAATAGGATAAGAGTAGCACTTTAAAAAATTATACAGTGTAAAACACAAAATAAAATCAATATAAAAGGTTAAACAAGAAAAATCAGTAAGGACTTATCATCAAATGTTAGCTTTGTTATTTTAATCAATTTGTTTATGTATGCATCTATATTATGTTTCTAGACTAACGCGTTTAAGCTGTGTGTTACCTGCAAGTAAGATTTAATAATTTTATGACCCAGATACCATTAAATCGATTACAATTATGACTTATTATTTCTCGAATATATTAATACATTGTATAACATGAATGTTACCTTTACGTCCACTCCGTATGTGACCTTTTTCGTGACTAGACATGATGTATTCAAATCAACATAAATTGTAGTTAAATATATCAAAATGTCACGAAAGTAAATTGAAGTTAATTTTGCATGAGTTTAGCTAGCAAGAGATAGATATCTTACTATCTAGTTAGGACCTCACATTTACGAAAAGTTACCAAACACTTTAAAGTAATAATTCTAAAATGCTTTACTTTTCAGAGATTTTAATAAATAATTGCACCTAAAAGGCCGGCAGCGCTTCCGTGACTCGTGCGGTGTCGCGGTTGTCTATGGGCGGCGTGGATTGCTTACAATCAGGCGGCACGCTTGCTCGTTTGCCCTCTTATTCCATAAAAAAATCAAAATTGGGAAAAGAAAGACTTTAAAAGAGTTTCCCGCTAACTTACATCAGTGAGTTGTTTTTTCATTTCATTTTCACAATCTTATATAATTATCAGTTATACTGTTTAATTGTATTGCGTATTGTACAATACAGTTCAATCAAGGCATATAAGTAAAATGATATGAAATAAATGCGTATATCGTGACTTATTAAGTTGACCGAAAAAGTCCATAGAAGGTTTTGCTAGAATAGCCACCATTTTATTAAGACGTAACGTGACAAGCTGACTAGTTACATTTCAAGAGATTTGATATTATTGTATTTTACTTTACGACACTGGCATTATAGTTATTATAACTAATTTCCATAAAAAAGACCTTAAAAAACAAGCTAACACATATATTAAAGACCGGCAAGGCTATTGAAATGTATATGATATTGCAGATGTTTACGGGCGGCGTTGATTGCTTTCCATCTGATGACATCCTTGCTCGTTTGCTTTTCTATGCCACAAAATAAGACCTCTGCAGTAAAGAACTAATAAGAAACTTTAGCATTAATCCTTTTATCTCTCTGTTATTCCTAGCGAAAATGTTAACTGAACTTATTTTATAAGGAAACTTCAAAGAATGCAAGGAAAGTCATGGAAAATGTATGTATCCTTTAAAATATAGTTTTGACTATTTACTGATTTGGCTTCACTTAGTACATATGTACAGTCAAAAGTTTTACTTAGCTAAGATCCGCGACAAGCAAAACAATAACATTAAATTAATAATGTGTGTTTTTCTGTTGGATTAAGTGGATTTATTTGGAACTTAAACTAAACACTTACCGAAAGTCGGCCATCAATTCTCCACTGTACACAACACCAAACACACATTACCACTTTTCCATCTTGCAAACGATACGTGTTTCGCCTCAACACGAGGCATCTTCAGGTATAGTAGACTCTACTGAAGACAACCGAAAAGTGTACTTTTCGGTTGTCTTCCGTTGTTAATAATTATTAATTTTCTGTTATTGTTTTGCTTTTCGCGGATCTTAGCTAAGTAAAACTTTTGACTGTCCATACAGTGATGGATTTCCGCCAAGTAACGCCTGACTCCATTAATAATTCACTTAGGACCTATAATATCATAAACTTTGGATTCGGAAGAAAAGTAAAATAATTTGTTTATTACAGGACGGGTCGTTACTGCATTTACATACCTGTTATTGATGCCTTTGCATAAGGAACATTGATTTGCATTAATCATTGTCTATCCTTTTATGAATATCGCTAATGGGATACACATACAGCTAGGTGCGTGGCAAAGAACTAATTATGGCCTGTACAAATCTCATTAAAATAAACTAGTATGTAGAGGGTCATGGTCGAAATTTGACGGTAACTCATTAAATTTTTAGTCTTATTAATGGAGTCAGGCGTTACTTTGCGGAAATCCATCACTATATGGACAGTCAAAAGTTTTACTTAGCTAAGATCCGCGACAAGCAAAACAATAACAGAAAATTAATAATGTGTGTTTTTCCGTTGGGTTTAGTGGATTTATTTGGAACTTAAACCAAAAACTTACCGAAAGTCGACCATCAATTTTCCACCCACCAACCACTATACACAACAAATGTGATAATGTGTGTTTGGTGTTGTGTATAGTGGTTGGTGGGAGGAGAGTTGATGGCCGATTTCCGGTAAGTTTTTGGTTTAAGTTCCAAATAAATCCACTAAACCCAACGGAAAAATACACATTATTAATTTTCTGTTATTGTTTTGCTTGTCGCGGATCTTAGCTAAGTAAAACTTTTGACTGTCCAAATTTTTAGTCGTTTTTTGCTTGTTATCTTTCTGCATTCCTTCTCCATAAGAACTCACCAATAACTATGTTAAATCTTTCACTCCTCTGTACGAGCAAGGTGTGAATTGTACAAACATTTCTTCTTCACTATTTCGTGAATTTAAATATTATATTCAATTACTTATTATTTTTTAAGATTTTCAAGAAAATATAAAATATTTAAAAGATATAAAATTAAAACATGCATGTATAAAAGATATTAGTAACGATATTAAAAATATAATATGACACGTATTATGGAAAGTAATCCTAGTTTAAATTATTTACGATGTGAATGCAATGAACTCAAGAAGCCAGGTCAAAAGTACCCTTAACCGGCGAGCTTGTATGAAGAGAGGGATGATTGTGGATGAATAGTGTGCTGAGATCGTCTCTGCCTACCTCTACGGGAAACAGACGTGATTATATGTATGTACATATGTATAGTTTTGTATTAAAAAAAAAAAGTCAAGTACCAAAATCAGATTCTATATATCTTTAACCGGTAGAGTGCTAAGCGGCGCAAAAGTGATGCGATAGTTTGAATCGAAAATTGCGCCGCAGCGCAAAACTGCCGCGCGCATGAGTGTGTTTTTGGTGCTTCGTGGTAGTGGACGTATTCTAATCTCGCGCATAATTTGTTACGAGAGTGCATATTTATACATTTAAAAACAACTTTTTACAGTTTTTATATATTATTTCATATATATTCACAAAAATTGCTTAGCACTAAAACGATTAAACAGATATTATTATGTAGCCGTATTCATAATTCACTTTATTGTCAATATAAGGAAGCTCCGTTTTAAAACGAATTCAATGCGCTTTTTATTGTCTATACAAATGCATCTGTTTGTTATGTTTCTGTTTCTATAAATAAACTAGATCGAGGAATACGACCATATACAATAATTCTTCCAGATCAGGGACTAATCGAGTCAGGAACTTAAAGACTGGTCACGGCAAGTTGTTGCTTCGGAAAACAATCACAAAAATGAATATTCCAACTAACTTTGCTAAGATCCGCGAACACAAGTACGTTTAGCTGTTCTCAAACATACTTGTTTTCGCGGATCTGTGTGTTATCTTTTTAACTTTTCTATTTTGCATACATACATACATATCGTCACGCCTGTCTCCCGTAGGGGTAGGCAGAGACCACAGATCTCCATCTTCTACGATCTCGGCATACATCCCTTGCTTCCTCCACACTTATTATTCTGCTCATGCAAGCCCACCGGTTAAGGGTACTATTGACCTGGCCTTTCTTATAAAACTTCAGCAATTTGGTCAAGGTACGTTTTCCGTGGTCTTGCCCCACCGACCCTTCCATCCACATTCGTAACGTAAATTTCTTTTGCCAGTCGCCTTTCATCTATCCTCTCTATATGCACAATCTAAGCATCCCTTTCTCAATTTTCGTCACAACACATTTTTTACATTTCATTTTTTACTCTTTTATTCAAAGTTACACCACACATACTACTTAATGCTCTCATTTCCACCGCATTCAGTCTGCTTTCATGACTCTTCTGTCAAACCCAACTTTCACTACCGTACATCAGAGTCGGAACAAGCACCCCCTGATGAACAGCCAGTCGGGCCATTTTAGACACATTCTGACTTTTCATAAAGATGTGCAGAGTTCCATTCTATTTTGACGTTCTGCAAAAGTTTTTTGCTTGACTTGTCAGAGAACGATGGCCATTAAAAGCTATGATTATATAAAAACAAGAAATATGTATTCCGTCTGTAACATGCTTTTCTCGTATCGATAGAGATAAAAATAGCCCAGCTTACTGTCAACGTCAATTAATTTATTTAATTGTTGTGAGATTGTAATGCAATACACACTCGTGCCCATTTATGGCAGAAACTCTTGCACACTGGTAGAACGAGTACATCTGCCAGACATTTTGCGTGGCTCGCATTCAAGATGTTATCTCTGTACGAATCTATGAAGAAAATCTGGCCATCTATCAACTTTATAAGGGACAAGGTTTTGTTTATAAACTCAACTGGTTTATTTATTTATTTTTTTCATTTCAGCACAACTCTCCTTCTCCTTCGCGAGGTGCAGCAGTTCTGGAGCACTCGCTATCCCTACCCACTCCCTGATATTACGTATACAAGACTTTCTTTTTCGACCAACTTGTCTTTTGGCGCGATTTTTCTCATCATGATCAGTTGCAGCAACTTGTACCTGTCATGTTTCATGATATGACCCAGGTAAGCAACTTTTCTACCTTTGACGGTCTGCAAAAATTCACGTTTTTGATTGACTTGCCGGACCTGGACATTGGCCACCCTTTGAGTCCAACTAATAGCGAGCATCCGTCAATATTTCTACATTTCGAACGCTTCTATACGTTTTCTGAGGTCTTTTTTAAGTGTCCAAGTCTCACATCCGTATAGAAGAACGGGCCAGATGTAACAGTGGAGCATTCTAATAATATATGGACATAACTATATAAATATGTACAATATTATAAGAAATTATTAATTGCTCATATATCTATCTATCTAAATAATTTTTGTTATATTAATTCAATTGATCACATTTTTTCTTAGTGATATTTAATATATTTTTCATATATATATATATATATAATATATATATATAATATATATATTGATCACATTTTTTCTCTAATAGAAATATTTTTATTGATTTACAAATATTATTTAATATTATTTTTCATATATATATATATATATATATATATATATATATATATATATATATATATATATATATATATATATATATATATATTTCTAATTTATCCTTTCATTATTGACACTAACTTTCGTTTTCAGTATAACATAAAGAAAAATTGATTTTATTGCAATCTGTCATGTAGTTTTAATCTTACACATTTGTTAAAAATTCAAATCGCGATCCCAATTTAACCTTTTAATGACGATCACTTAAAATTGTGAAAAAAAAACAACGTTTTTAATTTAGAAAATTTGTCGACGTTTAACAAATTGGTAAATGCATTAATTGGCAACTGGCGTATCTGTTGCGATATTAAAGAAGAGACATAGAACTATTAAGAAATAAAATATGGGCATCGAGTTATAAATATTCATAACATTGCAAACTCTCTGCTTGATACTACGTATAATAGATTGGTGTAACGTAATTTTACGTTTTTATGAACCATCAAATGATAGAAGACCCGTCTGTTTAGTGTCTGACGTAGACAACTTTAATGAAACCCGCCAGGTTTCGTATCCTGATTGAATAACAGCAAATTTATTACAAAAAATGTTGTATTGAAGTCTGTAGTTTCTCTGCCACAAAACGATCTATTGCTAGAACACACTTATCTGCTTCAACCATGTTGATATAAAGGTCAGCATTTGTATAAAAAGGAATGAAAAAGATTTTAACAAATGATTGATCTACAAAGAACTTACTTTACGAAAGGTATCAGAGAGTCTTTGTAATAAAAGTCTCTAGATTAAATAGTCTCTAGTTCAATAATTTTGCAGTTCAAAGTGTCAAAGTTTAAAAAATTTTATACGTGAAATAGGCAAAATTGCAAGCAGGTCATATGATTTTTTTATATCACCGGTAAAGAGAAGAGAAGAAGAGTGGTAGAGCCACGTTGCAGACGAATACTTTGTTAAGAGTGGCATATTATTTATCTGTAGCATGAACGGGCCGGCTCGCCCGGGGACGTACCACACACCCGCAAAAGAACGGCGTCTGACTGGTATCTTAGCTACCGCGTTTGGAGCGGTTGAGTTCCGGAGGTCCAAAACCTATGGGAGGAGGTCCCATAATGATCTTTCCTTAAAGGCCGGCAACACTTCTGCACTGCCTATGACATTCCGGATGCCTATGACTTTATGGGCGGCGTTGATTGCTTTCCATCAAGTGACACGCCTGCTCGTTTGCCTTTCTATTCCCATAAAAAAAGTGGGCACCGAATACACATCACCGGAAGTTAAATTACTGTCGCTCATGGACCGTACATAGAACAAGATGATGATAATTAAAGGGAAAAAAAGAAGGAAGGACCTAGGTCTCCAGATCTGCACTCAGCATAGGATATGTGGTGGCCCAGAGAAATGCTAACATTTAAAGCCGATATCCTGAAATTTTTGAAGTAAAAACTTCCATAGCCGCGTTACACGTTACGACTCTGGGTAGGGAAAAAATTCTATGGGTTCGCGTCAGCAACATGTTAATACTTAAGGTATATCTATGTATGTGCGCGCAGCTGCCTACGTACACGCATCACGCCAACACATTGTATGTGTGTGCGTTGGACGCTTCATGGATGGATAAAGTTTTGTGATACGCGTCAGCAACATGCTATAGTAATAGCACCGTTTAATAACTATTGCTATTAGTTTGAAATTTCAAAATACAGTTTTAAGTTTTCACTTATGTCGGCAGTCCTCATGACTGCCTCCGATTTTTTATCCATAAATCTACTACTGTTATAGGTATGTTTCTGCAGGGTTCCGTTATGGTGGCATATTTGCTATTTTAACTCTATGCATGAACTTAAATACGACAGCGTATATATAAACCACTCTTATAAAAGCGCCAGGCTCTCGATATGTAAAACTCATACTATTTATGGCGTGGAATGTATTAACAAGACATACAAAACTATAAACAGACAGACAAACAAATTTGAACTCTATTCTATACAGATCAAAGACTACAATTATCTAGCAAAACGTTATGCACAAGTATTGTTTAAGTCCGGTAGCAAATTCTTATTGGCCATTGACTTAATGCTTGGTGCTGTATTTTGAACTTACTTTGTATATGCGATAAAGGTCATTGTTGATGACAATTGTCTAAAATTCTTTTATAAATCTGCGGAAAGATATGAACGTATCGAGTTTCGAACAACGATGACTTGATGATTTTTAAAAATGGTGTGAGATTGAAAAGTTAATTAATGCATTACAATTTTTTTATGGCAGGATTATGTCCGCAGTTGTTTTTGCCTAATTGTCTCTGTAGCGAAACTACCGTTATAGGATTCATTGGTCGTGGCTTCAATTCTCGCATCGGGGTAAATATGGTGAGTGTTTCGTCGATCACCCTTGGACAAGCGTGGTGAATGGTGAAAAGGCCAGTATCTAGTAATAGGACATACATACATATATGAATTGTAAATTAAAAAAAAAGCTTTTTTATTCCGCTCATAGACCTATAACATACGTTCGCAACGGGGGCGGTATTACCCCCTAGTGGGCGCTAGAGTTTTTCACGGGGTAGCGGATCAAAAGGTTCCTCCTCTCACCTCTATTTATTAAAAAAAAAATTATCTAGCTGTCTAAAATGTTTATCATAATATTATGGCGGAAATAAACATGTTTTCTTGTAAAGGGGGCGGTAGTCCATAAAAGTTTGTGAACCTATGACTAAAAGTATATATCGGCCTCCCATACGAGAACGTTCAACTGGTTCAGTCTTGTGCGATTTCTCACAAGATTTCAATAAAGCGTCGTTTTATTGAAATTCCTCATTCAACCGAACCCCGATAGGTCTTGACATTTTTATCTCATTGAATGTGGAAACCATTAAGCGATAATTAATATTTATTTACTGCATTACAAATAAAGGATAATAAATTAAAACCGCTGGCGCCAAAGAGTCGCAACGACGCCGATCTTTGGCGATAACTTACGATAAGCACTTTTTTATCAATGGATATCGATGTCCGCAGCCATTATGATATTGATATGATTGGTTTGTTGGGCAATCCATTTAAAAGACGGTCCCTTTATCGTAAACGATGCAATATAAGATCACACGAAGGAAATTGTGAAATAGTTATTATCTTATTGTTAATTTTATCAAATGGAACTATGATATTAAGATGAATAAATACACACACTTTATTTATTCTTTCAGTAAGAATTCTAGTAAAAAGACGAACTTAATGCCGGAAGGCATTCTCTGCCAATCAACCTGTGGGTTGATGGCAAAGATTATATATTAACATTTCCATGCATACATACATACATACATACGTAGGTACATATAACAATTACGACGGTGGAGGATGAATTATGGAGGCAGAGATTTGAGGTAATTTAAATTTACCTTTAAAACAAGGTTTGTTATGTAAAGGGGAATGACGTTCTAGTATTTCTGATACCTGAATAATGAGTGAATAAGCATCTACCTTAATAATGAAAACCAATCATCATTATTGCTTACTAGTCATGGGGATGACGCCAGTATTGCTGAGGTTGTATTAATGATTGTTGATATAGTCCGTATGATTTTGAAATAATATAAATAAAAGATAATACTAATATTAATAACAGATATTAGAAATGACGACCCATTGGCTCAGTGGCGGGGCCCTCCGCCTGCGGAATCAATGGTCGCGGATTGCCGAAGAGATGCCCGCATCGGAATAAATATATGCATGAATTTACACATCAAGTAAAGACGTTTAGTTTTGCAGTTATCAAAAATATCTTCATTGCTTACCTGGGTTAAATAATGAGACATGAGAGGTACGAGTTGTTGTAACTTATCATGATGGAAAAAGTCGCGGGAATAAGGCGGTTTGGTCGGAGAAATAATTTTAGGCTACGTAGTATCAGTGTAGATAGCGAGTGCTTTCGAAGTTCTTTTTTTTTCTTCGACTTGTTACAGATGAATTTTTTTTATGCGATAGGAAGGCAAACGAGCAGACGTGTCACCTGATGGAAAGCAATCAACACCGCCCATAGACTTTCGCTGCGCCACAGGCAGTGTGGAAGTGTTGAAGCCGACCTTTAAGGAAAGTGTCATTGTGGGAATGAGAATGAGAGGGGGAGGGGTAGAGGGAGGGGGAGGGTAGCGCTGTAGATAAGCTACCACTCAGACGCCGGGAGTTTTCAGCGGGAGTGTGATACTTCCCCGCGCGAGCCGGCCCATTCATGCTACAGACAAATATTATGCCATTCTTGACAAAGTATTCGTCTCTACAGCGTGGCTCTACCACTATAAATATATAAAAGCTGTGGTGAAATAGCTAATAGAACCCTAAGAAGGATATACATATATATATTTTTATTAATTTATTATACATATATATATATTTTTTTTTTTTTAAAATTATCGGTAATCAATACATGTTCTCACTAAATTTTATGACAGAAATCATGTTTATTGTTACAAAATCTATAATATCGTAATATAAGTACGGGACTTATATTGACTGATTGTATAGCTGATAGCGTTTCGTGGATATCGCTGACCTCAATAGATAAGGCACGCACGACGCGTTCTAGCTATATTTTGTTTTTCCTTGTGTGTCATACAAGACAGTGTGATATAATTTGTTTCATAAGTAAATTTTACGTTTTATAAATAAAAGTAATGACTATGGATACATTTCACACATTCGATCTACTTATAATACCTATATGTCAATATTCTATATTTTCGATATAAAAAAAACATATTTCATTCGTCACAAGTCAGACCGTCGACAATCAAGGTTTCACGATCGTTTCGTAATGGGGTTCCTTTTTTTTATATATTCATGCCTTTATTTATATGATAATATTATTTTATACAACATAAGGAAAGTCATGAATGTTTATATAATATAAAATAATATGTTACCATGTTTCGTGTGATTATAGCAGGCACTAGGCATGCAGCTTCTTTTTCTTATCCTTTCCAATACTTTATTACCCTTCTCGTATTAATTACACTTTACCCTAAGGTAGTCAATGCAGTTTTAGTGTCATTGGTCTTGCATATATCTATAGATGAACGTGATTTATTACCGTGAATACATTTGCTTTTTGCCTACCATTCCATAAAAAAAAAACTAAAACGCGTTTTTAAAACCCATAGACAGAATAATAAAATTAAGAATTTCTTTTATTTTTTCACTCCGTCTAGAATTTGAAATATGAATTAAAAAGAAGTGGCGTTTAAAATATATTTAATGATGAGCGATTAATGTTATATTCAAATTAGAAATGAATAAAACATTATAAATTGTCTCACGTACACGCTTTGATATTCACCTGTTTCCAAACGCTGTACGACACTTTTTCTCTTTGGTTTGTATTAAAATGCCTTCA
This sequence comes from Baronia brevicornis, assembly GCA_031353405.1. NCBI lineage: Eukaryota > Metazoa > Arthropoda > Insecta > Lepidoptera > Papilionidae > Baronia > Baronia brevicornis. The sequence goes on from JASFAT010004443.1 coordinate 63,998, forward strand.
CGATCAAAAATACATTTACACGATGTACTACTCAACTAGTTATAAGGCAAATTTGATTAATTATTTTATTGTTATTTATTTAAAAAATCCACAGTATTCAAATAACATTATGAAAAAATTTATATGTCTAACTGTCAATAATGGATTTACATTTATATGTAGAAACATTTTATTTTACAGTCCATATTTATCCTATGGTTGGGCAGGGGGAATCCCATTAAACTATTAAGCTTGACAAGGGGGAATTAGTGTAAGAAAAACACACATTATTTAAAATTAATCAAAGAAGTTGAACATTAACAAAAAGACGATTCATTTACACTTACCTTTTTTGTTTGCTTTTGATGTGTGTGTGAGAATCCACGCACGCGTGTATGTGTGTGCGTGTAATTATTTATTTAAATGTAAATAATATTATTTGCTATTCCCGAAGAATATTAAGAATATTATTTTTGAATTATTAAAAGCAGTAGTAGCTCAGTTCGTATTGCCCGGTCTTACGATCTATGCGTCGTGAGTTCGTATCTTCCGTTGAACTATTGATATGTACCATATCCTGGCATAAGCATTATAAAATTTGCTGGAATTATTAACGAGAATTTTAATAATATTAAATACATTGTTAGTCTTCTTTAAAAATAAATCGGTGGCAGTCATGAGGCCTGCCGACAGAAGTGAAAAATTAAAACTGGATTTTAAATTTTTAAACTATTTGTAAATATTATATAAGTACATTAAAATTGAAGTCTTACAAATATATAAATAAACAAATAATAAAAAAAACAAATAATAAAAAATGTTAATAATTAATATTGTTATTAATAAAAAAACATATAATATAAATAATTTGAATAATATTTAACTTACGAATTAGCATGTTGCTAACGCGAACCCAAAGACTTTTCCCTACCCAGAATCGTGTAACGCGGCTATAGAACTTTTCACTTCAAAACGAAAAAAGAATGTCTTATGAGTAAAGTTAAATACATATGTTTGTACATATGTATATGTAGAAACGAAAAAATTTATATAATAGGTACTTTGTTTTCAAATGTTAGTGATAAATGCTGCAAAACATATAGCAATTAATCTCCCGATCTCCAGCGCCAATTGGCCACTGACCTTTTAGCAATACATCAATAACCATTCGTTTTTGCCTTACATTACTGTACTGTTTATCAAGATTGAGTCTTTTCTTCGCTTGTTTATCGACTTTATTATGTTTCATTTAAAACAATGTGAGTTTCCGATTAACATATTTCGCAAGAGGGCGTAACATTAATTATTTATTTAGCTTCTATATGGAATCACCTAATGATAAGCAAGCAGCATCCATAAATATCTGAAATACTAAGGGAACTGGAGATGCGTTGACTATATTAGAATAAGATTATCAATGATACGAGGAGAAGTATAAGAGAAAGAAACAGGGATTGGGTTAACGGATTCCAGGATCATACAAAAACCTGATAATACAGTATATTATACTACAGTATATGCTATCACTTAATGCCGATATTTCGTGTGATACTTTTCCATTAGTGGTACAACATCTTTACAACTACAAATAATGGCAACAAATACTAAGTACTTAGATATTCACCTGCCTCGAAACGCTGTTTTACGCGTTTTTCAATCTCTACTGCTAGTTCACACTCGCCCTATATATATATTTATATATCTTGTTCATAATTTTAATCGTTAATAAAATAGTTTTTATTAATCTACTCAAGTTCAATATAAATCTTTAATCTTGTAGTGTATAAAACTTGTTGTTAATATAGTTTAAAAAAAGTTTAAAAAAAATAATTTTTTTTCTTTGTATTGAATTTAATTTTTATTTGTTCATTAGTTTCCCTAAATGCTTTAAAGATCAAAAATTCATTTACACGATAAACTGAGCTCGTCACGAATCTCATATAATACATAATTTTTTTATTAACACAGGCTGAAGACGAATATTTTCTCAAGAATGGCATATTATTTGTCTGTAGCGTGAATGGGCCGGCTCGCCCGGGGAAGTACCACACTCCCGCAGAAAACCGGCGTCTGAGTCTTCGCGGCGCTTCGCTTCGAATGATACTTTCCTTAAAGGCCGGCAACGCTTCTGCACTGCCTATGGCACTGCGAATGTTGCTTGCGGCGTTGATTGCTTTCCATCAGGTGTCACGCCTGCTCGATCCTATCCCATAAGAAAAGGCAAAAAACATGCGGCTGTATTTGTTTTTTAAGTTCAAAAAATATTTTTATTCCTCATCTCCTATATACTCACCTACATAGCTGAATATCACAAATGTAAGTCGATAATAAAGTGGTGCAAGTCTAGTGTTTCTTCATCTAGTATTATTACCTGTATCGTTTGCATAATGGACACTTTGCGTTCAAATCAAACTGTGTTTGCTCCTAGATCTGCTATCGTTGGTTTCTGTCCAACATTCACTTTCCCGACGTCTCGTTCGTGTTTTATAGTATGTATTTATAAAGTCATCAACTTGTAGAAAGTCTCACAATTCTATATTTGTAGAGGCAATAATTGTTTTACAAACTTCTAGATATTCTAAATATAATGACAAATTAATGTGCAACTCTTGGAGAACGTTTTGAAATGTTAGTGGTAGGGATGTGGACGCAAAACAGGCGCAAAACAGGCGCAAAACAGGGCAGTAAAAAAGCGTTTTACTCCAAAAATTAACCGAGTTTTGATCTGTTCTCTTAGGAATTAGGTTTTAAAAATTATTATAAACATATATTGTTATTTTCGAATTTGTAATAATTTATTAATGTATTACATTTAAATGTTTTGTGAATGTAAGAAATGTATTTTAAAAAATGTAATTTATTTAAAAAAAAATTGTAATTTTACTAACACTATATCATAAGAAAGATTGTTACTATTGTTATATATGGGCTAGTCCTGAAATACAGTTTTATTATATATATAATATATATAAGGCTAGTCGTGTTTTTTATATAAATAATATTAGAATTCTGGTTAACCGGTGAATGAAAGACGACTGGCAAAAGAAATTTACCTTGCGAATGTGGATGGAAGGGCAGGAAGAGGAAGACCACGAAAAACGTACCTTGACCAAATTACTGAACTTTTCAAGAAAGGCTAGGTCAAGAGTACCCTCAACCGGCGGGCTTGCATGAGGAGAATAATGAGTGTGGTGGAAGCAAGGGAAGTATGCCGAGATCGTAGCAGATGGAGATCTGTGGTCTCTGTCTACCCCTACGGGAGACAGGCGTGACGATATGTATGTATATTCTGGTAATTAACTAAGCTAATAATGCTTGTATTAGAAAATGATTCACATCAATAGTCCAATGGAAGGTAACAACGAAAAAATGTTCACCAATGCGACTACAGTACGTTCAATTTTAGATAACATTTGACGATAGTATTACAAACATGTTTGCTATCGTTAATCTTTAAGCGGATGAGTATTGAGACCGGCGTATGTTGTGCTAGGGGCTGTTGATAGCGTTAGTGGATGTGCGATGTACCTCGTCTTATCAAATCTTGACGCCTACAGTCATAAATTAACAACGCATCGCACTGCATCTATAAATGTAATGTATAACATTATTACATTTATAGATGCAGTGCAAGATTTATACATTGAAGCATTCAAAGGACGTATTCATTCTCGGAATTAAAGCAAGACCATTCGTTCTGTTGAGCGTCATAAATTAATATCAATGTTGCGAACGGTCCATTTTCATTATGTTTTATAAACAAATATATAATAGTATAGATTGCTTTGATGTGTTATGCAAGGGGATTGTATATGTTGGCGGATTTACCCCGAGTGCATTACGATCGTCGAGATTTCCCCGTGTATCAGACGATTTCTTAACTGTGTGTTTTTCTTTCCCGCATAGAATATGGTCCACTTTTTTTGGGATAGGAAAACTAAAAAAGAGAAAATTAAATGTGAAAATCGAATAAATTTAAATAGAATTGGACTCGTCGCGCCAATTTACACCAGTGACGTTGTTTTAATAGTTTATTTTCATAATCTTATTATCACTTTTATTGTTTAGTTGTGGTGGTCTACTATACAATATAAAACGGCACGCTTGCGACTAGGCTCGCACCTAGCCACGCATCCATTGGCACGGCAGACCGTGGATTGGCGGAGAGGAAAGGAAGGACAGAGAAGAAAGGAAGGGGCAGGAATGGAAATGCGGATTGGGGGGGTTACCAGACTCGGAATAAACATTTATAAATCCATATATTTATTCCGATGCGGGAATCGAACCCGCGACCATTGACTCCGCGGGCGGAGGGTCGTCAAGGGTCCAATCGGTCGTCATAACAAAACAAAACATATAGTCTTTTTCTTTCTTTTTATCAAGACGTAAAATGACAGGCTGACTTGACATTTCTAGAGGTGTGATATTATTTCATTTTACTTGACACTGTCCTAATAGTCTTAACTAATATCCATTACAAGAAAAGAAAACAACTTTACATCATCTAGAAATGATAAAGCTTTTATATATTTTTAAAGAAATAATATATATATAAAAAATTAAAGTGAATTACTACTTAGATTAATTTTTGAATAAGAACAAAAATATGTTTGTTACGTTTTTTTCCTTTCACCTATAAAAAGCTAAAACTCATATAAGAACAATATTATATAGGGAAGAAACTGCATTAACATCAAGTTTCATCCACTAAAAGTTTAAAAAAAATGTTTTCGAACTTGTGTGGGTGAATAAAAAGTATTTTAACAAGAAGATATATAAATATATATAGTAGCAATTGAAAAATGGAGAGTTCCAGGGAAAATCAATATGTGTGATGGAATTTTGTTGATGATAAATTTATAAGTGGAATTGATCACCCACTCTTTAAGTATTAAAAAATATCGTTCACACTTTATATATCTGCAAATGACTCAGATGAAGATTACATTCGTTTATATTAACATGTCGGAACATGTTCAAGTCAGTTTTATGATTATATGTATATATGTGTTATCTCTCTGGTTGGGCATTCCGTGTAAACTACAAAAATGGTTATAGTTGCGTGTACGCAATGCGATAGTATCGTGGAGTTACGGTAGATCTGGACGATGCCGACAGCTATACAGGGTGTCCAAGAACTCAACGTCAAGCCGAAACGGGGTGACAGGATTGATTGTAACCATTATGAGAAAAATCAGAAAAAGACATCTATCCCATGCAGTTTGAAAATTATGGGCATTTAAGAAAAACCTAGAAATTTGGTCAAACTGTAACCATTTTTCGGTTATTGTGGTTAATTTTTATTATTTTTGTTCATTTAAACTTTGGAACATTAACCCTAAATAACATTTCTAGAATCACAGTAAATAATAATGACACAATTGTTCCAAGTTTTCTAGATTTAAGACTATTTGTTAAACTATGAATTTAAAATTTAAAAAATTTGTCGACTTTGAAAGGCCCTCCATTAAAAAAAAGTACTAGAGTGCCTTGGCAAGTGCCAATAAAAGTTGGCGCATTTAATCAGGATTGTAAAATGGTACAATACTTGTTAGTTTCATACTAAAAAAAACGAGTAAAAAAATAAAAACATCAAGTAACCTGATTTTTGTTAACCCATTTTACTCAGTTAAAATGTTTTTTTATTCGCACAAGCTCTTGGTAGGTTCTTAATTTTAAGATCTTTAGATAGATTTTTTTTCTGATTTTTCTCATGATGGTTACAATCAATCCTGTCACCTCGTTTCGGCTTGATGTTGAGTTCTGGGACATCCTGTATAGAGATTAGGTAACTAGTTGTAAACTATTCAGTTTACATGGTTTAAAAGTGATCTTAATTTATTCAGTGGACGCGAAAGTATTAAACTGTGCCAAACATTTAAAGATAAATCTGAGAAAACAGATTACTAATTAACTTATAGATAATTAATAGAAAAGAAATATTTTATGTTGCTTAATGTAAGATATGTCCAATAAAAGTTGATTTTCTGTAAAAATCTGTAGTTTCAACAAAAAAAAAAAAACAATTACGACCACTCATACTCATACACACATACACATACACATGTAAATTATTTTAAACCGGATACGAATAGAATCAGAATCGCTTCCATTTCGCGAAACAACAGGTTTAATGCAAATTATTGCATTGAATAACGCATTCACAGACAGGCGCATCATGCGCAGCCACATCCTGAATATGTGGAACATGGTCATTAGATCGTTGGGGTATATAACAATGAATAGATACATACATACATATCGTCACGCCTGTTTCCCGTAGGGGTTGGCAGAGACCACTGATCTCTATCCGCTACGATCCCGGCACACCTTCCTTGCTCCCACATTCATCGTAGTGAAACGGCTCCCCGTTAGTCGTTTCTCGCCCATTTGAGAATGTGGAGAATGTGGCGCCATTGTGGATGGCGAACCACGTCGTCGTGATTTTTTTAACGAATTAGGTATATTAAGATTCCTCATAGAGAACCCCACGAGCCGCAAGGGAGGATGGAGGTCAGCCCCAGCAGAGCCCCGCATTGGCAGAGAGTGGATTGGCGGAGAGGAAGGGAAAAGGATAGAAAAGAAAAGATGGATTTAGACAGGATGATAGGGATATGATACTACCGCAATGGAAGACGAGGAGTGATACGGTAGTAGCTTTAGAGATAGGGGTCGCGTACCCGTGTACCAATACCACAAATACCGGATAAGCGGCTACGCAAAGATACACCCTGACCACGTGACTAAGTGAAAAAACACATTATTATTTTTCTGCTTTTGTTTGACAATGATGTTAGCCAAGTAAAATTTCTGACTGTGCAAATAAAAAAACCTTCTTTTCACGCACCACCAGTTTGTGGAATCAGCTACCCTCGGCGGTCTTTCCGTACCGTTACGACATTGGAACCTTCAAAAAACAAGCCTATACATACCTAAAAGGCCGGCAACGCTTCCGCGACTCCTGCGGTGTCGCGGTTGCCCGTGGGCGGCGTTGATTGCTTTCCATCAGGCGACACGCTTGCTCGTTTGCCCTCCTACCCATAAAAAAAAATTGTAGTAAAATTTTGTTAGAAATTCTCAATTCTCATTTCACAAACTATAACTTACTTTATTGCTCTCGATAAAGATAAAATCGTTGGGGTCGCGGAGATCATTGCGGTGGGTTGGTTGCATCGACTCCATCGGATATATTGTGATTTGGGTGCAGCTCGAAATCACTGGGTTTGTTTTGTCTCGAACAAACCTCGGCGACCTTTGACCGGCGATAACTTTGTCCTTTTCCTCGTCTTACTTATACCGTCGAAAAGAGTCACGACACAGACGGACAAATTTTAGGCAATAAATAACGCGATTCATCATTACTGTCACGATATGCGTTCTTAGTGTTAAGAATATACCAATCGTCGTTTGTACGTTTAATGAATAAATATCTATTTGTTTTTTTTTTTTTTTTTTTATGGGATAGGAGGGCAAACGAGCAAGCGTGTCGCCTGATGGAAAGCAATCAACGCCGCCCACGGGCAACCACGACACCGTAGGGGTCGCGGAAGCGTTGCCGGCCTTTTAGGTATGTATAGGCTTGTTTTTTGAAGGTTCCAATGTCGTAACGGTTCGGAAAGACTGCCGAGGGTAACTGATTCCACAAACTGGTGGTGCGTGGAAAGAAGTTACGAGCGAAACGCACCGTAGTAGTAGTTGTTACTATACCCTGTACAAGTTAGCTTGATCTTTTAGACGGATGTAAATTTTTCCGATCGACATAACTTTGCAATGACGAACATATTATTTTCTTGATTTAATGATTTTAAAAATTGTAAAAATAACAAAAATATACATATAATACGTTATCCGAAAATTTTAAGACTTTTTGACAAAGTGAAATTTAAATAGGAACACTGAAAATAATAGGCGCTTGTACAATGTTACGTCGGTCTATACTGTACACTGCCTGTTATTCATGTCCCATCCGTCCGACCGACGTAACATTGTATAAGCGTCTATTATTTTCAGTATTCCTATTTAAATTTTACTTTGAAGCAATAAAAAGTCTTAAAATTTTCGGATAACGCTTGAATCTTCAGGGACTTTTGTGTTATATGTATTTCTTTAATATTTTTACAATTTTTAAAATCATTAAATTAAGAAAATAATATGTTCGTCATTGCAAAGTTATGTCGATCGGAAAAATTTACATCTGTCAAAAAGATCAAGCTAACTTGTACGGGGTATAACTGTGATGCTGTACGTGTTTAATTATTATATTACTTATAGGAAAGAGAATACTTATGTTCTCATATGTAGAAAACATGCATTGTAAAATAAAATAAAAATATGTGGACAGTTTGAACTTTTACTTACCTAAGATTCGCGACAAGCACAAAAAAAAACAGAAAAATAATAATGTGTGTTTTTCTACTGGATGAAGTGGATTTACGGAGAAATTAAACTAAATCTTAACGAAAAACGGCCACCTAACACACACTACCACTTATCGTAGTAGTGTGTGTGCAAGCAAGGTGGAAAAGTGGTAGTGTGTGTTTGGTGTTGTGGATAGTGGTTGGGAGGAGAGTTGCTGACGGCCGTTTTTAAGTAAGATTTAGCTTAAGTTCCCCGTAAATCCACTTCTTCCAGTATATTCCATACAAGCTGTTAATTTACATACAATGACTCCTATAATAACTCTCTATAGACCATAAGTCTCGAAACAATATTAGGTATATTTTAAAGTTAAGATCGACAATAGATAGATCTTCAGAGAAACGAGACACATTTTTAGGAGTAGGTACGAAGATCTGGGGAGGGGTGCTCATGAATAGTTTTCAGGGGTAGTACGGGAACGAAAAAAGTTTGGGAAGCACTGCTCTAGATTTTAGTCAGTCTTCTAGAGTCAGTTTATCTAGAGTAGACAGAATTTAGTCTCTCTACTCTAGATAAACAAAAGCGACCCTACCAATTGAATTTCTTACTATTGCCGATTAAATAGATTGCTTCATATAATCCGCATACGTAGTTACTGAAGTCGGTAAGATGGCTGTCACTCACACCGTTACGTAAGCTACTCGGCTACGCTTATTTACAAAATCCGAACGGTGTAAACCCCGTTGACATTTACAAGAGACTGTATATTACATAACTGTCTCCTTTATCAATGAAAGTGACCTTTAAGTTACTTTCAGAATGTAATTTTAAACGTGTATATAAATGAGTTAATTGGTATCGTGATTGAGTTTTAATTTATGGAGAAAGGTGTTCGGCTTCTCTTTTTTATGTGATAGAAAGGTAAACAGACAGACTTATCCTTTGATGGAAAGCAATCAACCCCATTAGGATGGGGTCGAGTCCTTTCCAAATTGATTTATTGCCATATTGGCCACCCTTGGCCCGGTCTGATTCTCCACCACGTTTCGGCGTTCGTCCGGGATAACTCCAAATACTTCCAACGGAGAAAATGTCACACGATAAGTTTTTTATTTTGAGATAAGTATTTATTTTAAGACTGTCACCGTATGTATATATATATATATATATATATATATACATATATATATATATATACATATATATACATATATATATATATATATATATATATATATATATATATATATATATATATATATATATATATATATACATATATATATACATATATATACATATACATATACATATATATACATATATATATATATATATATATATATATATATATATTCACGCCTATCCCCCGCAGGGGTTGGCAGAGACCATACTAGAGCTCCATCCGCTGCCATTCATCGCAGCGAAACGGCTCGTCATTGGTCGCTTTTCGCCCTCGTGAGAATCAGGACGTGGCAGGTGGCGAACCACGTTGCCGCCATTTTCGGCAAATTAGGTATATTAAATTCGTCTTTAGTGAATCCCACGAGCCGCAAGGGAGGATGGAGGTCAGCCCCAGCAGAGCCCTGCATCCTGAGGTAAGGCACCATAGTGCCCGGGGGAGTCCGATCCCGGGGTGATCGGCACGCTTGCGACTAGGCTCGTCCCTAGCCACGCATCCATTGGCACGGCAGACCGTGGATTTAGCGGAGTGGAAGGGAAAGGATAGAGAAGAAAGGAAAGGGCAGGAAAGGAAATGCGGTTTGGGGGGGGGGGGTTACCGCGCCACTGAGCCAATGGGTCGTCTAAGAATAAAGATGTTACATTTGATACAGCAATAGTAAACCTCTTTGTTGTTTAGCTACATATTGGCTAATAGTACAAGTTGCGGCTGTAAACTATAATTTGTGGGCAACGCACGCGTTGAGAGCAGTCCTCGGCACGTAAGTGTACCGCGCGAGATTTCTATCGTGCCCTAAGCCGTTGACGACGTGCTTTATCTTGAACGGTCTAATGAGAAACTTTCCATGCGATTATCATATTACGCATGATACATTAAAGATTTGTCCCAAAGATTAGTGCCGAATGATTAGTCCAGACTGAGTAAATATATCAAAAGCTGTCTGTTCATGTGTATACGCATCTCTACAACAATATACCTCATGAATTAAAACAATTGAATACAAGATTATTTAAAATAAGACTATATGAATAGCTAATAGATTTTTATACATAATATTTATATTATTAAGGACTGTTTTGCTTTAAAATATCGATCGAATGTATGTAATAGATAAATCAATTATAATTTTAATGACAATATAATAATTTAGTATAAAATGAAAAACCATAAAAATATATATAATATAGTCAAACAAATAAAAAATCATAATAATCAAATTATTTTAACACAATTTACATATGTGAATACGAAATAACCGATGCCAGAGAAATTTAATAGCGTATTTGATTTAAATATTTTACGATTTGTACTGTTCAAACTCGACACGTATTACAAACAATAGACAAATACAAAACAAAACATATCAATGTAGCTAGGAGGGAATATTTCGTTAAAGCATAAAAGTATTTCAACGGATCAACCATGTGTCTTGCTGGCTCCAACCAATTAAACACTTCCTTCCGGCTCGGATGCACGTGTTTGTAGGGTTTTTATGTCTCGAGTATCCATAAAAGCTTGTAAAAAAGACGCCCGAACGTTTATTGAAACTTATAAGCATTTTCTGGATCATGCTGTATCTTATGATCACATTTATCTTTATCATTATAGCATTTTTTTGCTATTCAGTTCTTACTATTACTTCACACTCTATATTTATATATCTTGTTCAAATTTTCAATCGATAAAAAATACTTTTTTTTATTCATCCATTAAAGTTCAAATACATTTTTTAACTTTTAGCAGATGACACTTGATGTTAATAGCTTCTTCAAATATTAATTAATTTGTTTTTTTTAACAGCCCATATATGTCCCATTGCTGAGCACGGGTCTCTCCATTTCTGGAGGAATGGACGTTAAACCCACCACGCTTGTCCAATGCGGATTGGCGGGGTTACTAGATTCGGAATAAATATTTGTAATGCATACATATATTTATTCCGATGCGAAGATCGAACCCGCGACCATTGACGCGTGTGGAGGGCCCCGCCAGTCAGCCAATTGGTGGTCAATTAATTACTTAATTAAATATAATAAATAAATTTTAGTTTTATATGGTAGAAAATAAATTTCTATTATATAAGATATTTAGCAGGTTATAAAAGTAGGAATTGAGTTTCAATTTTTTTTTATCATTTGTTTCTATTTATAAGCAAAAGTGGAATACATAATGTTCATATCAAGAATATGAAAATTATATATTCAAAATTTGACCCCAATCAATTGGGAACACAGCAAACGCATTAATTTATGCCGAGAACACAATAATGCAATTATTTTTAACATACCATGATTTCATTCTTATAATTATCCCCATTGAACAGTCCGTGCATGTGTTCGAAATTATTCGACCGGTACAAAGTTCATTGTCCGAAGTTTTAAAACCGATTTCGTATATTCCTTCAAGTGGTGTAACGTTTATTCTGTATTTGCGCAGATGTTTTGACTTGGGGATTTGTAACTGCCGTTTTTGAGGATGCTACATGTGCAATGTAGACGAACAATTAATCTGTCTATATTAAAACTAGCCTCTGTCCGCAGCTTCGCTCGCGTTGAATTTGGTCGGACACATTAAGTTTCGCGACAGATCATTTGAATTAAATATATATATATATTTTTTACTTAATTTATGGTTCACAATTTTGGTCATAGTGGCTTCCACATAAAAGGAAGATATATGCTGTCGCGGACTTTTATTTAGAACTATTCAAGACAAACAATCCTACGGTACATCATCTTTGTGTAACTCCAATAGTTTAGGCAGCGTACGCCAAGATAGCTCTCAGAGGCCAGATTTTTTTCCGACTTAATTGACATGTATCGTTATATTACGACCAAAAAATTACATAAAATCATTACAAATTGTAATGATTTTATGTAATTTTTTTGTGTGTAAACCTATACTACTGTACTGTAAAGTTTCATCCAAATCGGTAGTTTTTTGTGAAAGAGTAACAAACATACATACAAACTTTCGCATTTATAATATTTGTAGGAAAAGGAGTAGAAAGTAGAAGGTAGGATTCTCAGACAGAGATAGATGCGCGATAATATGATGCGTTGATTTTTCGTCGATCTTACCAAGATTGACTTGAAGAACCGAACTGACTCTCCACCCTCATAATGTAACCGTTGACTCCATTAACCCTACCCTAGGTATTTATTTCGAGTCCGGATATATCACCTATACGCCTTGGACAATCATGGTGGGTTTTACGTCCATTCTTACCGAAATGGGGATGTCCTGTACCAGAAAAGGACCTGGGGCTGGCTTCCATCCTCCCTTGCGGCTCGTGGGATTTACTATGACGAATCTTAATATACCTAATTCGTTAAAAATGACGGCGACATGGTTCGCCACCCGTCACGTCCTGATTCCCACGAGGACGAGAAGCGACGAACGGCTAGCTGTTTCGCTTCGATGAATGTGAGAGGAAGGATAGATGAAAAGATCACTCAACGCGCGCCACCTAGGCTGGAGAGACTGGATGCGTGTAGCCGAAGATCGCTTCGGCTACACGCATCCAGTCTCTGCCAGCCGCCTTGCACAGATCGTCGCTCCATCTAACAGGTGGGCGTCCCACACTATGTTTGCCGAGTCGCGGTCTCTACCCCAGCACTCGTCTACTCCAACGATTGTCGTTCTTCGACGAACATGTCCAGCCCGTTGTTTTCTTCATTCTGTTAACTTGAAGAGCTATGTAGGTAACTCTGAAGAGCTATGTTCTCCGGCGAGTTACTTCATTTCGAATACAGAGAATCTCCTTATAATGAGTATTCATGAGCAATTTAAATATGTAATGCTTATTGAAAACTATAATCCTATTTTAATTTGGGTAGAAATGGAGAGGCCCGAAATTACAGAGTCATTACTAACTCAGTTACTAATTCAGTATAAGAGCGGCATCGTTTGCATTTCATCAGCCGACAGGCTTGCTAGTTTGCCCTTCTATTCCATAAAAAAATTTAAAAAAAAATATTGGGGCTTTTAAAAATAAAGCAAACGGTTTATTTTTAAAACACGGCAGTCCAGCAGTGGACTGCAGCGGGCTGATATTGATATTGACTCATCATACTACAATATCTTCCTATATATTTATTCTTAACGTTTTAGGCATAATTTTTTGAATGATATAACTGAAGTTTATAAATATAATCAAGATATATTTCGAAAATTCTCCCATAGCAGCTCAGTCCCCGTAGAGATGTCGAAAATTCAGAATATTGAAAATGAATTTTAAATTGCAAATAAATTGCACTTTTAATGTTCAAATTAAGAACGTAAGTTAGCGGATTACGTAAGAGCGAAGGTAGACAGACGCTGGTTACGCCAAGATCTCGTTTTAAAATGTCAATAGTTATTCAACTGTGAGGGTTAAAATTGGGTCCGAGGAGCGATTTTAAGTCGACGACGGTGACAAATAAGTTCGCAAACACTTGCGTGGGAAAAAGGTAATTGTTGTTACGTAATCAATTTCTTGAAAAAAAAATATATATATATTCGAAGCCAGAAATAAATGTTTCATGGTAATATTGGGTAAGTACATCGAACCACTTAAAGCCCTTTCACCGTTCAACCAAGTTACTAACAACCTGACTGAATCCACAACCCTTCCCTACCGATACCTCAGTAACAGATGAATGCAGTATAGGCTTCCCTCACTAATGAGTTGGGTAAACTATACGCTGTACATGCTGTAAGGGGTGTCTCACTTCTTTGTTGATTTCACAGCGGACAGTTACTACTAGTAATCTGAGTAGGTATTATACTTACGAATTTGTAACATACTGTCGTAATGTGGACATGCCTTTTTTACAAAATTTAATACCGGAAGTTACAGTATTTCCGGAAATAAGGTAATACTGCATTTTATATTTGAAAGTAAGTAATATTATAAAACCTTATGAAATTTATTTTACTTAAAGTTAAATTAAAATGATTTTTTTTATTAACTTGATGATCAGTTTAAAGTTCAGTGAGCTTCTGTGGAAATTGTTACACACTTTTTACCGCGGAAAAACACGTTTCTAAATAGAAAATCTCTCAATATTAAGTTAATACTGGCGAAAATTCTTTTTTATTCGGAATTCCGGAAGCATGTCCATATTAACATATACGTTTGAGATCATTAACCCTAAATCAATATACCTACTCCGATCGTTGTTTGGTGAGGACGGTCGCCAACAAGTTTGTCTGACCAAGGGTAGAAGACATACTTTGGACTGCAGCCGATGCAGACAGCTTGTCCGTTTGAGGGGTTCTAGCGACCACGATCCTCAGTAATGAGGGACCGATTTTAGAAGAATAATATAGCCACTATAAATATATTTATAGTGGCTTTATAACATAACCTTACATCAAAGTCAGTGTAAAAGGGAAAGTCGCAACTAAATTTATCTGTCTTTGTCCATCTATTTAGTTGAGCATAGAATAAATTAAACTTGGGTTTATCAGTAGGTACTCACCGCTTTAAAAGGAGCGATATGTTAATTAGGTGTGTTGTCAACGAAGTGTAAAATTTATGTTTTGGTATTTGCGTGCACTAATAACATACAATATAGGCTTTAAATATTAATTATTGTTTCATGAATGAGGACGACCAATTAGCTCAGTGGCGGAACAATCGCTTACGGAGACAATGGGTTCGATCCCGCATCGGGATAAATATAATATATGTACGGCCTACACATATTTATTCCGAGTCTGATTACC
This sequence comes from Baronia brevicornis, assembly GCA_031353405.1. Lineage (NCBI taxonomy): Eukaryota > Metazoa > Arthropoda > Insecta > Lepidoptera > Papilionidae > Baronia > Baronia brevicornis. The sequence goes on from JASFAT010004443.1 coordinate 79,230, forward strand.
CCGCCAATCCGCATCGTCGTTCCTTCAGATGTAGGAGAAATGGGGAATAAGATAGACATACAACATTTGCCACATTTCCTTCTTAGTTAAAAAAAATAATAATTGTTAATAGCTTGATTATTAATGGAGTCAGGCGTTACTTTGCGGAAATCCATCACTATATGGACAGTCAAAAGTTTTACTTAGCTAAGATCCGCGACAACTCTTGTCGCGGATCTTAGCTAAGTAAAACTTTTGACTGTCCAAATAGCTTGATTTCAAACAAGAGTAATAATTAAACGTTTTCTTATATTTTCTTTACATTTTTTTTTCACTGTGTTCTCTTATTATAATTTAGTTTCATATTGCATGTTACCTTAATCGACGCAAAAAAGCAAAAACGTAGTAAACCGCATAATGAAAACTTACCACAAGACCCAAAACAACCTTTGAAATTTCTGAAAAATGTGGGGAATTTAGTTTTGTTTTTATGGGATAGGAGGGGAAACGAGCAAGCGTGCTGCCTGATGGAAAGCAATCAACGCCGCAAAGTGATGGTGCGTGGAAAGAAGTTTCGAGAAAAGCGCACCGTAGTAGATCGCCACTCATCCAGAATTATCATCAGTTTACATAATAATCATTGTTTAGATTGTAATATTATATTTTTATGTTACTTATAATTGATTGTACTACTGTTTATTGCCCTTTAATAAAATACAAAAAGTTGTTAGTAATTTAAAATATAAAAGAAATCGTAGATTAGAACATTTTTAATATTGTAGTAATGGTGTATTCGTTTTCATCTAGGCAGTAGAACTGTTATATTCAAATTTATTTAAATATGTAGAAAACGTTTAAGGAAATAAGACATCGACTTGCCGTACAATGGCCCATTTGCCAACTGGTTCCGTGCTCCGCTATCAGGGGTCCGCAGACAATGGGGCGTCGGCCCCGAGTCCAATAGACACGTTTGGCGCGGACAGCGATTATCGTTCTTTACGCCCGTTTCAGTAAATGTTGCACGGCTATCGAGACGGCGTGCGCAAACGGTTTCTAACAATCCACCGATTCTAACATTGAAATTTGGTGATTGTTAGAAATATAATATTTATAATCACAACAAGTGATCAGAGTACATCACGCAGCGGCTTCAGGTCTTCGTTGACCGATGTCCTTGACTTCAAATCTTGCGCTGCAAGTGGACTTATAGGCCATACTCTCCGTAGGAACCCAGATCACATTCCCGGACAGGCGCTGGATTGGACTCCTCAAGGGAAAAGGAAGCGAGGCATACCCAAAAAACATGGAAGTGCTCCGTAGCGGCCGACATGAAATCCTTTTTGACGTGGCCTGAAGTGAAGCGCGTCGCCCAAGACCGATCGCAATGGAGAAGTACTGTGATGTGTGATGAGATACTAATTTTACGAATTTACAACATGCTGCCATAACGAGGACCTGCCCTTTTTTTTCAAAAATCCAGCCCGGAAAGTCTGATATTTACAGAAATTAAATAAATATTATTAAAAATCTTACCTTCGAATAAGATGCAATAGAATCAATATTCCATTCTATGCTACTTACGATTTAGGTGATACATCATTTTAAATTTAAAGCTTGTAATAGTAAAACCTAATAATAAAATATACTTTTATTTGAAGTCTATATTAAAATGAATTTTCTTATTAATTTGAAGTGAGTTGAATGTTTGTACTTTTCTGAATTTTTTTGGAGTTTATCAGGGAATTAGGTAATACATAATAACCTATTTGCTATCTTTTAATAGGCGAAAAAGGGGTTACTCAATATTTTTTTTAATTTAACCCCTTGCGCTTCGATTTAATTAGGAAAAATGTTGCTAGAATGCACCATTTAATTTGAGTCAATCATTGCATAAATAAAGTGATATAAAGAAGCAAATTGGTGCCTTAAAAAGAGAGAAATATCTAGCTATACCGTTATCGCAGAGTACGTATTAACAAATATTGTGTGTTTTTAAACATGTTTAACCACGTCACGCATATTTAAATATTCTATGTATATTTTTATTTTGATGACAAGTACAGCTCGTCACTGGGCAGATAGACATTAAAAATTCATGACGAGTCTAACTCGTCATTGTAGCTCAAGGGGTTAATAACTCAATAAATTTTATTCATAGCAAAATTACGTATAAAATATCCACTAAACTGAGCTACCAATAATATGTAAAATATTGTATTATATAGGCTCAGTAAACAAGTTTATAATCGTCAAGTGCGATCCCTATTAATAATGCGTCTATAATAATGTCACTTGTCGGTTTATTCGAGTCGCGTAGGCGATTATTTTTAATACAATGAGCTTTGCCTGCTGTCTGTCAGTTGCTATTTTCAATTAAATCTCCAATAATATCCTCAGTAATTTTACTTGAAGAAATACCAGCTTCAGATGTTGTAGTCATTTATGATTATCGATTATTTAAATACATCACTATCTTAGAGCTCGAAGATGAAAGTCTTTAATCAGTGTGTCCTGTCTATACTTTATTAAGACGCCGAATGTTAACGTGGATCTCTTACGGAGTCTGATTACCAACTTGGAGCCGCTCAGGGACACTAAGCGGGTTACGTTCGGAGTTTCACAGGTAGATGTGATTCGAATCGACGAATACTTAGTCAAGAATGGCATAATATTTGTCTGCAGCATGAATGGGCCGGCTCGCCCGGGGAAGTACCACACTCCCGTAGAAAACCGGCGTTTGGGTGGTAGCTTAGCTACCGCGCTTCGTACGGTAAGCGAGAGTTCCGGAGGCCAAACATGCCCCCCACCCTTCCCCTCCCCTCCGACTACCATAATGACACTTTCCTTAAAGGTGCGCAACGCTTTCGCACTGTCTATGGCGCTGCGGATGTCTATTGGCGGCGTTGATTGCTTTCCATCAGGTGACACGCCTGCTCGTTTGCCTTCCTATCCCATAAAAAAAAAAACATAAAAACTTCTTAATACCGTTATATCCAAAAACATTATTCACTACATCCATACATCATTGAATCACTCATTCTCAGCCAATAAACATTGGATTACAAAACATTGGATAACTTCCATATATCAACGATAAAACATAAAGCTGCGTGTACACAATTGACTAACGGTTTCCCGTGCCCGTGGAGTTTACGGTGAAAAATAAAAATCGAATTTGTATTAATTAACGCGTATAATTTACTACTAGTATGCACCGGTGTCTTTAATCTGCGTCCGTTAGTTGCGTGGGCTAGGCTTGCCCAATACATGAATGGATCGGACCGAGTCGGGTCCGCCTACGTCAGCGGTATCAATGAGAACTTGTGGGTAAAACGACTGCGCGTTCGCAAACATGGTTACAAAACGCCCCATTGAGACCGTTGTTAGCCTACTCCACTCGCCAACACCATTCTGCAAGCACCTTACGTTTTATTTACACAAACTTACTTTTGACACGTCGTTTCAGGTTTTTAAAAACGTTTATTGTCTGTTTTAACAACTGTTGTTACTTATTATTAACAACTAGTACAGTTGTCAACTGTACTAGTTGTTCAGATATGTTGATTCTTAAAGAGAACAAAAACTTAATTTTTCAATTCCTACTATTAGTTCACATTCTCACTGTATATATTTATTTATTTATTATATATATCTTGTTCAATACTTTTTATTCATCCACTCAAGTTCAAATACTTTTTCTTAAACTTACAGTGGATGGACACTTGATGGTAATATAGTTTTTTCAAGTATTAATCCATTAATTAAATTTAATTAATTTTTTGTTTACATTATTTGTATAACAAGTAATGTAAAAAAAAAATAAATGTAGAAACAAAACTATTAAAATATAATATTGTTTCTTGACTTGTTTTCTTTTATGCAAGCATATCGACGGCCTAATTGTAAGAATTCATAGGTACATAAGAGTAAATTTTACAGGATTTACAAAAAACTCACGTTCTTTCATAGTTTGAGAAATTTTTCACATTATATATATATATATATATATATATATATATATATATATATATATATATATATATATATATATATATATATATATATATATATATATATATATATATATATATGTATGTATATAGCTACATAACGAGGTATATTGGGCCTCCGGAACTTAGACGCCGGTTTTCTGCGCCAGTGCCGTACGGCGGCCCATTCATGCTACAGACAAATATTATGTCATTCTTGACAAAGCATTCGTCTGCAGCGTGGCTCCACCACTATTAAATCCCGTATATGTACCACTGACACGTTTAACCCACCACGCTTGTTCAAGCGGATTGGCGGGGTAACCAGATTCGTAATATAGTAGTATCTATTGACCGTACATATTTATTCCGATGCGGGGATTAAGCCCACGACCATTGACTTCGTATCAGTGGTCCCGCTGCTGAGCCAATGGGTCATCGTAAGTTGAATAATTGTTAGGTCTAAGCCAACAATTTTCCCTTTTCATTTTCCTGTATCGAAAACCTAACAATTTCTTTTAACACATCAAACTAGCCGAGCGAACAGTACTTCACATTCGCCATGATCACGCTATGTATGTTTTAAACTGACGATTAAAATTATATATAGAAACGGTCAGCATTACCGTTTTTTTAGGTCGTGATCGTTCATCCATCATAAAAAAAAAACAAGCCGAGTGAAAGTCAAAGATTTCAAGATTATGGCAAATAAATATTATCAACGCAACATTTTGTGGGTCTTCGTCTTGTGCTGCATAGCGGCTATGCCGAGATCGCTGGCCCGATTCTCACGTAAAAGGCACATTTGAAGCAATTTACTAGTTCTTTCACTTCAAGAATGTGACAAGTGCTTTTTTATTTCTTAAAATAATTCGCAGACAGTGTCTGCCCGTAAAAAGATTAGTTTTAGAATAAAAAAATATGATAGCTTTAATTCCAATTCTTTGTTCAATACGAAATAATTTTCAATTTATCAGACGCCAGTCCATCAAAAATGTGAAGAGAGGGTTCTACTATTGTTTCGTGGTTCGTCTAAATATAGAAGATATGATAATAACTCCACAAGAATCTTCTTTTTCGTCTCATTTTTAATGGTCACATTATTTATATATAGTATTTGATGCTATGAAAAACAGTTTTGTTAACGTTAAGCGCAGCCCATATATCCCACAGCTGGGCACGGGCCTTCCTATTTGGAATAAAGGACATTAAACCACCGAGCTTTTTGAATGTGGTTTGTCGGGGTAATCAGACTTAGAATAAATATCTGTAGGCCATACGTATATTTATTCTGATGCGGGGATGCCCCTCTCGAAGCCTAATTTGTAGTTTAACTTATAAAAAGATGGCTTAAAGCCATTTTAGTAATAGACAAAGATGAAAGAGACGAAAGTAATCATTAATATAGCCCTTCTCTATCCTTTAATCGAAATATCATCTTAGTTAGTGTAATGGGAGGTAGTTTTACCAGCTTTCATCTCAACGAGGCAAGCAATATAATAATTTGATGCAGAATAACAACCGGATGCTCGGTAACTGCGGACGGGAGGGTAGACCAGTAACTTTCCCGGTTCAATTAAGCCTTCAATTAAAATGTTCAATTAATTTTCTCACGTTAAAAGTTTTATTTAAAAAAAAAAGAGAAGCGTCACAGGACGCTTGATAGATGTGTAACATTGACAACGGCTCGATCACTATAGTGTACCCACGGCCATATTTAAGCGACCTTGTATAGAGTTAAGTGGAGGGGAGCGTAGCCTGAATCGAGACGACGTCGCGCTCTACGATTTCACTCCCATATCCCACGATATTTAACATCAATAACAAGAATAAGTTTTAATTTAATATTGTTGATATAAAACATATTAGTAATTGATGGACTCAGGCGTTACTTTGTTAAACTTACTTTGTTAAGGTCCGCGAAAAACAATTAAGTAGTTCACCTGATGGAAAGCAATCAATGCCGCCCATAGAAATCCGTAGTGCTATAGGCAGTGCAGAAGCGCTGTCGCCTTTAAGGAAAGAGTCATTAAAGGACGGGGAGTGGGGAGGGGGGTAGGGGGCTGGGCCTCCGGAACTCAAGCACTCACCAGACGAAGCGCAGTAACTAAGCTACCACTCAGACGCCGGTTTTCTGCGGGAGTGTGGTAGCATGAATGGGCCGGCTTCCCCGTGCGAGCCGGCCCATTCACGCTACGGACAAATAATATGCCATTCTTGACATAGTATTCGTCTGCAGCGGCTCTACCACTTTGTGTGTTTACGAAGAAGTGTACAGAGAATTAATAACAGAGAAACGGCCGTCAGCAAATCCTACAAGACTTAAAGTAGCATACCTTCATATAATATTAAGGTTAAGCGGTACAAGTTTTCTGTCTTACCGTGTTTTGTATGATGAGAACAGAGAAACGGAGGTAACTTCCCCATTTAATTACTCTCTTCTACCTGCTTCATTACTTCTTTTTTCTCTCCTGTTAGAATTCTTCCCTTCTTATTATTCGTATCCTTCTTTGTCTTTACATCGCAGTATCTTTGGTATTACTGATGACAGTAGGCGGTGGTTATTGCTTACAACTAGTGACTAGCTTGCTCATTTGCTTTTAATTCCATAAAAAAAAATTACACAAAGGATCATGGGTAGAAAACTAAATTGTTATAGTAATCGATTAATGCAAACATTACAAACCTATATTCAATCGATTCAATAAGCCATTTCTTATATGAAACACATTTGATTGTAGCTACACATTACTTACGTCCAGCAGCGAGAATCGATTCTGACAATCGTTTGCATTGATCGGGCGTACCACTTAAAGTGTTAATTTCACAACTGGCAGAATGTAAGAACAGTTAACAGGTTGATAGGAAATAATTGTTTCGAAGAACTCCAGAAAATTCCGCTCTTTGATTTAACGCAGCTTGCATGTAGCTGATGGTTCTCTATTCCCGTTTTCGTCTCGACTGTACTTTTGTAAATGCAAATTCATGTTATTTTGCTTATATTGTATAATTACGATTTACAAGAGAAATTTACGTTGCGGATGTGGATGGAAGGGATGGAAGGTGAAGACCAAGGAGAATACATACCTTGACCAAATTGCTGAAGTTCTTAAGAAAGGCCAAATCAAAAGTACCTACCCTTAACCGACGAGCTTATATGAAGAGAGTGATGAGTGTTGATGAAGCAAAGAAAGTGTGCTGAGATCGTAGCAGATGGAGATCTGTGGTATCTGCCCACCCCTACGGGAAACAGGCTCGATCATATGTATGTATCTATGTATTTTATAATTGTTTTGTTATGATAGAGAAAGGACCATTTGAGTTGCCTGAAGAATAAGAAACCATCGCTATTCCTGGTCTATAACTACAATACTAGAAGAATTGCAGATTTATTATGTTTTAAGTAAGAATATTTAACAATGGGAGGAAGAAAGGGAGATAAGGTAAGGGAGTGGAGGAGGTGAGGCTAGTGATCATCGATTCCCGTTGATCACCAAAAGTTAAGCAGTAATAAAGCAACTATCTAGTAAGTCTGTTTTATAGTTATTTACATCTAACTAACAATCTTATATATTTTTTTTATTGAAATAGTCTAAGTACAATTTTATACAGCTTACTAGCTTTTCGGGGCCCCTCAGACCAACGAGAGCGTTTCGGGCTTCTGCCAAATTTCAGCGAAATCGGCCCATAAACGACGAAATTAGCTTTATATGGCAGCCATCTTGTTTTCCGCCATTTTGGCTTTAACAGTAGGCTTTTTTGAAGGATCGAATGTCGTATCGTTTCGGAAATACCGCTGAAGGTAGCTGGTTACATGCATGGTGGAATGCAGTTTCTGAAAAAAACCGTACTGGATCGCCACTCATCCAGTTGGTGAGGATGAAACTATTTAGAAAAACTTACTTTTCACATGAAACTCATGTTTATTTATTCAATTCACTCTAAATAAAAATATTATTAATATACTAACCCTTTAAAAATAATATTATTATTTTGCTTATTATTCCTTCGTGGCGGGATAAACCAAGCTAACGAAGAATTTAAGCTTTCAAGGAAAAACACTGATACGACATGAGAACCTTCATAAAACAACACAAACATTTCTCTTAAAGGCCGGCAAAGCTCTTCCAATGCCTATGGCACTGCGTATGTCTGTGGAAGGCGTTGATTGCTTTCCATCAGGTGACACGCCTGTCCAATAAAAAAGGAACCTTCCCACTATCCAAGCCGTGTAATTATATTTTTTTCTAAGGCCCATATTTGTCCCTCTGCTGAGCACGGGCCTCTCCATTTCTGGAGGAACGGACTTTAACCCACCACGGTTATCCAATGCGGATTAGCGGGGTTACCAAACTCGGAATAAATACGTATAGGCCATACATATATTTATTCCGATGCGGGGATCGAACCCGCGAATATTGACTCCGTGGGTGTTGTCAAATGATTATTATTAATGTTGTTTTCTACGAGATCTGACCTGTTTTAGTACCTTTACAAATGTATGTACATTGATACCTTTTACCTCAGATTGCATATCGACGTTTATAACCATTGCTTTTTAATAAAATGAGAAGAGTTTGAACGGACCGCCGGGTGATGGGCTATTTGAGATGTCCATCAATTTCTAACTGTTACCGATGCCTCCGTGATGTGCCATTGTTGTGTATCACGATGGTAAACGGTTTTATAACACGGCTGTGTTACGACACCTGCCCAATACGTGCTTACTTCGGTCGATAGGACCGCTAGCTGTAAATTGGTACTCAGTACCTTGTTGTACGAGCAAAATGTATGTCTACTTTACCATTAACTGTTATTTGTCTTTTTTATGGGATAGGAAGGCAAACGAGCAGACGTGTCACCCGATGGAAAGCAATCAACGCCGCCCACAGATATACATAGCGCCATAGGCAGTGCGGAAGCGTTGCCGACCTTTAAGGAAATTGTCGTTATGGGAGTGGAGGGGGGGGGAGGGTGTTGGACCTCCAGAACTCAGACGCTCATCGTACGAAGCGCGGTAGCTAACCTACCACTCAGTCGCCGGTTTTCTGCGAGTGTGGTGCTTACCCGGGCGAGGTGGCCCACTCATGCTACAGACAAATATTATGCCACTCTTGACAAAGTATTCGTCCGCAGTGTGGCTCGTCCACTATATACCACCTGATAGAAAGCTAATAACGCTGCTATAGACATGTGCAACCAGAGACATAGATCACAGATGCGTTGTCGGCTTTGTTTTTTTGTGTGTGTGTGTGTGTGTGTGTGATATAGGCAAACGAGCAGACGTGTCACCCGATGGAAAGCAATCAACGCCGCCCATAGACATCCGCAGTGCCATAGACAATGCAGAAGTGTTGCTTGCCATATTTTTGATATCGTTAATTCAATTTAATATATTTAATTTGACTTATTGTATTTTAGTACCAGTACTTGACAGAAAAATGCATCAATGAAATTGATAATCAATACACTATTAAAATGACTGACATGAATTTTCATTGTTTCTTACACAGTGATCCGATGTAGAATCTGGCATTTTGAATGATATATTCCAATGTCAAAGGAATATCAAGTAGGAATTTAGATTCGCGCAGGGTCAGTAAAGAATGGCCATGCAAATATACTTGCAACGCGTTGTGAGCAGACGTGATAGTTATTTACAAAACACTGAATTACTCGATGACAATCGTGAGACGCAAGCCTCTAGTGTCCCTTCACTATTCTTCGCTAATTTAGTGTTAGACCGTGAGAGGATTTTAAATCATTTAGAAGCCACAAATAAATAACAAGTAATATAAAAAAAAAACATTCTTTAAAGTCAATTTCTACTTTTATACCCAGCTAAATATTTTATGTACGAGATATTTTTTTATTTCATATGAAACTAAAATTAATTACAATATATACGCGAGACGCGGTCTCCATTCCTGCACCCGTCTGCTCCAACGATTGTCGGATCTCCGACAAACGTGACCAGCCCATTGCCACTTTAATGAGCTATTTCGAGACATGACTTCTTGTCAGATGGATTGATAGAATATGTTATCCTATGTCTCAAACCTTACTATGAATCTCCGGATTGTTCTACGACAAACAATACATGTCTGAACCTGTCAAGACACAAATACTTGTCAAATGGATTGGTAGAATATGTTATCATGTGTCTCAAACGTTACTATGTATCTCCGGATTGTTCTACGACAAACAATACATGTCTGAACTTGTCAAGACACAAATTCTTGTCAGATGCATTGGTAGAATATGTTATCATGTGTCTCAAACGTTACTATGAATCTCCGGATTGTTCTACGACAAACAATACATGTCTGAACCTGTCAAGACACAAATACTTGTCGGATGGATTGGTAGAATATGTAATCATGTATCTCAAACGTTACTATGAATCTCCGGATTGTTCTACGACAAACAATACATGTCTGAACCTGTCAAGACACAAATTCTTGTCAGATGCATTGGTAGAATATGTTATCATGTGTCTCAAACGTTACTATGAATCTCCAGATTATTCTACGTCAAACAAAACATGTCTGATCCAGTCAAGACACGAATCCTTGTCAGATGGATTGGTAGAATATATTATGTAAGGGTTATAAGCTTAACAACAATCGTTAGACAGTCGTTTATTATGCTTTCTAATTATATTTTACGATGATTGAAAATTCGTTATAAAGATGTTTGCACAAAAGGTATATTTTGTATTAACTGTAAGACAAAAAAATAATTATATTGATGTTTCATTGAACCTATAAGTAATAAATAGCGATAATTTTAGAATGTTTGTATTGGTTCAAATTACAACTTAGAGAAAGCTGGGGATACCTGTCTAGTTATTTTTTAATTTCATAGGAACCTCATTATGTAAATGCAGTTAAATCTTTATATGACTTCCAGTTAGTAGCAGACTAATCCGTGAAACGTAATTGGATTGGATTCGAAGATGTTAATGCTGGTAGCCTATTGGCTTTAACAGCTTTATCGTATTCAGGGCCCGCGGGCTAAGAGCCCGCGGGCAAGTAAAATATCATTGGGAATCTGCGCAAATCGCAGACTCCATCGGCCTGACGCCGTGTCGGAGGTACACATATGTGTGTGTGCTGATTTTAAACTCGTCATGATTCTACGTTAAACATGTAGGGGAGGATTGAACTTTAGTAACTATAGTCCCTATTAGTCCCATAGACCCTAAGGTCTAGGGGGTGAGAACCGACCGGGTACGTGAGAGAATCTCGTGTAAGCGGCCGGTGTAGAAGTGTTCCCTACTCTACGTGCTCGGCTAGAGCCGGGGTGCGTGTGAGTGTTGGTGTCGTGAGTGGATCCGAACGACGCTGTTTCGTCGTCCGGATCGTGTAACACGTTACGCGGGCGTCGTCTTTTCGGGCGCGCGTTTAAATCGGGTAAATCGGGTTGTGAAACGTAATTGTGAGCGAAACTTTCCAACGGTTATCGGTAAACTGTTTTCGAGATGGCATCTAAAATCTATTAGCGTTAGAACAAAAACTGTATCGGTATGTTATTAATACCAGTGTAACAATTTGTTATTACATAATTCTTACCACCTGGTGCTCGCCATCTTGAGTATGATTAATATGTCCATTATGAGCCGTATTATTGTTAACAAGAATTTGTAGTACGGGCGTGAGGTCTGAACGCACACACAAGAATAAAAATAAACAATCACCGAAAGGAAAATTCTATAAAAGATATCCCTACCTATACTATAAAAGATACCTTAAAGCCGAGACTATTCTATTCTTGAGGTCTCAAGAATTGTGAAATCGAATCCGTGACCGATGCCAACGTAATTGGAGGGGTTAAAGCACACAGAGTAACTTCTTTCCTAGCACCAATACCCTGTTTCCTGAGGGTTGTGGTGCATGAAAAGAAGTTACTTCCAGCGGTGTTTTAGAAACGATACGACATTGGAACCTTCACAACAACCAGCTTACACCTTTCTCAAAGGGTCATCTTACACGGTTCCACATTGCCTAAGGCACTGCACTATGCACTATGGGCTGTATTGATTGCGTTCCATCAGGTGACACGCCCGTTCGTTTGCCCTCCTATTTCATACAAAATCACAGCGCCAATTGGGATGGGTACCTAGAAGATAAGAGCAGATGGTGCTTGCAAATAGTTACATATGGTACTACCGTTCTATCATCCGGATCAGTTGTTAGTGACCAATTTGAAATGAATAATGCTACTGTGTCCTTATCCTATAGGAATTTCTTCTTTTCAAGTTAATGGTTCAACTTATATTTTTTTGTCCCAGTAATTAGCCACACAAATGCAGCGGCATTCGCCTATTGGATAAGGTCTTCGAATGATGTCAGGGCATGATGAACAGTTAAATAGATACAGCGCCGAAACGTGGACGCTGACAGTCCGTCTGCTTCACAAGCTCAGAGTCGCTCAGAGAGCTATGCTCGGAGTTTCTCTGGTAAATATGATTCGGAATCGAGGGGGAGAGGAAACTTGAGGGAGTTCTATGACCAGCAGTGGACTGCCGCAGGCTGCTGATTGAGATACAATTATTAAGAGATTCGGACGTCGATGTTAGAAGGTAGAAAACCAGGCTGTTGAAGGTAAGCCTGGCTAAGCAACCTGCAATTTACGTGGAACACTAGGAGTACAAATCCCGTTTTTGATGTACGTCTCTGCAGTAAGGATGGTCTTGATGAATTCTAATTTACATGTATTCCTCTTAATTTAGCTTTTTTAAAAGATAGGAAACCGAAAGAACAAGCATGTCGCACAAACTCTGCAATATAATTGGCATTGCAGACAGGCTACCAGCCTTTGACAGTGTAGACTTGTTTTTGAAGGGTATGTGTCAATAATTTATGACCCGTCTTTCTTATTTGACGTATTTATTATATTATCTACAAGTATTTGCTGTTTTTTCAATTCCTACTAGTAGTTCACACTCTCCCTATATCTATATATTTTATTTATATATCTTGTTCAAATTTTGAATCGTTAATAAATTACTTTTTTATTCGTCTAGATGGCTACTAGATAGTGCGACGATCTGCGCAGGACGGCCGGCAGAAACTGAACGAGTGAAGCCGAAGATCGGGCTAAGTGGCGCTTCTTGGAGGAGGCCTATGTCTAGCAGTGGACTGTCGCAGGCTGTTGATTGGATTAATTGAAGTAGATGCTCTATTTAGAGAGAGATCGATAACTATTTGAAGATGTAAGAATTTTTTCATAGTAGATTAATATCGTTAGGAACAGGATCGAAGTATTTCGCGTCCGTTTTTGGTGATCCACGACCAAGTTGCCGACGGACTATATTTTTAGTATCACTTTCAAGCAACTCCATATAAGGAATTGAATGGCTCATGAATTATCCCGGTTGAAAATTCACTTTTGTCCGCTTCTCTTTCTGATGTCTGCGCCTTAAATCGACTTTATTTCGTATTCGACCATGGACATGCCTTTTAAGTAGGCATATTCATTTTTAACATGATTTATCCTACTAATATTATAAATGCGAAAGTTTGTGAGTGTGGATGTATGTTTGTTACTCTTTCACGAAAAAACTACTGGACAGATTTGGATGAAACTTTACAGTAATATAGGTTATACATCGGAATAATATATAGGCTACAATTTGTAATGATTTTATGTAAGTTTGGTCGAAATATAACAATACATGTCAATTAAATCGGAAAAAACTCTGACTTCTGAGAGCTATCTTGGCATACGCTGCCTAAACCATTGGAGTTACACAAAGATGATGTACCATACGATTGTTTGTCTTGAATAGTTCTAAATAAAAGTCCGCGACAGCATATATCTACCTTTTATGTGGAAGCCACTATGACCAAAATTGTGAACCATAAATTAAGTAAATAAAAATATATTTATTTAAAATGATCTGTCACGAAACTTAATGTGGCAGATCAAATTCCACGCGAACGAAGCCGCGAGCAAAAGCTAGTTTCATATTTATGATTGTCATTTATCATTCTACTTGTTATATTTATGCCCTTAGCAGAAGAATTTTACAATTTGATTTTCAATCAGAACAAAATATTTGCATACAACGCATCTATTGATCTTTCTTATGTGCCATCTCCATCCTGAAGGTTGGCGACCGTTTGACTATATGTATTCATATCTTCGGTCATGCGAATCAATTTTTCTGTGCTTTCCACCTTCAACCAGTGTTTTATATTCTTAGTCCGTGAAATTCTTCTTCTACTGGCCGCAGTAGAAGAAGAATTTCACGGACTAAGTTTATTTTTGAGAGAAAAATTTTGATAAATTGAAAGAAACTTTTTAGTACGTCCTGCCCATACTGTCTTACGGTGCCGAAATTTGAACTTAACATGTACGAGAAGACGTGTAAATCGTGGTCAATATTATATGTATTTTTTATAAAGGCAACAAAAAAACAACAAATATTTATACTAAAACAAACAGCTCCCACGATCATTCCTAACTTAATCATCGTCTGAACAAACCGAGTGACCTGCTAATTAAATGACTTCGTTGACATTTTATGAGCAATGAAGTGTCAACGACCCCTAGTTATACTAGAATATTCATCGCATATTATTATAACGGTTATAACTTTTAATTTCTATAACTATTTTTTAATATTTAATAATTAAATTTTATTTTAACATATTTTGCCAAAAAATAGTTGCATTCTTGACTAACATTGGAGTAAATTTGGATCAACAGTTACCTACAATTAATTCTGAATTATATACATACATACATGTGTGTGTATATGTATTATATATATGTGTTCCACTGCTGAGCACGGGCCTCTCGATTTCTGGAAGATTGGCGGGGTTACCAGACTTGGAATAAATATTTGTAATCCATACATATATTTTATTTCTATGCGGGAATCGAACCCGTGACCATTGATTCCGCGGGCGGAAAGCCACTGAGCCAATTGGTAGTCAAGACGCGTTAATCTGTTTAAATTTTGGATTAAAATTAACTCCTCTAAAAATCCTTTATTTCTTATACATGATAAATGGATCTGATTTAAGTCAGTCTAAACATCAGATCATCAAAAACTATCATCATTCGTAAACAATTTGTTTTACTGTAGACCATTCGCAAACCGATATAACTAACCTGGTTGGATACTATTCTGTCAGCATTATATTGATTTGCTTACCTGAAAACAAAAAATTAATTACAATTAAATAAGGACAAGCATAAACATTTCTATGTGGACAATCAAAAGTTTTACTTAGCTCCTAGACAAGCAAAACAATAACAGAAAATTAATAATGTGTGTTTTTCTGCTGGATGAAGTGGATTTATTTGGAACTTAAACCAAAAACTACGGAACTAGACTCTACGGAAGACAACCGAAAAGTGGTAGACTTTTCGGTTGTTTTCCGTAGAGTCTATAATACCTGAAGATGCCTCGTGTTGGGACGAAACACGTGTCGTTTACAAGATGGAAAAGTGGTAGTGTGTGTTTGGTGTTGTGTATAGAGGTGGGTGGGTGGAGAGTTGATGGCCGATTTTCGATAAGTTTTTGGTTTAAGTTCCAAATAAGTCCACTTCATCCAGCAGGAAAACACACATTATTAATTCTCTGTTATTGTTTGCTTGTCGCGGATCTTAGCTAAGTAAAACTTTTGACTGTCCACATAGTGATGGATTTCCGCAAAGTGAAGACTACATTAATAAGAATAAAGTTCATTATTTTATTCTAAAAAAATTTAAATATTTATTCTCAATTGGAGTTGATTTAAAGATAGTGTATTCGCTAATTTTACTAGTTTATTTACAAAAAATAGTTCCTTTAGCTTAACACAAATACAAACGACTTTCAAAAAAGGTCGAGGGGTGATATTTAATGGTTCTTAATAATAATAATAGTGGATTTAACGAATGTTATGTTTCTGAACGAAAAAATTCAGCCGTGCCTAAGAGGTTAATCAAAACAGATAAGTTTGTTTACATATGAAATAATAACAAATATTTAGAGAAATAAAAAGAAAACTTCTATTTCAAGATATTTTTTTACTTTTTATTTCATATTAATACAAAAGTGATGACGTCATTTTTAAAATTTTGTTTGTTTATAGTTATTTTTATTGTTTCTACTTTTGTATTGGGTTTATCTGTTTCATTTAGGCGTACATATTGTACACCTAAATGAAACAGCGTAAATAAAAGTCGAAGGGTAAAATTTAATAGTTCTTAATCACAACAGTTAAGTTTAACAAATGATATATTATATATAATTTCATAGTGATAGAGCTACGCTGCAGACGAATAGTTTGTCAAGAATGGTATAATATTTATCTGTGGCATGATTGGGCCGTCTCGCCCGGGGAAGTACCACACTCCCGCAGAAAACTGACGTCTGAGTGGTAGTTTAGCTACCACGCTTCGTACGGTAAGCGAGGAACTCTCGCTTACGGAGGCCTAACACCCCCCACCCTTCCCCTCCCCTACGACTCCCATAATGACACTTTCCTTAAAGGTGCGCAACGCTTTCGCACTGTCTATGGCGCTGCGGATGTCTATGGGCGGCGTTGATTGCTTTCCATCAGGTGACACGCCTGCTCGTTTGCCTTCCTATCCCATAAAAAAAAAGAAATAATAACCTAAACATTGAGAGAGAAAAGCAAACTATATTCAAAGATTTTTTTTTTTTTTGATATTGATACAAATGTATATTAATTTTTTTTGTCTCTATGTTTATTATTTTTGTTATATAGGGTTAAAAATATGTCCAGTGCTTAGTTATTTATGACAACAATATATGTATAGCCGAATCACGTTGCATTATTACATCGGGACCGATCACCGTAAGCTTACTTTCATATCAAGAACAAGCATGGCCAAAATAGATAAGCACAGGAAATGGATATCAAAGATAAGCGGTGTCTACTTCTAGTTATTTGTGATGAAACTTCTTTTTTCAATTCCTACTAATATTTCACAGTCTCCAAGATATATATCTTGAAGAGTGTCTATCTAAAATATCTTTAGATATATAAAGGCATTTTTTTTTTTCAAATTTTTTAATCGTTAATAAAATACTTTTTGTTCATCCACTCAAATTCAAATACATTTTTTTAAACTTGTAGTAAATGACACTTGATGTTAATGAAAACCTTTTAAATATTAATTTTAGATTTATATAGGAGAAAAAAAATCTCTTATATAAGATATATATATATATATATATATATATATATATATATATATATATATATATATATATATATATATATATATACACATATATATAACGTCAGTGGCGAAGGTGTAGATCGCTGATAAAAAATAGGATTTGACTTCAAAAACTTTTTTTATAATACTTGTTTCACTACAGGAAGCTTTTTACAATTTCTATGAAAGATACCAAAATTATCTACATTCTATACAATCCGTTCAGAATGTTTTTCACATCAAATAATGTCTCAAGTGTTCGTTCATACACTTATGTAAAACACATTGGCACAACATGGCGGATAATAAAAATAAGAACCCAATAAATTGAAAATGACGGCAAAAAAAAAATCTTTCGTCTCTCAGAAATATTATCATAAGAAAGCCATAATAACAGTACTCAACTTACACAATAACTTGGTAAAATGAAAGTAAATTCAGTCATAACAATATCTGTTGGAGACAATGGAGTCAAAGTCCTGGGCATGAAATGTCACGAGTACCTACATGCAAAATTCGTTTCTGATTTCGTTTTATTGAATGAAATTGCACAAGTAAAGTTTCGCTCGATTATGACCGACTCGACTACCCAAGAGTCCGACTATCCAATATTTTTCAGTCAGTTGTGAAACTTGGCCTAAATGTTGACAAGGTCTGCGAGATATTGTGCTCCAGTTGCACGGTCAACTCTTATCTTTATTCCGTTTCAAATGAAATAAGAATTCTCGCGTGTGATTGACATATCTTACAAATTTCTTTATATATATGAGGTGTGTGTTAAAAATGAGCAATGGCGTATAAGACAACCACGAGTTTTATGAGCTGAACAATGAGCCGAACGTCATTAAAAATATCGTTGGATGTGTAATACGGATGGACGAGGCCAGAGTACCCAAACGCCTCCTAGACAGCAAACCAGATGGTCATAGAAGCCGCCGAAGGGATAGATGGAGTCGAGGATTATGTAAAGCACGAATCGGTCTGAGGAGCTGGATTGAAAAAGCCAAATTAAGATCCGACTGGAAACAAAGAATTGTGTAAATGAAGAAGATGAATAAAATTAGCTGATTTAACAAGCAAAATTTTGGCTTAATCTTAAAGCCTGGTTACACGACTCTAGATAGGTAAAAAAAATCTACTAGTTTGCGTCAGCAACATGCTAATGCTTAAGGTATATCTATAGCTATGAGTATAGCTATAGACATACTTTAAACACAGTTAATGCGCGCGCAGCTGCCTACGTACACGCATCACGCCAATACATTGTATATGTGTTCGTTGGACGCTTCATGAATGGACAAAGTTTTGTAAGTCGCGTCAGCAACATGCTTTAGTGATAGCAGCATTTAATATTACAATTAGTTTTAAATTTCAAAATACAGTTTGAAGTTTTCACTTCTGTTGGCGGGCCATGATTGTATGTTTTTATTTTAAATTGTAGCAAAACTGAAAAATCTCGTGATAATACATCACATAGTTCATACGAACTGCAGCCTGTTTGAAGTAAGAGACCTTTTATTAGTGAGTAACCGTGCATGTTTTCAAACGGCTCTACGTCGGCAGGCAATTTATTATGCCCGGGTATCGCGACGTCTATCGCCGTTCGGACGGTATCTATACAAATGGAAGAGCCTTTAAGAGACGGGATGGACATTCGTTGATTCAGTTCAATTCTACAATGAAAGACGATGAGCTATTTAGTAATGCAGTTTCAAATAAAAAACATCTAATAACTACTTATTATATAACATAATAGTTATATTACAAATATATAACTTGTTATACGAAGATATATTTTCACTTACTTAATGACATGTTCTTGGGAAAACGGTAAGAGATAGGGAGTAGGTTTGTTCGGATAGGTCTCGAGGTACACGAATTATATTCCAACTCTAAAGATGTGAAGATGGTGAAAATTCCTCGACGGCCCTCCCGAACCGTCGTCCTCGAACTAAAATCAGAGGCAATCATGAGGACTGCCGAGAGAAGTGAAAACTTAAAACTGTATTTTGAAATTTCAAGCTAATCGTAATATTAAGTGCTGCTATTACTACATCATGTTGCTGACGCGACTCACAACACTTTATCCATCCATGTAGCGTCCAACACACACACATACAATCGGGTATATACAATACAGTTGCGCGCGCATTAACTGTGTTTAAAGTATGTCTATAGCTATACTCATAACTATAGATATACCTTAAGCATTAGCATGTTGCTAACGCGAACCCATAGGTTTTTTCTTACCCAGAGCCGTATAACGCGGCTATAGAAGTTTTCACATAAAAGTTTTTACCATAATCTATTAAATAACTTATTAGTTATATCATCATGCGAAAAAATGTGAAAAATAAAATAAAAAGAAAACGAATTTACGTACTTAATAATAATTTAATTTAATAATATAATACTTCGCTGAATAGTTTAATATTACAAGTATTTTCACTTAGTACACATTTTAATGAATACATAAGAACGGAATAAGAAATAATAAATATACGTTTAAATGTATTTGTAAACTTAAGAATAATCCAGAGCAAAGGGCTGGGTAGAAATATATGATGATGAAAATAATAATAATAATAATATAATAATATATATTTATTGTTCATTGATAAGGTTACAATTTTTATTTCCCCGTCTGCCGAATTAGGGTGAACCCTGTACTACGGCAGACGGTTCCCTTCTGTGACATATTTATGAGTAACATATATTATTTTCTAGCTATACTTAATATAACTATGCAAATTTAAAATTTAAAAAAAAAACTTTATTAAGTTATACAAACCAAAAAGATTTTTTTTTATTTTTTTTTAAATGTTATAAAAAATATTTTTTATAATTTCACGCCTATCCCCCGCAGGGGTTGGCAGAGACCACAGAGCTCCATTCGCTGCCATTCATCGCAGCGAAACGGCTCGTCATTGGTCTCTTTTCGCCCTAATAAAATATAAAAAATAACTAACTAGAACTATATAAAAAATATAAAAAAAATAACTATATATAACTATATATACTATATAAAAAATAACTAACTAGAACTATTAAAGATGGTGTAGACGGACGACTATTAGGATCAATTAAGTACAGTACAAATGTCGACTCTGTAGGGAGCTTCTCGTATATCAGCGCGTTATTATATTATTTTATGACTCCGCGGCTCCTATTTCTATAACTTTACATATATCACTAAAGTCTTATCACAAAACATAAACACGACCCACATATATGCTTAATTGTTATATTTTTACGATGAAAATTAAATTTATTTTAAATCACCATGATAATAAAAATATGCCTTTGTGTGTTTGTTTACAAGTTCTCCTATGGACGCCGTGTCACCGATCCACTGGTCTTACACGTCCTCTTTCGTCAGACTTTTGTGAGATATATCTATCAAGAATCCCATTAATGGTATTTGAATCACTTTAAAGTTCTATATTTTCAAGCAGCAACATTCAGCGGCATATATTAGTAAGTATATATAAGTTGTTATCTTTATTAATTTGTATTTATATTTTGTACTCTGTTTACTAAACCATAATATGTTTTAACTAATAAATCCTACTAATACTACTTTTCTACTAATATTATAAATGCGAAAGTTTGTGAGTATGTATGTTTGTTACTCTTTCACAAAAAAAGTACTAGACGGATTTGGATGAAACTTTACAGTAATATAGGTTATGCATCGGAATAACATAGGCTACAATTTGTAATGATTTTATTTGTAATTTTTTTATATGAACTATAACGATACATGTCAATTAAGTCGGAAAAAAATCCGGCCTCTGAGAGCTATCTTGGCGTACGCTGCCTAAACCATTGGAGTTACACAAAGATGATGTACCGTAGGATTGTTTGTCTTGAATAGTACTAAATAAAAGTCCGCGACAGCATATATCTACCTTTTATGTGGAAGCCAGTATGACCAAAATTGTGAACCATAAATTGAATTAAATTAGATACCATTTTACAATGCACATTTTAGAATATTTATTTAACTATTATCAAAATTAATACATTTGTTGCTATAAGTATTTCATATAGATAAACTTTGTCTTTCACACTAAGTAATTTAGCCAAATAGTTTAAAAGTTATCACGACATAATTGACTTGAATGGAGCGCCATAGTACGAGTAACTAAATATAATATATATATATATATATATATATATATATATATATATATATATATATATATATATATATATATATATATATATATATATATATATATATATATATATAAATATATAATTATTTAAAATTATCTGTCACGAAACTAAATGTGGCAGAACAAATTCTACGCGAGCGATGCCGCGGGCAAAAGCTAGTAAACCATATATACATATATATTTATACTTCTTGCTCGGGATGTGAAAATCAGTCTAATATTATTAATATTTTAATTTTTAATATTACAATCAGTTTAAAATCCCAAATTACGGTTTCTAAGCTTTCACCTCATTTCTGCCTTTCGGTCTTTTGCATATGCAACACGCAAAATCTATATATAACTAGCAGTGTCATATTATATATCAAATTGAAATAATTTTATGTTAAATCTCAAAATCATATGCACGAATATGCATATAGGTAGGTATATGGGATCTTAGATTGATTTCTCGATTGCATATAAAATCAATAACTAACCGGCCATCTCTCGTAATACTGGGTGTCCCAGAACTCAATGTCAAGCCGAAACGGGGTGACAGGATTGATTGTAACCATCATGAGAAAAATCAGAAAAAAATCTATCTGAAGATCTTAAAATTAAGAACCTACCAAGAGCTTGTGCGAATAAAAAAAGCATTTTAACTGAGTAAAATGGGTTAGCAAAAATCGGGTTATTTGAGTTTTTTATTTTTTTACTTGTTTTTTTAGTATATATCATTTTACAATCCTCATGAAATGCGCCAACTTTTAATGGCACTTGCCAAGGCACTCTAGTACTTTTTAAAGGAGGGCCTGTTTAACAAATAGTCTTAATTCTAGGAAACTTGGGGCAATTGTGTCATTATTTTTTACTGTGATTCTAGAAATGTTATTTAGGGTTAAGGGTCCAAAGGTTAAATGAACAAAAATAATAAAAATTAACCACAATAACCGAAAAATGGTTAGTTTGACCAAATTTCTAGGTTTTTCTTAAATGCCCATAATTTTCAAACTGCAGCGAATAGATTTTTTTCTGATTTTTCTCACGATGGTTACAATCAATCCTGTCAACCCGTTTGGGCTTGACGTTCAGTTCTGGGACACCGTGTATATAACTAGCAGTGTCATATATCAAATAGAAATAATTTTATGTTAAATTTCAAAACCATATACACGAATGTGCATATAGGTAGGTATATGGATCTAAGATTGATTTCTCCATTGCATATAAAATCAATAACTAACCGGCCATCTCTGTAGTATATGTAGAAGACCAACAATTTAAAGAGCAGCCTTATTTCTTTAAAACTCGTCTGCTCAAGCTTGCATTTAACTTAACCAATAATGTTTCATAAAAAAAACTGCTTACGTATAATGTAACACCTTCACTCACACCACAGAAGTGATAAATTACTTGACACGTATAATTTATGCGACGTAAAAGGTAGAGTGCAGCAGCAGCCTTTAAAATTAAAGTAAAACACAATAAAATTTAACACAAAATAATTATTTACCGAAAACGAGTGAATTGACCTTAAGGTAAATACACAAGCCGGAATTTAATGAACACCTGTCCCGATCAGGTATCGAAAGGATCCCGTCGAAAGTGAGGCGCAAAAAAATTCGATGTAGCACCAAAAAAGGGAGACAGACACTCGAGTTTAAATGTTGGTGGTTGGTGTATTTACTGAACGTATGATGTTTTTCGATTTCCGTACAACCGTATATAATAGAGATTTATTCGATAAACAAGTAAGAAGTTAACATAGAGCATGGTTGCACAGACTTATGAAGACTAGGGGCCACTCGGGCAAATCATGAACTGATGGCGGGCCGGCCGCCAGAAGTATAGGTAATTAAAGACTATAAAGAATTGATAATAATTTATTAAAATTCATGTCATAGAGTAATAGAAATCTCTAGCTGATGTCAATACTACTTTGTCAAGAATGGCATAATATTTGTCTGTAGCATGAATGGGCCGGCTCGCCCGGGGAAGTACCACAATCCCGCAGAAAACCGGCGACTGAGTGACTATCGCACTTCGTACAGTGAGCGGTGAGTTCCAAAGACCCAACACCCTCTTACCACTACCCTACCCACTCCCATAATGGCACTTTCCTCAAAGGTCGGCAACGCTTCCGCACTGCTTATGGCGCTGCGGATGTCTACGGCCGGCGTTGATTGCTTTTCATCAGGTGACACACCTGCTCTGATAAGAAATATAATATTTACCTACTTGTATATATTCTCCTCGCAAAGCTCAAAGTCGCTCAGAGGGCTATGGAGAGAGCTGTGCTCGGGGTTTCTCTGGTGGACAGAATTCGAAATGAAGAAATTCGCCGGAGAACCAGAGTCACCGACATTGCTCTTCAAGTTAGCAGACTGAAGTGGCAATGGGCTGGACACGTTTGTCGGAGAACCGACAATCGTTGGAGTAGACGAGTGCTGGAGTGGAGACTGCGACTCGGCAAACGTAGTGTGGGACGCCCCTCCTGCTAGATGGAGCGACGATCTGCGCAAGGCGGCTGGCAGAGACTGGATGCGTGTAGCCGAAGATCGGGCTAGGTGGCGCGCCTTGGGTGAGGCCTATGTCCAGCAGTGGACTGCCGCGGGCTGATATTGATATTGATATACTTAAAGAATAATTAAACCTTTCGCATCGTTATACAGAACTTTTTTAACAGCTTATATACATGTGTCTTACTATTAGGCCTTCCTTAAAGGCAAACGAGCAGGCGTGTTACCTTATCGAAAAAATTCAACGCCGTCCATAGGCATCCGCAATGTCATAGGCGTTGCGGAAGCATTGCTGGCCTTTTACAAATGTAGAATATCATTATTATATTATTATTAATAATTAAACTTTCAATTTACGATACAGACGACAGCTTAGACGTGAATGTTATAATATTATTAATTGATACAAGATCATCTATTTACCAGCGGGTGGTAAGGACACCAACCCGTAGGCGTATGAAATGAGCGTTTCATCTCTTTCACAGATACGTTTCGGAGCTGAAAGGGAAGACGAGACAGCATTCACAATCCTTGTAAGGACCGGCGGCATGTTTTTTTTTGCAGCGTTGAACAATAGACTAATGGGATCTGTTTAAATTGGCCCACGGGATGCATTCACTACCTGTTAGAAGTTTAATAGAAGAACGAAATGGATATACGTTGGATTAAAAATATTTTCTTTTTTGTAATTTGCTAGTCTTTTATCAATGCGTTTGATATTACTAAAATTCTTGTTAAAAGTCCTCCGAAAGATCCTGGGCTAAAGGAGGTGATAGATAGCAGTTAGTGAAATCGAGCATCTGGTGGCCCAACCCAATGTAATCGGAGAGGCTAACTCTCACCGACTCTGTTGGCTGGGCCACGTTGAGAGGATGGGGGAGGATCGCGCAGTTAAGAGAGCGTATGTGGAACGCCCCAGGTATCGCTGGAGAGACATGGTAGAGGCTGACTTACGCAACTGGCAGGAGGTGGCGTAGGACAGGGCACGGTGGCGTAAGATCTTTTAGAAGGTCAAGATCCATTTTGGGTCTCTGCGCCAACAAAGTTAGTTAAATTTCTTGTTACGCATTTCAATTCAGCTAATATTGTTTTTGTTGGAAAAAGGTTCACATCAATAGTGCAATAGAAAAATTAAAACAACGACCTTAAATCGCAAACAAAATTCTTAGCGAGTTATTGTTGCTAAAAGAATAAATTCCGATGTAGATAAGTCGGTAATTGATAAGGATTTGGGTTGAATGTGCTATAATAAAATACAAATTCGAAATACAGTCACTCGATAACAAAAATACTAGGGATATTTTTTTTGGAAATGTGTGTGTTTTTGAAAATTCTAATGTAGTGTAAGTCCGGTGTAGTTAAAATACTACTAATGGTAGCTACTTCAATGCTGGTGGTGTATGGAAAAGAACGTTTGAATGTCTTTAAACAACATCTTTCAGTGGTAGAGCCACGCTGCAGACGAATACTTACTCAAGAATGGCATATTATATTTGTCTGCAGCATAAATGATTCGGCTTGCTCGGGGAAGTACCACACTTTCGCAGAAAACTATAGCGCTCCTCACCAGACGAGCAGTTGAGATCCGGAGGCCCAACCCACCCTTCCCCTCCCATAATGACACTTATGCTTAAAGGCCGTCAACGCTTCTGCGCTGCTTATGGCACTGCGAATGTGTATGGGACGCCGTTGGTTGCTTTCCATCAGGTGCAACGCCTGCTCGTTTGCCTTCCTATCTCATAAAAAATACCTAATTGGAAAAATTAATAAGTATCGTATTAATAACGCTGTAGCTCAGTTGGTATAGATCGCGATTACTATCTGAGGTCTTGAGTTCGTGTTGACTATTTATTTGAACCGTTTCTTAGCACAGGCATTATTGAAAATCGAAAAAAAAAACACAAATATTTATAGATTTATACGTCTTCCTTTTTTAAATAAAAGCAAAAAAAAATATATTTTTTACAATATTGCAAAGAACTACAGTAATAGTGGGTCGCATTTTTTGCGTGACATTCTTTGTTATTACATAAATTTTGTGTTAATTCTAACAAAGGGTATGACTCATACAAGGTGATTCAAATAAAAAAAATGGCGTACAGATTGAAAGCTGATAACAGTATTGTTACTACAATGTAATATTCAGGCAATTGAAGTGTGAGCGGATGAAATGAAAACGGATGCGATACATTTATTAATTAATTTACACGCAAAAATTCTCTTTGATTTGTGTACACAGCAATAAATTGTATTGTCATATCTAATCCACTGGCGTATAATAGGCAGAATGAATGTCACCTAAAATCATTCTGTCTATTATAATTTCTCCAAGCCAGTACTTTACTCAATATAAGTTGCGTAGAGCACGAGACAGATCTTCTTATATTAGTGTTGTGTACATCTATACGAATAAAGTTTAATTTTTTTTATTTCAAATGTTTTAATTATGATCTAATTGCAAATTGATTGCGCCAGTTGAAATCAGTGATTTATTTAAAATATTATTTTTTTTTATTTTATTCCTTTCTCAATCTTTCTTTCTATTCATCTATCTTTACAGATATATATATATATATATATATATATATATATATATATATATATATATATATATATATATATATATATATACATGCACATATATACATACATACATGCATGTGTATGTATATGCAGACACACACACACAGAGCTCCATCCGCTACCATTCATCGCAGCGGAACGGCTCTCCATTGGTCGCTTCTCGCCCTCGTGAGAATCAGGACGTGACGGGTGGCGAACCAAGTCGCCGTCATTTTTCAACAAATTAGGTATATGAAACTCGTGTTAGTGAATCTCACGAGCCGCAAGGGAGGATGGAGGTCAGTCCCAGCAGAGCCCTGCATGCTGAGGTAAGGCACCATAGCACCCGGGGGAGCCCGATCCCGGGACGGTCGGCACGCTTCCGACTAAGCTCGCCCTTAGCCACGCATCCTTTGGCACGGCAGACCGTGGATTGGCGGAGAAGAAGGGAAAGGATAGAGAAGAAATGAAAGAGCAGGAATGGAAATGGCGATCGGGGGGGGGGGGGGGGGTTACCAGACTCGGACTAAATATTAATAAATCCATATTTATATTTATTCCGATGCGGGAATCGAACCCGCGACCATTGACCCGGAGGGCCCCGCCATTGAGCCAATCGGTCCTCCGATTAAATTCCAAGTCGTCCGAATATAAAAACCAAGTCGATAGTGAAATCAAAATATAATTTAAATGCTTATAACATTATAACGTTCAAAATATAATATATAATTACCTGTGTGAATTCACTTAAATAACAAGCAAATAAATCAATTGTAATCAGTGATTTATTTTAATTTTGAAACAAATATTAAATCTTATATAAATAACACGTTAATCACTTCTTTTCTCGCTGGTTACAAAAATATTGCATGTGATCGTTATGGCAGAGGAAAACCACGTACGCAAACATCCCAAAATATTACGGTGTTGTTTATTTCAATTCTAACAGAATAGTCAACATTGGGCTGTAAGACAAAGCATTCGAACCTTAAATACCTAAACAAACGCAAACATACGTTCGGAAAACGTACGCGCGTACTAATTTGTTCCCTTAATATTTACATTGCTTTTACTTCTATATATGGTCGGTTTACCTTATCAAGATTTGGTAATATACGCTTAAGGCAATACGTAGAATAATAAAGGCAATACGTATAATAATATAAATTATAACACACAATCCATATCCAAAACATTGTTTTTTTTTTATAAAACAGCAACAGTTACTGCTAAAATTGCCCACCCTGTTAATTTTTATTGATTTTTCAACCCTTTGCAATAAATTTATCGAGGTCAACTGAGTACCAACTCTCCCTCATTTTAATCTATGTCGACTGAGGGTCAGAGAAAAATGAATACAGTTTGCATAATGCTAGCTCTCGGTTCGTAGACTCATTCGGCTATCAGCAGGATGCGAGCCGGTGAGATTTTAAGGCGCTAAGATATAACTATATCTCTTTTTCTATGCGATAGGAGAGCAAATTAGCAAGCGTGCCGCGTGATGGAAAGCAATCAACCCCTTATATTACATACAAAACACTTTATTTTTCGAAAAAGTGTCATCAAAATCGGTACAGCCATTCACAATATTAACCGAAATAACCGAAAAGTGAAGTCTTCTGTAGAGTCTACTATACCTGAAGATGCCTCGTGTTGGGGCGAAACACGGGTCGTTTACAAGATGGAAAAGTGATAGTGTGTGTTTGGCGTTGTGTATAGTGGTTGGTGGGTGGAGGGTTGATAGCCGATTTTCGGTAAGTTTTTGGTTTAAGTTCCAAATAAATCCACTAAACCCAACGGAAAAACACACATTGTTAATTTTCTGTTGTTGTTTTGCTTGTCGCGGATCTTAGCTAAGTAAAACTTTTGACTGTCCACATAGTGATGGATTTCGGCAAAGTAACGCCTGACTCCATTAATAAATTTATTCATTTACCAAAGATAGAAGGTGGCTCGCAACTTGCTATAAATTTACGGAGTTTCATTTCATTAAAGTTTTGCATGAATGAAAAAACATCAAAGGGCGAAGTTATGTTTTCACATGGTACCGCTCGCTTTGTAGTAAATCATACGACCACACAAGAAGGGTTACTTCCATATATTATACTATAATGTTCGTGTTCACGGATTAGCAAGAATTAGGATTACAAATCTACCACAATGTAAATGAGTTAATATTTAATCGAAGTCTATTATAAATATTATTGAGTCTTTTAATGGTTTGATAAATATTTACAATTGCGGCTTTTGTGAAAAATTGCTCCAATTATTTTTGACAATTACTATGGTTAAAAAAGGTAAGGCGGCGTTGATTGCTTTCCATCAATTGACATGCCTGCTCGTTTGCCTTCCTATCCCATAAAAAAAGGTCGTGATAATGAAGAATATGGATTCATAGTTAAGATATAAAAGATCTTTAGCAGTTTATTCACATCCTTATCTTTAGCTGTGATACACGTTAAAACATGTTTGTATGAAGTCATCTTGTTTCTATTGTGTTAAAATATATAACGAAAGCCTCCGCTACTAGTTTTAACTTAAAATGATTTTGCTTCAAATGATTCATCGCCATATTCCACGTTGTGAAGTGTACTTTATACTACAATGTCCTTTGATGTTATTACAACGTTTTTGTTCCCGCGTTAAAACATGTTAATACGTAGCTCTCATGTCGTTTCTATTGTGTTAAATCATGAAACGAAAGCCTCCAGCTACTAGTTTTAACTTAAAATGATTTTGCTTCAAATGATTCATCGCCATATTCCACGTTATGAAGTGTACTTTATAATATAATGTTCTTTGATTTTATTACACTGTCCTTGTTCCCCCGTTAAGACATATTCATACGTAGCTCTCATCTCGTTTCTATTGTGTTAAAATCATGAAACGAAAGCCTCCGGCTACTAGTTTTAACTTAAAATGATTTTGCTTCAAATGATTCATCGCTATTATCCACGTTGTGAAGTGTACTTCATACTATAATGTCCTCTGCTGTATTACACCGTCTTTGTTCCCACGTTTTTATTTGTTTCGCATCTCATCAGGCATAACTGGTTTCTCGTGCATTTTTTTCACGTATTTCAGGCTATCCAATAATTTACTTTATATTCGTCCAACAGATTTGATACGTTTTTAATTGTTTTGTTGTCGTGTAACTGACATTTAAAAGAAGGATATAATCGATTCGACTGATGGCCGGCAGTTTCTCTTTAAGTAAAATCCATTGTCGATATTGCACCAAAGGAAAGCCCATATATTGTGCCAACTCGAACAGCCAACATATCAATAACTGTTTTCGGCGACAATTTTTGGTATACAATCATATCTATCTGAGAAGTTAAATAATTGAGAATAACCCCTATAATTCTCTATATAAACGAACCCCTCTGAATCCAGATTTTAGCACCGTATGAAAGTAAAAGCCGGAAGCATTCATTGGCAAAAGACTTTTTACTTTTTTATCGAGATTCATCACTTTCGAAATCATTCATTTTTTTATAATTAAGTTGATAATATAATTGAATCAGGATGAACTATTCTAGTGTGACAACGATCAATGATTTCTCTCACTAATAATATTAATGTTGATCTTAAAATTGAAACTCGTTTGAAAACAACCTGTTCAAATAACGGAACAACAAATATTGGGGTGTATCATTTCTTTCTAAAGTATCACGATTAAGATCTTATCGATATCCTGGATATTATTACTTTTTGACTACTGATGCAATGGCATCTAAAAAGAGATATCAATCGTTAAAGAACGGCTTAAATAATGAGCCTATTTAAAATCTGTATCAATGTCGTCACTGTGGTCCGCGATCTCACCACGTTGGTTCTTGCTGAAAACCAGCGCCGGGTGCTCCAATAGAACGCCTGGCATATGTTGAGCAAGAACCATTTTGTGACACTTGTGTTAGATTAAAATTATTTTCTTTTTGTTTTGTTTATTCATATATTATAATATTATTAAGGTTTTAATTTTAGCTATTGTGAAAAAAAAATGTGTCATAAATAAAGTTTTTTTTCTCTTTCTCTAGAATATGATTGCTAGTTAAACTTGGATTTGAACTAGAGCAGTTAAGAGATTAATTTAATTTATATTGTGCTAATAAAAGTGCCGCAGAACCTAAAGGAAAACAGATTACAAGATAAAATTTGACACAAGTATTTTAAGGGTAGTTCTACAGTTTACAATAAAAATATATTTAATAGATCATAATATTATTATTAAAACAGTCGCTTCAAAACATCTTTGGCAGTTCATAAATCACATTTAAAAATAATTTTTTTTATTTATTATTATCTTTATTTTGGATGTAAAATAGTTTTTAAAGTAACCTTTACGGTGGGAATCCATTACTTAGCGGACAGTCAGAACTTTTACTTCGCTAAGAAGAATAAAATAGTAATGTTTTTCTTTCTACTGGAAGAAGTGGATTTACCGGGGACTTAAAGGTTCCAACAAAACATTTATTGAAAGAAACATTAATTGCGTTCTCGTTATGCTTTATAACGCTTTAAGGCCAGCTTTGATTGGTCCACATTTATGTCAAGTGATGTCACTCCTAGCAAAATGAATACAAATTTAGCACTTTGCGTTTTGAAGCCTCATTTATAATATTTTCAAGCAATATATTACATTTTAAAAGAAAATTACTTGTGCAAATGTACACGCTAGTAAAAAAATGAAATGTATTCCGGGACTGTAAAAGGACAAATTTTATTTTAAATATTTCATCATCAACAACAATACACCCACTGTATAATATTGCCCTTCCCCCATAATTAAAGATTATATTACAACAGTAAAAAGAAATATATAAGTATTGTAAGACAGTAAAATGACAATATTTTATTTTTAATATTTCATCATCATCATCAAAACAGCTGTAACAGTTTACTGCTCGCCATTGGCCTCCCTCATAATATCACATTCATTATGTACAAATCACATTTCATAATAAAATTAATTCATTACCAACACTGGATTATAAGCGTTTAAACACGATCTATTACACTTAACATAAAATTATTATAAAATATCATCCGCTAGAAACGACTATCAACCGCTAGAATAAAATAATTATAAATCGATAACTTTTAAGATGATTAATGGAGTCAGGCGTTACTTTACGGAAATCCATTATCATTATGTGGATAGTCAGAATTTTTACTTAGCTAAGATCCGCGACAGGCAAACGAAAATAGCAAAATAATAATGTGTGTTTCTACTGGAAAAAGTGGATGTACGGGGAGCTTAACCCTTTCGGTACGGACGCATTCTACGTCGCGCCGTCCCCGCTGACCGAGCAGTCGCGGCAAGCGTCCGAACTTGCGGAACAACTGCAAGCGCCCGTCAGACGCACAATACCACGCTATCTTACGCAGAGCGAGTGCAGTCGCTCGTAAAAAAAAATGCTTAAAAAATTATAACATAATGCAATGGAAAATATTTGCTCATTTCGTCAGTTTATTATTAAGCAGCGTAAAACAAGTGCAAAATACTTGCGATGGATTACCAAGGAGATAACATATATATTCTGCTCACGAAGAGTCGCGAGTGACCTAACTCACCGTTCGTACATAACGAGCGTCAAATGTTGGGTGACCATAGTCACCGCTCGTACAGAGCGAGCGTCAGGCGTTGGGTGACTATAGTCACCGCTCGGACAGAGCGAGCGTCGGGCGTTGGGTGACTATAGTCACCGCTCGGGCCGAAAGGGTTAAACTAAATACTACCGCAAAACGACCGTCAGCAACTTCACTACCCAACCACTATCAACAACACCAAACACACAACACCACTCTTCCACAATCTACACGATACGTGTTTCACTTCAATACGACACACACACAATTTCTGATAATTCGGTCGACGAAAGTTTTTGTTTCAATTGCTCATTTCAACAACCACCACACAAAAAAGGCACTTAACACAAAATTGTATTTATAAGCTTATTTTATCTTTTTGAAAAATACCGGAATCTTTATTCTTAATTAATTGTTGGGAGTAACCATACGATAAAAATTAAATAAAAAGGTGTCTCACATTGTATGGGAAAGCATGCGTGGGACGCAATACAGGTTACAGTGGACTGAGTCACAATATTGTGGGATTTATTGAATCCATACACACCTATGAGTAATCTACCCCCACGTGTGTGAATAGCATGAAAGCAATAACTGTAAATCACGCAAAATGAAGAGAAATGCGTTGGCGGATCATCAAGTGTCACAAAACCCATTGATAAATAAAATATTCATTCTTAAGCATATATAATATCGAAAAACAATAGGTACAATGTTACGAAAGACTTAGAAACACGTCTGTTTATGACATTTATTGATATACATAGTAGGAGTTCTTGCGAAATATGGAGTAATGCGTTGGTGAAATATGAAATATTACAAAACCTAATATATTTATATCTTCATATCTACCATACAAAACCCTAGCGATTTACACCTAACGATAAAGACAAGAATAAATTAAATATATACTCTACAAAATGCGGATATATCCACAATTATAACAAAACTTATGATAATAAATAAATGAAAATTCATTAAAGACTTGTAACGCGATAAAGTATTGTTTATAAATTGCCACAAATCGCACTTTAAGATAGTATTAAGATAACGTAATAAAAAATAGAAATATACTTCATAAAAACAAGATAAAGGCGGATTTTATACCGAAAACACCCAATGCAATGTACAATATTACCAAAACATACCAATCTGCTTTTATTAAATAGTTTAACGGAAAACAAGTTATCAAAATAACGATTTTAGCCTCGAGGATATACAAATTTAATGTCCGTACACTTGAAACTTTACGATTCTCATTATAGAAAATTACTTAAACATGATTGGAACGAAAATATCATGTTATCTGTTTAAAGCCTGTAATTATATTTGATGCTCTATTTTAATGCTTACAATATTTACTTAGTTAATAATAAGTATTATACATTAAGTGAATATTTAGCTTATAACAATACTACATAATTCGTTAGACAGTAAAAACATTATGCATGTATAAGTAACCACCCACATAACTGTCACTGTCACAAAATATTCTAGCCAGCCAATAATAACATCCCTTGAGTATAGATCTTAAAAACTTAGTAATAAATTTCACTGCTATAAGATTTATCGCTTATAAAGATTCCTTGATATTCCTATCAGCAAAGCAATATATAAAATGCATTTTAAAAACTTGTTAGCTCCAAAATTTAAATGGTTATACACCAACTCACCTAGGAAGCTGAGATTGAGCTTCTCATCAATCGAATCGTCGTCTTTGAAGTATTCTAACTTTTTCGAATTCATCTCAAGTTGAACGTTTTAACATACTCCATAGAAACACAAGGTCACAAGCACTTGTCTTTATAAAACACGAACGCAATCTTTACAACATCACATTTAAACACACACACAACGAAAACTTTTTTCGGTCAAAAGCATTGACAGTCACTGCAATGTCACGTTGGGTTGTTTATTTTTTTTCTCAGTTTGAATATGGAATGTTGAAGATAACGGCGCACACGCTGACGACCGGCGCCCGACGTTGCACCGACGCGAATGAGACGCCATTCGCTCAAACATGTGCCCGCTAGTTTCGAAGTTCGAACCGACCTGCACGACTCTAATCTGATTAAACCGAATTTGCTTAGTACGTTTAACTCAACACTTCAATAACATACCAACATTTATTGATTTATTTTTATGAATTTACAGTTGAAACTGATCACTTTAGAGTCCTTGTGAGCTGTGCTACATATATATAAGTTTTATAGTGTGGGATGATGAAATAAAAACTTTTGTTAAAGTCCGATAGGAAAATCTTAATTCTCTATTATCGTAACATAATGACGCGTCATTCTAATTTTTGTTGTGCATTATTTATATATTTAAGTTTACTATAACAGTTTAGTTAGTTACACGAAACATGTAGTTTTTTAAGCATAAACTCACACTCACCGATTGTCATCACTGGACTCTTCGCCGCGGCATGGCGCTAGCATCGCGCTGTCTGGTGTAGGTCGCAACTCACAAGCTCAAGCGGTACACCGCTCCGAGATTATACATATTTACTTTATTCACTATTAAATATCTATCATTCATCATCAAGGCATTAATTACAACCGCGGGTGGGCCTTAGCCTGGTCCAGTAAATTTTTCCAGTCGGATCTTCGTTTAGCTTTTTCCCTCCAGCCCCTCACACCGATTGTCCTTAAGTCGTGCTCGATTCCATTTAGCTATCTGAGCTTAGGCCTTCCGCGGCTTCTACGACCATCTGGTTTGCCGTCAAGTAGGCGTTTGGATACTCTAGCCTCGTCCATCCGTACCACGTGCCCAGCCCGACGAAGGCGTCCAATCAGTTCGGCTCATTGTGCAGCTATCAATGGACTCGGTGGGTACTTGTCATGATTTTAAATACATTCTCGTTTCTTTCAGAACGCGGTGTGGTCCAGTAAAATGAAATTGCAGCGATCGACGGTAAGTATCATCTCGCAGGAAGACGTTGGTAACACTGGTAAGCTTTGTTGACGATTCATGGAAGTCTTCCTCGTATACATATCCTATATCAAGAAGAACTAATGGAAATATTTCAGTCCACTTTACGCTATCGTAGCAGGATATTGCGGCTTTCAACTGTCTATGGAACCCTTCAATAATGCCATTGCAAATTGGATGGTAAGCCGTAGTTCTCCTGTGGTTAAATCCATCCGGACGACAGCATGAGATAAATCACAAAACCGTTCATTACACTAAGACAACACCAGGACCATTCATTACATTACAAATGGCATAAAATCATATAACGAAACTTCTGGTTTTGTACATTAAAATTTTAACCCCTTCTCGCTCTTTTAACTTTATGACGTAATTTATGGATGGCCCCTTTAACTTACTTTTATATGGATTAAATAAATAAATAAAATTGGATCTAGGATCCCTTGTGGGCAATATATGTCATCAGTTTTATTGCTCTCGTATGGCAAAATCATATATCTAATGATGGTTTTCGACAATATTAAGTTTTGACCCCTCTCGCTCCCTTTAAATGTGACGTAATTTATGGATGGCCCATAAGTTACTTTTATGTGGATTACATAAAATCGAAAATACTAAGGAACCCATAGTACATTATTTAATGAAATATCACGAGTGAATTTCTTGAACCTCAGTTATATTTATAAATATTCGTCGAAGAAAGACTATAACAGGTTTTTAATGGTAAACCGCTTATAAATTTCACGGTTTGTTCTTAGTGTGTCCAATCTTATATGCATCGAGGTACAAAACAACGCAAAAAGATGTAAAGGCGACACGAATAGAGTTGTGTGCCTCGCAAATTGACTACGTCTCTAATACATAGTATGTATATATATATATATATATATATATATATATATATATATATATATATATATATATATATATATATGTATACATATATATGTATATATATATATATATATATATATATATATATATATATATATATATACACACACGCAAAAAGCGAGAACGCAGTAAACCACAAAATGAAAAAAATGAACCACAAAATAAAAAGAAATTCTGCTTCATTTACACCGTTTTCGTTTTTCTGTTTCGATATATACTATTGTTTCATAAAAGATAATTATTCTAATTTAATTAACAACCTAATTGGCTTAGTTTTGTAAGGCAATTGCTTTAAAGTCAAAGGTCGCAGGTTCGATTATCGCATCGCGGTAAATATGGGCGGATGTGACACTTACCATGAGAATGTTTATAGAAGCCGCATATATATTCTTTGTATATATAGCGTACAAGTAATACAGTTCATGTATGTCCCACTGCTGGTCAAATAATTGTAGGTATATAGTCCCACGAATCCGGTCGGTATCACTGACTTCAAAAGCGGCAGTACAATTTATTAAGCCAGTTAATAGATCGTCTTCTCAACGAAAGTATTTCAAATCACACAATACTGAGAATCGAACCGAGTCAAAGCCATTAACAATGCAAAACAAATTATTATTTTCCAAGGGGTCGGTCGCCCTCTCCGGATGGGGCATTGTTCCTCGCGGAACACACGCCACCAGTATATGCGCAAATAGTTCACAAGCTATTTCCAATTTTAATTTGGGGCGTAGAAGTAAAAAAAAATATATATGACTATACGTAAATACTGAAGAGATAAATTGATTAATGTATCACTAATGTGTTAAAACTGTTTATTTGAATATAATTAAACCACTTTTTTATTACATTACTTTTTTAAGTAATTTTAAAATTAATAAAACAAAGAAATTTATTTATATATTGAAAGTTTCCCTTTCGAAGAGTGGTACGGAAGTGCAATTACATACATGCATATCGTCACGCCTGTCTCCCGTAGGGATAGGCAGAGACCACAGATCTCCATCTGCTACGATCCCGGCAAACTTCCCTTGCTTCATTCACACTCATTATTCTCCTTATGCAAGTCCGCTTAAGGTTAAGGGTACTCTTGACCCGGACCTTCTTAAAAGCTTCAGCAATTGGGTCAAGGTATGTTTTCCATGGTTTTCCCCCACCGACCCTTCCATCCACATTTGCAACGTAAAGTTCTTTTGCCAGTCGTCTATCATCCATCCTCTCTATATGCCCAAACCATCTAAGCATCCCTTTCTCAACTTTTGTCACACCACCTTCTTTTACTCCACATCGCTCTCTTATACCTTTATTACCCGCATTCAGTCTGCTTTCGTGACTCTTCTGCCAAACTCAATTCTTACTTAGGATTATTAATGGAGTCAGGCGTTACTTTGCGGAAATCCATCACTATATGGACAGTCAAAAGTTTTACTTAGCTAAGATCCGCGACAAGCAAAACAATAACAGAAAATTAATAATGTGTGTTTTTCCGTTGGGTCAAGTGGATTTATTTGGAACTTAAATCAAAAACTTACCGAAAATCGGCCATCAATTCTTCACCCACCAACCACTATACACAACACCAAACACACATTATTGCTTTTCCATCTTGTAAACGAAAAACGTGTTTCGCCCCAACACGAGGCATCTTCAGGTATAGTAGACTCTACGGAAGACAACCGAAAAGTCTTTTAACCCAACGGAAAAACACACATCGTTAATTTTCTGTTATTGTTTTGCTTGTCGCGGATCTGAGCTAAGTAAAACTTTTGACTGTCCATATATCAACTCTTACTACCGTATGTAAGAGTCAGAACAAGCACCCCCAGATGAACCGCCCGTCGGGCCATTTTAGACAAATTCTGACTTTTCATAAAGGAGTGCAGAGCTCCATTAACCTGATTACCAGCTTTCACTCGCCTTTCAATGACACCTTCACATTCCATCTCTTGTAAACAAAGACCCCAAATATAAATTGTGGAATTCAGTCATCAAGTTGAATAAAGCGGCAGGACTTATTCCGCACAAGTCGAGTCAGGTGACATTTACATATATCAAAAAAATTAACGGCTAACTTTGATTTAAATTCGTCTATTTAAATTCGATACGCTAAGCTATTTGTTGTCCCCAGAGCGAGATACATAAATAAATATAAAAAAAAAACGTGATCGATTGTCCAAAAAACAATATTTATGATATTTGAATAAATTATAAATCAAATCGTTCCGCTTACTGGCGTTCTGATCGAACTAAATTTTCAAAAAGAACAAAAGTTAAAACATTTGTGTCGGGTTCCCACGTAAACTCATGTTTTTATAGCTCTCGAAATGTTCAAGGACCCGTATTCCCGGGGCTAATTTTGTCGGATGCAAACACCATGTAATTTAGAGTCCCATTAATCTTTTTGAGGAGATCCGAGATGGACACACGGAACACACAACAACCGCTGGTTATTGACTAGTTGTATTCAGTGTCATTTTTTATGTAATTGTTATGTCATGTTATATTTTAGTACATATAGTATGCGCAAGGAGTCTTGAAATAAGATGGCGACCATTACACATCCAGGTTATTCCAAAATACATTATTATAAATATAAGACAGTTGTATAACAATAAAGCCTGTTACTTCTCACTCATAAGAATTTACTAACAATAGGTTAAGAGCAGCACGTTAAAAAATTAAACAGACTAGAAGACAAAATAAAATCACTATAAAAGAGACAACAAGAAAAAATCAGTAACGACTTATCATCAAATGTTAGCTTTGGTATTTAAGCGAATTGTTTATGTATGCACATGGACGCGTGTATGGATATGCATGTGATTGTGTGTGTGTTGTGTGTGTGTGTTTTGTGGACATTTGCAAGTGTGACATAGATCGATTATTGTTAAAAATAAGCTATATTTTTTAAAAGCGCTGGCTGTCAAATAGATCTAATTTAGAGTAATTAGCGCTATACACACGAGGAACGCGGCATTAAAGGGAATCAGATGCATATGACCTAATTTGTTGAAAAATGACGGCGATATATATATATATATATATATATATATATATATATATATATATATATATATATATATATATATATATATATATATATATATATATATATATATATATATATATAAAAGATGCATAGGAGGTGAACACCTTTCACCCAAATTTTCGTCATGCGTAGTATTTAGGATATTTTTCCAAAAAATTACCGTACGTTATTAACTTGCGTATTACGCGTTTATTTGGCGCACGAAATAAACATTTGGTCAATAAACACTAGGCTTTGCTGCTGTCATCGTATAAGACCAATGTTTATGACACATCCGATTTTAAAAGACATCGATTTCGCTTTCAATGGCTTGTGGCTCTAATAAGGGTTACCATCCTTCTAGTTTTTCCCGGATTTGTCCTACTTCGAAGTAGTTTAGTTCGACTAGTTTGGTGTGCATTCGATTTATCATTAAAAGGCGGAACGTTTTAGAATTTAACTGGAAATCAAATAATTTTGACGTTATGTAGATTTTACTTTAATTCTATTATATTCATATTTATAAAAAATAAAACATAAATATAAAATGTCAAATTATAACATTTTATCAATAGAGCCATAATAGTTCACGTTCAACAGTGAACTATTATTTCATAATAGAGGGGTATTCCTGTAATCGCCACACTTAACGGGTAAATTGGGGAACGAAAGATTGTTATTTTTCAGTCAAAAGTACTGCCTATATCCTGATATTTACTCCCAAAAGCGCCTCGTGCGACAACTACCAGTGGTTGTCGCACGAGGCGCTTTACCCCATTTTGGGGTATAACCAAGGAAACACACATAATAATTATTATTATATATTAATTTTAAAATAAAGTAAAAAAATCCTTAGCTTAGGCTTAGCGCTTAAGTTTTCTAGCTGCTTGTCCCGATTGTTTTAATAATACAGATGGCAACCCTAGCTGCAATACATATGATGTTGCACATTGAAATGAAACAGAATTTTAATTTAATCGACAATACGCCAAGAGCTATAATCGCGATGTTTAATTCACATAAGCTGCACAAAACATCAGTTGAAGTCATCATAATTGTTGGTCTTTATGCATAATGGCCCGTTATATCACGGACCCCACAGAGTTGGTTATTTTCGATAATCTGACGAGGGTACAACCTACTTTTGGTAAGTGTAGTATTGTTCGGATTGAGAAATATTCAATTTTTCGCAATTTCATATTACGTGTTGGAACGTTTGGAAATCAATATCGGTGTTCCACAGTTCGTTGTTGTTCGATACATTGGCTCACCTCGAAATTGAGGGTTTATACCATATCTTCATGTGGACAGTTAAAACTTTGACTTAGCTAAGATCCGCGACAAGCAAACAACAATAGCAAATTAATAATGTGTTTTTCTGTTGGATAAAGTGGTTTCACAGGGAATTTAGACTAAATATTACCGAAAAACGGCCGTCAGCAACTCTCCACCCACTAACCACTATACACAACACCAAACACACACTACCACTTTTCCACCTTGCAAAAGACACGTGTTGCGCCTCAACACGAGGCCATTAATCACCATGTCTTAGGTAGGACGGTACAGCGGTGATTCGTGCATATTTGTAACAATTTAATAATAACTAACCTTGTCTATAAGAAATATTGTTTACTAACCATAATGAGTCACTGGTCACTTAAATAAAGAATTATTATTATATTATTATTATTTAAATACCTACAGTTCATAAAAATATTTATCCATATGTTGGAATCGACTCTATGGTAAATACAGCCAGCAACTAAAATAAAGTGCTAAATATGAAGAATGAAAGAAAGTAGTTCTTGTTTAAGAACAATTTTTTTTAACGCACTATATTAGAGTTTTAAAAATGATTTCAACTCTTGATCGTGGTGGATATTATTATAGCTTTTTTTTTAATGAATGCGTTCGCTGTCGTCGACTGCCATTTGCATAATGAGATTTTTTCTTTTACCAAAATTTTGCCCAATGCCTTTTTAATAACGGAAACACATACATGTTGTTAATGTGGACCCAATTTATAATGCGACGCGTGAATTGCAACATTATACGTATTAATAATACCTGTGATTTCTTTTAAAAGAAACTGCGGGTCTACGCATTGTACCTACATACATGCTTTATTATAATGATCTTTTTTTATGGGATAGGAAGGCAAACGAGAAAGCGTCTAACCTGATGAAAAGCAGTCTACGCCGCCCGTAAACGTCCGCAGTGCTGTAGGCAGTGCTGAAGCGTTGCCGGTCTTTAAGGAAAGTGTCACTATGGGAGGGTGAGGGCACCGGACGAAGCGCAGTAGCCAAGCTCAGGCCAACCACTCAGACGCTATGGGCTAGGAAGGCAAATGAGAAAGCGTGGTTCCTTATGGAAAGCAGTCAATGTCGTTTATAGAGATCCGCAGTGATATAGGCATTGATTAGGCGTTGTTAGCTTTTAGGAAATGTGTAATTGTAATATTATATAAAATTAATTAATTATAAGTAAATAAAAATTTAAGTCTTAATAAATAAACAATTTAAACAAATACATAATATATAAATAATTTTAAAATTTCAATAATATATACATTAAGCATTAGCATGTTGCTGACGCGAAACCATAATCGTCAAATACAAATACACAATAGGTCTTTTTATTAAAACACAAGTTACAAGAAACTTTTACTTGATACTTTCATGTTTTTCAT
Organism: Baronia brevicornis; assembly: GCA_031353405.1. Lineage (NCBI taxonomy): Eukaryota > Metazoa > Arthropoda > Insecta > Lepidoptera > Papilionidae > Baronia > Baronia brevicornis. The sequence continues at coordinate 120,770 of JASFAT010004443.1, forward strand.
ATTGATCTGGGCCTAGTAAATATCTTAATATTAATTTTTTTTTATAAGTATCTAAAATTTATTGCCTTTCCCTCGACCGTCACAGTCTCGAAACTGCCAACCTGTTTAACACAAAAATAAACTTGGAAATCTCCGCGAGGTTTTATTTTTTAATTTTACCAACATCGGATTAAATTTCTTGAACCAAATTTAAACGTTATGAAGAAAGTCAGATTGTTTAAGCAGATAACATACGCTTCCACGAAATCAAATAATCTAAGAATATTATAAATCAAGAAACACATTTTGCTTTTCTTCACGTAAAATTCTAATCAAAAATCACTTGATGAATGTTGGTTCAGTGTTCCCCATTTCTTTTTATTGATGGCAATAATTTTATAAGTATTACGCCTGTGTGAAGTAAAATACAATAATATCAAGTATTTTGAAATGTTTAAAATACTAGACAGATTTTTATGTTACGTCTTGACAAAATGGTGGCTATTCTAACAAAACCTTCTATGGACTTTTTCAGTCAAGTTAAAAATTCATAAAACACGTATTTATTTCATATCACTCCACTTATACCCCATAATCGAACTATATTGTATAATACGCCACCACAATTAAAAAATAATACACTAAGATTATGAAAATGAACGTGTGCGGTTATTGACCATTGATTTTGTTAAATTTAAAATGGCAAATGCTGTAATAGACTTCCTATTATTTATTTATTATTTTTAAACCTGAACTGTCCCCTGCAGGGCAAAGGCCACCCTTCCTTCTTTCCACTGGTCTCTATTTTGTGCTATCTGTTTCACAATCTTCCGAGGCCTGCTGTGGGATCGCTTTGGTTTTGGGGATCCAGTCTGTGGAGGTCTTTGCACACATTTCGTTGGGCAAGCCGCACACATGGCCTGCCCAGTTTTAATAGACTTCTGCGAAATAAAATTCTTAACTTGGACTTGTCAGATCTTACAAATGTTAATGACTTGTTAATTTGTTTTTTTTTTGTCAAAAGCACCCGCTCTTATCTGCTATTGAGATTGTAATGAATAATTTTAATAAAGTTTTGTTCAATATATCTCGATTGAGGCATAGATGTGAAATGAAACTAGATTAATCATTGTAATGTAACTTTTTGAGTACGTACCAAAAGTGCATAGAAAGTTTTGGGTAAAGCTGCCACCAATTATTCAAGAGATATGATTTTAATATGGACCTTAAAAAAAACTTATACACTGTAGTATTTGAGATTGGCGTAACAGATAAATATTTTAATTGGCATCAACGAACGTAAACACGTGAGAAGTATGTTGTTGTTCAATCGCTTTAATATATTAAGAAATTAACAGTATGTGACATACTTTAATATTTATGGATAAATATATAATTTATAACTACTTATTAATGGAGTCAGGCGTTACTTTGCGGAAATCCATCACTATATGGACAGTCAAAAGTTTTACTTAGCTAAGATCCGCGACAAGCAAAAACAATAACAAAAAATTGATACTGTGTTTTTCTATTGGATTAAGTGGATTTATTTGGAACTTAAACCAAAAACTTACTGAAAATTGATGGCCGATTTTCGAAATTGATTCGATTGGCCGAAAATCCACTTAATCCAACAGAAAAACACACATTATCAATTTTCTGTTATTGTTTTTGCTTGTCGCGGATCTTAGCTAAGTAAAACTTTTGACTGCCCATATTATAACTACTTATTTACTATTGCATTCATTATATCGTCGCAAAAATGCGAAAACATAGTAACCTCACCACTTCATTATAAACATACAGTTTATAATGAAATAATTTCTATTGTCTATTTTAACACCATCGTGTCCATCCAACGGTTGTCTGAAAGAAATCGCAATTTCAAGAAGAAAAAAAATTGTAAAAAAAAAGTTGTTTTTTTAACTTGAATCGTAACTGTCGTTTTATATGCGAGAAAAAACAACATTTTGTATTATCCCTTAGAAATAGCGTCGAGCTATTTGAAGGTTACGTTTGTCGTCAGAGACAGCGTTCATCAGTCTCTCAACTTTTTCATCAGGCTCCTAAGGCATCCGCGTCGTCCCTTTAAGGGAGTCCTGTTTAAAATTCCGCTCCCGTACCGACCGGGGCGCGCTCCTAACATTTTTAGGCGTTCGGCCCTCTTAGCCCTTTCTCATAGGCTTTTTTTGGGTTACCGAATCACGTTAAATTTTTTTTTCAATTTATGTGAGACTGTAAGAAACAATTTAGATGGTGTACGTAATAAAACAAACCTTGTGGACAGTCAAAAGTTTTACTTAGCTAAGATCCGCGACAAGCAAAACAATAACAGAAAATTAATAACGTGTGTTTTTAGACTCTATGGTAGACAACCGAAAAGTTGTCTTTTCGGTTTTCTACCGTAGAGTCTACTATACCTGAAGATGCCTCGTGTTGGGGCGAAACACGTGTCGTTTGCAAGATGGAAAAGTGATAATATGTGTTTGGTGTTGTGTATAGTGGTTGGTGGGTGGGGAGTTGATGGCCGATTTACACTAAGTTTTTGGTTTAAGTTCCAAATAAATCCACTAAACCCAACGGAAAAACACACATTATTAATTTTCTGTTATTGTTTTGCTTGTCGCGGATCTTAGCTAAGTAAAACTTTTGACTGTCCATATAGTGATGGATTTCCGCAAAGTAACGCCTGACTCCATTAATAAAACAAACCTTGTTAAGGTGATATGTTCTACAATGATTTCTTTCGAGATTTGGTTTTCAAGAATCCCATTATCCTCTCATAATCCTATGCTGAGCAATTCAATATATATATATATATATATATATATATATATATATATATATATATATATATATATATATATATATATATATATATATATATATATATATATATATATATATATATATATATATATATATTCTAATTTCTATAACCAATTCTTAATATTTAATAATTTAATACATTTTAACATATTATACACAATAAAATATATGCATTCTTAACTAACTATTGAGTTAACTTGGATCAACGGTTAGCTATAACTAATTCTGAATTAACAAAAAAGTAAATATATAATAAAATTAATTAAAAGAATAAATATTTATATTCATTGTTAAAAATATACAACGATTAAGAGATGTATGGATTTATTCAAAAATGGATAATTTTTTTTCTCATAAACGTAGATGAATCCTAAAAAAGTCATTTTATATTTTATAATTAAAAGTATTAGCTCTTGGCACCCAGGACGACTTTAGTTAAGTCCACATTTCGTAACACAATGAATTTGATGTTCTTTTTACAGATCTATCAGTCCAACTTTTATTGAGGAGAGATTTCAAAATATTTACGTTAAGTGTTTTAAAAGTGAAATCGATACAGATCTACCTTTTTTATGACGTCATCATTCATGGTGTTTCGTGTCGAGGTCCCCGGTCACCTTTTGAGATTAATAGCCGCGATTGTAACACCAGAAACGTGTGATTTGACTACAAAAGACTTGTGTCAGTCAGGTCATGATACATCTCAAATACGTAATAATTGATGGAGTCAGGCGTCACTTTGCAAAAATCCATTATAGAGGTGGACAGTCAAATTTATTTTGCTAAGGTCCTCCGCAAACACTAATCAGAAAAATAATATTGTGTGTCAGCGAAGGAGTATCTAGAGAATTACTCTAGAAACGGCATTCAGCAAATCTTCCAACACCTTGACATGGTCACTAACGTTGGCAACTTCATACAACGACGACGACCGAATGGCTCAGTGTAGTCATAAATATTTATTTTGGTAACCTCTCCCAACCCGCATTTCCTTTCCTGCCATTTCCTTTCTTCTCTATCCTTTCCCGTCTCTATCCACGGTCTGCCGTGCCAATGGATGCGTGGCTAAGGACGAGCTTAGTCGCAAGCGAGCCGACCGTCCCGGGTTCGGGCTCCCTCGTTGGTGCCTTACCTCAGCATGTAGGGCTCTGCTGGGGCTGATCTCCATCCTCCCTCGCGGCTCGTGGGATTCACTAAAGCGAATTTAATATACCTAATTTATTGAAAATGACGGCGACGTGGTGCGCCACCCGTCACGTCCTAATTCTCAGGAGGGCCAGATGGAGAGCCGTTTCCCTGCGATGAATGGTAGTGGCCCATCCACTACCATTCATCGCAGGGTGGTCGCTCTGTGGTCTCGGCCAATATATATAAAAGAAAGCCGTGAATATATATAAAAAAAAAACTTCAAACAACCAATACCATTTTTCACTAAAAACACAACACTTTCCACCACGACACGAGACATCCTCGGGTATAGTAGATTCTACGAAAGACAACCGTAAATTGTAGACTTTATCTGATATGTGGTCGCGGATCGAACAATTGAAAGTAAGTTTGACTGTCCATCTCAAATTTGTTGCATTGAATAAAGATGAACTAGTCATGATCAAATGAAAGAAATCGTATCATATTTTTCACTTCTGTGAAAACTATACGAGGGGCCTTAACCAAAATAGCTTAAAGTATGTTAGTTAATTATAATTTTTTCAAATTTATTTAAAATAATTCTAATCTAGGTTAGCGAAATAAAGGCTTTTATTATTATGTATGTATCGTTTACAGGTATTTTTTTAAAAAGGACCAAGCCAACAGATCGCATATTTGTTTGCTTTGTTTTAGTTACCTGGTGATGAGTGATCATCGCCTTCCATAGAGATCCGCAACGCTCTCATATGCGTTGCCGGTCATTATGTCCCGCAAATTATTTTGAACGAGTGTGGTGGGAAGAGATTAAAAATGGGACATATATACGTAAGCATTAAATAAAAACACACATTTTGTAGAGAACGTGTTTTTATCTATTTACTTTCAGTGTTTTAAGTTATTTAAAAAGACTAGCAATGTTGTTGATATTACTACATACATACATATCGTCACGCCCGTCTCCCGTAAGGGTAGGCAGAGACCACAGATCTCCATCTGCTACGATCTCGGCATACTTCCCTTGCTTCCTCCACACTCATTATTCTCCTCATGCAAGCCCGCCGGTTGAGGGTACTCTTGACCTGGCCTTTCTTAAAAAGTTCAGCAATCTGGTCAAGGTACGTTTTTCGTGGTCTTCCTCTTCCGGCCCTTCCATCCACATTACTAGAAATGATATTACTAGAATGATATTACTAGACACATGATATTACTAGAATTCTTATTTATTTAATTATTTAATACTTTATTGTACACATAAAACACGACATACAAGAATTAAAAAGAAAGAAGATGTATTAGGGCGAGCCTAACTCAAATTGAGTTTTCTTCCAGCAAACCTAGAGTACAACAACAAAATATAATAAAAATATACATAACAATACATATCATATATAAAACCATACATATATAAACATATAAATACTAATAATATATAATATAGTACTATATAAATAAGAGGATGTAACATACACATAAATATATACATATATAAATATTTTATACTGAAAGGAAATGTTCTTTAATTGTTCTCTTAAATACATCCAGTGACAGGCTATCACGTATAGTATGTGGGAGAGAGTTCCACAAGCGCACTGCGTGTACAGTGAATGAGCCACCGTAACGGCTGAAGTCTTGTTAATCTTTCTAAGATCATGGCGTTTGTGCTAGAAAAATATGTTTCACTATTAATCCAATGGTGAAACCCACGAACTTACGCCTTATATTATATCAAACCACAATCCAAACGGCTTATCCATTCGTTTATAGGCCTGCCAAAATTCTCTATATTTATTACTACTGACAAAATTTATAGAGCTAAATAAAATGTGTTGTACTTGGAAATATTATTTTTATAATATTGAAATAAATCTTTTATTTATAATTTATTGAAACTGGTCAAAGTAATTAATTAACTTATAACAGTATATACATATAAAATATGCAAAAAAATATTATATATAGCCACTTAAATATATAGGTACAGTAGATTATAGTTAGATCTATAATTAAAAATCGAGCTCATCTATCATTTTGATTAATTAAAACGATCAAATTCTCATAAAGAACACAAAATATTCAGCACATAATATAGTAAAAAAGAAACGCTGCCGCCGCGGGTCAGAACGCATAAATATGGGCGAAAAAACGCAAATAATATATTAATGTCAAATCTCTCGTAGGCTTTGTGAAGCTATGAAAAAAGGCTTAGAGTAAAAAGTCCATCAAAGGCGTATACACGGTCAAGTTGCGAGCGTTGACTTGGATGACTCATCCGTCGTAGACGCAAAAAGTTGCACTGGGGCGCTAAAATGTTGCTTACTTTAAAAAACGTGTCAACAAGGAAGTACCTTTTTTTTAAAGAAGGCTAGTGATGTTTTTTTTTTAAAAAATTTTCTTAACCATGGAGAGCTTAATTTAATATGTATTTATTATCTACATCTATTTATATATTTATTGTATTGTTATGCTTACCCAATATATCATAATCATTATTAAAAGCTTTTTATAATTCACTGCTGGATACAGGGTACTCTCAAAGGTAAGGACATCTCCCGGTCCATCCATCCCCTATACTCCATCTGTTTTTCCATTCGGTTAAAAGTTTGTAACTATTTACAGCTAGCTAACTATAAATCGAATCATTGTATCGTTTTTTGTATAGTGTAAAGTACCGCGAGCGAGTAAGATTTTCTTTTTTATGAGATTGAAGGGTAAACGAGCAAGCGTGTCGCCTGATGGAAAGCCACACCTAGACATCCGTAATATCTAGGTGTTATGGAAGCGTTATCGGCCTTTAAGGTGAGTGGAAGGTTTTTAATGTGAAATTTTGCACGTCGTCAAAGGTAGAAAATTTGCTTACTTAGCGTACATATTGCAACTGATTATGATAGGAAAAATCGCGGGCAAAAGACGAGTTTGTCAGAGGTGGTAGTCTTACTTTAATATAATCAGTGCAATCGCCTCGGAAAGACGAGGAGATTTGGGTTGAATTGGCAGCCATTCTTATCTAGTCGGAGAGGCACTCTGAGAAGAAGAAGAAGGATTTTTAGATTGTGATTTGAGTGATTGGGACTAAGCGGCATTTTAATACTCCAATTTTTCTCAGCTTCTAATAAGTAAATTGTTTGCTATAAACGGCTTGGCGCAACCTGTTTCCATTGTTATTCTCTCAGGGAGTGAAAATACAAGCCCGCGCGCACCTGAGCCGACCGCGCTCGTTTGATTTGTGTGAATGAATGCGTCGAGTATTGTGCTTTTTACGTTTCGAACACGTCTGTGACTGAGACTGGACCAGCCCAATTACGTTTATGGAATACTGTGAGAAACTGTTCTGCTTCTTCTTCGGTTTGCGATTGCTCTCATCATCTTCGACAATTGGATGCTGTAAAATAAGATGCGGAACTTCAAGTGTTCCGATTTGTTATGGTTGTACATGATTGTGCATTTATTGGGTCAAATATAAGTATCGGTATACGAAATCTCAAAGTCAGTCAAAATTCAAAGTCGCTCAGAGGGCTATGGAGAGAGCTATGCTCGGAGTTTCTCTGGTGGGCAGAATTCTAAATGAAGAAATTCGCCGGAGAACCAGAGTCACCGACATAGCCATTCACGTTAGCAGACTGAAGTGGCAATGGGCTGGACACGTTTGTCGGAGAACCGACAATCGTTGGGATAGACGGGTGCTGGAGTGGAGACTGCGACTCGGCAAACGAAGTGTGGGACGCCCTCCTGCTAGATGGAGCGACGATCTGCCCAAGGCGGCTGGCAGAGGCTGGATGCGTGTAGCCGAAGATCGGGCTAGGTGGCGCGCCTTGGGTGAGGCCTATTCCCAGCAGTGGACTGCCGCGGGCTGATATTGATATGAAATCTTGACGCTGACCGGTGAGACGCCTCAGGTACCGCTGGAGAGACATGGGAGGCTGAATTACCCAACCTTCAAATCTGCAACTGGCAGAAGATGGCACAGGACAGGGCACAGTGGCGTAAGATCTGTTCGGAGGCTAAGAACCATTCTCTCTGCTCTCATTATATATGTATGCACATGACACAAGAAAAGCCCCTAACAAACCTCACTTTAAAGGTAATATTGAAGACTTACATCAAATCTTTGCCTCTCTAATTCATCCTCCTCTGTCGTAATATGTGTACAACATATGTACATTTGTTTATGATATATGTATGTATTTATTTGTATATTTTTATTTGTTTTTTATACCTTCTTTGATCTTTTCCATCAAACCAAAGGTTGAATGGCAGAGAATGCCTTGCGGTATTAAGAACGCCTTTTTACCAAAAACTGTACAATAGGTATAAATAAATAAAAAAAAATTACTACGTGAAGAAGAAGCATTTTACCTTTTTTAGCATTTTTCGCACAATCATTGCCTCGCGTGTTGTTCAATCCATTATAATAATATGAATAATATGCTTATCCGTGATAATCGATCGATCCCAATATAATGTGGCACGACTATTTCCAGAATTTACTTTGGATCGTATTTATAATGAGAATACTTCCTGTTCGCACAGCTCGTATTTTATGAAAGATTGCTGATGTACACAATTCCATCTATTTGGTTGTGTCTGTGCAAATACTTACACGTTTGATAGCTGATAACATGCCTGAGTGACTCTCCCGGACGGTGGCACGCTCGGCACATATCAGCCGTGCCGTCTTTCATTGACTTTTAATTGTGTATTTTCCCTTGTTTTACATAGAAAAAACCCTTGGCCTTGTCAAAGAGATCACCGAACTCTAGCCAATGTATTAAAGCAGGTGTGTCTACATCAGCACTGATGGACCAACGCCACCCATGGACAACCGCGATACCGCAGGAGTCGGGGAAGCGTTGCCGGCTTTTTAGGTATGTATAGCTTGTTTTTTGAAGGTTCCAACATCGTAACGGTTCGGAAAGACCGCCGAGGGTAGCTGGTTATGGGTTGTGGGTTACAGCGATAGAGCCATGTTGTGGCCATGCAGCCGCATATATTATTATTTTCTTCGACTATTAATCTTCGGCTTCATGTCAACGCGTGTCATATGGTCAGCAATCAAGGCTTTGTAATGCTATTGCGTACAGCACTTAGATGACGTTGTAACGGTTTTTAACAAGGGCCGGATGTGCGTGATAAATTCACGCATTTACCTAATCTTGTCAGTGGCTGCATACGTTTTATATCAACTTGATAACCGCAAACTAATAAATAAATCACATCTTTATGTCTACTAGTCAAATATTATGATAGCTAAGTAAGAATTTATGTGACGGTAATCTTGTTGTATATATAACTTTATTTAATGCAAGTTACAACATTAATATGAATATATGAATAGGTTAATGCTTATTTACTGATTATCTGGTCCTATGCAAGCCGGATATTTCAATCAAAAAGATATTTAAGTTGATTTAATTGGTTGGTGTAAACATATTGATCGAATGAATTAACTATCAAATAATGATTTCCAAAGTTTAAACAAGACTGTAAACATATTATATCAACATATTAAAATAAATAAAAAATACACATATACATACTTACTACTATTGAAACCATGTGCTGTACAAAGTCGTAAGCAATCGATAAAGTCTTTATTTATAATGCAAATTATTATCAGAGTAGCTTTTTTTTATGAGATAGGAAGGCAAACGACCAGGCGTGTCACCGTGATGGAAAGCAATCAATGCCGCCCAAAGACTTCCGCAGCGCCATAGACAGTGCGGACGCGTTGCCAACCTTTAAGGAAAGTGTCATTATGGGAGTGGGAATGGGAGGGAGAGGGCGAGAGGGAGGGGGGAGGGTGTTGAGTTTCCGGAACTCGGCTGCTCACCATACGTAGCACAGTAGGTTAGCTACCACTCAGAATCTCTCGCTCACTCGGGGTCGAATTTCTTTCCCGTTTTCATGTTTCTCTTTTCCGTTCCTCTTATTTTCATTCTACTTTAATTTTAACAACGCATTTGTAGTATCCTTTTCCCGTATATCCTAGACAAGGAAACATGAATCAAATGTATTTTCACGGACTGCGAACGGACATATAATTTTGGGAGGCGCAATTTATTGTATTTATCGGAATCGCGAGATGAAAAACGCTTTTATCAGAAACCAATGCCTCCCGTTCCAGTTGTACAATATAATCACGGAAGCATTACAAAAATAATAAACATTCACATCCGCCCCGCCTTACCGCTGCGCATCTGGCTTTAAAAGACGCATCGTACACCAACTGCATTACACCGTAACGGTATGTAATAATATAAATGGTTTGCTATGCAATGTACAGCCCACCTTACAACCAGTCGAGTTGCCTGGCAGAAGCGATATCACTATAAATAAACGAAGCCTCACCCTCTTACCATTTATTTTTCGCTGGAACAGTGTTCCTTAACTGGCAGTATGGACATAGATCATTAACAATATTGTTATAATCGATAGTGGTAGAGCCACGCTGCAGACGAATACTTTGTCAAGAATGGCATAATATTTGTCTGTAGCATGAATGGGCCGGCTCGCCCGGGGAAGTACCACACTACCACAAACCGACGTCTGAGTGGTAGCTTAGCTACCGTGTTTCGTACAGTGAGCGAGAGTTCTGGAGGTGTAACACCCTCCCCCTCCCACTCCCATAATAACACTTTCCTTAAAAGTCGACAACGCCTCCGCACTGCCTATTGCTTTCCGTCAGGTGACAGGCCTGCTCGTTTGCCTTCCTATCTCATAAAAAAAAATATGTGAAAGCTTACGGTAGTTATCTGTTTGGTTCCAGTTTCTCCCAGTCGCTGCTCCGGTGGCATCTCGCACTATGATAGCCAAGACACGGTTTTCACGCTAGCATACGTCTACTCCAATTTTTGTCAGTTGTCCGACGAACGTGGCCAGTCTATTATCACGTTAGTTTTCCAATGAGCTATGTTAATAATTATAATTCTCCGGTCGATTTCTACATTTCGAATCATATCCAAATAAACTTTGAGTATTACGATAGACAGTCGAACTTGCTATCTTTTTATTTTCTTTGATGGCAACCAGTAACAAATATTATGCCAGTGTCAAGTAAAATATCTTAACCAGACAACCTGACTGATACCAGACACGCGGGGGTATTAAAAATGGAGCATTAGATGTCATTAAAGAAATTAAAATTCCTCCGGTGATGCAAGGGTCGGATGCAAATTCCGTTGCAAATCGCAGGAAATGCCTTTGACGCATACTGTAAACAGCTCTTTAGAGAATGGAGAAATACGAGTAAATATAGCTATGTAATATAATTTATATGGACAGTCAAAAGTTTTACTTAGCTAAGATCCGCGACAAGCAAAACAATAACAGAAAATTAATAATGTTTGTTTTTCCGTTGGGTTAAGTGGATTTATTTCTTGAGAGACTACTCACTTTTCGGTTGTCTTCCGTAGAGTCTACTATACCTGAAAATGCCTCGTGTTGGGGCGAAACACGAGTCGTTTACAAGATGGAAAAGTGATAATGTGTGTTTGGTGTTGTGTATGGTGGTTGGTGGGTGGAGAATTGATGGCCGATCTTACGGTAAGTTTTTTGGTTTAAGTTCCAAATAAATCCACTTAACCCAACGGAAAAACACACATTATTAATTTTCTGTTATTGTTTTGCTTGTCGCGGATCTTAGCTAAGTAAAACTTTTGACTGTCCATATAGTGATGGATTTCCGCAAAGTAACGCCTGACTCCATTAATAATAATAAAATATAACTAATGAAATATTTACATACAAAAACAAAGACAGGATAGACATTAAAACATGATAGAGCAATGAAAACTATAAGTATTAGGTTTGTTTCGTTCTTTCGAATTTCCACATAAGCTGTTTTCATCTCGATATTTGTAAAAGATAACGTTTTGATATTTTAAGTAGTTAATAATAGTTTCTATATGTAACACAATTAGCAAGCTGACTTAGAATAAGCAATTAATAATCATACTATTAATAATAATAATTATACCTTCATTTTCATAATTTTACACATATTAAAGGACTCTAGATCCCTCACGATTCCTTGTATTATGTGAAATTAGGGTCTTCTCTTAGATTTTAGTACAGAACAGAAAACTTAAAACTGTATTATGAAATTTCCATCTAATTGTAATATTATATTAATTATATAAGTTAACAAAAATCGATGGTTATAGTAATAATATATAAATAAATAAATAATAAAAAATAATATTAATTAATTCTATTTTAAGAAATAAATAATATATAAATAATTTTAATATTTTAATAATATATACCATTAGCATGTTGCTGATGCGAACCCATAGATTTTTTCTTGAGTCGTATAACGCGGCTACAGAAGTTATCACTACAAAAATTATTACCTGTGCGTGTATACTGATATGTGTTTGTATGGGACTGTCTGTAAGTAATAAGTAATTCAACAGCAATTGTGGGCCACACAGAACTATTTTGTCCCTTGATAGAGATAGTCTCTTCGCTAGTGTACCGCTTGGGAAAAAGTACTTAATAGAGATGAGCCGGGCCAATCATGCTGGAAGAAGACTTCTTTTACGACACATAACCTTATAACTAAAACTGCAAACAATTCATTTCCATTACGTCAGTGGCAACATTCGTTCAGAACACGATGACATAACGTCAGAAGGTCTATTAAGATAAATAAATAGAGAATGATTTGTTACGCAAGTCCAATTGTTTCATACGATCGAGTTTGATCGACGTACGGGCAATTTGCTATGATTAAAGCATTGTTCGTTATGGACGAGGTGCGGAGATTGATGCGTTGAAGGCATTTGATTTTGTAGGACTCGTAATCATTTCTGGTTCTTCTAATTTTTTTTATTTTATTTGTGTCAATTTAGAGGTAGGATGGAGCATAGTAGGTATCACTAGGCAGGCCCGTGCTGAGACCTTCAGATTCGGTCATTATTCAAATTTGGAATACACATAAATAAGCACATACATACATTTACATATATACATATAATGTAAGTCCCAGCAAGTGATGCTACTGCCCTGTAAAAAACATGTCGATATGGTTCTTACTTATTTGTTTGATTAATTTTAGATTACTAGATATAAGTAAGTATAAGCGAATTTTGTTTGTTCCAAATTCGATCTCAATGGCATTCATAAGTTTGTTAGAATTATTGGGCAGTACGCCAACGATGACTCGGTAATGATGACTAGTCCTCGATTCTTGGATTGCTCTAAAGCGATAATACATACATCACGACAACAGAGAGAAGCTGAAACCATGCGTGTTGTGAAGGCAGGATGTTTTCTCAATATTGGCAGAAAATAATCAGTAAGCATGCGTTTACTTATAATTCGACCTATAATCTAATTCATATAAAAATATAGAATTAGATTATAATAATTTCGTTGGGTTGGGTCGTATTCTACACTATTCTGCAGGCGGACAATACGAGAACCACGAAATACTGTTATATAATATTTAATAACAATTATCCAACGAAACAGTTGTTTCACATTAACACGTGAGAAGTAACGGCGGCCTTAATTCACAAAACAAAACGAACAATCGAATACGATCGCACACAATTGATTTGTAACGTGAAAGGCGTCCGCCACTCGCCGTTCGGCGAGATAAAAGCGTTCCGCGTTATCGATTCCGCCCGTTCTTTTGCGCTTTCGAACTAATTAAACGTAGCCATATTTCATGTATGATGAACTTGTAGCGGTTCATCTGGGACGTTTTCATATCAATAATCCGCACGTTCGACATCGAGAGAGCATGAACGATTGGTTAAACTTTCGTAATAAACGTTTTTTAAGCTGCCCTACTTTCAAATTAAGTACGTACTAATAGGGCACTAAAATGTACACTTAATAGTCGTTTGGTTTGTTGGTTTTTTATGTTTATGCTTTTTCAGCGAAGAGTAACTTTATTTATGAAGTAATTTATTATATACATACATACATACATACACATACACATATATATGTTCATCGTTGAGAAAGGGATGCAAACATGGTTTGGGCACATAGAGAGGATGGATGAATGACATTTACGTTGCGGATGTGGATGGAAGGATCGATATAAGAAGACCAAGGAGAACTTAATATTTTTTAACATATATGTCGCACTGTTGAGCACGGGTCTCTCCATTTCTGGAGGAACAGACTTTAACCCACCACGCTTGTCCAAAGCTCTATGGTCTCTATGGTATGGCCTACTCCTACAGAAAACAGACGTCATGTGTATGGGTTCAACTACAAATTATTGAACGATAACCAAAACTAATTCGTTATAATTAAAATTAGCAAAAAAAAAATACGCCTTCGTGATATCTACGGTGTCGCGGACGTCTATGGGCAACGTTGATTGTTTTCCATCAGGTAATACGCTTGCTCGTTTGCCGACTTATCACATTAACAAAAAAGAAAAGAATTCGCGACAAAACTCCGCCATATAATCGCTAACAAGTTCGCTTACTTTTTTAAGGTAATGGCTGCGGTCTGTTTTCAGCCATTTAAATGACACACACTCAATGTGCATGTTCCCGTAATGATACATAACATTGGACTTGTTTTCGTATGGAGGTCATTCGCAGGAAGCGCCGCCGCCAGGTGGGTCGTCTGAATTTTTGAACGATGAGTGACAATAATGCACTCCCGGGCGCCGGTTGCGATTGTTAAAATTTAAATTGTACATTTTTACGCCGATGATTATCGATGGATTCAGGTATATTTTGCGTAAATACATTACAAAAATAGACATTCAAACTCACTTTGTTGAGATCCGTGAATACAAATCAGAATACAAATCAGTATACAAATCAGAATACAAATAGAATACAAATCAGAATACAAATCAGAATATAATTCAGAATGCAAATCAGAATCAGATTCAGAAATAACATTATGTATTTACGAAGAAGTGTATAGGGAATTACGAGTCTATTTCATACCGAGAAACGACCGTCAGAAAATCTTTCAACACTTACTATAGATACCAATGTTGACAACGTCAAACATAATACCAGTTTTTACTGTAAGCACAAACGATGTGTTTTAGTGAATTTATAGTGAAAAAGTAAAGAAATATTCGGTTTATGTTATAATGCTTCATAAAGAAAAAGTGTTTGGTTTTATATTTTGTTTATTGAAGTGCTTTTGAATACATATTCTTGGTTTACGTCTGGTTGAAGAATAATTTTTTTTTGGGCCAGCAACCTTTGCGGACGTACACAGAATGATTCATCAAAGTTTCATTTATCAAAGACAAATATGTAAAGAACCATTAAATTTTATTTATATATTATAGATATTGTCTTTTATTGCGAGGGAAAGAATATTATAAAATTATAACTGTCTAATTATTCATAAAATGTTAAGATGTACTAATCTTAACATTTTAGGATATGATAGTGTGAGGTGTAGGGGCCACCTCTAATCCTATATATGTCCCGGAGTGGGAAAGTCGATACGTATTTATTCAAATGCGTGTACCGTGTGAACGTAATTATTTATAGCGCGTGATAGTTGGAAAGCCGAGAGGAAAGTCTGGCTACCGGTTCGCTTAGACCAGCGGTGCTCAAACTGTCAGCGTTTTCGAAAGCTTACGACAAAATTTATTTATTTATTTAAAAAATTCACAGCTCATCTTATTAGTAAAACATATATAAATAATTAAATACTTATGAAGCCAATGATTTTATTATTTAAAATACATTTACATTTTATTATATAAAATAATCTATATAATATTTGTTTTTACATATACATGTGTGTGTGTGTGTGTGTCTGTGTGTACGTGTGCAATGTGTGAGAGGCAAGAGTGTATATTTTATAATAATTATATTCTGATAGGATTATTAAAACGTGTTTTAAAATAAAACAAAATATCATGGGTTGATTTCTGTA
This sequence comes from Baronia brevicornis, assembly GCA_031353405.1. Taxonomy (NCBI): domain Eukaryota; kingdom Metazoa; phylum Arthropoda; class Insecta; order Lepidoptera; family Papilionidae; genus Baronia; species Baronia brevicornis. The sequence goes on from JASFAT010004443.1 coordinate 136,604, forward strand.
GAGTATACTATACTTCAGGATGGCTGTTGTTGAAGCGACACAAGTGTGGTTAAAATGTTGTTTGTTTACGTTTACGTTGGTGTTAGCGTGATTCAGTTTGTAGTGTCAGTTCAACATTTACTATCATTAAGTAATATCAATATATACTATCATTTTCAAATGTAGTAGCTTTTTATTTTTTTTGCAGCAGTTGTTCTTTCTCAAAAAAAATCTCCATAAAAATATGTTTTCTCGAATTATTAATTAACTAAATGATACAGTATTTATTAATTAAATGATCGATTTCCGCAAAGTAACACCCGATTATATTGTTCATCTAATGCTAATTAATTAATTTAATGCTAATTTTACCAAGTTTGATAGTGTTTCTATAATAATAAAAAAAATGTGGAATGAAAATGTTTATAAAAAATGTTTAGAAACACTGATACGACAGTTGGTTCGTTCGGAAATTCACCGCGATGCATAACGTACCGTTTTTAAAAATGCATTTTAATTGCATCTTAAATTATATTACACTCAAATATTTACAGCACCGTATTGTGATTATGATAATAAAATTAATTTTACTAATAAAATATTAATTAATTTTAATGAATAAATTAATTTGACGATACACAAACTACACAATACTTTTGTTTTGTTATTTTGAAATAGTGTTCTTTGGTGGACATGTTCCTAACTTGTTCTGTTAGTTTTAAACAACTTGTTTAACTGATAGCGAGACCATACGTGGAGATTATTATGAAGTAGGAGTTTGAATGCAAAATTGAAAATAACGTAACGTAACACCAGGGGAGACCGGGGTGACATAAATGTGAACATATGTGAAGGATCCTAAAAACATGAAATTCGTATAATGTATTTATTTGATGGTCATCAACTCCAAAGCGGAACCGAATATTAATTAAGAATGAAATGAACGTATTCACAAGAAAAAGCATAATAAACATAAGTAGAAAACTCAGCGATTATTCGGCCTATTTTAACGTATGTCTTGGACACTAACGCTAAAGGAAGAGAAGAAACTTCTAGTTGCAGAACGAAAAGTCTTCTGAAAGATCCTAGGCCCAACCAAAAGTGATGATGAAAGTTGGCGAAATCGTGCATCTGATGGCGCAACCCAATGTAATAGGGGTGACTAAGGCTCATCGACTTCATTGGCTGGACCACGTTGAGAGGATGGGGGATGTCGCACAGTCAAGAGAGCGTATGTGGGTCGCCCAACTGGACTACGTCCTGTGCGGCGCCCCAGGTACCGCTGGAGAGAAATGGTGGAGGATGTCTTGCGCAACCTTCAAGTCTGCAACTGGCAGGAGGTGGCGCAGGACAGGGTACGGTGGCTTAATATCTGTTCGGAGGCCAAGATCCATTTTGGGTCGCTGCGCCAAAAAAGTTAGTTAGAAAACCCAGCAAAATCCTGCTGCTCTCTACAATCTTTAGTTTCTGTGAACTAATTAAGTTGTAAAACTATTCGCACCATCTGTAAGTTATTTGAACACGTCAGGTATTTGAAGCTTTTTATCATATCCCATAATGGTGGTTAATGCCTTGTCCACGCTTAATCAACAGCTAAGTGTAGGATTCGCGGCCTTATTTTCACCGCATTTGCATACTGAGTACTGTGTACCCTTCATAGAAATTGTTGTATGGTGTAAATGAAGATTCTAATTTGTTAAAAGCTATGTAATAAAAGTTAGTTTTATTATTTATTTAAAGGTACATACATAAGGTAATAATATATAATGCCAAAGGAAATCCTCTAGAGATGGGAAGATCTGTGGTCTGTAAAAAAAAGTCATAAGGTTCTCCACCAGCCAAGCTTTAGGCAAAACAGAGAAAGATATTAAGAAAGTGGTGCAGCTTAATAGAAAAAAAATACAAGAGACATATAGCATTTTAAAAAGAAATCACTGTTACTATAATTAAAAAAATATCTGTATGCAGGAACTATGGTACATAGAAGAGTTGTGAAATAAACTCCTATCGAATTTTTGATAAAATATTCAATATATATATTTATTGACGACCGATTGGCTCAGTGGCGGGGCCCTCCGCCCGCGGAGTCAATGGTGGGTGATTCTCACGAGGGCAAAAAGCGATCAATGACGAGCCGTTTCGCTGCGATGAATGGCAGCGGATGGAGCTCTGTGGTCTCTGCCAACCCCTGCGGGGGGCATGAATATATATAAAAAAATATATTTATGATGCATTCCCGCTGTACGCTTCTTATATGATACTTATTGCTTGGCCATCCGCAAGTCTAGACGAGCTAATGACGTCTACCCACTTGTGAGATGCAATAGGACTTACTGTCCCACATAGATTTAATCTTAAATGTCCGATGCGTTACAAAATTACTTTATATACATCCTACAGTTAGTCTAGATTCAACACAAACATCAAAACATAGACATAAAATGTTAAATAAAAGCCACGACATTTTTTTCTAAAATAAAAAATAAATTAAGTATAAAAATAAATTAAGTATAAAAATAATTTAAGTATAAAAATAAATTAAGTATAAAAATAAATTAAGTATAAAAATAAATTAAGTATAAAAATAAATTAAGTATAAAAATAAATTAAGTGTCTTTGCCTAGCCGCTTGTCCGGTATTTATGGTATTGGTACACGGGTACGCGACCCCGGCCTCCCGAGCTACTACCGTATCACTCCTCGTCTTCCGTTGCGGTAGTATCATGTCCCTATCATCCTGTCTAAATACCATCTTTTCTTTTCACTGCCTTTTCCTTTCTTCACTATCATTTTCCTTGCCTCTCCGCCAATCCACGGTCTGCCGTGCCAAAGGATGCGCGGCTAGGGGCGAGCTTAGTCGCAAGCGTTCCAACCGTCCCGGCATCGGGCTCCCTCGGGTGCTATATTGCCTCACCCCAGCATGCGGGGCTCTGCTGGGGCTGACCTGCATTCCTCCTTGCAGCTCGTGAGATTCACTAACACGAATTTAATATACCTAATTTGTTGAAAAATGAACAACACCAAAAACACACTATCACTTTTCCACCTCGCACACGACACATGTTACGCCTAAATACGAGCCATCATCAGGTATATAGACCTCTACGGAAGACAACCTTTAAGAGTGTCACCGTTATGAATATTAAATAAAAATACAACGTCACTGATGGATGATTGGTAAAGTGGCGGAAAAAGTCCTGTCGCGTTCTTGTCTCATAAAAATATAATAAAAGCCGAGATAATTTGTTGTGTCGTTAATTTTTATATTTGCGTTTTTTTTTCTTAATTTATCTCGATTGATGGCAACCAGTTACAACTATTATGCCAGTGTCGTGTAAAATATGTTAACAACAAATCTCTAGTCAACTTATCACGTTACGTATTGACAAAATGGTGGCAATTCTACCAAAACCTTCTATGGACTTTTTTAGTCAACTTACAAAGTCACGATACACACATTTATTTCATGTCACTTCACTTATACGCCTTAATCGAACTATATTGTATAATACACCACTATAATTAAACAATATAACTGATAATAAATATTATACGATTCCGAATGAAATAAAAACACAACGTCACTAATGTAAGTTGACGGGAAAAGACCTACTCTAATATTGAGTTAATTAAATTAATTTTAATATCGCACAACTTTCACAAACGTTGACGCAGTCAATAAATCGAAAAGAGATTGACTGGCAACACTTCGCTATAAATTAAATGAGGCTGCTCGAGTAATTAATGCGTAAAAGTTAATTAAATTTTAATATTGCCATTTAATTAAGCATTCGCGATAATATTTTGTTTTTGTAATTACTGCATATTACGAGATAAAAAAAGATCGATGTACACTCAGGATGTATTAACACGTGTTAAAGTGATGTTTATTAAAAACTTCAATTTGCATTAAAATCTTTTTATAATACGTATCTCATATAAGATATGTATATGGTCTGAATATATTTGTGAATGACATAATTGATCCAGAGCTTTTGTACAAGAACGTATGTTAATAGTGGTAGAGCCACGCTGCACACGAATATATAATGAAATAGTCAAGAATGGCATAATATTTATCTGTAGCATGAATGGGCCGGCTCGCCCGAGGAAGTACCGCACTCCCACAGAAAACCGGCGTCTGAGTTATAGCTTACCTACCGCGCTTCGTACGATGAGCGGCCGATTTCCCGAGGCCGAACACCCTCCCCTCTCCCACTACCCTCCCCCTCCCATTCCCACTCCCATAATGACACTTTCCTTATAAGTCGGCAACGCTTCCTCAGCGTTGTTTGCTTTCCATCAGGTGACACGTCTGCCCATAAAAAAAATGTAAACAATATTCAAATATTAAATGGAACATGAGGAATAATAGCTAGGAAGTGTTGATAATCCGTCGAGAGGTGTCGCTGTCGAGTATCAGGACGCGCCAACCATTTGGATCAATTACACTACTGTGTGTTTGTCGATCATATATTGCCCGTACCATGGTCTTTCAGATTTACTGGGATTAAAAGAACTCGATCTAAAGTCACAAATTCGAAACCAGCACGGAGTGATGCGAGGATTTTTTCCGAGAAAATTACATAAAAAAACTTGACTGATATATCTGCAAAAACTTGGGAAACTGTAGATCATTGCCGGCTCTTTTCTTGAAGAATACTCTGAAGTCAATACCCTGATTACTGATAGAGCTTATTAAAACAGATAGCTATTAAAACAGTGACAAGACTATTACTAAAATAGAGAAGCGAAATAGTTTGTACGAATGGGTCAACTCGATCGAAGTGTTCATTGCGTTAATTGCGTTTTGTACGGTGAGTATAGGGATCTGCAGGCACAATTCCTTTCTCCTTCCTCTAGTTCTTCTTACGTTTCTCATTATTGACACCTTTATTTCAAGGTGACGATGCATCTATAGAGTCCGTATGGCGTAACTCGCTTGGCGAGTTAATTAAAGAGGCAACCATTCACATTTATAATACAAGTTATCACAAAAAAAAATTCAGTTCGTGAATAGTAAGTGACATCCCATGGTATGGGCTATCCCAATTACTTTTTCTAGCCCTAGCGGGTACCCGCTGCGTTTACAGCTAATAGATCGCTTCAATTGAAAAGCCTGCGATTATTTTAGCGGTTATTTTTCAATTTTTTACCGCATCCACAATGCGACCACCTTGCAAGTATAATTTATTGACACTTAGATCTTCATCTAGATTTTTTGTCACGAAATATCTCAGTCCCATGTCCGTTTAAGTCATTAGGTTATTAAATCTAGGCAATTAATATTACATTTCATACTGGGAACGTTAGCTACAAATCATAATTTTTAGAACAAAATCTAAGGGAGTAGTATGATTCCAAGATTTTTGTGGGTTTTTTTTTAATACTTTATCGTACACAAAACACGACATACAAAAATTAAAAGGAAAGAAGATGTACAAGGGCGAGCTTAACTCAAAATTGAGTTTTTTTCCAGCAAACCCAGGAGTGAAAGAGAGATAAGATAAGCTGTGAGGATAGAAATAAGTGTACAACAACAAAATATAATAATAATATACTTAACAATACATACTATATAAAACAATAAATATATAAACATAAATACTAATAATATATATTATAATATCAATATCAGCCCGCGGCAGTCCACTGCTGGACATAGGCCTCACCCAAGGCGCGCCACCTAGCCCGATCTTCGGCTACACGCATCCAGTCTCTGCCAGCCGCCTTGCGCAGATCGTCGCTCCATCTAGCAGGAGGGCGTCCCACACTACGTTTGCCGAGTCGCGGTCTCCACTCCAGCACTCGTCTACTCCAACGATTGTCGGTTCTCCGACAAACGTGTCCAGCCCATTGCCACTTCAGTCTGCTAACTTGAAGAGCAATGTCGGTGACTCTGGTTCTCCGGCGAATTTCTTCATTTCGAATTCTGTCCACCAGAGAAACCCCGAGCATAGCTCTCTCCATAGCCCTCTGAGCGACTTTGAGCTTGGCGAGGAGACGGACTGTCAGTGTCCACGTCTCGGCACCGTAAGAGAGTACGGGCAGGACGCACTGGTTGAAGACTTTTGTCTTCAGACTTTGTGGTATGGGCGACGAGAAGACTTGCCGGAATTTCCTGAACGCTGCCCAGCCCAGCTGTATCCTTCTGTCGGATTCTTTCTCGAAGTTGTCTCCGTCTAATCGCACTATTTGGCCTAGGTAGACATATTCCTGGACAACTTCGAGAACAGGATAAATACATACATGTATGTATAGCTTATAGATATTTATTCCGAGTTTGGTTTATTAATCACACCAATCCAAATTAGACAAGCGTGGTGTATCAATCTCTGTTCCTCCAGAAATCGGAAGGCCAGTGCCCAGTAGCGGGACATATTTATTTATACATTTTTGTACATAATGCAAAACAGGCGGACCAAACTAAGAAAATTGGTTTGAAGGTTGTGCGGCTCGTAATAAAATAAATTAATTACTTAAATTTAAATGCATACAATACATGTATGTAAATTCCTTTGCAAAAAACAAACGGGCAACTTACAGTCATATTTATGCATGCTTTTCTATTGATAATATTAATATTTATAGTATAGCTTAGATGACTAGAATTTTTTTTAACACTCAAATCGAAGGAAGAATCGTTCTTTTAGTCAATATAAACAGAAATCCATGTGAAAGCAAACAACGCCGTGGAAGCGTAGCCGACCTATAAGGAAAGTGTCATTATGGGAGTGGGAATGGGAGGGGGAGGGGGAGGGGTAGAGGGAGGGGTGAGGGTGTTGGGCCTCCGGAACTCGGCTCTCTCGCTCACCTTACGAAGCGTAGTAGATAAGCTACCACTCAGACGCCGGTTTTCTGGGGAAGTGTGGTACTTCCCCGGGCGAGCCGGCCCATTCATGCTACAGACAAATAATATGCCATTATTGACAAAGTATTCGTCTGCAGCGTGGCTCTAGCACTATTAAGGAGATCTCCCAGGTTCCAGAATCGACATTTTATTATAATTTTGTTCATAGGAATATACGTTGAAATGTTGATGATGTAAGAAAAATATAGACGTTTTTTTCTTAGTCGTTACCTGCGTGGTTTAAGCCTGTCGATGAGAATTCCTTTTTCAAAAGTTTTGAGTGTTTTGTGACCGACAATGGTCCTCATGGAAACATAATTAAACACAGGAAAAAAAGCTTGTTAAAAATTTGGTAGCTTTAACAAGTTGTTTTTTTTTTAAAAAAAAGTAGCGGGTTTTACAATCATTTTCTATAGGATTCAATTAGAAACTGCGCTTTCACGCAATGGTAATGCAACAAAAAAATTGCAAACTTGAAAAGATTAATTTACAATAATTTGCAAAAACGGCGCAGCGCTTACGAAATAATAAACCACTCAGTTTTAAAAATTGGCAGTGAACGTGCTTCGTGCTTCTTTATTTTGAAATTGTGCGATATAATTATCGTATGACTTTTGGACGGTGTAAGAATTATCTTATACAAGTACGTATCGACCAATTTAAAATCAAGTCAAGCTCAATTGATACAACGCTACTGAGTTTAATAATACAAAGGATGTTAAGCAGGTCTAATAACATATAATACCGCCTCAAATAGGCTAGATTTCAGCTAAACGATTCGATCGCCGCCAACCTTACGCGTGTGATTTTTTCTCGTGGGTACCGAATATTTTTTATATATTCACGCCTATGCCCCACAGGGGTTGGCAGTGACCACAGAGCTCCATCCGCTGCCATTTATCGCAGCGAAACAGCTCGTCATTGGTCGCTTTTCGCCCTCGTGAGAATCAGGACGTGACGGGTGGCGAACCACGTCGCCGTAATTTTTCGACAAATTAGGTATATTAAATTCGTCTTAGTGAATCCCACGAGCCGCAAGGGAGGATGGAGGTCAGCCCCAGCAAAGCCCTGCATGCTGAGGTAAGGTACCATAGTCCCCGGGGGAGCCCGACCCCGGGACGATCAGCACGCTTGCGATATATATATATATATATATATATATATATATATATATATATATATATATATATATATATATATATATATATATATATATATATATATATATATATATATATATATATACGTATCTGGACATCTATTAGGTCCTCTTTGCTGATTCTCCACAGCTCTTCGTTGGAGACCAAGTTATCCGGCCAATATACTTTTAAGTTTCGGCGTAGGCAGCGGTAGACGAATAGCTGGACTTTGCGTACTAGTTCTTATGTACTTTCCATGTCTCACACCCGTACAGCAGAATATTGGCGTTATTTATTCATTCAGCCTGACTATATGATGATCATACGTGGCTTACCTTTCGCTTTCGTTTCTCAATATACAAAGTTTACCTAACATTCTGTTATAACCTCATTCATACACTTTTAATAACCGTAAATACTTTTTATTCTAAAACACAAACATAATACTTTTTATTCTACAACATTCAAAATACCACACTTTTTCGAATTGTTATACTCCTACATATGATGTGGAACCATTTGGATACAACTTTTTAGAATACGAATTTAAACATATATTCATATCGTCACGTCTGTCTCCCGTAGGGTTAAGCAGAGACCACAGATCTCCATCTGCTACGATCTCGGCATACTTTCCTTGCTCCCTCCACACTCATTACTCTCCTCATGCAAACCCGCCGGTTAAGGGTACTGTTGACCTGACCTTTCTTAAAAACTTCAACAATTTGGTCAAGGTAAGTTTTCCGTGGTCTTCCCCTACCGACCCTTCCATCCACATTCGCAACGTAAATTTCAAGACTTTAAATACAGATAATATTGTAAAATACAGAAATGATTGCAGAATAAAGTTCAAGAATTTAAATACATAAAATATTGTAAAATCGATCGACTGATATATTTGATCTTTGATAATTACCACCCAAACTTGTCGCGCAGTCAACTACGGTTGTTATTGCATTCGACGTTCTCCGCAAAAAAGTCCAATCATCAGAACTTGCCGTATGGTTTATGTTATTTTGATTATTTAATTTAATAAAGTCTGAGAACAGAGGTATTAAACTTTCTTTATAAAGTGATCGATGGTCCGTGGGCCTTAATTGGTGATGACGTTCCATCGACCCCAACATTGGTAACTGGGCAGAATATTTGGCGTAGTGGTACATCGCGACAGATGATATTGTACTGGTAATTGTGAAGAAGCGAATTGATTTTTAAGTATAGTTTTCAAGGAGTTATAAAATTCTTTTATTTTTTAACAGTTATTTGTAACTTCATTAACACTTTTTCTACCAAAGGTGTCAAAAGACACCTTTTAAAATTTTAACTTGAAATTATTTTCAAATTTAATATATATTTTTTTTTCATTTAATGTAATGACTATGCGTATAATAATTAACCAATAACTAAACTAACTTTTATTTTACAAAAACCTAACAGAACCAAATGAATAATACCCACAATATATTATATTGTGGTGCTAAGTCTGAACCCAAGTAAAATAACTCATTATGGCATCTACCTTTAATGGTAGAATTCTGCCAAATTTATTTTTTTTACAAAAGCTCGTTCAGTCGTATATCTTTTTTTTAAGAGTTCCACGATAGTCGGTTTAGCCGTTCCCCAGATTGGTTTGAAAACAAAGAGATATATTTATTTTTTAATTGCGTTTATAGAAATTTTGTGAAGTTGTAGTGTAAACATTATAGTCTCAGAGATAACTATGAAAAACGTTCTTTTGTTTAAAAGAAGACCAGCAGTGTACGAATGTTACTAGAATGTCTTGTTAAGCTTCAACTTGGGAAGGTAATAGAGAGCCAGTCACAAATTATAATATATCAGACGAATTTAATGATTTTCAAGTCCTTACCTTACCACATATGTGTGACGTCATACATTTAGCGATTTTACATTCAGAAATTATTAAAGTAAAATAGCGCTAAAGCATTTTAATAATTCTTTCTATATTTTCTTAAATATTAATAGAATCGGTAATATTTTAAAGATTCTCGTTGGAGTTGAATTTAAGAGTTTCAACATTATAGATTTATAGATGTGCCGTCGTGAAACCTATGTCTCGTACTTTGTTGCCCCCTCCCTCCTAATATGTGACGTAATTTATGGATGACCCCCTCATGTCAGATCGTGGGCACGATCCTTACCAACTTAGCTATTGCTGCTTATTCGGTTATTTCGACCGTGTAGTATATATCCCATAGATATTTTAGCGTGTGGGGCGTTCGTAAATTACGTCAGATCATTAGCATTGCAATCGCAGAGATTGATTTGAACGCCCCCACCTATAGCCATGAACGAAACGCAAGCGTTACGGGTAATTTATTTTGTCCGGAGTGTCATGTGGGCCGGACATAACTTTCCGGTACGGTTCACATTGATCATGGATGATGATGAAGGTGGGGTTATTGAACTTGCAATGTTTGTATACTATTATGCTATTTTGGACTTATTGCGGAAGACATTGGCATAGGAGCTAGTTATCACCAGCGTCCACGAAGATCTGCATTATTAAGGAGAAGAAGTAATCTTTGGTTAAGGATGTGATAAATAGAAAGAGAAAAGGAATAATGTAATGTAGGAACAATTCAATTGTCAGCGTAGGAACAATTTAACTATCTGGGTATGAACAATTTAATTAACAGGGTAGGAACAATTCAAATGTCGAAGTAGGAACAATTTAATTGAGATAAGCGGTGGTATCCCTGTATTCAATTCACGAAAATGGTAACACAAAAATGGCCGCCGCTATTCTATGTGTGTTACATTCCCCGTCTTATTGGTTAATTTTAGAAAATTTCATTTAATCTTGTTTTTGTTAAATATGGTTCTTAATTATGATTTAATTGGTGGACAGTCAAACTTCTTACTGAGCTAAGAACCGTGACAAGCAAGCGAAAATTCCGAAGACAACTGTTAAGTCTTCCGTAGAGTCCACTATACCTAATGATGCCTCGTGTTGAGTCGAAATATGTGTCGTGTACATTGCGGAAGAGTGGTGGTGTGTGTTGTGAGTGGTAAGCCTTTTTCGGTAAGATTTAGTTTAAGCTCCCCGTAAATCCACTTCTTCCAGTAAAAACACACATTATTATTTTTCTATTTTTGTCTGTTTGTCGCGGATTTTAGCTAAGTAAAAGTTCTGACCGTCCACATGGTAATGTATTTCCGTAAAGTAAAGCCTAACTCGATTAATCATCTTATCATTAATTCTCAAATTTATTATATGTTGTCCATTGCTGAAGTAAATACAATCAATAAATTCTCTTACTGGTTAGTAGGTCAAACCTATATTACCTAGGAAGCCTTATGAAGTTAGAATTCCTCTATAACACTTTTCCGCAAAACGTGATAATAATATGTATAAAATACTATCTACATTTATGTCACAAAATGAAAGTCAAAATCTATATTACGCAAATGCATCCTATTCTAACGTATGGCTGTGAACTCTAACACTAACGTTAAAGGAAGAGAAGAAATTTCAAAGTCAAACGAAAAGTCCTCCGAAAGATCCTGGGCCTAATCAAAAGAGATGATGGCACTTGGCGAAATCGAAAAAATGCCGAAATCGAGCATCCGGTGACCCAACCCAATGTAAGAGGAGAGCTAAGGCTGACCGACTTCGTTGGCTCAGCCACATTGAGAGGATGAGGGGGGATTGCGCAGTCAAGAAAGCGTATGTGGGTCGCTCAACTAGACGACGTCCTGTGGGGCGCCCCAAGTACCGCTGGAGAGACATGGTGGAGGATGACTTGCACAACCTTCAAATCTGCAACTGGCAGGAAGTGGCGCAGGACGTGGCATGATGGCGTAAGATTTGTTCGGAGGCCAAGATCCATTTTGGGTCGCTGCGCCAACAAAGTTAGTTAGTTCATGTCACGTTAGTGTAACGTAACAAACCTTTAATCAATTATTGATTAACCTGTCACAGTTCACTGTTGGACTTGCTCCACTCGTTCACTACTGAGTCCAGTGTTGAGCTTTCGACATAAATATGAGCTGACGCAAAAGGCTCCACGCTTTGTAAGCAAATTCGTGATTGCAATTTTAGTTTTTAGTACTAAGACAGACGCTCCATTACCATAGCAAACGCTTGTACGATGCTTATGGTATTGCTGAGTTCTGTGAGCAGCGTTGATTGCTTTCTAATAGTTAACACAATTCCTCCTTCTGCCTTCTTATCCGATAAAAAAATAATCGCAGGAAGTTACGATAGCTGCCGGTAGAAGTGAAAACTTAAAACTGTATTTTGAAATTTAAAACTAATTTTTATTGAATTAAAATTATCAACATTAATCTGATTTTTATATTAAGTAGTATGTTTAATCTGAAAAGAAATTAAAAAAGTATGTCTATAGCTATAGATATACCTCAAGCATTAGCGTGTTGCTGAAGCGAACCCATAGATTTTGTCTCTACCCAAAATCTTGTAACGCGGCTATAGGAGTTTTCACTTCAAAAGTAACATAATAAAACAGAAGTACATTTGTATCGACACAAAAAAGCGAAAACGTAGTAAACCGCAAAATGAAAATTTACCAACAGAGCTAAGAAAACTGTTAAGATTTCTGAAAAAATTGTATCTCATTACTTAGAAACAGGTGAAGTTTAAACGCTGTATAAAATTTTCTATTTATTAGTTGTAGATCTGTAAAACTCCAGGCCATTCCAGCAGTATTTTATTTCTTTCCACGCACCACCACTCTGTGCAACCTTCGGCGGTCTATCCGAACCGATACGACATTGGCATCTTCGAAAAACAAGTCTACTTATACCTAAAAGGCCGGCAACGCTTCCGTGACTCCTGCGGTGTCGCGGTTGTCTATGGGCGGCGTTGATTGCAGGCGGCACGCTTGCTCGTTTGCCCTCCTATCCCATAAAAAAAAATTCTGATCCGAATATGCAATATTTTGTCTGACATGTGTGTCATTTACAGCGTTTTTGCCTTTTTTTATGTGGAATTGTTATATTTCTAAGGAGAAAGACACAATGGCTTAAAAGGTAAATGAGTGTATACAAGTACTGATTGAAATCACTGACCTTGATTCCAGGCCGAAGTGATATTCTCGTGATAGAAGTATTCGTTCTCCTCCTCATCAGACCACAGAACACCTTCGATGCTCGACGTGATGCCTTGACCTTCTGGACCTTCCACTATCGACCTTCGCGACAGCTGATCGTAACTTGGCGGTCGCGATAGAGAATACGCCGATATATCGGCTAAAGAAGACCGAAAGTTCTTTACGCTCCTGCTATCTATCGGTCTGTAATACCTCAAAGAGCGAGTGTCTTCGGACTTGACGGAGCGAAGCGAGCGACAGTCGTAATTCGGCCCATCGATGGTGATATCCCCTAGGGACACTTTGAAGTTGTTTGAAGAGATATCACCTAAAGGCACTTCACACGATCTCCGCTTCATGCTGGTTTTCTGCGAAGGCGCCTCGCCCGTCGCTTGCATGTGGCGGCTGACGCCCGCGCTGTGCAAGAACTCGTTTGAGTTGTACATTTTTCTTTTTAAATTTTATCCTAACTTATACTAAAGTTGCGGCTTTAGGAACTTTAGAGATTGACTAATGCATTTGGAATTATTAGTTGATTGCGACCCCTGGCGAAGTTTTTGATGTTCTATCTGAAACAAAAGAAAAGGTGGTGATATTATAAATACTCATGTATTGTAGTTATCTTTAGAACAAGTACAACAAGTCAATTCCCACTTTTATATTTTGCTAAACAACTTATATAAGAGAATTTTTTCTCCCATATAAAACTTAATTAATAAATTTAAAAAGTGTATTAACATCAAGTGATGTCCACTACAAGTTTCAAAAAATGTATTTAAACTTGAGTGGATCCATAAAAGCGAAAGCGCCATCTAGCGTAATATAGTTGAACAATTTGCTTATTATTTCAAAGTGTTGTTGAAGTTAGGCATCTATGAAAAAGATCCCCATCTATTTCATAGATGGCGTTGTACATAAATAGTAAAGGTTACATTTCATTTTGTGAAATTATTATATAATTATATTATTTGTTGAACCATTACCTTATTTTATTTTAGAAAACGTTATAAGAACATATTTGAAGAAATAAAATTTCGAATAAACTCTTGATAAATAATTACTTATAAACAAACCACACTTTGAAACTAAACATTGAATATTACATTCATAAGTACACCTACTAGACTATTCTCAGAAAAGAATACCGGAAATTAAACGACACTAAGGCAAAGGCTCAAACGATGTCGGACCGAGGAAAATTTTTATTACTTTCGTGAGGAAAAATGGGAAATATAATATTTTATAATAGGTCGTATCGTATGTTTATATATATATATATATTATGAAGCGTGGTTGGTAAAATTTGTTCGCATCAAGTAATTCTTCACGACATACAAAATGCATTGATATACATCGGGCTGCTTCTAAATTTATGAAAAACGAAACATGTCGAAGGCACGCACGTGAAACTTATATGATTTTCATTCGCCTCGGCGTAGGGAAATTTTCCCTAATCCCATGAAATATTACCCCACTGCCGGGATGAATGTGTTGAAGCATAACGGAATAGTAAACAGGTACTTAGCGTTACAAAGAGGACGTTTTTGCTGATATTTAATAATATCTATATATTATAGATATACATGACATAATTCAATCTATAATTAATAACAAATTAGACTCCTTTTTTTTCTTTCATTAATTATCAATTTATTTTGCCAGTATTAAAATGATCAGTCAAATTTACTTTGCTAAAATCCGCGAACATAAATTAGATTTTGACTGTCCATCTTTATACTGGCGTGTACGTTTATCTAAGACCAAGACTTGTAATTCTCTATAAACTGTTTTACAAACACACAATATTATTTTTTTCGGATTTGTGTTCGCGGACAAGCGTGCCGATCGTCCCGGGATCGGGCTCCCCCGGGTACTATGGTGCCTTACCTCAGTATGCAGGGCTCTGCTGGGGCTGACCCCCATCCTCCCTTGCGGCTCGTGGGATTCACTAAGACGAATTTCATATACCTAATTTGTTGAAAATGACGGCGACGTGGTTCGCCACCCGTCACGTCCTTGATTCTCACGAGGGCGAAAAGCGACCAATGAAGAGCCGTTTCGCTGCGATGAATGGCAGCGGATGGAGCTCTGTGGTCTCTGCCAACCCCTGCGGGGGATAGGCGTGAATATATAAAAAAAAAAATAATTGTGTTCGTGGATCTTATCAAAGAAAGTTTGACTGTTTACATTCACAATGGATTTCCCTAAAGTAACGTCTGACTCTATCAATTATTATGCTAGTAACACTCTCATTATAATACTATTAATAAGTTATTTATAGACTTTTCCCGCCGACTTATATCAGTGACGTTGTGTTTTTATTTCATTTTCATAATCTTATATTCTTATCAGTTATATTGTTTAATTATGGTGGCGTATTATGCAATATAGTTCGATTAAGGTGTATAAGTGAAGTGATATGAAATAAACTCGTGTATCGTAACTTTTTAAGTTGACTGAAAAAGTCCATAGAAGGTTTTTGGTAAAATTGCCACCATTTTATCAAGACGTAACGTGATGAACTGACTTGTTACATTTCAAGAGATTGGATATTATTTTATATTACTTGACACTGGCATAATAGTTGTAACTAATTGCCATCAAACAAAACAAACAAAACAAAGTTACTTATAGATTTTTCCCGCCGACTTATATCAGTGACGTTGTGTTTTTATTTCAGTTTCATAATCTTATATTATTATAGCTTATATTGCTTATCTGTGGTGGCGTATTATACAACATAGTTCAATTAAGGCGTATAAGTGAAGTGATATGAAATAAATGCGTGTATCGTTACTTTTTAAGTTGACTGAAAAAGTCCATACAAGGTTTTGGTAAAATAGCCACCATTTTATCAAACGTTCAATGATAAGCCGACTTATATTTCAAGAGATTTGATATTATTGTATTTAATTGACACCGGCATAATAGTTATAACTAATTGCCATTAAAGAATACAAAATTTACTTATAAAATCAATTCTCAGCATCATAAATTTCGATAAAATGGTTGCCAATTTTGAGAGAAGCTATTGTCCAGCAGTGGACTTTCACAGCTGTATTTACGATGGTATATGAATAGATAATCTGTTTTTGCGTGTGGAAATAAATGTGTTTTTTTTTTACCCATATTTATTTATTCTATGCAAAAACTTAAATCTTCGTTTTAAAGTTTTATCGGTCTAATTTTAGAAACAAAAATCTATAAATCGATTTTCATAGAATTTCGATAAACAGAAATAGTATCAATAAAAATCAGTTCAAATTATTATGTACAAGCAATTTAGAACCTTATAATTGGATCATAAGAGTATGTTAAGTTTGATAAGGCTTAACAGGAAATGAGAAAACATCGTACAATTTCGCCTAAATTGATTTACTCGTGTTATTTATCCAGAGGAAAAAATAAAGTTGTGGATATATAACAGGGAACGTGAGATAATTTTGTACTACACTAATCCACACATTTTTCGAGAGCCTATAAATTCCTAATCCTTGTTTATATATTTGGCAAAGAGAATTTATTTATTTTAATAAAAAGAAATGTTAATTTATTTTATTTAATAAAGGAAAACAATATTGAAAAATTTTACTCGATTTTCGACTACTTTCATTTACTTGATTATTGACACAAAACTTTTCGGTTGTCTTCCATAGAGTCTACTATACCTGAAGATGCCTCGTGTTGGGGCGAAACACGTGTCGTTTACAAATTGGAAAAGTGGTAGTGTGTGTTTGGTGTTGTGTATAGTGGTTGGTGGGTGGAGAATTGATGGTCGATTTTCGGTAAGATTTTGGTTTAAGTTCCAAACAAATCCATTTAATCCAACAGAAAAACACACATTACTAATTTTCTGTTATTGTTTTACTTGTCGCGGATCTTAGCTAAGTAAAACTTTTGACTGTCCATATAGTGATGGATTTCCGCAAAGTAACGCCGGACTCCATTAATAATCGCAAAAAAGCGTAAATGCTGTAAATAACACAGGCGTTAAAAAATTATTGCATATTCGGATCAGAAAAACATAGTGCGTCGAATGCTCCGTGTCTCTCAGCTATACCACCAATAGAAAATTTTGTACATTTTTGGCTCTGATGGTAAGTTTACTGTTTTCGCTTTTTTGCGTCGATATGTACCTACATACATATGTGCTACTGTTTGGCAAAGGACTCATTTCATCCTTACTTCTGATATTTGTGAGAATAGTCAGCTCTTGATATCGTTCTTCTTTTTTTTATGGGATAGGAGGGCAAACGAGCAAGCGTGTCGCCTGATGGAAAGCAATCAACGCCGCCCATAGACAACCGCAACACCGCAGGAGTCGCCGAAGCGTCCATGGCGGATTGGCGAGAAATTCTTACTCGGAATAAATACCCGTAGACTACAAATATGTAAAGTCAAATAATAATAATGTAAAATATATGCAAATAAAAACTAATTATCAGATATATGGACAGTCAAAAGTTTTACTTAGCTAAGATCCGCGACGAGCAAAACAATAACAGAAAATTAATAATGTGTGTTTTTCTGTTGGGTTAAGTGGATTTATTTGGAACTTAAACCAAAAACTTACCGAAAGTCGGCCATCAATTCTCCACCCACCGACCACTATACACAACACCAAACACACATTATCACTTTTCCATCTTGTAAACTTTAAAAAAATAGTTTACACGCAGTTTCAACGCTCTATAAAATTTTCTATTGGTCGCAGAGCTGTGAAACTCAGACCATTCGACGCAGTATTTTTTTCTGGTCGGAATATGCGATAAATAAATTTTGACATCTGAGTCGTTTACAGCGTTTTCGCTTTTTTGCATCGATATACAAACACGGGAATGCAGGAGTTGAACCTGCGACTCTGAAAGCGGTTATTCCACATTCTACAATAAGTGTTGCGTTCGTGGGCTCGATTACTTTCCGCCAGTCATTTCTAGCACAGTGTTATTTCTGATTATCAGTTTCCAGAACCAAAGTTGTACCTACTGATACTCTTGGCAGTTATGTTCCAAAGCGGACAACTTGATATCGTAATTACAACAGAATGTTGCCGAATTAGAACAGTGGAAATTGGCTTAGAATTATTAAAATATTTTTGATGCAACTTTCACGAGATATGTGAGGATTTTTATGGAATTATTACTCTTTACGAATTATTACGCACTCAGTCAAAAGATCACATATTTTAATGAACTTAAAATTATGAACTTATAAATGCACAAAAGATTTCCCGCCAACTTACATCAGTGACGTTGTGTTTTTTTATTCTATATTAGTATCAATTATATTGTTAAATTGTGGTGGCGTGCAATATAGTATTTATTATATTAAGGCGTATAAGTGAAGTAATATGAAATAAATGCGGGTAACTTTTTAAGTTGACTGAATAAGTCCATAGAAGGATTTGGTAAAATAGCCACCATTTTATCAAGACATAACGTGATAAGCTGACTTGTTACATTTCAAGAGATTGAATATTATTGTATTTTACTTGACACTGGCATAATAGTTATAACTAATTGCCATCAAAGAAAAGAAAAGATAAATACACAATACATTGAAACAGATTATACAATATAACTGTTAAATATTACGCATTGTTTCAGTGGCAAATTAAATATTTCATTGAATGATATTAAAAACGAATTTCATAATTTATATTCTATACGTTTTAAAATGCATGTGCTTAATATACACAGAACTAACGAAACTTTAAACAAATGCCAATGTTTGTTTATGTGAATGCAATAATGCACCTAATCGCCTTGTAATACGAAGGAGTTTCGCTTGACGGATTTTTTTACAGGAAATGTAAACATTTTACAGTTTGACCTAAAATTGATTGATTTATGTTTTTTTTTACACCGGGAATCAGATATATTTTTCTCGTTAGCGTTAAGGGCTAGTGCTAATACTGTTTAAAAGGAAAACATTGTTCAGATGAGATGTCTTGACCCCTTTATTTTGGATTTAGGCCATTATTGCACAGATGGAAGATATTTTAGAGAAATATAATTAATAATTATTTTTATTTTTACTTTTATACTATTTTATTGTTGTAGCGAGTCTAAAAAACAGCAATTGATTCTTATATGTATAGATCATCTGAATCAAAACAAAAATGCTTAATTTAAATAGCAAGTAATAGTAAAATTGTTTATTTAAATACATATGTATATAACATATGTACGTCACGCGTCTCCCATAGGGGTAGGCAGAGACCAGAGATCTCCATCCGCTACGATTCCGACACACGTTCCTTGCTTCCTCCACACTCGTCCATCTTTTCATCCATCCTTTCCCTCACAGTCGTCGTAGCGAAACGGCTCTCCGTTAATCGCTTCTCGCCCTCGCGGCAATCAGGACATGACGAGTTTATCAAAATTCGTCATAGTGAATTCCACGAGCCGCGAGGGAGGATGGAGGTCAGCCCCAGCAGAGCCCCGCATGCTGAGGTACGACACTATAGTACCCGGGGAAGCACGCTTGCGACGAAGCTCACCCCTAGCCTATCCATTGGTACAGCAGACCGTGGATTGGCGGAGAGGAAGTCAAAAGGATAGAGAAAAAACGAAAGGGTAGGGGAAAGGAAAGATGAATTTAATCAGGATGATAGATATATGATACTTTCGCAACGGAAGACAAGGAGTAGAGGAGGAAGGAGTAGTAGGAGGATACGGTAGTAGCTCTGGAGGCCGGGCTCGCGTACTCGTGTATCAATACCATAATTACCGGACAGACGGCCAGGCAAAGATATTCCTTGTACAAAGATGACTATTTATTTAATTTAATATGTAAATAACCTAAAGCAAAGTTGTGGTTGGTGAGAATAATAAAATTAATTATATTGCGATAAATCGTTTGAGAGTTAGAGTTCAAAAGTGAATCGTCGAAACAAAATGGAATCTCTTTCCGAGCATTTACAAATTGCACACTGGCTGCAGCTACGTCGGAAAGATATTAACTTCTAAAGGCGATTACATACATTCGGAATTCCGATTCGATTTTCCGTTTCGAAATTTCGTTTTACACTTGATCCATCGTGGAAAACAGCTGACTTAACAACACTTAAAAGTCTTTTCTATTTAAAAAGACATTAATATATAATACTAGCTTTTGCCCGTGGCTTCGCTCGCGTGGAATTTGGTCTACCACATTAAGTTTCGTGACAGATCATTTTAAATAAATATATATATATTTTTACTTAATTTATGGTTCACAATTTTGGTCATAGTGGCTTCCACATAAAAGGTAGATATATGCTGTCGCGGACTTTTATGTAGGACTATTCAAGACAAAAAATCCTACGGTACATCATCTTTGTGTAACTCCAATGGTTTAGGCAACGTACACCAAGATTGCTCTCAGAGGCCACATTTTTTTCGACTTAATTGACATGTATTTATTAGGCTTAAGCGGAGTTTCTCTGCTGCAGATTTGATTCGGAATGAACAAATACGCCAGAGAACTAAAGTCACCGACGTAGCCTTTCGAATTAGTAAACTGAAGTGGCAAAGGCTGGTTACGTTTGTCGGAAATCCGACAATCGTTGGAGCAGACGAGTGCTGGAGTGGAGACCGCGTGTCGGTAAACGTAGTGTGGGACGCCCCCCGGCTAGATGGCGCGACGATCTGCGCAGGGCGGCTGGCAGAAACTGGATGCGTGAAGCCGTAGATCGGGCTAGGTGGCGCTTCTTGGAGGAGGCCTATGTCCAGTAGTGGACTGCCGGAGGCTGTGGATTGATTTAAACCGAACGAATTTGCGTTGCCGGCCTTTTGTGTACACCTACGCTGTGCTACGGTCCCGGCACACTTTCATCGCTTCATCCACACTCATCATTCTCTTCACATAAGCTCGCCTGTTAAGGGTACGTTTGACCTGGCCTTTCTTAAAAAGTTCAACAATTTGGTCAAGGTATGTTTTCATTGGTCTTCCCCAACCGACACATCCGCAACGTAAATTTCTTTTATTAGTTGTCTTTCACCTATCCCCTCTAGTGAGTCTATTTAATTCTTAGCCAATGCCTCCAGCAACACATCTCAAGCATCAGATTGATGTAATAAGTTAATTATAAAGGCTGCCATGTCGCGTTTATCGTAGTCCTTAAAACGAGGCGAAGGTCTCTCGACATCCTTCTTGGGCAACGTCATTTGCTTATGACGTTGCCCATAACATGGGCAGACATTATCAAAGCTTCTACCAAGTGTTCCCTACTACCCTTATCGATTGAACGCGCAGTGTCACGTATAGAGTGAGATGGAGGGGGTACACTGAAGTTGCTACCGCTTTTTTGGACGAACCGTGACCTTGACCACTCCGCCAGAAGTGTACGACTGAGGGGGGGAGGATGTCTGTCAGATGATGCACTTGTTGGTTCTTGGTGGTTGGTTGATTCCTTAAGAAATAGTTCAATTGTGTGTGGAGTGTATACAGAATTTCGAATCGGAACAGTATGTATGTAATCATCTTTAGAGGTAAAAGGTTTTCGATAAAATAAAAGGTAATAGAAAACGACGTATTGCTGGAAATAAAGTTTGTTTTGCGGTTGAAGGTCTTTAGAATTCAATAAGAAAATAATGAAATTACATTGCTTTATATAGTTTCAATTTTTGTTAGACTTTTTATAATGGTTTTCCAACAAAGAAAACGTCTATCTTTTATCTATAAAGAACTAATTCATTTATAAAAATACGGATTACATAAGACGGATAAATGGATTGAAGAAGAACAGACAGGGAGTTCAATGGAGTTTTTATTTTTTAAAATTGTTAAAACTTTTTGCATAAACCTAATTTGTTAAAAATGACGGCGACGTGGTTCGACGTGGGACGCCACCTGTCACGTCTTGATTCCCACGAGGGTGACAAGTGACTAACAGAGAGCCGTTTCGCTACGATGAATGTGAGAGGAAGAATGAATGAAAAGATGGATGAGTGTGGAGGAAGTAAGGAAGGTGTGCCGGGATCGTAGCGGATGGAGATCTGTGGTCTCTGCCTACTCCTACGGGAAACAGGCGTGACAATATGTATGTAAAGTTTTTGCATATAATAAAATTGTCCTCTTCATCATTCGCAGCATTCGATGGTCTAAAGGCGTGCGACCTAGCCCGATCTTCGGTTACACGCATCCAGTTTCTTCCAACAGCCTTTTGTAGATAGTTGCTTTACTCTTAATGAAATACATATATCACCTTACATTCGCATTCCTAAAAGAAAATTTACAAAAATATTCATCATGTCAATTTTAGAAGTTCTATTTTAATTTTATTCAAGACATATTTCATTCATGTTTACCGTGACGTTATCAAAATATTCGAAAAATATATTTTTCATGTGACGGTAAATAGCTCTTTACTATTCCGTTAGGCTTCAACACATTTATTCCTCCAGTAAGGTAATATATCAAAGGATTAAGCAAAATTTTCTTTCGCTCATGAAAATCTTGAATGCTTTATGTATAATCTATGATATGTATGTATAATCTATAATATCAATATTATCTTATAATATGTACACAAAAAATGATTTCATTCTTTTATATAAGTATTTTTCATTTTTTTAAATTAATTATTTTCAAATCAATTTTTTATTTGAAATTATAATATAATAATAATAAAAAAATTGCCCGATTGAGATTTCACACAATATAATAGTTTTTATTTAATTGCGCTGATTGTTATACTAAAAATCGTTAGATGGCGCTGTAGCCAATAAGTAAAAAAATTTATCATTTGTTTTTACAATATATTATACCGCTAGAACCGACAGGGTCAATATAATCCAGTTATTATAAATTAAAAATTGAAACACTTAGCGTCATCTGCCAGAAAAGGATGAACTACGTTAGCCGGAGCAGATAGTTTTAAAAAAAATGTATATCTTATTCACTCGGTGTTTCCGGTTCGCGATCTCCACATATCCTTACAATGAACTTAAGAACGTCCGTTATGGACGTAAGCATTGCGTCAAAAGAATAAATTTCCCAAGAGCAACATTCTCCACAATTCATAGTCCTTATATCAATTTACAGGTGCTAGCATACACGGAAATAATTCATATATATGATTGTGTTTTATAAGGAAATATATGCTTTAATATTTAGAAATACGATTGGATTTTGAGTGTAAAATCTCTTTAAATAATTTAAGTTTTTTTTTTCTTCTTTGATGACAATTAGCTATAAGTATTATGCCAGTGTCAATAAATGTTAAGTAAAAGTCTGGATGAGTGACGATCCGGTACGGTGCGTTTTACTAGAAAGTTCTTCCAAGGCACCACTACTCTGTGGAATCAGCTACCTCCAGCGGTGTTTCCGAATTGGTATGACATTGAAACGTATTTAAAGGCCGGCAACGCTTCTTACTGGCTGATTTGCTTTCCATCAAGTGACACACCTGCTCGTTTGCCTTCGTATCCCAAAAAAAAAATATTGTTGTATTTTTATTAAAATCAAGTATCTTGATATAAGAGAGCGATGTGGAGTAAAAGAAGGTGTCGTGACAAAAGTTGAGAAAGGGATGCTTAGACGGTTTGGGCACATAGAGAGGATGGATGAAAGACGACTGGCGGTACGGGAAGACCACGGAAAACATACCTTGACCAAATTGCTGAAGTTTTTTGGAAAGGCCAGGTCAAGTGTTCCCTTAACTGGCGGGCTTGCATGAGGGTAATGAGTGTGGAAGAAGCAAGGAAAGTATGCCGAGATCGTAGCAGATGGAGATCTGTGGTCTCTGCCTACCCCTACGGGAGATAAGCGTGATGATATGTATGTATGTATGTATCTTGAAATGTACTAGTCAGTAGGTGTATTCACGCTCTTTTGTTTAGAAGATGATGAATTATTCTCATACGATGAAACAAACGTAACTCCCTAATATAAAACTAGTTCTTAACGTAGCACCGTTAAGGGAACGTGAGGCGGATTTATTCATACGGTGTGTGTACGGGGAAAAGATGTAAATCTGGCTTATTTAGCGCAAGCCGGTAAGCTAAAAGAAATTTATTGGGAGACGTACGTGGGAAATAGGAAAACGTTTGCGATATTACTGCTACATATATATTGTTTAAATAATATACGTGTAGATAATTCTACCGACCGATTGACTCAGTGGCGGGGCCCACCGCCCGCGGAGTCAATGGTCGCGGATTCGATTTCCGCATCGGAATAAATATATGTATGGATTTATAAATATTTATTCCCCCCCCCCATTCCGCATTTCCTTTCCTGCCGTTTTCTTTCTTCTCTATCCTTCTGCCTTTCTGCCAATCCACGGTTTGCCGTGCCAATGGATGCGTGGCTAGGGGCGAGCTTAGTCGCAAACGTGCCGACCGTCCCGGGATCGGGCTCCCCTGGGTACTATGGTACCTCAGCATACGGGCCTCTGCTGGGGCTGACCTCCATCCTCCCTTGCGGCTCGTGGGAGTCACTAAGACAAATTGTAATATACCTAAATTGTTGATAAATGACGGCAACGTGGTTCGCCACCCGTCACGTCCTGGTTCCCACGAGGGCGAGAAGCGAACAATGGAGAGCCGTTTCGCTGCGATGAATGTGAGAGGAAGAATGGATGAAAGGATGGATGAGTGTGAAGGAGGATGTGCCGGGATCGTAGCGGATGGAGCTCTGTGGTCTCTGCGAACCCTTGCGGGGAATAGGCCTGAATATATAAATCTACAACTAATGATATAATATACACATATCTACACGCATGAAAGCTGTACTATGTAACTTGTGGTTAGAGATCCTGTCACTATATCACAAAATTTATCCAGTATCGTCTTTTATTATCATCGTCTTCTTTTATGATGATTAATAGAGTCAGGCGTCGCATTGAGGAAATCCATTATTAAGATGGGAAGTCAGAATTTACTCTGGTAATGTGAAAATTATATATGTATACATCTGTTTACATTTTGGAAAACTAGTAATTTGTTTTTGATATTATTGGTTCATAGTGACAGTAGTTAAGAGTTGGTGGATTTTTCCGACAGCCGTTTTTCGGTAAGAATTAGATAAATTATTTTTTAATTTACACATTTTTTCGCAAAGACACAAAATTATTTTTTTTTGTTTTGTTTATTATTGAAAACGAAGAAGGAAGTGATTGGAGGAGAAGCACAAAGCAAAAGAAGAGGAAATGAGTTGAGTCTCTTTCTTTCAACACTAACCGAAGGTAGCGTATTAATAATGTTAAAAGTTAAAAAATGATTTTTAGCGGAGGTGAAACGATTTGATAGTCCGATAAAGAACCACAATCCAGCAGACTTGCCTCATTCAATAGAATAAAAATTTCAATACGATTTCAGGCCTCGAATGCAGTCTCAAAAACCAAATTGGGTACACACGAATAACGCCCTAAGAATACTAAAGTTAGTTCAGAGAAGTCAGTTACTACTACTGATTTAAAAGGTTGGTTCAGAACTAAGGCAATCATTGAGCCCAGCGACTGTTCAAATACTCACACGATTCTGTGGTATTTTGTATATCGAAGCAAAAAGCGAAAACGTAGTAAACCTCAAAATAAAAACTTATCACCAGAGCCAAAAATAAACTTTTAATTTTTTGGATAAATATTAATTTAATCTGATCACTAAAAAACACTCACTTTCAACGCTGAAGAAAAATTTCTATTGGCTGCACAGCTGCGAGCATTCGACGTAGTATTTTTTTCTGAGTAGAATATAAAAAAATTGACATCTGTTTCATTTACAGCGTTTTTACTTTTTGTGTCCATATATACTACGATTAAGACTACGTCGTGTAAACATATAATCTATTTTAAGTATAACTAACCCCTGCCTATTAATTGAAAATATTTAAAACGTTCGGATTATTTTATACTGTTTGCTTAAAAACGGAATCGCTTACAAAACCGCTAAGATGCGGGGCGAACGAAGTTTGTTTTAGAAAATTGGAAAGACAGCTTAGTAGCGCGCTGTAATAGGAAATTATTTGTGATGATAAGACTCGTCTGATGCCGTTGAAACTACTACGAGTATACGGTATCTCGAATGCGAAATTGAATCAAGATCGTATATCGACTTTTCATATTTACCACAATATACAATGATAATATTATGTATACAATTATATAATCTTTGCCATTGCGGAGAGATATCACATCTCTCAGCATTTTTTTGTTTTTAATGGGGTGATGATCCGAATCGTTTGGGTCCGATCCGTTTGGAATTCTGCTAACGTACAACTCGTCACAAAGGAAAGTTTTATCTGGATGAGTGGCGAATTATTGGCAAATCCTTCCCACTGGGCAAGTGCGAACGTACACTCAGTCTTTCGTGCTGGTGAAGCTGGGTCTTTTGGTGGATAAACTTATATACTAATAAATCATCCTGCCATCAGCTCATGTCATAGTTTTATTTGTAGCGAGCATATGATGTAGATGGTATTGGAGACAAGATACGATTGCATCTCCCTACATACAATTAATACACCATACCAGTAATGACAAAGAAGTAAAAAGATGTTTTTATTATAAAATAAACTCGAATGTGTAATAAATGGTGCTTTACTATAATAAAAGTTCGCTCGTGGTAGGGGCCTTCGAAATCGATTCGGCATAGTAATGCCTCTGACAGTCCTTCCATCACGCCCGCCGTTTCCTTCACAGAATTTCCTTGGCTGTACTGAGAATAAATAACATTAAAAATCAACATTTGCTCCGGCGAAAAAACAGAGCGTACTTTTTTAAACAAAATTGACTTTATTCAAATAGGCTGAATAAAGAAGGCGCTGGCTGGTTAGAAATTCTCTTTATGTTTTCGCAAACAAATATGAAGTTGAAATTATATATTTATGATGAATACAATTAATCTGTATTTGGCGGTTTAATTATTTGTGTTTGTGTTTAGAACGTAATTATAAAAAAATATATCGAAAACAGGTGTAGAATGGAGTTGTACATTTATTTCATTTTCACAATCTTATATGATTATCAGTTATATTGTTTAATTGTGGTGGCGTATTATGCAATATAGTTCGATTAAGGCGTATAGAGGAGTATATATATGCGTGTATCGTAACTTTTTAAGTTGACTGAAGAAGTCCATAGAAGGTTTTCGTAAAATACGTGATAAGCTGACTTGTTTCTTTTTAAGATTGGATTTTATTGGTTTTTACTTGACACTGGCATAATAGTTGTAATTAATTGCCATAAAAAAAAAAAGAAAAGGTATAAAATGGTAAGAAAAGGTAAAATTATTAGTACCGCGTGTGTATGTGTATGTTGTTTTTTGTAATATACTATGATATTCGTTACTTATATATTTAATTTTCTCTCTGAATATTTTGTAACGATATTGGTTATATCATTTGAAACCCACTACTTAAACCAGGGCCGACGCATGGCGGAATCAGCTCCTCACCGGAACCCGGCCTGCGTTTTGAGAGGCTCCGCGGGCTACGAAAATAATAAATCATTATTACTACACTAGGTCCACTTGCGCCGCGAATGGACTGGGATAGGCCATACTCTCCGAACCCCTGATCACATTCCCAGACAGGCGCTGGAATGGACTCCTCAAGGGAAAAGGAAGCGAGGCCGACCCAAACACACCTGGAAGCGCTCCGTAGCGGCCGAGATGAAATCCATCGGGTTGACGTGGCCTAAAGTAAAGCGCGGCGCTCAAGACCGATCCCAATGGAGAAGCACTGTGGACGACCTCTGCCCCACCTCGGAGACATAGGACCATAAGAAGAATTACTACACTAATAAAATCAAAGTTCCCTTCATTAAATACAAACTTCACTTAAACGCAAATTTCACTGGACTATAACAAAATTGTTTTAAGTCTGCTTCATACACACGCCGTGCACGGCGAACTGCCTCGAATGTGACTCAATGCAGATTTTTTCAGAAATGTTAATACTACAGCCGAAAATTCGTAGTTTCAGCGATCACGTGTACATCACGTGATCGCTGAAACTACGAATACTGTACACTATCTATACAATAGTTGACACATGGTTTTAGATTGTATTATTATTATATACAATATTCATCTATTAAAAAATATATTATAATACGTAACACTATATACATTCATGCATACATATTGTCACGCCTGTTTCCCGTAGGGGTAGACAGAGACCACAGATCTCCATCTGCTACATTCTCGGCATACTTTTCTAGCTTCTTCCACACTCATCACTCTCGTCATGCAAGCTCGCCGGTTAAGGGTACTCTTGGGTAACATATGGATATAAGTAATTCCTTGTCGTAAAATTTACGTGCAGGAGTTGAATGTGTATACATGCTCCGCAAAAATTTTGAACCCCGTCCCACTAAGGGTCACGCCGTCTTTGACTCAAACGCATCTTTGCTTTGTGGTTCTTAGTATAGAATTAATTATTAATCAATTGTTGTAAGAATTTCCTTTTTAAAGAAATATAAAAGTTAAATTAAGATCATATAAAAACATCTCCGAGTTACAGATTTACTAACAAAATGGCATTTACAGTAATTTTTATTGAAAAAAATAAAAAAATATTACGACGTAATGTAATTAAAAAAATCCATAACCATCTGTAATCAATCTAATCTTGTAGCACAAATTACAGGATTACACTATTCCACAGTTAGCATTAATGGTACTTAAGCTTAATACGAGATATCTCGTAGCTTGCAGACAATGTATTTAACGAAAGTGGTCCTGCAAGCCGGATATGACTTCGTGATCATGTCAAATCTGATTCCGAAAATTCATTTGGAACAGCAATCAAATTTTAAAAATAACACCTCCTCTATTTCTGTGAATATCTCAACCTTATCTGTTCGTCATTTGTCCCTCTCCATCGCATCGCAATCGAGGCTACTTTGGAACACGTGGTGTCACTTACAAAAGCCATTTATCCCCGACTGACACGTCAACTGTTAATCACCGAACTCGATACGATCGCCGTGAATCATAGTTATCTAATTCGAAGCCCAGCCCTTCGTTAGTTCGGGGGGAGAGTTCATTTGCGGCTCGGGCTATTTGCGTCGTGCTATTTTCGTGGCGGAAACCGTACGCCGGCATCCGTTCGTAGGGGGTCCGGGGGCGTTGAGCCCGGTGCATCCGTGGAATGCTTTTTACAAGCTGTTTCCGTAAATTTCATACTTCGAACGAATTGTAGCAACCGCAACGACCGGCTTGCGTAATTCAGCGTTGGATGTATCCATCAACGCGAGTGTGTTGCGGGCTCTATTATAGAATTCGGCGCGTGTATATTTCGTAAGTTTATGTTTGTTTTTTAAAGGTCGCGTTTGTCGGAGATCCGACAATCGTTGGGGCAGACGAGTGCTGGAGTGGGGACCCCGTCTCGGCAAACGTAGTAGGACGCTTCGCGGGTAAATGGTGCAATGATCTGCGTAGGGCTGCTGGCAGAAACTGCATGTGTGAAGTCGAAGAACGGACTAAATGGCGCTTCTTGGGGGAGGGCTATGTCCAGCTGTGGACCGCCACAGGCTGATGATGATGATGATATTCCGTAAGAGACGGGTGTTTAGCTGGTTAGTTATCTTTGACCTCAAGAGTTCTAATTTCTTTAGAGTCAAGACTCTTGAGTCTTTACTACGATAAGTTAGTCAAGATTTTGATATTAATTTTTCTTTGGCAAAATATTTGTTGTTTGATTTCCGTTATGTATAAGGAAGACTATCTTATTTCAGACTTTGGGCACTGTCTGAGGTAATTATGAGCAAAAACACGAGTGACAAGTGGCAGCATCTACCCGAGTGATATTCTTGCTGAACGTGTTTTAAAAAATAGTTTAACAACCAGGCGGATCATTTGATTTTTGATGGATGTGACTTAGACACCCACTAGAAGAAATGAGGATGGCCCCATTCTATATTGAAAGGCCACAGAGTTGCAAAAACATTATTCGCTTACATGCGTGATGGCGTGGCATTTGATAAATTGCTTGCCCTGGAGTCAATGTCATTCAAATTTGACGTAACAGTCGATTCTGTTCAGAAAGAAAATTAATCTTTATTGAAACTGCCTTTTTGTGGACATAAAAAGATGAATAAAAAACTAATAGATCAGACGTCAAAAATAGAAACAATTGCGAACTAAAAGTTCTATCTCCATTTAAAGCAAAGAGTTGAAAGGTTGTTTACCTAAAACAGCAACGATCAAAAATATTTTCTTGGAGAAATTTTACGCTCGTTTGCCAACTTCAGTCGTGAACTACTGTAACGGAAAATAAATTCGCTAATTTTTTTTACTGAATAAACATTGATTGGCGAATTTTTAATGTCCTCTCTTTAGTCAATGGATTGTGATAAATTTAAAAAATGAATATCAACTTCAGTTGCGAACTACTGTAACGGAAAATAAATTCGTGACGCTAATTTTTTTTGTGGATAAACGTAGCTTGGTGATTTTTTAAGTATTAGCTCTTTAGTCAATGGATTGTTATAAATTTAAAAAGTGAATATCAATTTCAGTCGCGAACTACTGTAACGGAAAATAAATTCGTGACGCTAATTTGTTTTGTAGATAAATATAGCTTGGTGATTTATTAAAATATTACCTCTTTAGTCAATGGATTGTTATAAATTTAAAAAATCAATATCTAGTTTTGTTTTTTCTTTTTTTTTCACAGCCCATTTATGTCCCACTGCTGAGCACGAGCCTCCCCATTTCTGGAGGAACCGACGTTAACCCATCACGCTTGTCCAATGCGGATTGCAGATTGGCATGGCTAGTTTTGTTGGGCAAACATAAATTAAGTGGGGAGGAACTGTTCAGAAAATAATTGATTTTTACTGGCTTTCATGATTTAGACGACCCAATTGACGCAGTGGCTAAATGTTTACTTTATGAGATAAGGGATTTTATTCTAGCATCAAATAAATATTAATTATTAAATTCGGTTTTTACTTGTCACTTTGGGTGTTTTGTAATGGTACTCACGATTTAAGCAATCATTTTGTGTGGCTATTATTATAATATTAAGCAATTTATCATATCGACGCAAAAAATCGAAAACGTAGGAATCCGCAAGATCAAAACTTACCACCAGAACAAAACAACTTTTAAGATTTCTGAAAAAAACAAATCATAACCCGACTTCACGCCACAAAAAATGGAATGGACTGGAGAAACATTGTGTGTGCCTTATCACCAGGGGTATTTAGGACCCAAAGAAGAAGAAAGAAAAAATTGTATCTAATCCGTCAAAAACAGTCAGTTTCAACGCTATAACAAAATTTCGATTAAATTGTATCTGATCAGTCAAAAACAGTCAGTTTCAGCGCTATAACAAAATTTCGATTCAATTGTATCTGATCAGTCAAAAACAGTCAGTTTCAGCGCTATAGCAAAATTTTGATTCAATTGTATCTGATCAGTCAAAAACAGTTTCTACGCTATACAAAATTTTCTGTAGGTCGCAGAGCTGGGAGACTCAGACCTTTAAACGCATTTCTTTTTCTGATCCGAGTATGCAATTAATTTTTTTTGACGTCAGAGTCATGCATTGTTTTATGTACTCCAGTGGGCGTAGCTGGTCATCTATTGATAATCGTTCTCATAATTGCCTCGAACGACGTTCACGGGAAAAAATTGAATGCTTTTGTTCTTCGCCAGGAAACACGTCTTTTGTTAATAATAAATATGTGCATGGACTTTTTCCGCCAATTCACATCTTTGACGTTGAATTTTATTTTATTTTCATAATCTTGTTATATATTATTGTTAATTATATTGTTTAATTCTAATGGTGCATTGTACAAGTTTAATTCTGGTGGTGCAACAAAATGGCTAACTCCAAACAGTCTACAAATTTACAGTTTTGACACGTAGCTTTTTGCTCATTAGTCATTAGAGTCAGTGGTGTGGGTGCGATCCTCGCATCGGGATGAATATATGGATGGCCTACAGATATTTATTCCGACTCTCGTAAATCCGCCAATCCGCATTGGATAAGCGTGGTGGGTTAATATTCGTTCCTCCAGAAATGGAGAGGCCCGTGCTCAGCAGTCGAACATATATGGGCTGCAGAAAAAGAAAATTTTATTATTTATTTGCCTTAATCATGCTTATATAATAGACAATAATTGTTGTAATTTAAACGGCTTATTGTAGAAAACCGGGTGCAGTCATGAGGACTGCCGACAGAAATAAAACTTAAAACTGTATTTTGAAATTTTAAACTAATTGTAATATTAATAACATATTTAGTACTCACTGTTGTACTGCACAATGATCTCACAATTCAATAATTGGAATAATTAAATTAAAACACAATATAAAGAACATCGCAAAGTAAACATAAATAGAACTTTTCACGTAAAAATTAAATTTTATTTGTATAGATGTATACAACACTAATATTATATAACACGTGAGGGTGATAGCTATAGATATGCTGCTATTACTACAGCATGTTGCTGACGCGACTCATAAAACTTAATCCATCCATGAAGCGTGCGTTGGACGCACACACATACAATCGGGTATATACTATGTGTTGGGGTGGTGCGTGTACGTAGGCAGCTGCGCACGCATTAACTGTGTTTAAAGTGACATACTATAAACACAGTTATACTCATAGCTATAGATATACCTTAAGCATTAGCATGTTGCTGACGCCAACCCATAGTTTTTCTTCCTACCCAGAGTTGTGTAACGCGGCTAAAGAAGTTTTCAGCTCAAAAACAAACATGGTCAGTTACGTGTTTAAATAAAATTAATATAGGTTTTACCTGTTTTTTTACTAACTTATAAGCTGCACTGAAAATCAGGAATGTTAACTAGTTTGATTTTGTGCTTTTCTTATTTTTTCAGTTTTTGACATTGACGCTGGCACAGAGTAGCTGCTATGACATAGAGTTTTAATTATGTCAGCCATCCATAACTCCAACCTGAGTAGGTCACTTTAATGTTGGTTAGGCTTAAAAGTTTAGTTTTAAATAACCTTATTCCAAGTTACCGTTGTTACTTTTATTCAATAACTAGCTGACCCGGCAAACTCCGTACCGCCTCAGAATCAATAAATAAAAAAGCTGAACGATAATTAGAGAATGTTGCAACTTTAGTAAAAAATGTGGTCAAAACTTAACAGTAACAAAAAGAAATCGTAATCATAAAAAAACCAAAATTCAAAACCAAATATATTGATTAATTGATAGATTATATATATTATATATATAATCTATCAATTAATCAATATATTTGGTAATTATCAATATATTTGGATAGAAATATATTGATAGATTTCTGAACGACTTTTAAATTTAACTGATTTCTGGATACGGGACGAACATCAAATCTTTGACAGGTAGGAATAGTTTCAAAGTGAAAACGAAATTGTTGCTTTTACTATATTCCTAATAGTTTTATTATATTTACTCATCTTTTAAACCTTCCCTGGACTTCCAAAAATAATTCAGAACCAAAATTAGCCAAATCGGTCCAGTCGTTCTCGAGTTTTAGCGAGACTAACGAACAGTAATTGATTTTTATATATATATAGATAAAGAAATAATATATAATATCTACACTTTTTATGTGTGTAATATGCATAGACAGGACATGTGACTCTTTTAAAAGGTAAGTATATTAGCGAGAATACAGCCTATGCGCGTGTACCGTGAATGGAAGTGCTTGGATTGGATCCAGTACTTATCGGGATTGCGATCGGGTTGAAAGCGTATATTCGCTACGTGCCCTCTCTGCGGCCTTACTGTCAGCTTTTAGTCTCTAGTAGCAAATTAAACCCTCAGTTGTATATTCGTTGGACAAATAAATATTTTTTTTTATTTTATATATTCACGCCATATTGGCAGAGACCACAGAGCGCCATCCGCTACCATTCATCGCAGCGAAACGGCTCTCCATTAGTTGCTTTTCGCCCTCGTGAGAATCAGGACGTGACGGTTGGCGAACCACGTCGTCGTCATTTTTCAACAAATTAGGTATATTAAAATCGTCTTTGTGAATCCCACGAGCCGCAAGGGTCGATCGAGGTCAGTCCCAGCATAGCCTTGCATGCTGAGGTAAGGCACCATAGTATCAAATAAATGTAGATTTTTTATGATAAAAAAATAGATGATATGATAAAATATTACTATACGCTATCGCCTTCGGAGTCTTCAATTTTCAGCATTGAACTGATTAACTTTGTTGGGGCAGCGACCCAAAATGGATCTTTGCCTCCGAACAGATCTTATGCCACCGTACCCTGTCCTGCGTCACCTCCTGCACGTTGCAGATTTGAAGTTTGCGCAAGTCATCCTCCACTATGTCTTTCCAGAGGTACCTGGTTCGCCCCACGGGACGTCGTCCAGTTGGGCGACCCACATACGCTCTCTTGACTGCGCGATCCTCTCCCATTTTCTAAACGTGACTTAGCCAACGAAGTCAGCGAACCTTAGACTCTCCGATTACATTGGTCAAGTTGGGCAACTTACCACCAGAACCAGAAAAAGTTTTAAAATTCCTGAAAGTTTTTTATCTGATTCGCTAGTTGGAGAGGCACTTTCAGAAGAAGATCGTCTGGCAGAGGACTACTACGGTTGTATGATGTAGATTAAGAACCTCTATGTTTATTTACAAGGGGGGCGTAATTTTAAAGTTTTATTTTTGTTTGAGTCGTAACTCTTTCCCCTGGTGACGTATTCACACCTCAGGGTGAATGACATGCATTAATGTACAGAGGGACAACCCTACGCATTAGTGTGGATAAACAAAGGGCGCTTTGATTTATGTGTTCTATTCGCTCGAGATGGCGTTCTCTTGTATTTTCTAGCGTCAGCCGTTAGGGGTTTATCTGCGACATTGTTCAAGTTATTATTCTAATATTATGGTTAGAATAAAATGAATTTAATATTCCAGCTCGTTGTTTTATCTAAGAAAAATTACATACATAGATACATATCGTTACACCTGTTTCCCGTAAGGGTAGACAGAGACCACAGACAGTCTCGGCAGATAGACAAAACTGCTACAATCTCGGCAAAATTTCTTTGCGTCATACACACTCATCACTCTCTTCATGCAGCTCGCCAGTTAAGAGTACTTTTAACCTGGCCTTTTTTAAGAAGTCAGCAATTTGGTCAAGGTATGTTCTTCTTGATTTACCTCTACCTACCCTTCCATCCACATCCGCAACGTAAATTTCTATTCCAGTTTCTATAACAGTCGTCCTTCATTCATTATCTCTATGTGCTCGAATCATTTAAGCATCCCTTTCTCAACCTTTGTCACGACACCTTCTCTTTCTTCAGAAAATTTAAAGAGAATTAAGACTAAAATACAACTTTACCATTCCAAAGAAAGTCGATAGAAAGTTTCAGTTGGACGCGGCAGAATTAGGAAACTTTATCAATTCAGAAGAATTGATCATATTTACTCATCTTTTAAACCTTCCCTGGACTTCCAAAAATAATTCAGAACCAAAATTAGCCAAATCGGTCCAGTCGTTCTCGAGTTTTAGCGAGACTAACGAACAGTAATTGATTTTTATATATATATAGATAAAGAAATAATATATCTACACTTTTTATGTGTGTAATATGCATAGACAGGACATGTGACTCTTTTAAAAGGTAAGTATATTAGCGAGAATACAGCCTATGCGCGACGAGAACGTCGCCCATATCTCAGAGTCTGTGCTCTTACGGTGCCGAATAGTGGACACTGACGGTCCGTCTACTCCATCAGTTCCAAGTCACTTAAAGGGCTATAGAGAGGGCTATCAGGGAGATCGAGAAAGAAATACACCAAAGAACCAAAGACACCGACATAGCTCTCAGAGGTACAAAATTTAAGCGGCTACAGGCTGGTCACGTCTGTCGGAGAAACAGCAACCGTTGGAGTACACTAGTGTTAAAGACAAGCTCTTTGCAAACTTGGAAAATGTAGACTGCGATACCCCTTCGCTAGATGGAGAGACAATCTGCAAAGTACGGCTGGCAGAGCTTGAATGCGTATAGCCATCGGCCTAAGAAGAGATCTACGTTTAAAAGTCGATATTTCTCATTGCAGGACGACCACCGTATTAAAAACAACATTAAATTCCTCACTGTGATAGAACTAGTTCAGAAAAGAACCACAATCTTACAGAAAAATAATGTAACGCTTTTCGTTTTTCGAAAGTAAAATAATCGATTAATTTTTAACTGTTCGGGTAGACATGTCTTCTGTACTTAAAACGAGAAATTAGAGTTATCGCTTTTGTCACTCCATTTACCCCGCGGGACAGAGGAGTGACTAACTGTGTAAAAGGTAAAATGAGTGACATTTGCCTCTGTGTATAGTGGCGAACGTAATAGATTATTAAAGTTGAGCTATTTCAATGTCATTTCTCTTTACGCGCCTAATGCGAAAATCAGCTTCTTGCTAACACAAATGGAATATATCAAGTCGTAATGTCTGTAAAGAACTTGATACATAGGTAAGTGAATAAAACGAGAAAAGTCAAATAGTAGAAAGAAAGAACGAAAAACTTCAATAATCCACAGAGCAGCAAAGAAAAGCAAACAACAAAAAATGTTTTTTTAATGGAGTCAGGCGTTACTTTGCGGAAATCCATCACTATATGGACAGTCAAAAGTTTTTACTTAGCTAAGATCTGCGACAAGCAAAACAATAACAGAAAATTAATAATGTGTGTTTTTCCGTTGGGTTTAGTGGATTTATTTGGAACTTAAACCAAAAACTTACCGAAAATCGGCCAGTGGCCAGTGGGTAGAGAGTTGATGGCCGATTTTCGGTAAGTTTTTGGTTTAAGTTCCAAATAAATCCACTAAACCCAACGGAAAAACACACATTATTAATTTTCTGTTATTGTTTTGCTTGTCGCGGATCTTAGCTAAGTAAAAACTTTTGACTGTCCATATAACAAAAAATGTATTTACATATAAAGTAAAATAAAAAATAAGATTCCTATACTATGTATAAAAGAAAAGATACAGAAATTAAAGACTCTAATTATAATAAGTTAATAAAAATAATATTTATTTGTTATAAATATTATTTTTATTTATTTGTGACGATTTTAGCTTTGTATGGCAGCCATCTTGTTTTCCGCCATTTTGGATTGACTTGCCACTATGTTTTGTTCGAGGGCGACCCCAGTAGGTATTACGGTTTGGTTGAACCGTCAAGCAGCTTTTTACCAGGTTCAGATCTTCGAGGTTTAGATATAATTCCTCTGCGTCGAGCCCTCTCCGAACATTTCCCTAGAACAAACTTACCCTCCATCTCTTACAGTTTTCCAAATAACATGTCAGTGGTAATGCAACTTTTTATATAGAGAATTAGGATATTTGAGTCTCGTAATTAGAATATTGTCGAAGTGGATAAGTGTTGGCTTTAAGACCCGTGGGTCTCGGATTCAACGATCAGATCATGATAGATTTTCAGGTATTTATTCTGTGACCAATTGGCTCAGAGACGCGTTTGCCGCCTGCGGAGTTAGTCACGGGTTCTATCCTCACATCAAGACAATGTGGTATGGTATGATGGTGATATATATTCTGAATCTGGTTACCCCACTAATCCGCATTGGGCAAGCGTGATGGGTTAATGCCCATTCAACTAGAGGCCCGTGCCTAAAAGTGAGACTTATATGGGCTGTGGAAAAGAAATTCTGTGCCGGTACTAGTCCAAAATGTTCTAATGACACATACTGTCATATATAGATAATCCTAATGACGTTTGTGAACAGTCAAAAAAAATGTGGACAGTCAAAAGTTTTACTTAGCTAAGATCCGCGACAAGCAAAACAATAACAGAAAATTAATAATGTGTGTTTTCCTGCTGGATGAAGTGGATTTATTTGGTAAGTTTTTAACAAAAATCGGCCATCAACATAACATCAAACACACACTATCACTTTTCCACCTTGTAAACGACACATGTTTCGGCTGAACACGAGGCATCTTCAGGTATAGTAGACTCTACGGAAGACAACCGAAAAAGTGTTTCGATTTTCAATAGATTTTTGGTAACTTAAATTACAAATAAATCCACTTCATCCAGTACAAAAAACACACATTATTAATTTTCTGTTATTGTTTTGTTTGTCGCGGATCTTAGCTAATTAAATTTTTGACTGTCCACATAGTGATGGATTTCCGCAAAGTAACGTCTGACTCCATTAATAGTCAAAAAGAAGTCAAAAAAAGAAGAAGAATAGTGTAATAATATAGAATCCCTACAAAATTGTTTTCGTTCAGTGCGATAACTCCCATCGGCTGTAGTGAGAAGCAATTGAACACAAATCGAGTGTGTTCTATAGGGCGGGAATAAGACGGGGCAGTGACTGGGAAACGCTGATATGTACGAGTTAAGTGATTCGGTGACATTTGAGATTGATATACAAATATTATTATATTTTGTTTTTTAAATTTATTTATACACCACCAACAGGATTTACAATAACATAGAATTATTCTCGAAGATTAGTGTTGGATGATCACCCCAGACTCAGCAAATATATAAATAGTTGCCTGTTCATGTGTATACGCATTTACAATAATATACCTCATGAATTAAAAGAATTGAACGCAACATTATTTAAAAGAAGACTACACAAATGGCTAATAGATGTCAATATTTATAATATTCAGGACTTTTTTGCTTTAAAGAGTCGATCAAATGTATATAATAGATAAATATATAGTGTAAAGTATAAAGTGATATATAAATGTAATAATAAATTATAATTTTAATGATATTATAATAGTTTAGCTATGTATTTAGATTTGTAATAATTGTTTTAGTTATTTCTAATAGTGTGTCATTATTAATGAAATTTGTACGCCGTAAGTGGCAATGTGATGGAGCTTTTATACGTATCTTTTTTTCATCTTGTTATAACCTCACATTATACAAATAAAGAATTATTATTATTATCGTTGATTCATACAACATATTAAAATGTAAATCTAATTACAGACGGACACAACGATAATATAAGGTGAAGGCACACTGTACAATATGTCTGTAAGTATGCATTGTCCGCTATATTGATGATGATAATGGAAACTGTCTAGATATCCT
This sequence comes from Baronia brevicornis, assembly GCA_031353405.1. Taxonomy (NCBI): domain Eukaryota; kingdom Metazoa; phylum Arthropoda; class Insecta; order Lepidoptera; family Papilionidae; genus Baronia; species Baronia brevicornis. The sequence continues at coordinate 175,658 of JASFAT010004443.1, forward strand.
TACACTAAGGTACGCAATGAATCTGTAGTGTCGGTGCTGAATATATCCTTGGGCGATTTAGTTACTTGGCATAAATTAACCTCGTCCACGTATATTAAATAAATAAATAATATACGAGACTTTACTAGACAGAAATACAGAATAGCACAGAGCAGCAAGAGATAGTAGGATGTGAGACGTTGAGAATGATCGCTATATTTACCTATTTTTGTATTTAAGTTTACATATTTAGAGCAACGCAAAAAAAAGGTAGAATAATATTCTCTATTTTCCTATTTCGTACTGGCTAAATATACCAGTATTATGTAATTTGAAAAAAAAAAAGAAGGTAGAAAGAATAACGTAAAATATTTTCTTATTTCGTACTGGCCAAATATACCAGTATCATGTAATTTGAAAAATAAAAAGGTAGAATAACAAAATATTTTCTTATTTCGTACTGGCCAAATAGTATTATGTAATTTAAAAAAAAGATTTTGAATAGAATTTTACTTACGAAATTCATTTGTTTTTTTGGCTATCGGTTAATTTCTTTGATACATAAAGTGTATCGAACTGCGCGTAGTTGTTATTTTTAATAAATTTAACATTATTGTTTTTTTTTTGGACAAAAAATTGTTATTATTAACCCTTTTTTGGCGTTCCTAAATATGTCTTTGGGTGTATATTTTGGCGCTTTCGCGCGGAGATTGAAATTATAACGAATCTTGCCCCAACTGAATTTCGGCTTTTGTACACAAAATAGAGAAGGCGAACGAACATAGAATCTAAATAGATTTGCTTCAACATAGCAAAAATATCTTTTTTTAAAAAACATATGAATGCATTAAGTGCAAATATGAATTTACTGCAAACAATTCTTAAAATACAGCTCAACGATTTTATATAATCCTAAATAATTTATTATATTTTATACAAATTACAATTATTATAATTGTTTTGTATAATTCAACATTTTCTTACATTATTTGCCAACAGATGGCGCCAAAATACATATAAAATTAATTTTGTCTCTTGCATAAAACAATGCTATCAATCAAAGAGTTGAATTGAATTAAATTCTATTACGCCGAAATATATGTTCTGTGACTTTTCTCGCCAACTTACAGAAACCGTGCGTTTTTATATCATTTTCATAATTGTAGGTAGATTTTATTGTTAATAAGGTGATTTTTATTGTTAGTTATATTGTTTAATTATTGTGTATTATACAAAAGAGCAATTAAAGCGTATAAGTGAAGTGATATAGTGACTTTTTATGTTGACTAAAAAAGTCCATAGAAGGTTTTTGTAGAATAGTCATATCAATAGATAAAATGGTTATCAAGACGTAACGTAATAAGCGGACTAGTTACATTTCAAGAGATTTGATATTATTATATTTTACTAGACACTGGCATAATAGTTATGAGTGATTGCCATTAAAGAAACGAAAATATATACATTCTGACAGCGTTATAAATACGTCCTCCAAAAGAAAATATGCTTAATACGTGATACACGTAAAACAGTGCAGTTGTACACACCCGCCACCATAAATCATGGCGCGCCTTGTTTATTCTGCGAACTAAAAGCTTATTAAATATTCGTGATGCGATGTCGCCCTGCCTACGTGAGCTACGCGGGCGAATTCAGTTTCACCGTGGTACCTTCAGGACTCGAAGCATTGAAGTGAACGTCTTTGAGACAAATTAAATTCGTATATTTATGTTTTGATCAGGTAAGCGAACAAGCAAGCTGCTTAGCTGGAAAAGATGGAAAGAAATTTATATATATATATATATATATATATATATATATATATATATATATATATATATATATATATATATATATATATATATATATATATATATATATATATATATATATATATATATATATATATATATATATATATATAAATTTCTTTCCATCTTTTCCAGCTAAGTAGCTTGCTTGTTCGCTTACCTGATCAAAACATAAATATACGAATTTAATTTGTCTCCATAAAACAATTGCTGTTTGTTAGTCTCGCTAAAACTTGAGAACGGCTAGACCGATTTGGCTAATTTTGGTTTTGAATTATTTTTGAAAGTTCAGGGAAGGTTTAAACAGGTGAGTAAATATGATAAAAATATTAGGAATATAGTAAAAGCAACAATTTCCTTTTCCCTTAGAAACTATCCCTACCTGTCAAATATTTGATGTTCGTCCCATCGTTCAGAAATCAATTAAATTTAAGTCCCTCAGAAATTCAAAAGTGAAGTTTTTATTTATATATATATATATATTTTTATTTATATATATATATATATATATATATATATATATATATATATATATATATATATATATATATATATATATATATATATATATATATATATATATATATATATATATATATATATATATATAATAGTGAATCTACCTTCCATGCAATAAATGTATTTAATAGCCAAGCGCCATTACATTAAAAGCATATATATAACAATTTTAATGCAATTCTATGCTCAAAATACATTTATTTCCATTCTGTAATAGTTTCTGTTAACAAAACTTTCTGCACTGTCGTTGTTATGAATGTGCATTGAATTGTTTTTTGAATTTATATACCGTACAGTTTGGTATATGGTTGGCCTAATTATTAAAATTCGTAACTCCAAAAAAAAAAACTTATTTCTCACTTCTGATTTTTAATGCCGATCGTATGATAGATGAACTTTTATGGCGCCTACTGTGATGATGGAACTGTGCGGCTTGGAGGAGATTAAATATAAACTAACTAATATACATATATAATATCATATTTATAACATATTCGACCGTGAGGTGTGACATTACCTTAATCAGTTAAGGCAATATCACACCTCACGGTCGAATATGTTATAATTATGATGTTATATTATAAGTTATCGGGTTCCTTTCCAATAATGTGGAAAGTATATTAGGGCGCGAAGACTGCCCAAGGATGAAAGACTTTCTTCCTTGGACAGTCTATTCCTTCTCTAAGGATGGACTTATTTCAGCCCAGGACACTAGTTACACGATCGAATATCTATTTTTTATAGAAAAGGAAGGCAAACGAGTAGGCTGTCAACTGATGGAAAGCAGTTCGTCACTCATAGATATACTCAGTGCCGTAAGCATTGCAGGAGCGTAGGCCTGTTTTCTTATTTATTTGATTTAAAGAAAAAAAAATATTCTATTTATAACATATAGAATATTTTATGATGTAATAATGTGGAGCAAACCGTAGGACCCAGTAATAAAAACTCTATTCTTGACTTGATAAAAGCTTTTAAAATATGAATTTCGGATGAGGCCACCAGAAAGCGAGCTAAATAAAAATTATTCCCAATGCAACTGCTGCTTTAGAGTAACAATTTCCCACGAGCTCAAGTGAAATACAACAGCGGGTGGAAATTTACAGATAAGTTTTTAAAGCGAGAACTTTTTGAATCGTATTTCAATAGTAGGGTAATACTAAATACTTTTTGTTCCACATTTCATGAAACTGTATAAACATCACGTGTAATATAACATACATATATATCGTCACGCCTGTCTCCCGTAGGGGTAGGCGGAGACCACAGATCTCCATCCACCACGATCCCGTCACACCTTCCTTGCTTCCTCCACACACATCCATATTTTCATCCACCTTTCCTCTCAACTTTAATTGTAGCGATAATAGCGATAACGCTGTAAATGGCACAGATGTTAAAGTTTTTTCTTGCATGTCTTCTTCTTTCATCGGTTCCCCATTACTGTGCATCGTGGTGACTAGAACCTTGAACCTTGAAACCTTGAAATTTGGAAGAGGATGTGGCTTCCTTCAATTGAATATTCGGATCAGAAAAAAATACTGCGTCGAATGGTTTGGTTCTCACAGTGTATGTACAGTGTTTGAAACTGAGTGATCAGATCAAATTTTTCAGAAATTTTATAATTTATTTTCGGCTCTGGTGGTAAGTATTCATTTTGCGGTTTACTACGTTTTCGCCTTTTTTCTGTTGATATGAACGTAACATCAAAAAATAAAATAACTGTATAGACTTGTTTCATTTCGCGTGTATTTTTAAACGGTTTGTTGTGGTGCAACGCCCACGCATCGACCGCGTTCTCCAGTTTCGCGAACTGTGTCAATTGGCGAGCGGAAAAACTCCGTCTGCCCGCCAACTATCACTCTCAGTGTTTTCATAATATTTCATACCTCAGTAACATCGCTAGTTAGGTCATCGGTGCGCTGCGAATAAATCGAAGAAAACGCAATGTATAACACGTACTTTAGGCGTCAAGCACACGAGAAGAAAACCGCGGCGATATTATAGGCCTTCGTATATTTTACAGCAGCGCAGGCAAATGGCATGCAGATCATATTCTCCATCATAATTCATTCCCATCGTCTGGATGAGACTAGCCACCTTCGGTGATCTCTCCGAATCGATACTACATTGGCACCTTCAAAAAACAATCCTACACATACCTAAAAGGCCTGCAACGCTTCCGCGATTCCTGTGGTGTCGCGGTAGCTGCGACTCCTGTGGTTTAAGGGCGGCGTTGATTGCTTTCCATCAGGCGGCGCGCTTGCTCGTTTGCCCTCCTATCACATGAACAAAAAACCTGCTAGTAAATGATCACCGCCGATGTCTATGGCATTTAGAGGCGCCATGATTTATGGTGGCGTGTGCGTATAAGTGCACTGTTTTACGTGTATCACGTATTAAGCATATTTTCTTTTAGAGGACGTATTATAACGCTATCAGAACGTATATCTTTTCTTTTCTATGATGGCAATTAGTTAAAACTATTATGCCAGTGTCAAGTAAAATCGTACAATATCAAATTTCTTGAAATTTATTTTCAGCTTGTCTCGTTACGTCTTCTATTCTAACAAAACTTTCTATGGACTTTTTCAGTCAACTTAAAAAGTCACGACATGCATTTACTTCATATTACTTCACTTATAAGTCTTAATCGAATTATATTGTATAATATGGGACCGCAAGTACACAATATACATAACAACATATATATAAAAGATAATAATATAAGATTATGAAGATGAATTAAAAACACAACGTCACTGATGTAAGTTGGCGGGAAAAGTCCTCAAAACATGTTTTATAATTTATTTCTCAATATCTTGGGTTATTGAATAAAATCTAATTAGTTTCAGAAACATGAATATTCATGGAATATTTGCAAACTATCTTATAATACCGCTCTTATATCGGAGCAAGTAAACCTCGTACGGATGCTATAAATTTTAGCGGTTTCCACTCTATTCTAGGATATTATTATAATACATACAAGATATTGCATTTTCCACACCATGATCTCTTAATTTACGTTGACATATATTATGACAAACAAAAAATTATTTTTATATACTCGTGAACTAATCTTGCGAAGAGGAGATTGTACACTGGAATAGCTGGTCATTGTTGACAATACCGGAGGGAAGAGAGTACGAGGACGGTCGCCAACAATATGGTCCGGCCAAGTGAGTTAAATAAATAAAAAAAGAGTAACTGAGAGAGAGAGAGAATAACTGACCGTATAGAGTTGAGTGGACGGAAGGGTAGCCTGAATCGAGACAACGTCTCAGTCTACGATTTCACTTTCATACTCAGCGATAATATGTTTCACGTCAAAATGTCAATAAACATCATTACAATACACATATATACACATTTTTAATATATAAGTATACTTAATAACCAATTGGCTCTGTAGCTGATGCTTGCGGAGTCTATAGTCTAGGGTTTGATCCCCACATCGGTATAAATATATTTATGGTCTACAGATATTTAATCTGAGTCTGGTTGCTTCATTGATTAGCATTAGACAAGCATGGTGGGTTAATGTCTGTTCCTTCAGAAATAGGGAGGCCTGTGCCCACCAGTGGGACAAATATATATAATGATGGGGCTGTGAAAAAAATAATAAACTTAATCTAGTTTTGTTGATATGAAAATATGGAATATATGATAGAACTATAAAATATAGAGTATACACACACTCTATATTTTATAGTTGTATCGAATTTTATTATAATTCAGTTTAAGCTAGAAAATACTAAATATAAAGTTGAGCGCTTTTCAGTCTTGCAATAGAACAAAAAATACAAACAGAGCGGACATAAGCACCTCATTATTATTCCAGCAATATCATAACAATCGCTGTACAGGGTCCGTTCGAATTGCATGGATTTTACGACATTTCTATTGAGCCGCCTTTCACACCGTGACGAATTTTAAATGGAAACTATTATTATATTGTCTATCCGATGTTTCCTTAATTTTAAATTTTTTTGTATGTGATAGGAAGGCAAACGAGCCAGCGTATCACCAGATGGAAATCAATCAACGGCGTCCATAGACTTCCGCAGCGCTATAGGCGTTTCAGAAGCGGAGCTGGCTTTAAAATATTGGAGCACCGTTAAAGGTAGCTGGTTCTACAGAATAGTGTTGTGTGAAACGAAAAAAAAATTTGTTTAATATAATTTTTATTTTTCATAGTGGCTGTTAGCTTAACAAATTTTTTATTATTCACAGTGGCTTATTCAAAGTGGATTGATGGAACATGCAGACTCGGAATACAAACCTGTAGGTTATACGTAATGTATTTATCACATACGGGATTGAACTCGCGACCATGGAAAGCTTTCCCATGAAACCTTTTTTTGTTGTCATTTAAGTTAACAGCGTTTTAAACAAATCCTTAGGGTAGGAGAGTACGTTGCTTTAGAAAGTATGAAATGCTCAAGTATGATTATTTTCGTTAAAGCGATGTGACTTGTTTGTCATTGTATACGAATATAAAATAATCTAAAAGGGAAAGCTAATTGCTTGGTTGAATCAATGTTTAAGGGAATTTAATTAGTTATTTTATTAATTCAAAATAGTTTTATCGTACTGGCTGCAAACCTTTGTTAGTTGGAAAAGCATTAAAAGGAGAGAATGAACCAAGTTTTGTTCAAGAATCTATATATATATATATATATATATATATATATATATATATATATATATATATATATATATATATATATATATATATATATATATATATATATATATATATATATATATATATATATATATATATATATATATATATATATATATATAGATAATCTATATATAGATAATCTTGTCTTCATGAAAACTAGACTGGAAAGTCAATTGTTTTTGGAAAGAAGAAAAAACACGGAATGCTATTAATTTATAGAAACCTTTATTTTGAGACCCTGAAATTTGCCTCAAAACCTACTAGGTCAAAAAATGTAATATGTACACATTTATTGCAAATATTTCGTTTCGTTAAAAGCGACAAATCACTATTGTCGCTTAAAAGCGACAAAACACTATTGTCGCTTAAAAGCGACAAAACACTATAGTAGTCGTCGTACCGAATTAAATACCGGTGAGAAATTTAAGGGAAGATTTAGAATTCTAAATCGTCCTGAAAAGAATATGTTAAAAAAATTGCAAATATAATTATATCGCCGAGTTCGTACGAGTTAAAAGGGGCTAAAGTGTAAATGTCTTTTTGAATTAATTCACTTCAGCACTCCTTTACATGTCGGTGTAAATGTCGTCATTTGTCAGAGGGTTCAAGTGCGCGTAAATGAGATATACGCCCGTAGTTTACGAGTCGGCTTGAGATTTTTACGAGGATCGTGTTATACAGATGTGTTCTTAAATCAATGATGTTTTACCAATTCATATGAAATCAGGCCGGAGTATGATTATTATTATGATATTACGATATAAAAACATTATTTTTGAAAGTGAAAACTTCTACAGCCGCTTTACACCACTCTGGATAGGGAAAAAATCTATGGGTATGGTTCGCGTCAGCAACATGCTAATGCTTAAGGTATATCTATGAGTAGACATACTATAAACTATGAGTAGACATACTATAAACACAGTTAATTCGCGCGCAGCTGCCTACGTACACGCATCACGCCAGCATTGTATATACCCGAAAGTATAGTATATGTGTGTGCATTGGACGCTTCATTGATGGATAAAGTTTTGTGAGTCACGTCAGCAACATGCTGTAGCAATAGAAGCATTTAATATATTACATAAACAGTTTTAAGTTTTCACTTCTGTCGGTTTTGATTTTGATTTTATTGGTGTTGTGTAAATAAAGCATACTTCAATATTTTTAGTACAGCATTGATTCTGATACACAGGATGTCCTGTGGTAGAAATACAACTTACCACCACGGGAATACGACATAGGAGCATTCGAGGAGAGCGTATATTTTCCTTAAAAGCCGGCAACGCATCTTCACAAATCATCAATAGTAAAGTGGGTTACCTAGGACATATAATCATGTCAGTCAGTCATGATACTTAATTAAGTATCATGACTCATTATATGTCAGTGAGTCATAATAATTAAATATTTGGACACCTGCTGAGTGTAGTTGTAGACTAAGATGCTTGCATTGCATACAATAAATGGATTGGATGTCAAGGTTGCCGACCAATGCCCTAGAATAAATAGGCAATTGCTCAATCAACTAGGATCGGGCTTGCGATCTGTAAGTCTTGAGTTCACATCCTCCATTGAGTATTGATGTGCAATTCTATTAGGGTGTGATACTTCGTCAGCCGAGCGACTCCATTACTACCATTATTGTTATGTGGACAGTTAAAACTTTAGCTTAGCTAAGATCCGCGACAAGCAAACAACAATAGAAAATAGACAACCGTTAAGTCTTCGTTTGTTGTCTTCCGTAGAGTCTACTATACCTGATGATGCCTCGTGTTGAGGCGAAACACGTGTTGTTTGCAAGGTGGAAAAGTGGTAGTGTGTGTTTGGTGTTGTGTATAGTGGTTGGTAGGTGGAGAGTTGCTGACGGCCGTTATTCGGTAAATCCACTTCATCCAGTAGGAAAATACACATTATTAATTTCCTATTGTTGTTTGCTTGTCGCGGATCTTAGCTAAGTTAAAGTTTTAACTGTCCACATAGTAATGGATTTCCGCAAAGTAACGCCTGACTCCTTTAATCACCATTATTGTTATATTCACGCTATCATTATGCTAATGGCGTATGTACATATAAAAAGTGTTTTTTTAAGTTAATACATTACGTGTTTCGACATAAAGTCAGATTTTTACAGTTCCAACGTTTTTATGTCGGACGGTATAGAGTGCGTTGGATGATAAGGCTCGGGTCTAACGAAATGACCATCCCGTTCCCTTTTTATATGAGGGTATGTAAGGGTAGGCTTATTAAATTACTTTATAGGGAATGGTTTTGTGCATCAGACTCTTGAATACATTTATACATACATACATATAGTCACGCCTGTCTCCCTGTAGGGTTAGGCAGAGACCACCGATCTCCATCCGCTACGATACCGACATACTCATCCATCCTTCCTCTCACATTCATCGTAGCGAAACGGCTCTCTGTTCGTCGCTTCTCGACCTCGTGGGAATCAGGAAGTGATGAGTGGCGAACCACGTCGCCGTGACTTTTTAACGAATTAGATATATTAAAATTCTTCATAGTGTATCCCACGAATGAATAAATACATTTAATTAACGTGAAAACAATTATGACTCTTATTATAATAAGTTGCCGGTGTAGAGATTTCGGCTTTACCTGTACTGTTTGTACCTGAAAAAATAAACAGAAAATTAATATTATATGTGTTATTTATAAAAAAATATACAATTAAAAAACAATGTCGCAATCTTATCATCTTAATATTTTCCTTGAACTAATGTCGCCTCAATGGACAAACATGTTGTATATTGTTACATACATACGTATATTCACGCCTATCCCTAGTAGGAGTTGGCAGAGACCCCATATTATAGAGAGAAGACCCCATATATGTGTCACTGCTGGCCACTGGCCTCCCCATTTCTTAAAGAACAGACATTAACCCACTACGCTTATGCATTGCGGATTGGTGGGTTAACCAGAGTCGGATCTTTAGGCCATGCATATATTTATCCTGATGCGGGGATCGCAGCCGCACCCATTGACTCTGTAGACTGCTGCCCCGCTAATGAGCAAAATCTACGTGTAAAAACTGTAAATTTGTATATTGTTTAGAGTTTTGTTTTTGCTATGTTCCATCTCAGATTTCCGTTTATCTCAGTACGAGGCTGCAGCCCCGCCAATGAGCAAATATCTACGTGTAAAAACTGTAAATTTGTATATTGTTTAGAGTTTTGTTTTTGCTATGTTCCATCTCAGATTTCCGTTTATCTCAGTACGAGGCTGCAGCCCCGCTAATGAGCAAATATCTACGTGTAAAAACTGTAAATTTGTATATTGTTTAGAGGTTTGTTTTTGCTATGTTCCATCTCAGATTTCCGTTTATCTCAGTACAAGGCTGCAGCCCCGCCAAAGAGCAAATATCTACGTGTAAAAACTGTAAATTTGTATATTGTTTAGAGGTTTGTTTTTGCTATGTTCCATCTCAGATTTCCGTTTATCTCAGTACAAGGCTGCAGCCCCGCCAATGAGCAAAAATCTACGTGTAAAAACTGTAAATTTGTTTAGATTAGTTAGCCATTTTGTTGTTGCCATGTTCCATCTCAGATTTCCGTTTATCTCGGTACGAGGCACTATGTGTAGAGGATTCATCGAATCATTAAACTGTAGTGGCCATTGAAAGTAAAGCTTTGGTGCTTACTTTAAGCCAGTTAGTTCCAGTAGATTGACTTGCCTCCATTTGCCGTAACTAGGTTTCGGCCCTTTCTATACATTGAGAATGTTTGCTCGTCTGTGCCAAATAAGACCATATTATAGTTATCGACGTTTGGAAATAATTTGCTTGAAATCTCTTTATCTGATTTAGTTGTATCAAATTTGTCTTATAAATAATATGTATCATCCTTAGCTATTGGGCGCTTGGTTAGGTGACTTGACTGCTGAGTGAAGCCGAGGTTTTGTAGGCAAATCTCAATAATTATGTCCGTTCGTCGACACTTCAGTTTCTTCATTGTCACTTTTACTGTTAGATTGTATACCCTGGTAGCAAATTAAGTCTTCGATTGAGCATTTATTGAAGAAATAAATGTGGATTTTTATTTATAAAACAAACAATATAAAAAAAATTAAAGTCAATTCCTACTTTTATATCCTGTTAAATATCTTATATAAGATATTTTTTAATTCCTATATAAAACTACAATTAATTTAATAATTAAAAAAATTAAATTAATTAATTAATATTTGAAAAAACTGTATTAACATCAAGTGGCATCCACTACAAGTTTAAAAAAAATGTATTTGAGTGGATAAATTAAAAGTATTTTATTAACGATTGAAAATTTGAACAAGTATACAAATATATACATAGGAGTATAGGGAGAGTGTGAACTAATTGTAGGAATTGAATAAATAAGATAAATTGATAAAAAATTACTAAAGAAGGTGAGGGGGAGGGGAAGAGGGGTGGGCCTCCGGAACTCAACGGCTCACCGGACGATGCGCGGTAATTAAGCTACCACTCAGACGCCGGTTTTCTGCGGGAGTGTGGTATTTCCCCGGGCGAGCCGGCCCTTTTGTGCTATATATAGATAAATAATATGCCATTCTTGACAAAGTATTCGTTTGTAGCATGGGTCTCCTCTTTTTAAGGTAAAATTATAATTCGAACGGCGACGTGGTTCGCCACCCGTTACGTCCTGATTCCCACGAGGGCGAGAAGCGACTAATAGAGAGCCGTTTCGCTACGATGAATGTGAAAGGAAGAATGGATAAAAAGATGGATGAGTGTAGAGGAAGGAGGGTGTGCCGGGATCGTAGCAGATGGACTTCTGTGGTCTCTGCCAACCCCTACGGGAGATAGGCGTGAATATATGTATATGTATGTATAATTCGATCAATCAAATTTGCAGATAAGAGATCATAAATATAGTACACGCCACAGCAATCCATTTATTGTTGTAACCAGCCACACCTTTCCTGTCATTAGTCACGATTGATACTCGTAGCAAGTCTTTACGGAGAGTAAACACTGTAAACTACAATCCACAATTGTAAACAATATCGAAACTATAAATCAGATGTTGGGACATTTGTTTACAAACTTCTGCCAGCACTACTGGCAAGCGATCCTGTGCTTACAGTTCGGTTTGTAAAATTATAAATTACGTATAAATTAGCTATTCTTTAAAAATTGGCACGATTTCTATATCTCACAAATGAAAACCTGTAAAGCCCTAGATTTATTTCATACCAATAAATACGCATTTAAAAAAAAACGGTCTACAAATTCTCTCATACAATAATTACTATTAAATGTATTCTACTGCTCCTCATACATACACATGCTCTCATACTACACACATACACACATCAATGACAGCAAGAATCAATTAGCTTACGGTGGTATAATGATAAGTTAAAGAAAACCTAGATAATAAGTACTTAAAAATTAATAAAAAGAATTAGGTTTTTGATGAATCAAACGGTAATAAAACATTTAAAAAGTGTATGTTGTGAAGCATTTATCAATGAATCAAAAAATGTATGTTGTGAAGAAAATTAATCAATTATTAATATTAATAAAGGGATTTTATGGATAGCAAAGGATTAAGTGACATTAAATGGAAAGAAATCAACGCTGTCTATATGTATCGACAACACAATAAGTATTGCAGAAGGACTGCCGGCATTTGAGAAATGTGGGGATTGTTTTTTTAAAGATACTAATATGGTGTCGGTTCAGAAAAAGAATACGAATAGAATTTAGTTTTCATCTGTAATCTTTGGGAGAGTTTCATCAATTTTGACGGGGCTTTCAAAAATGATGAATGAAATATATTTTCTACCTTGAGAATTTTTAGGAATCCTAAACGGGCATATGATGCAAAAAACGTAAGTGATGAAGTGTTTGTATCCTATCCATGCCCTATCGTAACCAGCTTGTATTAAAATGTTATCTTTATATTTTGGCAACGCTTTCATATTTGTATAATGTGCGACTTCGTTTGCGAGGCACGACTGAGGGACACATTCGACCATTACTATATGCAAATTGTCCCAATTGTCGGGCAATATAGTCGAGTTGCAAAACAGGCGTATGAACATACGGATAATGTGCCAAATGTTATCGCTGAATCTGAAACTTCGTAGCGATTCCGCGAGATGAAGAATTTTTTTTATGGTGTAAGAAGGCAAACGAGCAGGCGTGTCACCTGATGGAAAGCAATCAACCTCGCCCATAGACATACGCAGCGCCATAGGCAGTGCGGAAGCGTTGCCGACCTTTAGGGAAAGGGAAATTATGGGAGTGGGAAGAGGGATTGGGAGGGGGAGGATGTTGGACCTCCGGAACTCAGGCCGCTCACCGTACGAAGCGCGGTAGCTAAGCTACAACTCAGACGCCGGTTTTCTACGGGAGTGTGGTACTTCCCCGAGTGAGTCGGCCCATTCATGCTACAGACAAATAATATGCCATTCTTGATAAAGTATTCGTATGCAGCGTGGCTCTACAACTAAAAAAACTTAAAATCCAATTGCTTGGTTCAATTTCTTTCTTTTTTGCGTTTCCTTCTTTTGAATAGGACGCGCAACTTTTAATAGTATGTAAATGAGTAGTAACCGACTTCGGTAATTCTACAATTTAGCCGCCACGGGGTCGTCCTTTGTTCTAATCGAATCGAAAACGTGATAAGAAATTCCGCAGCTCGTTGCGGCTACGATAAATATACGGTCGTAACTTTTGTTAGCGCAATGTTCAGGATGCCGTCAATTTGCGCTTCACGCGTCACTCATTGTCTGTTAACAATTACTTTATACAATAGCTCCAGCTGCTACACACAGAATATTTCGCTTTATTACTCAATATAATAATATTATACTCAATATATTTTTTTTGTGTTTGTCTACCTAATTATGCATATAAATGAAATCATAAGTCCCTCATATTGTTATTGATAAATATTCATTCTAATTGTTGTGTGTAGTTGTGACTGGACTTCTTTAAATTCTTTTGCATGTATTTGTTATCTTATATTTTATTTAATCTGTAGTCAGATTTATATTATTAGTTTGTAGTCAGCGTAGTAACTGTACGCTTTGTAATAAAAAAGTAATAAAAAATAATAATAATAAAAGTAAATAAATAAATAATAATATCATATATATATATATATATATATATATATATATATATATATATATATATATATATATATATATATATACTCATATATAATATATATAGTATTATTTATTTAATATAGGATATGAGAGATAATTGACGCAACCCTTGTCCGAGGTGAATTGGCTCATGAATTGAGATTCGGAAACAGACCTCAAAACGCAGATATATACATTTATCTTAATGTTCACTTAACTATTGCTGAAAAGCTTTTCTACTAAACTAATACTGCCATCTTACTTATACAGGTGTTCCAGAACTCAACGTTAAGCCGAAACGGGGTGACAGGATTGATTGTAATTATCATGAGAAAAATCAGAAAAAAAAAATCTATCCCATGCAGTTTGAAAATTATGGGCATTTAAGAAAAACTTAGAAATCTGGTCAATCTGTAACCATTTTTCGGTTATTGTGGTTAATTTTTGTTATTTTTGTTCATTTAAACTTTGGAACCGTAACTTTAAATAACATTTCTAGAATCACAGTACAAAATAATGACACAATTGCCCCAAGATTTCTAGAATTAAGACTATTTGTTAAACTATGATAAAACTATGATACTATAAAATTTGTCGATTTTGAAAGGCCCTCCTTTAAAAAAATAGTACTAGAGTGCCTTGGCAAGTGCCATTTAAAGTTGGCGCATTTAATCAGGATTGTAAAATAGTACAATACTTATTAGTTTCATACTAAAAAAATAAAAACATCAAGTAACCCGTTTTTTGCTAACCCATTGTACTCAGTTAAAATGATTTTATTCGCACAAGCTCTTGGTAGGTTCTTAATTTTAAGATCTTCAGGTAGATTTTTTTCTGATTTTTCTCATGATGGTTACAATCAATCCTGTCACTCCGTTTCGGCTTGACGTAGAGTTCTGGGACACCTGTATATCGACGCAAAAAAGCGAAAAAGTAATAAACGGCAAAACGAAAGATTACCTTAAAAAAAACTTTTAAGATTTCTACAAAAATTGTTCAAAATCACTCAAAAATAGATAGTTTCCTTTAAAAGTACCTTTAACGATCAAAAGTACCTTTTTAAGTGATGAAGCAAAGAAAGTGTGCCGAGATCGTAGCAGATGGAGGTCTTCGGTCTCTGGCTACCTCTACGGGAAACAGGCATGATCGTATGTGTGTAAAATATATTAGATTAATTGTTTTCAAGCTTCATCCGTCAACTATACACAACAATAGGACATGTCGCCGGAAGTAGTTACGGAAGCCTCTTAATATTAGTGACGTTTTAGCCCAACGGTACCCGGAAAGCATTTCCGGACCTTCAACCCTTCTTAATGAGAATAGCGGAAATCACCCGCTCACCGGACGAAGCGCGGTAGCTAAGCTACCACTCAGACGCCGGTTTTCTGCGGGAGTGTAGTACTTCCCCGAGCGAGCCGGCCCATTCATGCTACAGACAGTTCTTGACAAAGTCTTCGTCTGCAGCGTGGCTCTACAATTCAATCTGGGGCGATCATCCAGCACTAATCTTTATATGTAGTTATATTGTTTAAATATGGTGGCATATTGCACAATATAATTCGAATAAAGAGTGATATAAAATAAATGTGTTTGTAATGACTATTTAAGCTGACAAAAGTCCATAGAAGGTTTTGGTAGAATGGCCACCATTTTATCAAGGTATATTTCAAGATACTCGATGTTATTATATTTTGCTTGACACTGGCTTATTAAATTATACCTAACTGCCCTTTAGGAAAAAGTAGTAAGGATTTTTTAATACAAATATCGAAATTATCACTTTTATTTTATTTGGTCATTATATTTTTACCACTTCGAGAATAGTTCACGCAGCAAGTTTTCTTAAATCTCTATCTATCTCCGTGTTGAATGTAGCATTAAAAACTAATTTACATTTTTAATGCGCCGATGGGAAATTTTAACGCGCGTGAAAACTTTTTTTTTCATTAGCGACTGGTTGGCAGTTGCATATTTGGCATTGTGCCAGTATTATGTTTTAAAATGTCAGTGAACTGTTTTTTGTTCTGTCACGCAATATCACGAGGCACGTAGAGTTTTTGTTGTATGGTTCCAGTATAGAATGGGACCACCCCATTTCTTCCCATGTGTCGTAAGGGGCCATCCATAAATTACGTCACAAGTTTAGCTTGTTTGTTTTGAAGTTACATGTTTACTTTGATCTCACATTTAAAACTCTAAAAAAACTTAAATAAACTAAACTCGAAAATTATATATATAACAAAAACTTAAAAATATTATTAACTCGATCGATATAACGGATATTCCGGACATTAATAATATTGCCTGATATGCCAGTGATAAATAATATTAAATATTGGGTCCGTCCGGGTCACGTGTCCGGACCGTGGACACAAGATGATTAAGTTTTGTATCTTTTATTAAGATTATGAATCGTTTATTTCTTTTACATTTGTTTTTCGTATCGTCAATTGTCTAAAATACTTGACTTTATGTTATTTTTATAAGAGATTATTTTTCAACTCAAAATAAAAATAATTGGAAAAAATTGTTGTTTTAATTTCATAACTTCTAAATATAGCATTTTAAATAATGTGAAGTGACACCAGGGGTAGTGGTTTCACAAGTGTGGCATGAGCAGGAGGGGGGGGGGGCAAAAACCATAAAATTTGTGTGACGTAATTTATGGATGGCCCCTAAGAAGAAACTATTGAAGCAAATATCAATAACCAATCTGGGATCCCCAATTTGTCGGCCATCAAAGGTGAAAATAAATGAGAATAGAAAATAATGTTTAGCAGTAAACCATTACGGCTGTACGGATGACAATGTTTTAAGTTGATCAAAGTTTAAAATAAATTTTTATTTTGCTTACTGAAGTCCATTGTTTGAGATTTGATATTAAGTTTGAAGGATTTGTTTTATTAAGTCACAATAGGCAGATGGACTGACGGTAACTTGATTTTGGGATACTTATACTCTCTTGAGTTTTTTAAGGGATAGAGAGGCAAACGAGGAAGCGTTTTACCTGATGGTACGTGATTACCGCCACCCATAGAAATCCGCAATGTTGGAGGTGTTTCATATTTTAAAAGTTTCATCCCCACCATCTGGATGAGTGGCGATCTACTAAGGTGCGCTTCTCTCGAAACTACTTTCCTCGTACCACTATTCTGTGGAACCGTCTACCTTCCACGGTCTTTCCGAACCAATACGACATTGGCACCTTCACAAAAGAAGCCTACACATACTCAAAAGGCCGGCAACGCTTCCGTGACTCCTGCAGTGTCGCAATTGTCTAAGGGCGACGGTGATTGCTTTCCATCAGGCGGTACGCTTGCTCGTTTGCCCTCCTATTCCATAAAAAAAAAGAAAAAAAGATACTTTGTCAATTGTCATTCTAGTGCTGGGCTATGAAAGTGTAAAATGAAGTAATTATTTCATTTTTATATGTGACGCGTAGTTTTTCGCAATTTTATTGCAACAATGTGTCCTTGGCATGGATATCGAGTGATATAATTTGGTACATCGGACGCGCAAATTTGTAATCTGGAACACACATTTTCTTCGTCACATACAATGTTACGTCCATTCGTATATAGCTAACTTGTTCAGACCCAACATCTATTTATTAACTAGAATCTACGATCTACTAATAAAATAATCAGTACTTTTACAGAAACTTAAAGTCAAAACGTATTTTAATTTTTAACTGAGAAAACGAGATTGTGTTCAAGTTATTTTTTTATTTTATGCAGCGTTCAGGAAATTCCGTCAAGTTCTCGTCTCTTCTCGTCGCCCATACCACAAAGTCTGAAGACAAAAGTCTCCAACCAGTGCGTCCTGCCTGTACTCTCTTACGGCGCCGCGACGTGGACACTGACAGTCCGTCTCTTCGCCAAGCTTAAAGTCGCTCAGAGGGCTATGGAGAGAGCTATGCTCGGCGTTTCTCTGGTGGACAGAATTCGAAATGAAGAAATTCGCCGGAGAACCAGAGTCACCGATATAGATCTTCAAGTTAGCCGACCGAAGTGGCAATGGGCTGGACACGTTTGTCGGAGAACCGACAATCGTTGGAGTGGAGACCGCGACTCGGCAAACTAGATGGCGATGATCTGCGCAAGGCGGCTGACAGAGACTGGATGCGTGTAGCCGAAGATGGGGCTAGGTGGCGCGCCTTGGGTGAGGCCTATGTCTAGCAGTGGACTGCCGCGGGCTGATATTGATATTGATTGATATATTTTTATTTTATTACGAGGAAAAACAAAAAAGGAAAGTTTACGACATGTATATCCTGCCATGTTTAACATATGGTTCCCAAACACGGGCAACGGAACAACTAAGAAACAAAATAAATATATGTTAAAACATTATAGAGAGAAGTACAATTGGCGTAAAGAAAGACAAAATAAGATTAAAACACATAAAAAGTTTTATCAAATTTAAAGACGCAATAACTCAGAGTGGTATCCAAGGGATGGGGAAAGGAGCAAAGAGCGACAGACAAAACGCTGGGAAGATTCAGAAGAGTTGCTGGCATAAAATTTATAGGATTAGTAAGATATAGAGCGGCATGGAAATCTTTGGAGGAGGCTTTTGTCAAACAGGCTGTCTATTCTACAAATTAAATCTTACTATTTAATCAATGATAATTAATGATACACACTAATAAAGAAGTCATTTAAAAAAAATAAAAGAGTATAATTATATTTATGATAGCGGGGCTCGGTCGGTATCTATCGGTCGGTTAGTAGGTGTTTTTTATATAAAATAAAAACTACCTCAAAGCATCGTATTCGAACTATTGATTTTTTGCAAGTAAAAACTTCTTTGGCACCATTGTCATTTGAAACTTGAAGAAATACACTGTGTCGAGCTTTTAGCAACCATGATTGGCAAGTTTTGACGCCTATTTTGATTCAATAAAATAGTTCTTTTATTTTATTTTATTTGATGGCAATTAGTTATAACTAATATGCCAGTGTCAAATAAAATACAATAACATCAAATCTGTTGAAATATAACTTATCACGTTAACGTCTTGATAAAATGGTGGCTATTCTACCAAAACCTTCTATGGACTTTTTCAGTCAACTTAAAAAGTCACGATACACGCACTTGTTTCATATCACTTCACTTATACACCTTAATTGAAATATATTGTATAATACGCAACCACAATTAAACAATATAACTGATTATGAAAATGAAATAAAAACACAACGTCACTTATCTGTTGGTGGGAAAAGATCAAAATAGTTCTATTTTTAGTATCAGAATAGTTCTATTTTCCTTGGTATCTTTCATTTTTGACGTTTCTAAACGTCTAAATGTAAGTAATCATACTTTTTGAATGAAACGAATATTCTTTTAAATTAATTAAACGAAACTCACGTAAAGCGCATTAGATAGGATTTAGCCTACGGGTGAATTTGCTATTATTCTAATTTATTTACATAATTTTCTCTTAATAACAATATTATTAATATAAAAAAAAAATCTATAAAAATAATATTATCATTAGGGTTATTAATCCTTCGTGGCGGGATAAACCAAGCACACGAAGGATTATGCTTCCAAGGAAAGGAACCTTCTCACGATCCTAGCCGTGCACAATATGGCTGCTTTTTGAATTTTGAATTTAACCCACTTATCTAAACCTAACTTGGACAGATGGGCGTCCAAATTTTTACCGATAAGTCCATTCACAGCGACCACTATGGGTACAATGACAGTTGAATCAACGTGCCACATGGCGGAAATCTCATGCGCGAGGTCTATGTATTTTATTTGTTTATCTTTTTCCGCTTTAATAAGATTCTCGTCATGCGGAACACTAATATCAACTATCATTGCCTCGCGTGTAGTTCGATCCACTATCACAATATCAATATATATATTATTCTAATATTATTGTTTTTATAGAATGTTGTTGACGTAAATTGTTGTACACTAGCATCACCTCATATACTTTCGTAGTTTCTAAATGCTAAATAGACCTAAGTTATTGAGAATTTTCTTCTTTGAATGATAATACAAAAAAATTGCTCGCAGAAATCCGAAATGAAACATTTTAACATTAAAGACTGACGTCGAGAAAGAGCATTGTTCATTAAATAATACAAAAATACATTTTAAATATATCTCGAGATCACTCAGAGAGTTCCTTTCGCTAATGGGCTTGGAAACTCTTCAAGTAGACTAGCCATTACGAGGGATCTGAGAAACTGCATAAAGTGCACTGTAAAATACAACCTGTTTCCTCGAACCATTATTAAAAGAGAGTTTTGTCGATTTAAAATGGAGAAGTATTTCTTGCCTTTATAAAGATTTGATATATCTTATGTTACTACTGTGTTTATGTGATAATAAGGTTCGTATAGATCAGGGGACAAAGGGTAAGACTTATTAGCTCAGTGGCGGGCCTCCCGTATACGGAGTCAGTGGTCGCAGTTTCGATACCCGTGTCAGGATAAATATATATGGCCTACATATATTTATTCTTGCTCTAGTTACTCCACCAATCTTCATTGGACAAGCGTGGTGGGTTAATGTCCGTTCTATCGGAAATGGGGAATATGGGAAGAAGGTTAAGAATTTAACATGTACGTGATGAAGGTAATTTATTCATCTTACAACCGTTGGAGGAGATAAGTGCTGGAGTGGCGTCAAATGTGGTGAAAATAGAAAGCTATATGCAGCTTAGGATTATATGGCACCACGGAGGAGAATTATGACCAAAAGAAGACTGCCGTCTGAAGATAATGAAGACGAAAAGAAGTTATTTTTAGTTTACAATTGGGTTTACGAATAAACGGCCATAGTATGGGAGTCATATAGAAAAATAAGGTGACTGTGATGATGTGCGTTTGCCTGTTCTGCTATAATTAATAATATAATTAATAATTTATGAATTCAACTGTACTGTGCTAGTCAAATGTATGGAGTCTTTCATATCTTCTTTCAAAATAGAATGAACTCCATTAAATATGGGAAAAAAGTTAAAGTTGGCAACCCACAGCTCATTTCCCGACGTGTGGCAGTAGCCGAGCAGGTGCCCCCGAATTTAACCAAAATACCGGCGGGCGAATTATTAACACTCGACCAAACGAGGTCGGTATGTCCCGCGCTTAATAATTCCACACTACACGGAGTTTTTTTAGTGAAAATTTTCACTAATTCACAGACGAAATTCAATTTTATTTGTTAAAATATAATTTAAAATTGATAAATTGTATTATCTAACAAATCCAGCTGTTTGCTTTTAATTTCAAATAGGCATTCTGTTTTAAAATGTTTTTTTTCAGTTTTCGCTATTACGTTTTTTTTGATAGCCGATATATGTTCCAATGCTGGGGACGGGCCTCCTCATTTCTAGACGAATGGACATTAACCCACCACTTTTGCACAATACGGTTCAGCGGAGTAACCAGTCTGGTTCGTAGGAAATATCTGAAAGGCCATATATATATATATAGTAAATATATTTATCCAGATGCGAGGACTGAACTTACAACCATTGACTCAAATTATATAAGTCTATTACCTTTACTTTACATAAAATAGGTCTTATTTTAGAAGCGATACAATAATTTGCCTTAAAGGTTGTGTAAAAACAACGTAATCACACCTTGATTTATTGTGCACTTACAAACGAGGACCGACTGTTTTTCTAAAACCTATGTATGTACCATTGCTGGGCACGGAATCTCTTCATTTCAGATCGTATAGAAATTAAACCGTAACATTTTTCTCAGGCGAAATGGCGGGATATTCAGTCTCGGAATAGCTAGCTGTAGGCCATATGTATATTCATCCTGAAATAAATAATGGAAACCGCGACCATTGAGTCCGAATGTGGAAACTTCATTATTTAGCCAATTAGGTCGTAAGATGTGATGTGGGTGATTATTTTCTTAAAATCAAAGCTAGGCATAAATTGTTAGAGGTCAGTTATAACCCTGGTGACTGTCTATGTGACTATCTATGTCTTCTTCTTCTTCTTCTAAGGGTGCCTCTCCAATTTGTGAAGATTGGCAGTCAGCTCCAAATACTTTTCTTTTTCTCCAGCGAGGCGTAAATTTGGGCAGTACTCGTTTTCCCGGTCCACTCTCGGATGTTCCTTAACCATGACTTTTTTCCACGACCAACTTTCCTTTTTCCGGTAACTTTTCCCATCATTATGAGTTGCCAGACCTCATATCTAGGATGCTTGAATAGGTTTCTTAGATAAGCAAATTTCTTTTGCTTGATGGTTTTCAAAAGTTTGCGTTTCTGATCAACTTTTCGCAGAACTTCTTTGGTCGTAGAACCAGGTGAGTTGGTGCAAAACGCCTGGCCCTGCCAGAGGTGACTCCACCTGCCTATCGTGAATATTATGGTAAGCTGTAGGTTAATTTAAGTTTTTGATTTTGTCGATGATGATGATGAAAAGGATCGACAAGCGGACTAGTCACCTAATCTCAAGAAACCATCGTTGCTCATGGACTTATTATATGAAGAATGAAACGGAAAAGTCCTACGGATTCCTGTACTCACCATAAGAAAAGCGTGCTGTAAACCTTTTAATGTAATCCAACAAATAAATGTCTAAAATTAGCATCACGGATGTATATACGCATGAATAAATATATAATTATATATATAAGGATAATATTATGCAATACATACGTACGGAAAATATGCAGTTGAAATATAAACACTAGAGTATCACAGACACAAACGGGAAATCCATTAGGGTCAAAGAAGAATGCACTCTACATCACAACCGAAGAGAATTTAGTCTTCCGTATTTAAACTGGTGCGCAACTGGACGCACGGAAGCTGCACACGCGCGGGCGCGTTTACCGACACTGACTCACGCGCATCCCTTCAGTTCTATTTTTTGAAATTTGAAATAGGAACAAAAGAAGGGGGGAGGCGAGCGCCCTCAGTCGGCGCTTCATTTAAATATAGAACGGCACAAGCCACGACACGTCTCGCTCTTGGGTTCGTTCACTCAGGAAAGCGTGTTCCGAATCAGTGATTATGATAAAATATCGATAAAAAATCGATACATTTAAATACAAAGACGGTAATTTTAGGTCTTAACTATTCACCTGATGGTGATGAAACTGTGGTCAATTCTAGTCTACACGTTCGGAAGTTTTTGAATTCGTATAACCATTTTACAATAATAAGGGAATATCTTAGTTCGTAGTTGAAAAGCACATCTGTTTTCTGTGGGAGCAGAGACTACAGATCTCCATCTGCTACGATTTCGGTACACTTTCCTTGCTTCCTCCACACTCATCACTCTCTTCATGCAAGCTCATCGAGTACTCTTGACCTGGCCTTTTTTAAAAACTTCGGCAATTTGTCAAAGCATGTTTTCCTTGGTCTTCTCTTACTAACCCATTTTTACTAGTCATCTTTCACCCATTCTCCATAATTATAAATAAAATACAAATAGAAATGAACACTAAAGCTCAATGGTTATTTTACCACTTTTTCAGTCAATAGTCTCGTCTTTGATTCTTGCATCAGAATAAATACGTTTATATGTATGCCCTACACATATTGGTACCGGGTCTGGGTGTCCCGGCAAGCCGCATGGGGATAGCCAGGTGGATAAATATTCTTCCTACTAGAAATGAGGAGTTCCCGTGATGAGCAGCGGGACATATATGGGCTGTACAAACAAATTGAAATGTTTTTGTTATTTTTAATGGAATAAGAAGGTAAACTAGACAGTTGATAGAAAACAATCAACGCCGACCATAGACAACAACGTAAGCATTGTAGAAACATGGCCGGCGTCTGTGTTATGGTTAAATTTACTTTTTGTAAGTTCTAATGTCGTACTAGTTCGGGAATACCGCTGTAATCAGAATTTTAGGGAAAAATGCACCACCGTAATAAATCTAATACGGTGGTGGTTAAGATAATGAATGTTAATGTCTGTTGACTCATGTTGTATATACTTGCTAATTTAGCTATAGTGATGTTTTCTTAGAGCTGCTAGAAGTGTAAATTGGACTATTCCCCCCAACTTATATCAGTGACGTTGTGTTTTTATGTCATTTTCATAATATTATATAATATTATAATCAGTTATATTGTTTAATAATGCTTATGTATGTATAATATGATATGAAATAAATGCGGGTGTCGTAACTTTTTAAGTTGACTGAAAAAGTCCATAGGAGGTTTTGGTAAAATGGTCACCATTTTATCAAGACTTAACTACACTTACACTTACATAGTTTCAAAAGTTTCTATATTGACAGTAGTGACATGTTATCTATATAAATAAATATTTTTGTACGAGTTCCAAAAATCCCATACTAATTGGTTTATCAATGAAGCACTATTGTTGAGGTTGAAAGGGGACAGTTTAATGAAGAATTCACAAAAAACTTAATCTTTGTTAACAGCACAATTTTACTGTGAGTCAGCATGCATACACACGGCACAGCGCCATCTTTTTTTTATGGCATATTAAGGCAAACGAGTAGGCGTGTCACATGACGGAAAGCAACCAACGCCGCCCATAAACATCCGTAATGCCATAGGCAGTGCGGAAGCGTTGCCCACCTTAATGGAAAGTGAAATTATGGGAGGGGAGGGGGAGGGGGAAGGGGAGGGGGAGTGGGAAGGGGAGTGGGAATGGGAAGGGGAGAGTGTTGGGCCTCCGGAACTCAGACCGCTCACCGTACGAAGCGCGGTAGCTAAGCTACCACTCAGACGCCGGTTTTCTGCGGGAGTGTGGTACTTCCCCGGGCGAGCCGGCCCATTCATGCTACAGACAAATAATATGCCATTCTTGACAAAGTATTCGTCTGCAGCGTGGCTCTACCACTAGAACAACATCTTTCAGATATATTACGCCATCTTTTAGATATATTACAAACTATAGTACATATCCTGGCAATCTGAACAATTTTTAAAAATTGGCATCATCTATCGATGGTTTTTGTATAAGCTTAGCGAGAACATCACTCGAAAAGGGGATTCCAAAATTCCATTTATTGCCTTGTTACTAGTAAAGATAATAACCTAAAAATAGACGTCCGGCCCTCTTCGACTTTAATAGCGCTGATTCTTCAATAGTTCCCATTCTCATCAACTGTGTCCGCTTATTCATTTTTTTGTGACAAAAAAGGAATTCCACAGACACCGTTTTTTAAATCTTAAAGAAGAAAAAAATCTGTGGCAGTCATGAGGACTGCCGACAGAAGTGAAAACTAAAAACTGTATTTTGAAATTTCAAACTATTTGTAATATTTAAAATTGAAATTTCAAAATTTTTTGAATTAAAATTCTTAACATGAATCTGATTTTCACATTTATCACTGTGTGTATGATCTGTCCCAGTTCCTCTGCTTCTTTTGTTTCCTTCTCTACTCCCATTACCTTCTTCTTCTCTTCCCTTTGTTTATATACTCACGTTAAGGTAGACTACGCATACACAGTGTTCTTGGTTTTGCTGCTTTTCATGGGCGGTGGTGGTTGCTCTTTAGTCTATGGCTACCATAAAACTAATCATTTATCTTATTATATTTATTTGAATAATAATTATATCGTGTGGTAAGGGATTTTAATAGCTCTAAAAACATATTACTTTTAATTGCGTGGCGATAAATTTAACCGGTCCGACGTTTTTCATTTCCCACCGTTTCATTGCTGGTTAGGTTTTAAAGCGACCCCCCGTAAAAACCCGCAGTTGTGACGTAAATTTTAAGTGGAAATGCGAATGAGTTTGCTGTGTCAAAACCTGGATAATTAAAAAAGTTGTCGGCTCGCACACATTTTAAGCGAATTGACGAACCATTCAAGTTAATGCGACAACTTTCCTCGCCAAGTTATATCGCTTTAAAAAATATTTTTATCTACGTCCTTGATTATTTATCTATGTTATTTCATTTTTAAAAATCGCATGAACAATGTATCTTGGTAGGAAAATACTACTAACGAAGAACTAGAGTGTAACGAAGAACTAGAATTAAAGTGTAACGGCAAATTTTATATTTGTTATATATTGATATTAAAAATTTAAAGAAGTATGATTGGACATTTGGTTCATCATAAAAACATTATTTTAAATATTATAGAGATATGGTAGTAGAGCCACGTAGAGTAATATTTTAAAGTGGTAGAGCCACACTGCAGACGAATACCTTGTAAAGAGTGGCATAATATTTGTCTGTAGCACAAATGGGTCGGCTCGCCTGGGGAAGTATCATAAAACCAGCGTCTGAGTGGTAGCTTACCTACGGCGCTTCGTACGGTGAGCGGCCGAGTTCCGGAGGCCCAACACCCTCCCCCCTCTCTCTGCCCCCCCCCTTCCATTTCCACTCGTATAACGACACTTTCCTTAAAGGTCGGCAACGCTTCCGCACTGCCTATGGCTCTATGGATGTCATCAGGTGACGCACTCGTTTGCCTTCTTATCCCATAAAAAAAAAAATTAAGAAAGAAAAAAACGAGGTAAGAACAGAAAAATAAAGTAAGCAAAGTTTACAGATCAATTAAAAAAAAAACTAAGGCAAGAGACATACATTTCAAATGTCATCAGTGTTCATTTTCGCCTGCACTTCAATGAATATATCATGAAATTTTACCAATGTTAGATTCAGCTCGGCTTACAGGACATTCCAGACGCTCGAGTCAGCTGATGCTATGTCTAGACCGAATCCGATCTGTCTGAAAGGCAGAGATTTCTATTTCGGATTGTCGGAACGTTTAAATATCCACTGTGTCAGTATCTTAGCTGGTTACGTGTTATGAGTAGCCTCATATGTTAAAAGTTTTCTTTTATATTAAATCATCTACGAGTATATTGGTATATGAGTATATAGTTTATTTTTTTATTTACACATATATTTCAACGTCGACGGTGGCGGGATTAAGAATGAATCCCCCCTCCTCGACTGAATTGCGGCTTTTATGCAGGAACAAAGGCAATATACATTGAGCATAGCAACAATATCTTTTTTAACAAATAAATGAAATTACAGAAAAACAATTCTTAAAAGATAATTTAGTATTCAAATTACATATTTTTATGAATTTTGGTTAGTTCTTAATTATTTATTTGACAAAAATTACAATTATTATAATTATTTCATATAAACCAACATTATCGTTACATAATCTGCCAACAGATGGCGCGAAAATACATATAAAAGTAGTTTTATCTATTACATAAAATAATTAACTAATGATATTAATTCTAACACGCCGACATATTCAGATACTTTTACCACTGAGCCAAGCCGTTGTGTATATATATGTAATGTAATCTTTTTTGTTAACGTCAAAACAACCGAAGAATTTCAAAAAACATTAGGTGTTTTACAATTAGTCATAAGTAAATTGTAGGTCTTTTCCCTACATCTAGCGATTTATTGACATTGATAGTTTTTATTGACTTTGCAATAAACTTATTTAAGTTAAATATATCTCGTACACATTCTTTCCTTTAAAGATGTACTTCTTAAATCTAATATCTCTAGAGTCGATGTATACCTCAAGCAAAATCCAATGATCCATTGACTTCCTAACGAATCTTTAAAAGAACTCAGTCTGTGAACGTCAATGCGCCGCAGTTGCTATACAAATTTAGAATCCGGATATCGAAGGGGACTTCACATTTTTTTTACACGCGTCACGAGTCAAGCGACAGATACTTACCACGGAGACATGCACATCTGGAAGGAACTTAATAAAGCTGGGGTTTGGGGAATCGAAAAAGTGAAATAGGCCACTAGTTTCATTTCTCTTCACTTTAAGTTTCAATTCTCTTCACTTTACTTCCACTTCTTCTTTTCTATTTTGTATTCAAGATCTTCTTTCGTATTCAATTTTTAAAACTTGCGTATTAAACTTTAAACGGGGGGCGTTGATTGCTTTCCTATCGTCTGCCTTCCTATCTCATAAAAAAAGAGTTTTTCATATGTGTTACGGAGCAATACATTTATTTAATTGTGAAAAAAATTTGTCCATGAAGAAATATAAATATAATAATAATAATAATAATATAACAGTGAAATTTTGTTAAAAACACCTTTCATACAAATTATATAAAAATATAACATATTTATTTCACATTTTTATTCAACTCTCTTTATTTAAGAGTTTGGGGAAGCAATATCTGATTTTGTCTTATAGAGAATGAGTATTTGATAGATGGCTTAGTGATGATATATATAAAAATATGCTTTATGCTACCTTAGTAACATTTTTAGGTTGACTGAGATAACGTTGACTTATAATACTTCTATAGAAAAATAAAATATTTATGTTTTCTTTAATTTTAGTTGATAGGTTTACCAGATAATAATTTATATATTAAATTAGAAATTTTATGTCACTTTGTTAAATTAGAAACAAACTCAACTTGAGTTTTTATGATGATTTATGGAGTCAGACGTTACTTTGCGAAAATCTTAGCTAAAATATGCGAAAAACGTTGAGTTTTATATATTTTTGACACTGTGTCTGACACTTTTTTTTTATGGGATAGGAGGGCAAACGAGCAAGCGTGTCGCCTGATGGAAAGCAATCAACGCCGCCCATGGACAACCGCGACACCGCAGGAGTCGCGTAAGCTTTGCCGGCCTTTAAGGTGTGTATAGGCTTGTTTTTTGAAGGTTCCAATGTCGTAACGGTTCAGAAAGACCGCCGAGGGTAGCTGGTTCCACAAACTGGAAAGAGGTTACGAGAGAAACGCACCGTAGTAGATCGCCCTAATCTTATTTATTTTTATTAAGTATCATTCTTTTTACAATAAACTCATAAGCTTTTATGCGAAAATAACCACGTTCACAGAACACATCCAGCAAATTTGTATCTTTGGCCACTACATGATAGGGCTTTTTCGATTCCCCCTTTCCTTTTTTAGTCACGCCCCATGTATTAAAGTGTTTAATTTGTTTCCTCTGATAGCTCCAAGATAAATAGCGCCGCGCGTGCCGTTGATACACACCTCCTTGTTTCGGTTGACGGATCGTATACCGAAATGAGAGTACAGTGATGGACGACGGTCCATTGGCGGTGTTTTATTGTAAAAATAGAACGGTTTTTTATGTGTCACTGGTAAGTACCGGAACTGTTCCCAGGGGACATCCGTTCTTTTGTCTGTTATCATCGCGGCCACTTTGGGGAGACGTTGACATCTTTTTTTTTCCCTTATATTTTTATGATATTGTCAAAGGCGATCAAACCGACGTCGTAATGAAAGTCGGCTTTTTTATACTAGAATACAAATCTTAGAACCTTAGTGTTCTTAGCATATTTTCTTTTTCAATTTTTGCGTTGAAACCCCTATTCCCAAATTGATTCCATCCAAACAATTCCACACATTTTTCTATAATTTACGAACGTACACATCGGATTACGCGCCACAAAAATAGTTTCATCCCCAATACCTGGACGGATGGTCGCCCACCATCTGTTTAGCCCTATTAGATTTAGTCGCAGTTTTCTACTGCGAACTGCGCAAATGTGGAATGATTTACCACCTGCGGTGTTCCCACGTAGAAACAAGATTCCTTATCTTGACTAAACTTAAGAGACGAGCATATATAAAAGTCCAGCATTTGAGATGCCCCGGCGTCGCAGAAATCTATGAGCGATGTCTCATCTTTCAGAATTTTTTACCGCTTCACCATGGGGAGTGCTCTGAGGAATCGTTTGGAATAATTCCTGCCGCCGATCCAGAATCTCTCCGTTTGGATGAGTTGCGATCTACCACGGTGCATTTCTCTCGAAACTTCTTTCCACGCACTACCACTCTGTGGAACCGGCTACCTTCGGCGGTCTTTCCGAACTGATATAACATTGTCACCTTCAAAAAACAAGCCTACACATACCTAAAAGGCCGGTAACGCTTCCGTGACTTCTGCGGTGTCGTGGTTGTCTATGGGCGTTAATTGCTTTCCATCAGGCGGTACGCTTGCTCGTTTGCCCTCCTATCTCATGAAATAAAAATGTTATAAAATACGTAGAACAGTCGATATAGTATTTTCAATGATGCATGCATGCATGATGTCTATAGGGGGCGTTAATTGCTTTCCATAAGGCGATACGCCTGCTCTTTCGCGTTTCTATTCCATAAAAATACTGCGCACCGGTGTACCAAATAAGGTACGGACAGTAAAATTTATATGCGGTTCGCTCGGCTACCAATTAATTTATGAGCTAGGGAACTATAGGATTTAGATGCCTTTCTTTTATATGGACCTAATTCTAATGAACTTATATTTAATTCCGGTCCCTTCAGCTACAGTTTGTTTTTAATAAATTATAAAAACTTAGATGAGTGACTTATTTTTCCCCTTCGCTCGCCTACCAATTAATTTATAGGCTAAGGAACTATGGGATTTAGATGGCTTTCTTTTATATGGATTTAATTCTAATGAATTTATTACAATAAATTTAATTCCGTTCCCTTCAGCTACAGTTTGTTTTTAATAAATTATAAAAATTTAGATGAGTGACTTATTTTTCCCCTTCGCTCGCCTACCAATTAACTTATGAGCTAGGGAACTATGGGATTTAGATGCCTTTCTTTTATATGGATTAATTCTAATGAATTTATTACAATAAATTTAATTCCGGTCCTTTCAGCTGCAGTTTGTTTTTAATAATATGAAAGTTTTGTTGCGTGACTTGTTTTTTCCGTTCGCTCGCCTACCAATTAACTTATGAGCTAGGGAACTATGGGATTTAGATGCCTTTCTTTTATATGGATTAATTCTAATGAATTTATTACAATAAATTTAATTCCGGTCCTTTCAGCTGCTGTTTGTTTTTAATAATATGAAAGTTTTGTTGCGTGACTTGTTTTTTCCGTTCGCTCGCCTACCAATTAACTTATGAGCTAGGGAACTATGGGATTTAGATGCCTTTCTTTTATATGGATTAATTCTAATGAATTTATTACAATAAATTTAATTCCGGTCCTTTCAGCTGCTGTTTGTTTTTAATAATATGAAAGTTTTGTTGCGTGACTTGTTTTTTCCGTTCGCTCGCCTACCAATTAACTTATGAGCTAGGGAACTATGGGATTTAGATGCCTTTCTTTTATATGGATTAATTCTAATGAATTTATTACAATAAATTTAATTCCGGTTCTTTCAGCTGCTGTTTGTTTTTAATAATATGAAAGTTTTGTTGCGTGACTTGTTTTTTCCGTTCGCTCGCCTACCAATTAATTTATAGGCTAGGGAACTATGGGATTTAGATGGCTTTCTTTTATATGGATTTAATTCTAATGAATTTATTACAATAAATTTAATTCCGCTCCCTTCAGCTACAGTTTGTTTTTAATAAATTATAAAAACTTAGATGAGTGACTTGTTTTTTCCGTTTGCTTGCCTACCAATTAATTTATAGGCTAGGGAACTATGGGATTTAGATGGCTTTCTTTTATATGGATTTAATTCTAATGAATTTATTACAATAAATTTAATTCCGCTCCCTTCAGCTACAGTTTGTTTTTAATAAATTATAAAAATTTAGATGAGTGACTTGTTCTTTCCGTTTGCTTGCCTACCAATTAATTTATGAGCTAGGGAACTATGGGATTTAGATGCCTTTCTTTTATATGGATTAATTCTAATGAATTTATTACAATAAATTTAATTCCGGTACCTTCAGCCACAGTTTGTTTTTAACAAATTATTAGAGTGAGCATTATTTCCCGATCATTTTTATATTTCTTTCAAATATGACTGATCACCAATTTCGAAAGGTATTTTTTATCTTACGAGCAGCACAAAATCCAGTCCGAGTAGTGAATGATGACTCCACGCTTAGGCCAGTACATTCAGCTGCTCTTTGGACGAGAGGTTTTTTATGTTTCGCTCGGTAGTTTTTCACATTTTTGACATTGATGGATTGGCGCAAAATTTCAAACATCAGACTCGGAAGCCCGGCAAATGGATGGATGGAAAATCTGGTACAGTCCTCTGATTTAGTGGAACTAATTCTTACTTTTACATATCATAATTATTATAAATTGATAATGAATATAACTGCGACCTCGAATAAGTTTTGACTGAGTTGATTCATCGAAAAATGATATTAGATCTTTTTTGTAGAGCTTTCAATTCTCTACAAAAATATTTGACGGAAATTGTAGTGCAATTTATAGTTCATTATTTACAAAAATAAGAAGATAAAAAAAATGTTTATCCTGTGTTATTCTTATGGGAAATCGAAAAGAGCGATGCGGACAACCTTAATATTAATATTTAGGCCTCATATTTTCAGAGGCCTATTTTGGCATCTAAACGAAACGCCCTAATATATATCCCGTTCCGTCCCGTTTGAAACGCCCTAATATATATCCCGATGTGTGAATTGAACTCCTGGCGTGGTAGCTTCGACATTAAACCATTTCGATTGTCAATATTTACTATATTATTCAATAATTTCAATAAAATACATTATTTCAATGTTTCATGTACCTGTAGCAGTGGTGAGTCTGTGTAACACGGTATATAATTTCCCATTTATATCACATTAACTTGGCCTTTGATGTAAGGTCGCCTGCGTATCTGCGGCGACCGGCTTTTAATGCTAACGGACCTAATTACTAAATTAGTTCTTGACACAAATGGAAATGCTTGTCGGCCCGTAATCTCTTTGATATTCGGATACGTTAAACTGGTACATTTATAAAGTCACGTGACGCAATATTAATATCAGGAATGTTTCAAGTTATTTATACATTAACAACATATGTAAACACATGCAATCAAATCGATGTACCTTATAAAGCGAAGAATATGTTCTGATCGTGAATGATGATTATAAAAGAAACCAGAAAAGAACAGAACAGAACACACATATGTATGCTTTAAAAGATTGTACTAGAGATGTTAGTTACATTTTATTTTATTCTCATGGGCCTAGGTAGACCATGTTCTATGACAGATCATAATTTTTTTTTGTTAACACAAAAACAGATCTAAAAAACAGTGCCATCTATTGGGGAAAGTATCTATCTAAAAAATGAAATAAACTATACAGACAAATTTCATTGAAATGTGTCTGTTTTTGAGTGACAGGCGACTTAACTTTTTGTTTGCATAAATTAAGATGTAACTGGGTACGAAAAAAATACATACATATATTTATTCTGATGCGGGGATCGACCCTGCGACCATTGACTCCGCGAGGCCCCCGCCACTGAGCCAATTGGTCGTCATGCTTATGCTTACTCGGCGAGTTATAAATATTGTTACTCATATGGATGTCTTCTTTCCGAATCATTTCAATACGTTTAGATAATACAAATACATATAATATATAGCAATTTATATCTAGCTCAATCGCTTTTCATCAAGTAAACTCATTTGTATTCAAATCGTCGACCAGAACGCCAAGGTTTGCATTGTACGAATTAAAGCTTGAGCACTCACAAAGGGATCAAACGGAGTGATGTGCAGAATAACTTTACCATTGAGAAGGCGGCGTGATTATGTCAAAAGCGAAAAGCGCTTGTGTTTAATCATCCTTAGTTGTGTCTTTCTTTTATTATAGCTGAAAGCAATAAATCACACCACCGTCAAGAATGATGGTCAGGGAGTATATTTGCCTAGCCGCCTCTCCGGTATTTATGGTATTGGTACACGGGTACGCGACCCCAGCCGCGTGAACTACTACCGTATCACTCCTCGTCTTCCGTTGCGGTAGTATCATATCCCTATCATCCTGTCTTAATACATCTTTTCTTTCACCTGCCTTTTCTTTTTTTCTCTATCCTCTCCGCCAATCCACGGTCTGCCGTGCCAAAGGTGCGTGGCTAGGGGCGAGCTTAGTCGTAAGCGTGTGGACTGTCCCGGGATCGGGCTCCCCGGGTAAATTCTGCCCCCGGGCAGAATTATTTGTTTCAAGAAATAACTTTGTTTCAAGAAATGACTTTGTTTCAAGTAATAACTTTGTTTCAAGAAATAACTTTGTTTCAAGAAATAACTTTGTTTCAAGAAATAACTTTGTTTCAAGAAATAACTTTGTTTCAAGAAATAACTTTGTTTCAAGAAATAACTTTGTTTCAAGAAAAAACTTTGTTTCAAGAAATAACTTTGTTTCAAGAAATAACTTTGTTTCAAGAAATAACTTTGTTTCAAGAAATAACTTTGTTTCAAGAAATAACTTTGTTTCAAGAAATAACTTTGTTTCAAAGTTATTTCTTACTTTGTTTCAAGAAGAGTAAAAGAAGCTGTCGTGACGAAGGTTGAAAAAGTTAGGCTTAAATGGTTTGGGCACATAGAATGGATGGATGCAAGACGACTGGTAAAAGCAATTCACGTTGCGGATGTGGATCGAAAGGTCGGTAGACAAAATAGAACATACACTGACCAAATTGCCGAAGTTCTTAAGAAAGGCCAGGTCTAAAGTATCCTTAACCGGCAAGCTTGTATGAAGAGAGTTTTGAGTTTGGATGAAGTAAAGAAAGTGTGCCGAGATCGTAGCAG
Source organism: Baronia brevicornis (assembly GCA_031353405.1). Lineage (NCBI taxonomy): Eukaryota > Metazoa > Arthropoda > Insecta > Lepidoptera > Papilionidae > Baronia > Baronia brevicornis. Next base: position 210,232 of record JASFAT010004443.1, read on the forward strand.
ATGGAGACCTGTGGTGTCTGTCTACCCCTAAAGGACACAGGTGTGATGATATCTATGTATGTGTGTGAGAAATAACTCCATGTATACTGAACATTTAAATTGATAATATGATTAATGGAATCAGGCGTTACTTTGCGGAAATCCATTACTATGAATTCAAACTTTTACTTAGCTAAGATTCGCGACAAACAATCGACAACAGAAAATTAATAATGCTTATTTTCCTGCTGGATGAAGCGGTTTTCCCTGGAACTTTTTTTATTATGTCCACTTAACAGTTGTCTTCTGTAGAGTCTACTAGGCATCTTCAGGTAGAAGATGCTTCGTGTTTAGGCGAAATACGTGTCGTTTGCAAGGTGGGAATATGGTAGAGTTGCTAACGGTCGTTTTTCGGTAAGTTTTAATTTAAGTTTGAAGTAAATCCAATTCATCCAGCAGGAAATCTTATTAATTTTCTGTTTTTGTTTATTGGTCGCGGATCTTAGCTAAGTTTTGAATGCATAAATTGATAATAATTTTAAATATAGTTTTAATTTAAATATATTTCTATAAAATTTATTCTTAATAATTTTTGCGTAGGAATCCAAATTAGGAAATTAGAGACTCCAAATATTCCAAATACGTACCAGATATTCTTTCAGACGCCACCTTGAGCTGAATCATCATAAAATAATTTTGGCTGTAATGAAAATTTATCTCGTCGTTGGTGAAACGTGACATAAAGCGCGTACGAATCATAAGTTCCACGTAACATACGTTCCACTGCTACGTATACGTGACGTTGTACCTGTTCTGTGTGTAAGCCTTGTTAATTCTCTGAAAGTTTGATTTATTTAATTAATGTTTGGTAAGTCGTCCAACAATTTTACAGCTTTGTTAAAGTAATATTAAATTTAAACCAAATTGGTTCAGTTGCGACGACATAATTGGCTTAATGGTGACGAACTAATAGGCTCAATGGTGACGACCTAATTGGCTTAGTAACGAAGTTACTGCTTTCAAAGACAGTAGTTGCGAGGTTTATTCTTTCATCAGGACAAATATACATATGTATGATATACAGGTACTCTCGTTTGGATCTGGGGTAAAATAATGTTAAATTTAAACCAAATTGGTTCAGTTGTGAGGACATAATTGGCTTAATGGTGACAACCTAATAGGCTCAATGGTGACGACCTAATTGGCTTAGTAACGAAGTAATTGCTTTCAAAGTCAGTACTCGCGGGTTTTATTCTGTCATCAGGACAAATAACCATATGTATTATATACAGGTACTTTTGTTTGAGTCTAGTCTAGGGGTCTTGTCAATCCGTTTGTGACAAGCGTAATGGATTACAGATGAAATCCAAACTCGAGTATCAGTCCCTGATATAGCTCTTAGATAATGGACTGGTCACATTTGACAAAGTACCGACACCCGTTTGAGTAGACGTGTGTTGGAGAGGAGACCAGGCTTCAAATAGTGTCGGACGCGTCCCGGCTAATAACAGTGACGAATATACATTATATATGGTACAATTGACTCAATAGGGCTCTCTGTGAATTAGCACCTGACAATTTATTCACATGGATCGTCACGGTCTATGCTGAGCGAGTTTTTTAATGACATCACACTACTACTCATTTTGATAGTGGTTGAGCCACGCTGCAGACGAATACTTTATCAAGAATGGCATAATATTTGTCTGTAGCATGTATGGACCAGCTCGCCCGGGGAAGTACCACACTCCCGCAAAGAACCGGCGTCTGAGTGGTAGTTAAGCTACCGCGCTTCGTACGGTGAGCGGTTGACTACCGGAGGCCCAACACCCTCCCTCTCCCTTCCCCCTCCTCTTCCCCTCCCCTCCTCCACCATAATGACAATTTCCTTAAAGGTCGGCAACGCTTCCGCACTGCCTATAGCGCTGCGGATGTCTATGGGCGGCGTTAATAGCTTTCTATCAGGTGACGAGCCTGCTCGTTTGCATTTCTATCCCACAAAAAAAAGTATAATACAAATATTTCGTTAACTCAGGAGAAAAAAAAAATATATTACATTACTCCGGACAGGTTAACAAGATTTACTTAATGAGTGCCGACGTCGACGTAAAAACAGGAAACGTTTGCTGAAATGAGACTATATAAAGTCGAGTGTCAAGACTGTCTCTCATTAGCGAAGATCAACTTCACTTCAGGTTCGTAAGAAATTTAATACCGCTTATAAATACGCTACGAGTACTATAAGATGTACTTTGTCGAGTACTTAAGGGTACTTGAAATTTTGATTGTATTATGAATTGTAATTTTGATTCGGCTTTACAGTAACGTCTGAGATTTTTTTCGCCGTCCACATATTTGATCTACTGCTCAACACAGACCTTTTCATTTCTGATGAAACAGACATTAATCCACTGCATTTGTCTAAGGCGAGGAGACTCAGATTCTAAAGAAATGTAAGTATTACATAATTTCATATTATATAAATAAAATGTATTGTTAAATTAAATAAAATAAAATATATTTACGGAGCAACATAACAAAGCTTTTTATTTCAGAACAAAGTTTTTTATTTCTAATATTAATGATAAATGGAGTCAGGTGTTACTTTGCGAAAATCCATTATTATGTGAACAGCTACAACTTTTACTTAGCTAAGATCCGCGACAAAAATAAAAAAAAATAATAATGTGTAAAATACATACACCGGGAGAAGTGGATTTACAGATAAGTTCTCTGAAATGATAACTAAATGTTACTGAAAAACTCCTGTCATTAACTCTCCAATTCTCAACCACTATTAACAACTATATGGACAGTCAAAAGTTTTACTTAGCTAAGATCCGCGACAAGCAAAACAAAAACAGAAAATTAATAATGTGTGCTTTTTCGTTGGGTTTAGTGGATTTATCTGGAACTTAAACCAAAAACTTACCGAAAATCGGCCATCAACTCTCCACCCACCAACCACTATACACAACGCCAAACATACACTATCACTTTTCCATCTTGTACACGACACGTGTTTCGCCCCAACACGAGGCATCTTCAGGTATAGTAGACTCTACGGAAGACAACCGAAAAGTCTGTCCATATAGTGATGGATTTCCGCAAAGTAACGCCTGACTCCATTAATAATACTATTAACAACACCAAACCAAACACACACTACCACTTTTCCACCTTGCAAACGACACGTGTTTGGCCTCAACACGAGGCATCATCAGGTTAGTAGACTCTATGGAACACAACCATTAAGGGTTGTTCCCTGTAAATCCACTTCATCCAGCAGGAAAACACACATTATTAATTTTCTATTATATTTTATCTGTCGCGGACCTTAGCTAAGTAAAAGTTCAAACTGTCCACATAGTAACGGATTTCCGCAAAGTAACGCCTGAGTCCATTAATCATCTTCCTATCCTATATAAAATTACTCTGACATTTTTGAAATAAATTTCCTTCGCCATAACACCTACTGCAGGTAATAAAAGAGTAACAGTTCCTCGAGGAAAGAATAAACTGTATTACTCGTTGTATGTGAAAGTATTTGAAGCAGAAACAGTCTTCGCGTTAAGAGTTGTACTTACGATCTCAAGAAATGTGTTCTACTGTGAACTGGACGAGCTGATATTTAACAAGAATTCTTTTAAAGCATGGATGGCATAATAATTTAATTTTTCACAACCCATATATTTCCCACTGCTGGACACGGGCTTTCACCAGACTTGTCCAATGCCGATTGGAAGGGATAACCAGACACGGAATAAATACATGTGGACCATACATGATTTAGTTGTTTTTCATTTTATTTTATTGTATGTGTATGTGTATATGAGTATGAGTAGTAGAATATATAGATGTATGTGTATGTGTCCGTATCAATGTCTTCCCTGTGTATGGACCATAAATGGTACACGCGACGCGGAATGAGTTAAATAAAGTTTCCACAGAAATGAAAATTTAGCATAATTTGTAGTACACACTCTCAAAATTGTCTAACAGTGCTAAACTTCTAATCTGAATTATTATGTTGTTTGCTAGTGGCCATAGCTTTGCAATCAAGCGCTTGGTCTAACTTTGTCGAGCGCTGTCGCAAATAGAAGCCTTTGTGGCGATGTTTTTGTACGTGCAAGTTAAAGCGGAAATTTGAGTTGCCAACAGCGAGTGACCGAAGTAGAGTTTTAGTGAAATTTCAATCTCGCCAATCTAAACATTAAGGAAATGACAATATAAAATCCGGCTCGAAGGATCAAAAAATGATAATGGTTATGACGATGTAAACTGAAGTATGAAGTACCACATTCCCGCAGAAAACCGGCGTCTGAGTGGTAGCAGTTTTTTTTGGAAGTTAAAGGTGTGAATAATGAAAGGGGATTTTTTTTATGGGATAGGAGGGCAAACGAGCAAGCGTGTCACCTGATGGAAAGCAATCAACACCGCCCATGGACAACCGCGACACCACAGGGGTCGCGGAAGCGTTGCCGGCGTTTTAGGAATGTATAGGCTTGTTTTTTGAAGGTTCTAATGTCGTAACGGTTCGGAGAGACTGCCGAGGGTAGCTGGTTCCACAAACTGGTGGTGTGTGGAAAGAAGTTATGGGAGAAACTATGAATAGGGGATGAATGAGAGGATGAATTAGGGGATGAAATGATGGAAAGGGGAATAAGAAATATAGGAAGCAGAAATGCAAAATATAAAATGAAAAAATATATATAATTATTAAATTTTGCCTCTAAATTCCATCATTAGTAATTATTTCTACCGAGCGTTTCAATTTCGTTTAAAATTCTTAAAAGCCGCGGTATTGTATTTGTCTTATCATTCTCACTTTGCTGCCATGCCATTGATTTACTCTTTGAAATTGAATTCAGCCAGCTTTCACTTGAACGTGTACCAACAGAATAAATCCTTATCAAAATATTATGCTACGTTATTTTTTTTTATAGTTTGAATCTTATTATTTCAAAATCTAACACATATAAAAGAAACTTTATCTATTATTGTAAATTTACAAATGAAACTTATTGCCTAATTTAATTCCTACTTTTTTCTTTTTAGCAAAATGCACACCTCTAAGCACATAGGATACTATGTATATTTCAGCGTCGATCGTGGTGGGAATTAGAATGAATCTCCCCGGACTGAATTACGACTTCTCTACACAGAATTGATAAGGCAAACAAAGACAACAAACAATGAACGAAAAATCTAAAAAAAGCTTCAGCATAGCAACAATATCTTTTTTAACAAAACAATTCTTGAAATACAGCTCAATAGTCAATAGTTTTAAATAATTTAATTTACACAAATTACAATTATTTTATATAAATCAACATTATCCTCACATAATCTGCCAACAGATGGCGCGAAAATACATATAAAATTATTTTTGTCTATTGCATAAAATAATTTTATTAATTTTAAAACGCCGTCACATACATATGTAGACGCTTTTCGCACTGAGCCAAGCCTTTGTGTTTAGCAATCACAAATCTTTTATAAAAAAATATTTAAAAAAAGCACCAAACTTCTATAAAAAAAATATTTTCAAAAACAAAATCTTATTCTACGTCTACATAATACAATGAATCACTATTAAAGTTTTCAGTTACTAATATGTATGTATATAGAAGAAATCGATTGTGATATATTTAGTTATGCTTTACTGCACATTTCAATCTCGAAAAAGGTTTGAAATTCCCGAAGCAGCGTATGCACCACTGACGAAATCCTGATTACAAAGCTCAAAAAGCTAGCGTTCGTGAAAACACGCGCGTGTTGAGTGTCAAAGTCTGTTGATGCCGAGTGATAATTATTCTCAGCTGCATTTTGCGAGATAATGTGCATATGTGTGTACCTTAAAAATATAAACTACGCTTAACGAAATCCATTACAGTGACCGGCAGACATATAAACAAAAAAGCCTTCCATAAAAATAGATTTTCATCATTTCATCGACTAAAAGTGTTTAAATAGCGAATTAATGTTTGTACCTATAGAATGTGGACAGTGAAAAGTTTTACTTAGCTAAAATCCGCGACAAGCAAAACAATAACAGAAAATCACGCATTATTACACAAGAAAAACACACATTATTAATGTCTGTTTTACTGCTGGATAAAGTGGATTTATGTGGAACTTAAACCACTTCCTTCCGTGGATGGATTTCCGCAAAGTAACGCCTGACTCCATTAATAATGTACCTATAGAATTTTCGTTAATTAATAGTTAGAAATATTCAAATTGGTTTTAAGAGTTTTAGTAAATAACTTAGTTATTATACATAAAATATTATACATAAATACTGACACTACTTTTACTTATTTAGTAAAAGTAGTGTCAGTATTTCTGAGAATTCACCTTCTGAGAATTCTTCTAAAAGGATACCGCTTGTGGGTAGTGTGTGTTGCTCCCCGACTAGATAGAGTGATGATCTACGCAGAGCGACTGGCAAAAACAGGATTGTGGCCAAAGATCGGGTTCAATTCATTAGTGGACTCTCACAGGCTACGATAAAACGGTACCCCATCGTTTTACCATGTTGCCAGTAGAAAAGTCCATAGGGTAGATAGCTTGTAAATGAACAGAAAAGCATATACAACAATACCTCGCTTTGCGTTGTTTCGTTTTGCGTTTTTTCGAAGTTGCGTCGCGGCTTAATTAGTACTAATTTTCACTGTGCGTCGTAAGATGTTCGAGGTTGCGTTGTTTTGGGTTCGAGTCTTTAATTTTTTTTTAAATCTTCTATTTTTTCTATAAGATGGCAACACTTTTGTTTGAAAAAGAAAATAAGCTGTTCAGCAAACATTGGACCAATTTTTTGTGAAAGAAAGCCGACTTATGACAACAGCCACTATGGACTCATCAGACAGTGATTAATTTTAATTATGTTTGTCATAAATTAATTGAATAGTTTATTTTGTTTTAATTGAATACGTTTTTTTTGTTTTTTGTATGTATGTAATAAAATTTTATATTATTTTTGTTTTTTAAATGTTTACTTTGTTCAATTTTCTTTTTAAAAAGTAGTATTTTCGTAATCCTGGAACCTATCTTCGATCTTTACATGGTTTGCTATAGAACATCTTAATTCACTTTGCGTCGTTTCAATTTGCGTCGTGTTTTTTTGGAACGTAACCACGATGCAAAGTGAGGTATTGGTGTAATCTCTTTTGTTATTTTTTTAAAACCCTCTAATTGTAATAATTTTCAAAAGAACTTATCTTCATGCGTGAGATTTAAAATTACTATTCTTATTTCTCGTGTTATAAGAACTCATTATCGTGTACAAGATACTAGGCACGACCTAATACATAGCCTTTCGGCACACCGTAGCGGATAATCTCCTTGTAAAATAACATTGTAATAATCAATATTCGTGTCACGTTGTCGACCCACCGACGTGTATCGAAAGCTCGAATTAACTAGTGTTTTATTGACAATTTGCTGGAATATATTATGGTATGGCGTTCCAATTCTAACCATGTTTATATATATATATATATATAAATATATATATATATATATATATATATATATATATATATATATATATATATATATATATATATATATATATATATATATATATATATATATATATATATATATATATATATATATATATATATATATATATATATATATATATATATATATAAATAATCTAATTATATATGGTAGATATTTTTGTTGTATTTCCGAAGGGGTTGGCAGAGACCACAGAGCTCCATCCGCTACCATTCATCGCAGCGAAACGACTCTCCATTAGTCGCTTCTCGCCCTCGTGGGAATCAGGACGTGACGGGTGGCGAACCACGTAGCCGTCATTTTCAACAAATTAGGTATATTAAATTTGTCTTACTGAATCCCATGAGCCGCAAGGGAGGATGGAGGTTAACCCCAGCAGGGCCCTTCATGCTGAGGTAAGGCACCATAGTACCTGGGGGAGCCCGATCCCGGGACGGTCGGCACGCTTGCGACTTAGCTCGCCCCTAGTTACGCATCCATTGCTACGGCAGACCGTGGATTGGCGGAGAGGAAGGGAAAGGACAGAGTAGAAAGGAAAGGGCAGGAAAGGAAATGCGGATTGGGGGGGTTACCAGATTTGGAATAAATATTTATAAATCCGGAATAAATATTATTTCGATGCGGGGATCGAATCCGCGACCATTGTCTCCGCGGGTGGAGGGCCCCGCCACTGAGCCAATCGGTTGAGCGTATTTAATAATTGTAAACCCATGGTACGATGGAACGGTTCGACCGGGGAAGGTCCACGCCCGTTCAGAATATCGGCGTCAAGCACAGATGTGTTACCGCGTTTCTTACCCCCTGCTTTATTTCCTCTTCTTTCTTCTCTTCTTTCTTCGTTCCCTATCCTTAAACCCTTTTTTCCTCCATTCTTTACACTCTTATCCCAAAGTATATATAGGCAACGTAGACTCAGAGTCTCGCACATGTTTATGAACCGCGGTGGTCTTTACCACCACATTTGCCAATAGCTTCCACAAAAAAATACCGTTTTAACCATTCGAAATATACACGTATGCACGTGTACACGTATTATTTTAAAACTGTAGGGTTTATTCTTAACTTTCAATCAAAAATACCAAACTCATAAAAGGCATAAAATTCACTTAAAATTTCTTTACCTCACAGTTTTATCCTGGTTTCACCCGGTTATTTCCGGTCACCCGGTTACAACATAAGCTATTCATTCATTTGCAAACAACTCCTTTCAACGGTAAGGCAAACAAATCTTATTTACGCGGCGTAAATATTGTGTTTTTTATTAAAAAAAATAGAATAATTAGTAAACAGGATACTTGATGATAATCAATCACTAATGCCCATACATTTACGTTTAAGTTAAAATACATTTTTTTTTAAACTTGTAATGGATGATATTTGATTTTAATACAGGTTTTCATACAAGTCAAATATTAAAATTTTTATTTATTTTACTTGTTTCTTTTTAATACTTTATTGTACACAAAGCACGACATACAAGAATTAAAAGGATAGAAGATGTACAAGGGTGAGCTATGTTACTTGTTTTAAATATTTTTTAAATTTTTACATGTTACCTAAAATCTTCGCTTCCATTACCGCAGTGATGCTTAAGTGGGTTCACTGTTGTAAGGCAGATAATACCTTTTCCTCTTTATCTGAGTTCGCATTTAACTTTTAGATTTTCCGCTTGCTCATCCCTTTTTGACAGTGTCTATATTTAAGTTGCGAGTTTGAGGTAGAGAATTGTTAAAATATTTATTTAGGCAGAACACTCATAGTAAAGTTTGCGAGGGATCGTTTGAAATTACATAATCATACTGCCTTCAGGCATGTAAGAAGGTGCATCTAAACTTACCTAGTCAATTTTCAGTTCCATCCGGACGAATTATATCCATCCTGCTGATGGACAAACGAGGCTTTGACAATCAACAGAAGTTAGTAGAGTGTCACTCTTCTTTTACTCCCTGAAACGGAGAAAGTTTCTATTTGCTCATAGTGGTAGAGACACGCTGCAGACAAATACTTTATAATATGTCATATGTCACATAATATTTGTCTGTAGAATGAGTGGGCCGGCTCGCCCGGGGAAGTACCACACTCCCGCAGAAAAACCGGCGTCTGAGTGGTAGCTTGCCTACCGCGCTTCGTACGGTGAGCGGCCGAGTTACGGAGGTCCAACTCCCTCCCTCCGCTAAGCACCCTCCCTCCCCTTTACCCTCCCCCTCCCATTTCCACTCTATCAGCTGGATCTAATGACACTTCCCTTAAAGGTCGGCAATACTTCTGCACTGCCTATGGCGTTGCGGAAATCTACGGGCGGCGTTGATTGCTTTCCATTAGGTGACACGCCTGCCCGTTTAGCTTTCTATCCCATAAAAAAAATGTTGTCATTTACGACACCCACGGGCAAAATTAGATAGACCTATTTTATTTCGCGAACCAAACAGCGTTGCTGTACGGTACTCGGTTTATCATCATTAATAGCTTGCGGCAGTCCATTTCTGGACATAGGTCTGTCATGAAACGCCATCATACTTATAAGCAAATATTTTAAGAGGAAAGTCACTTTGAAATTTAATCGAGGACCGTCAGAGAGAACTGCCTTAGTGGCAAAGCTACCGTCTTCGGAGTTAACGTCGTGGGTTCGGGATAAGGCCTGACTTTATGGTACTGCTAAACATAAGCCTCCCCCAAGTAGTGCATTTGGTTATTTAGCAAATATTTGGAGAAACAAATCAAATAATAGATCCATCAAGGAACTAATTGGCCAAGCAGCGAACATACCGTCTTCGAGTCGATGGTCGCGGTTTCGAGATAACGCGACTTGACCTAGAGGTATTCTGCCCGAGTCTGGGTGTCCCGTCAATCAGACTTGGACACTCGGGGTGGGTTAACGTCAATTACTCCGAAGATAGGAATGGACAGCTGGACACATTATGGACAGTCAAAAAAAAAAGTTTCATCTCATGTTGTTTTGTAGTTCAGTTCAGTTATATTACATGTTGATAAAGAATATGAAATTTAATCTTCATACTATAAACGTTATTTCGAGTCGCCTTTATATAATACTAGCTTTTGCCCGCGGCTTCGCTCGCGTGGAATTTGGTCTGCCACATTAAGTTTCGTGACAGATCATTTTAAATAAATATATTGTTATTACTTAATTTATGGTTCACAATTTTGGTCATAGTGGCTTCCACATAAATGTAAATTTCTACTGTCGCGGACTTTTATTTAGAACTATTCAAGACAAACAATCCTACGGTACATCATCTTTGTGTAATTCCAATGATTTAGGCAGCATAAAAAATCTAGCTCTCAAAGGCTAGATTTTTTTTCCGACTTAATTGATATGTATCATTATATTACGACTAAAATTACATAAAATCATTACAAATTGTAGCTTATATGTTATTCCGATGTATAACCTGTATTACTGTAAAGTTTCATCCAAATCTGTGTAGTAGTTTTTTCGTGAAAGAGTAACGAACATACATCCATACGTTTACATTAAGTAGGATTTGTTTCAATTAATGTATTAGGCAAGCAGTAAGTACTGACGCTTGGGTTAGTTTGTGGCTGACGTAGATCAAGTTAACATACAATATTACTTCTTGGTTTATTGCAGACAATACTAGAACAATGTTCATACAAAGATTTATTAAATAATTATTTTATAATAGTTATTTATTAATAATTTATAGTAGTTATTAATTGCTATCTACAATGTTTATACATTGATTTTTAAATAATTATTTATATATACTTTATGATAGATATCTATAAATAGTTATGTACGACGAGTTTTAATAAACCTAATTTATTAAAAATGACGGCGACGTGGTTCGCCACTCGTCACGTCCTAATTCGCATAAGGGCGAGAAGCGACGAACGGAGACCCGTTTCGCTCCGATGATTGTGGGAGGAAGGATGGATGAGAAGATGGATGAATGTCGAGGAAGCAAGGAAGGTGTGCCGGGATCGTAGCACATCTATAGTCTATGCCTACCTCTACGGGAAACAGGCGTGACGATATGTATGTATGTATGTATTTTATAAAAGGTATATATATGTACATATTCCATCTCTGTTTATACATAGATGTCATACAGTTCATTTATCATACAATTATCTATCAATATTTTCTTGCTGATATTGTATGATCATAATTATAATAAAATAGAAATTTATAATTTCCACTACAAAAAACATCAAATTTTTAGACATAAAATAAAAGCATTCTACTTTAAATATATTTTTAACAGCTCATATATATCTCACTGCTGGGCACGTGGCCTCTCCATTTATGTAGGAAACGACACTTATCCAAGACGCTTGTCCAAGGCTGATTTGCGGAATATCCAGATTAGGAGTAAATATCTGTTGGCCATACCTACATATATTTATCTGGATGGTGAGATCGAACCTACAACAGGTCACAAGAAGCGGTAGCTTCGCTACTGAGCCTATTATGTTCTTGTATTTTAATATAAATCTAATTAAAGACTTGAAATAATTTGATAGTAAACTTTTTTTTACTTTATTTGCTCTATATAATTCGGGCTCTATTGGTAAAGATTGCACTTGTGATATAGGGTCGAGGTTTCATTTCTACCATTGGGCTATTGATGCTCCGAGGAATTCTATGGAATACTTAATTCCAGTCGTTGAATTCCACCACCGCACAACTAGACGTAAAAAAAATTTCATCTCCAGCGTTTTTTCAGAAACTCCACGCACCACTAACCTGTGGAACTAGCTATCTCCAGCGGTGTTTATACCGATACGACATCGAAACCTGCAAAAGACAAGCCTGCACATTCCTCAAAGGGCGGCTACGCTTCTACAATGTCTATTGTCAGCGTGGTCTTCGAGCGGGCGCGTCGCCTGATAGATAGCAATTTTCACCATGCGACGCGCCCATTTGCCTTCATATTCCATAAAAAAACCCACCGAGGGTTTACCACAAATCAGTGAAAACCAATGAATGCGGAATGCGCATGTTAATTTATTTAATGAAAAACGATAAGCTCCATCCAATTGCTACAATTAAATAAATGGAATCTCTCGAAACTCTATATAACGAACTCGCGGATTATATATCTGACAGTGTTAACGAAATCGATTTTGTAATCGAAGTTTTTTGTGTGTATTATTTAATGTATAGTAGAAAGAAGTAAACGCAATACGTCTTTAATCATGTGGTTAGATAGTGGATGTTGATCCATGGATGGTGGTAAAATAAAAAGGCAACATTTTGACCAAGCGTAGCGACTACGGTTACGTAAATCGTTTTTAAACTGAAACTTTCATAGCTAGACATAGAGCAGTGATTTTTTTAAATTGTTGATTACGATGAGTTTTTGTATGGATTTTTATATATTTTTTTGTAATTATCTCTCTTTTTTTTCTTTGATGGCAATTAATTATAACTATTATGCCAGTGTCAAGTTTAATACAATAACATTACATCTCTTCAAATATAACTCACGACAGTAAACTTATCAAGTTACGTCTTAATAAAATGGTAGGTCAAAACTTTTTATGGATTTTTTCAGTCAACTTAAAAGTTATGATACACGCATTTATTTCATATTACTTCACTTATACACCTTAATCGAACTATATTCTATAATACGCAGCCATAATTAAACAATATAAATATGTATATATTATATTATAAGATTATGAAAATGAAATAAAAACACATCGTCACTGATGTAAGTTGACAGGAAAAGTCCAAGAATTATCAAGAAATTGTTGTGTATTACAAAATGAATATGGAATTTGTCTTCTTCTTCTGACAACACACACAAACATATATTGTCTTCTTACAACACACACACACACATGTGTGCGTTGTAAGACTTCAATAACAAAGGAAACGTAGCACAAGTGGTAACATTTAAAAAAACATATAATTCATGGAATAGGAAAGCAAACGAGCAGGCGTGTCACGCCGCCCATAGACATCCACAGTGCCAATGGCATTGCGGGAGCGTTGCCGGCCTTTGAGAAATGTGTATGGCTTCAGAAACGTCGCTGGAGGTGGTTGGTTCCGCAGGGTAGTGGTGCATGGAAAGAAGTTACTGGAAAAACGCACCGTCCAGTACAGTGCAAAAGCGTTGCCGGCCTTTAAGACAAATGTCATAAGGGGAAAGGGGGAGGGAAGTGGAGGAGAATAGTGGAGGAAGTGAGGGGGAACTGAGGGGGGGGAGTGAGGGGGAAGTGATTGGGGAAGTGAGGGGGAAGTGAGGGTGGAAATTGAGGGGGGAAGCGGAGGGGAGTGGAGAGGGAAGTGAGGGGAGGGCGTTGGGCCGCCGAAACTCAACCGCTCACCGCATCTAGCACGGTAGCTAAGCTACCACTCAGACGCCGGTTTTCTGCGTGAGTGTGGTAATTTCCCCGGACGAGCCGGCCCATTCATGCTACAGACAAATAATATGCCATTCTTTACAAAGTATTCGTCTGCAGCGTGGCTGACTCTGCCACTTCTAAAGGGAATCGCAGTGCATTTAAGTTGCGCAGAACTTGAATACCCTGATTCGATTGTCGGGCCAAAGATATGCATTGAGCTAAACAGCAGACGCTGTTAATGCCTGAGGGATAGTAATTGGCGACCGGTGCCAAATTGTTCTGATATAGAATGGCATGCACGACGCCATTAGCTTAATGGGCTTGATACAGATTATGCGAACAATGTGTACAGTTAATTGTATAGTAAATAGCAATGATTTCTGTATTTTTACAGTCAATATATGTAAAGGCCGGCAACTCTGACTGATTCAGCGCCAGGAATTATTCCAAGCAGTTCTTGAGACACTCACCATAGTGAAAGCATTAAAAAATGCTGAGAGATGAGATATCCCTCCGCAGTACTAGGTAATCAAACTGTTCTGTGAGAGACAAACTGATCTATTAATGTGTGCGTGAAGATGATATCTCCCGGTAGGCTTATGTTCTCCTGGTTAGTACTTAGGTATGCAATACTTTTCAAAATCGCAAAAAAGAAACGACCGAAAGTTTTGATAACAACACGTCCGTTAGACGATGATGAAGAAACTAGAAGTAATAGGAAGAAAAAAATATATCATTTTTCAAGTTTGCTTTATATTTTTTTGTTTGTTGACCTTCCCTGTATTACAGCGAACAAAATAAAAAAAAATTCAAATCGGTCGAGCCGTTTTTGAGTTATATAGCGAGATTAACAAATAAGCTCTCCATTTATATATATACATATATATATATATATATATATATATATATATATATATATATATATATATATATATATATATATATATATACATATATATATATATATAAATTTAAAGTTGTTCATTTCGCTTATTTGTCGTGTAAAGAAAATCAAATGTAGATACAAATAATCCAAGTGAATTGCCGAGGGACTTTCATTGTGAATCGGCTGTACGCCAATTCTTAGTCTCATCCGACAGTTGAGAGCTCTCATCCTCACTCCGGAACAGCCGCTCTCAGTTCAATATAGTGGGGCGACGAAGAGAGCAAAAACGATGCTATTGCAAAACGAAAGAAATTTTCAACGATAAAAGTAGTTCTCATAAAAAACTTTATTTACAAATCTATATAGGTACATATAATAATAATAGAAAACAATCATGCTACATTATACTGGGATTTATTATCATAGTTCGGCATATTGATGCCAATAATAGTGTTTCGCATGATGAGAATCTCATAAAAGCGGATAAAGTTCTTTCTTCTAGTGGTAGAGCCACGCTGCAGAGGAATACTTTGTCAAGAATGGCACATTATTTGTCTGTAGCATGAATGGGCCGGCTCGCCCGGGGAAGTACCACACTCCCGCAGAAAACCGGCGTCTGAGTGGTAGCTTGTCTACCGCGCTTCGTACGGTGAGCGGTCTGAGTTTCGGAGGCCCAACACCCTCCCCTTCCCACTCCCACTCCCCCTCCAAATCCCACTTCCACTCCCATAACTTCACTTTCCTTTAAGGTCGGCAACGCTTCCGCACTGCCTATGCCGTTGCGAATGTCTATGGGCGTCGTTGGTTGCTTTCCATCAGGTGACTCGCCTGCTCGTTTGCCTTTCTATGCCATAAACATAAAAAATAAACAAAGATGAAAAAAATATAATATATTGACGTCACACTTGAAATTTCTGTCATGTAAATGAAATTAATGGTAAAAAATTTGGACGCCCATCCGTCCAAGTTAGATTTGGGTAAGTTGGCTAAATTAAAAACTCAAAAAGCAGCCATATTGTGCACAGATAGGATCGTGAGAGGTTTCCTTTCCGTGGGTGCCTAAATCCTTCGTTGATAAGGGTTATGTTCCTACGAAGAATTAATAACCCTGTGTGGACAGTCAGAACTTTTACTTAGCTAAGATCCGTAACAAGCAAATAAAAACAGAAAAATAATAATGTGCATCTTCTATTTTAATATTAGGATTTACGGGGAACTTAAATCAATTATTACCGAAAAAATGGCCGTCAGTAACTCTCCACATCCCAACCATCTTCAACACTAACCACACACCACCACTCTTCCACACTGCACACGACACGTGCTTTGCTTAAACATGAGGTATCATCAGGCATAGTAGACACTTTGGAAGACAACCGTTAAAACTTAACGGTTGTCTTCCATAGAGTCTACTATGCCTGATGATTAAATGAAAGCGATTATTATTTTCGGTAAGATTTAGTTTAAGTTCTCCGTAAATCCACTTCTTCCAGTAGAAGACGTACATTACTATTTTTCTGTTTTTGTTTGCTTGTTGCGAATCTTAGTTAAGTAAAAGTTCTGACTGTCCACATAATTTCTTTGGTCCGCAAAGTAATGTCTAACTCCATTAATAATATTAATAACCCTAATAATAATATTATTTTTATAGTAATAATATTGTTATTACGTTATTAATAGTAAACATACAGTCATATAAGTTGCCTACACTACAGCAAAGATCTAAAACACTAAGCAAGTAAAACAAGACTTTGTTAAAAAAATATAAAAGACGGGTCGTGATAAAGCTATGTAATAAAGACGAAATATGTTGTCGAGTAAAATAAAATATAATAAAAGAGTAAAACCAATTTACCACAAAGAAGCTACACGACGAAAGCATCGAGAAAGAAACGCCCCTATCGAATACCATTCGAATCGAAAGGTAGCGCGGTGAACTCGTGAATTGATTTGGAGACAAAAGGATGTGACCACACGGTGTCAAAGTTATTGAAATTTCTTTTACTATGTGGACAGTCAAAAGTTTTACTTAGCTAAGATCCGCGACAAGCAAGCAATAACAGAAAATTAATAATGTGTTTTTCTGTTGGACGAAGAGGATTTATTTGGAATCTAAATCAAAAAATTACCGAAAAACGGCCAGCAACTCTCCACCCATCGACGACTATGTACAACACCAAACAAACACTACCACTTTTCCACCTTGCAAACGACACGTGTTTCGCCCCAACACGAGGCATCTTCAGGTATAGTAGACTCTACGGAAGACAACCGAAAACTCTCACTTTTCGGTTGCTTCAGTAGAAACTTTTGACTGTTCACATAGTGATGTATTTCCGCAAAGTAATGCCTGACTCCATAAATCATTCCATTTACTAATAGTAAAATAGAATAGTAGTCCAATAATTTACTGTTTTTAAATGCTTTCCGCTTTTTTTATAAGCCCAAAGTCACTCAGAGGGTTTGCTTGGAATTTTTCCGGTGGACATGATGAGAAACGAAGAATCTCGTCTCGCCCGGGGAAGTACCACACTACCGCAGAGAACCGGCGTCTGAGTGATAGTTTACCTACCACGCTTCGTACGGTGAGCGGCCGAGTTCTGGAGGCCCAACACTCTCCCCTCCCTCTTACCTTCCCCCTCCCATTCCCACTCCCATAATGACACTTTCCTTAAAGGTCGGCAATGCTTCCGCACTGCCTATGGCACGAAAGTCTATGGGTGGCGTTGTTTGCCTTCCATCAAGTGACACGCCTGCATTTGCCTTCCTATTCCATAAAAAAAAATTCGTATTTATCTATGAGTGCTTTAATCGCATTTGATTATACTGTACAAGGCAAAGGCGCAAGCATATTGTCTTACAAAAGACTAAAACCATTATTTTAAAAGTAATTATAAAATAAATTTTGAATAAATTCACGACATCGCGTTACTTTTGAAACACTTTCTTGCCTTTCAAGTTATCCAAACTTTATTTTACCTATTTGAAACTGCGGCATAAAAGTCACAAGACGCGATTTTCTCTTTAAGAACACAATTTGAAACTATTACGACCCTATTGTTGCCTACAAACTTTGTTAAAAAACTTCCCGGTGAGTTTTGGCTGCAAGATAGCGGTTTACTGGAGTATTCTATTGAAGATTTTTTATTAGTGGTAGAGCCACGCTGCAGACGAATACTTTGTCAAGAATGGCATATTATTTGTCTGTAGCATGAATGAATCACCCGGAGAAGTACCACACACCCGCAGAAAACCGGCGTCTGAGTGGTAGCTTAGCTACCGTGCTTCGTACGGTGAGCGGTCTGAGTTCCGGAGGCCCAACACCCTCCCCTTCCCACTCCCCCTCCCACTCCCATAATTTTACTTTCCTTTAAGGTCGGCAACGCTTCCGCACTGCCTATGGCGTTGTGTATGTCTATGAACGGCGTTGGTTGCTTTCCATCAGGTGACACGCCTGCTCGTTTGCCTTCCTATGCCATAAAAAAGTCAGAATTTTTACTTAGCTAAGATCCGCGACAAGCAAACAAAAACAGAAAAATAATGTGTGTTTTCTATCGAAGGAGGTGGATTTAGGGGGAACTTAAACTAAATCTTACCGAAGAAACGGCCGTCAGCAACTCTCGACCTCCCACCACTTTTCATCCATTAAGTGCCACTTAACGGTTGTCTTCCGTAAAGTCTCCTATACCTGATGATGCCTCGTGTTGAGGCAAAACACGTGTCGTATGCAATGTGGAAAAGTGGTAGATGTGTTTTCTGTTGTTGATAGTGGTTAAGAGATGGAAAGTCGCTGATGGCCGTTTTTTCGTTCATTTTTTAACAAATTCGATTTATTAAAATTCGTCACAGTGAATCCCACGAGCCGCAAGGAAGGATGGAGGTCAGCCCCATCAGTAGACCGTGGATTGGCGGATAGGAAGAGAAAAGGATTGAGAAGGAAGGAAAGAGTAGGGGAAAGGATAAATGGATTTGGACAGGATGATAGGGATATGATATTACCGCAATGGAAGACAAGGAGTGATACGGTAGTAGCTCGGGAGGACAGAGTCGCTTATCCATATACCAATAGCATAACTACCGGACAGGCGACTAGACCAAGATACTAATTATTTTCCAATTAAATTTATGAAATATATTATAATTAAGCTGCTTTATTTCATTATATTATGAGCATTATACATTGTTTATTTCTGGTAGTTTATCGTAAAATACATTTTTACGGCATATAAATGAAACGAAATAAAATAAATACGTGTATTATGACTTTTTAAATTGACTGCAAAAGTTCATATAAAATTTTTGTAGAAAAACCGCCATTTTATCAACAAAGTAAATTTCAACATCCTTTCTGTTATGACAATTTACTTGACACTGGCATAATAGTTATATATGGACAGTTAAAAGTTTTACTTAGCTAAGATCCGTGACAAGCAAAACAATAACAGAAAATTAATAATGTGTGTTTTTCCGTTGGGTTGGTAGACTCTACGGAAGACAACCGAAAAGTCACTTTTCGGTTGTCTTCCGTAGAGTCTACTATACCTGAAGATGCCTCGTGTTGGGGCGAAACACGTGTCGTGTACAAGATGGAAAAGTGATAGTGTGTGTTTGGCGTTGTGTATAGTGGTTGGTGGGTGGAGAGTTGATGGCCGATTTTCGGTAAGTTTTTGGTTTAAGTTCCAAATAAATCCACTAAACCCAACGGAAAAACACACATTATTAATTTTCTGTTATTGTTTTGCTTGTCGCGGATCTTAGCTAAGTAAAACTTTTAACTGTCCATATGGTGATGGATTTCCGCAAGGTAACGCCTGACTCCATCAACTCCTCCATCAACGGAAAAGAAGTAAATTAAAATGAGAGAGTAATGTGTCACCACATAAATTCTACGTTAGTTACATCGGACCATTTCTCCTGTGCTGTTCTGTTGTGTAGCTAAAGCCAATATCGTATGTTCTCATGATGCAAGTCGGCCGCCAACACACCAAAGCTTAGTTCCGGTTGTCTGGCCATGCATTATCTCAACCTAGCATGCAAATTTAATATAAACATATTCAAATATAGACAGTATTGTCTTACTTATTTCTGGTATTATAATTTTAGAGCTGTAAAATAACCACATAATAAAAATAATAAAAAGTGTGGTACTTCCCCGGGCCTGCCGGCCCATTCATGCTACAGACAAATAATATGCCATTTTTGACAAAGTATTCGTCTGCAGCGTCGCTCTACCACTAAAGAACACTGACTGTCCACATAATAAAATTAGCTTTTATTATGAGGCAGGTTTATTTTCACTCGCGAGTATAACTAAAAGGTACCGTTAAAGTGTTTTTGCGAACAGTTACTTCCCGTATTTTATTAATAAAATTTATGCCAGCGAATTGTTTGCCCTCTCCAGCTAATAATGAACCTTGTTCTAAAGATTTATGGAAAGTAAAATTATATAATAATAGCTTTAGCTCGCGGCTTCGCTCGCGTGGAATTTGGTCTGCCACATTAAGTTCGTGACAGATCATTTTAAATAAATATACTTTTTTTACTTAATTTATGGTTCACAATATTGGTAATAGTAGCTTTCACATAAAAGGTAGATATATGCTGTCGCGGACTTTTATTTAGAACTATTCAAGACAAACAATCCTACGGTACATCATCTTTGTGGTTCAAACTCCAATGGTTTAGGCAGCGTACGCCAAGATAGCTCTCAGCGGCCAGAGTTTTTTTCCGACTTAATTGACATGTATCGTTATATTACGACCAAAATTACATAAAATCATTACAAATTGTAGCATATATGTTATTCTAATGTATAACCTATATTACTGTAAAGTTTCATTCAAATCCGTCCAGTAGTTTTTTCGTGAAAGAGTAACAAACATACATCCATACTGACAAACCTTCGCATTTATAATATTAGTAGGATAGGATTCAATTAGAGATCTTTTGTTTAATTTTTACATTGTTAATACTGGATACCCATTTATCTTCTTTTAATTATTTCAGCGATTAATAAATTTTATCACAACATTTTATAGAAAAAACAGAAAGACAGGTTTAATTTGTTTTTAATAGTAAGACATTATTAATGGAGTCAGGCGTTACTTTGCGGAAATCCATCACTATATGGACAGTCGAAAGTTTTACTTAGCTAAGATCCGCGACAAGCAAAACAATAACAGAAAATTAATAATATGTGTTTTTTCGTTGGCTTTAGTGGATTTATTTGGAACTTAAACCAAAAACTTACCGAAAATCGGCCATCAACTCTCCACCCACCAACCACTATACACAACACCAAACACACATTATCACTTTTCCATCTTGTAAACGACACGTGTTTCGCCCCAACACGAGGCATCTTCAGGTATAGTAGACTCTACGGAAGACAACCGATAAGTGATGAAAGGCAATCAACTTCGCCCATAGACGCATGTGGTCCCATAGGCATTGAAAGCGTTGCTGGCTTTTAAGAAATCTGTAGACTTGTTTTTTGAGGGTTCCATTATTGAATCGGTAAGATACCATAACCACCCATGAATACTTGCGACACCAAATAGATACTTGCATCTCCTGATTTTAATAAAAGTGGTGGATATTTTTGGAGTTAGAAAGGAGGTTATTCCTCCGACTCTTACAGAATACCAAATGAAGCATAGAATAAAAATAACCGCGGAATAGGAAGAAAAGTTTCGTCCTAACAATCTGGATAAGCGAGTATAGAAATAGAAAACATTTTCTTTTCTTTTCTTTGATGGTCATTAGTTAAAACTATTATGCCAGTGTCAAGTGAAATGGAATAATATCAAATCTCTTGAAATTAATCAGCTTGTTACGTTACGTCTTGACAAAATGGTGGCTATTCTACCAAAACCTACTATGGACTCTCCAACCAACTTAAAAAGTCACAATATATATTTTATTTCATATCACTTCATTTATAAGCCTTAATCGAACTATATTGTATTATACGCCACCACGATTAAACAATATAACTGATAAAAAATATAAGACTACGAAACAAGTAAAAACGCAACGTCGCTAATGTCAGTTCAGTCACACGGTCAAAACAAAAGTCCAAATAGAAAACTTTATTCGCCATTTTTTTAACTATAACTGATTGATTTAATTATACAAATAAACAAAAAGAAAATAATTTACATCTAAAGTGTCACAAAAAGGGATCTTGCTCAGCGTATGCCAGGCGCTCTATTGAATCATTTGGCGCTGGTTTTGGCGACTAAAAAGATTGCGGACTGTATTGTCTTGTTTTTCGAAACTTCTTACCACGCGTCTTCACTTTGTGAACCATATGTTGCACACATACATATTTTTAAAGTGATACGACATTGCGCCAAAAAATTAGTTTGTACCTTAAGCCTTTAAAAAAATTATATTCTAATGTTTTTTCTTGCTTATTTGCTTTCTTATCACATAATAAAACTACTCGGAAATTGATCTACTGCGAACGTGTGTTAATTTTAGTGTAGAACGTTTTTTGTTCTAAATGCGGTACAAAAATACCACGCCATTTATTTAATGTCAATCGAATATTATGTTATATTTAAAAATTAAATGAAATTTTCAGTAAACTACGTTACATAAAATAGATGTCAAAGTTGGGCCATAAATTAGCATTTGAACTTGATAAATTGGCTCTGGATACTTCAGTTGGAGAGTTATTTTGTGATAAAAGTTCTCACAAAAGAAAATTTTCCTTACGTAAAAGTTATTTGATCAGATCTTTTATAATGGAGTTATATTTATATATATAGCAAGGTGTGTTTTTGTTTTCATTACCTTTAATTATCTGCTTACGGCAGCCCACTGTTGGTCATAGGATTCATCCAAGGGGCTCCATCTGACCCCACCTTCGGCTACACGTATCCAGTCTCTGCCAGCCGCCGTTGTGGGGTGACCATCATAAATCCTCGTAGATTCATCTAAAATCGATCGGACAAAAAAAAAAGGAAGAAAGGATATTTTTTCCAGATTTTTGGGAAAAAACCAACAGTTATTCGTTTATAAAAAATAGAAATAAAAAAACAATCCTTCGATCAGGCATTAGTTTTTCATGTTTATCAAAAGCTGTATAAATTTCATTGAAATCTGCCGAGCGGTTTTCGAATTATAGTAGTCAACATTTCAAAAAACATAGTTTTGAGAAAAACGCATTTAAAGTTTTATATTCGATTTATGTAGAGTAATCCGAATTATTTAAATTCCTGATTGCAAAGTCGATTAAAAAGACTTTCAAGGATGAGCAATGCAATTATGCGAGCAATAAATGGCTTGGCTTTAGTTCTCCACCTTTCATTAAGCCATCTATATCTGACCCGCGTCATTAGGCGCGGATTCTCCTGAAAACTCGTAGAGCCCTGGTCACGTAAAGCCATTGGGGCTTCGTTAGGACGTGATGAGATTGTTAATCACACCTTTGAAAGCCAATCAATTGCAAACGAATTATATACATTTTACATACAAATTACGATTATTAGTGGAGTCAGGCGTTACTTTGCGGAAATCCATCACTATATGGATAGTTAAAAGTTTTACTTAGCTAAGATCCGCGACAAGCAAAACAATAATAGAAAATTAATAATGTGTGTTTTTTGTGTTGGACGAAGTGGTTTTATTCGGTACTTAAACCAAAAAGAAGTTGAAGATGCCTCGTGTTGGGGCGAAACACGTGTCGTTTACAAGATGGAAAAGTGGTAATGTGTGTTTGGTGTTGTATATAGTGGTTGGTGGGTGAAGAATTGATAGTCGATTTTTGGTAAAAACTTACCATTAAGTTTAAGTTCCAAATAAATTCACTTCGTCCAACACAAAAAACACACATTATTAATTTTCTGTTATTGTTTTGCTTGTCGCGGATCTTAGCTAAGTAAAACTTTTGACTGTTCATACAAATTACTTTCATATAATATATAGTAATAGTATATTTTGTAGTTTTTTTATACAATCCATATATGGCTTTGTATTGTGGCGTTTTTCTATGGTACAGGAAGGCAAATGATTAAGTGTGTCGGCTGACTGAAAGCAATCAACGTATGCCTATAGACATCTTTAATACCGTAACCATCGCAGTAGCGTTTGAGAAATATGAGGCTTGTTTCTTCCCCATTATTATACTTTTTTCCTCGCACCAATATTCTTCTAGCGGTGTTTTCAAACCGATACGACATTGCAACTTTCAAAAAAACCTACCAGCAACACATCTCCCATGGTTACGGTGTTTCATGTCTAACAGATTAACTATTCTAATTATTTACTATTATATTTGGACAGTTAGAACTTTTACTTAGTTAAGATCCGTGACAAGCAATCAAGTGTGACAAGCAAACAAAAACAGGAAAAAAGAATATCGTGTATCTTCTACTGGAAAAAGTGGATTTACGGGGAACTTAAACTAAATCTTACCGAAAAAACGGCCGTCAACAACTCTCCGCCGAAAGACAACCGTTAAAATCCGTAGAGTCTACTATACCTGATGATGCCTCGTGTTGAGGCGAAACACGTGTCGTGTGCAATGTGGAAAAGTGGTGGTGTGTGTTTGGTGTTGTTGATAGTGGTTGGGAGGTGGAGAGTTGCAGACGGCCGTTTTTTCGGTAAGATTGAGTTTCCCGTAAATCCACTTCGTTCAGTAGATATCACACATTATTTTTCTGTTTTTGTTTCCTTATTGTATTATAGATCTTAGCTAAGTAAAAGTTCTGTTTGTCCACATAATAATGGATTTCCGCAAAGTAACGCCTGACTCAATTAATTATGTAGGATACTACGATTATATTTTTGTCCACCCGCAAAACCGGCAAAACCGGCGTTTGAGTGGTAGCTTAGCTATCGCGCTTCGTACGGTGAGCGGTCTGAGTTCCGGAGGCCCAAAACCCTCCCCTTCCCACTCCCACTCCCATAATTTCACTTTCCTTTAAGGTCGGCAACGCTTCCGCACTGCCTGTGTCGTTGCGGATGTCTATAGGCGGCGTTGATTGCTATCCACCAGATGGCACGCCTGCTCGTTTATTTTCCTATACTATAAAAAAAATTAGTTATTAGATTACGAAATAGACATACGTACCTACATTAAACTGCTTTGTAGCTGGTTTGAAATATGTTTCATTTTGTTGTTGGTAATTTCAACTGGAGGAAAGCTTTTAGGGCGGTAATGTAGTGGAAACGTTAATATTTTAAGCACATTTTTTTTAATTTACATGAATCTTTATGATGTTGTCGAAATATCAGTTTTGCTTTTGAAATTCTGTCAATATAACAATACATATCGTGTGTATATAATAATATAATATAAAACGTGGTTCGTCACCCGTCAAGTCCTGAGTCCCACGAGGGCGAGAAGCGACTAATGGAGAGCAGTTTCGCTACGATGAGGCGTACTACGTTGCGTATGTCTATGGGCGGCGTTGGTTGCTTTCCATCAGGTGATACGCTTGCTCGTTTGCCTCCCTATGCCATTAAAAAAAATTAGATTTACTAATTATTTTTTTGTTGTACATTACAGAGTCCATTTACATATACACTTTGGAATGCAGTAAATAAACACCATAGTAAGGATTCATATGAATTTAAAAAATATGTATTTAAAATATTAACGTTTCAACTACATTACCTCACTAAAAGCTTTCCTCCAGTTGAAATTACCCAAAAACAAAATGAAACATATTTCAAACAAGCTACAAAGTAGTTTAACGTAAATAACGTTGTACACCAACTAAAACTCGTACGAACATGACAACCGAAGCATATACAACAGTAGTTAAGTGAAATTAACCACTGTGCAAATACAAAATTATCATTCGTGTTATTTAAATATTTTAACAAGATTTTTCCAATGGCTACCGCGCTTCGTCCGGTGAGCGGTTGAGTTCCGGATGCTCAACCGTAGCGAAACGGCTCTCCGTTCGTCGCTTTCCGCCCTCGTGGGAATCAGGACATGACGGGTGGCGAACCACGTCGCCGTCATTTTTTGACGAATTAGGTATATTAAGATTTCTCATAGTGAATCCCACGAGCCGCAAGGGAGGATGGAGGTT
Organism: Baronia brevicornis; assembly: GCA_031353405.1. Taxonomy (NCBI): domain Eukaryota; kingdom Metazoa; phylum Arthropoda; class Insecta; order Lepidoptera; family Papilionidae; genus Baronia; species Baronia brevicornis. The sequence goes on from JASFAT010004443.1 coordinate 236,017, forward strand.
AACCCCAGCAGAGCCCTGCATGCTGAGATAAGGCACTATAGTACTCGGGACGGTCGGCACACATGCGACTAAGCTCGCCCCTAGCCACGCATCCTTTGGCACGGCAGACCGTGGATTGGCGGAGAGGAAGGGAAAAGTATAACAGGAAAAAGTAGAGGAAAGAGAAGATAGATTTAGACAAGATGATAGGGATATGATACTACCGCAATGGAAGACCAGGACTGATACGGTAGTAACTCGGGAGGCCGGGGTCGCGTACCCGTGTATTAATCACTATAAATACGGGACAAGCGGCAAGGTAAATGTACCTACTTACTCCCAGACCATGATACCTGAAATAATTGAAATATAATTTACTATATATAGTCTGTTCTTGAATTCAGTAGAAGCTACACATACTAAACCACAAAGCTTTCCCGTACATAATTCAAGTCCCAAACAGACAATAAGACTTCAATCCCCTATTGACACATACAGGAGCAGGTAGGTACCTCTTAAGGGAATGGTTTATAATTGACGTTGATTGATCCACTTTATAGAATTTACCGATTTCCATATTCTATTCACTTGTGTATTATGTATTATAAAACAAGAATTCATTGTGTGTTACACATATATATTACAATAATTTTACTTTTTGAATTTAATATAGGGTATCCGTCGGCAAAAAATACAAAAAAAGCTACAAATGGATATAAATAACATTCAATAAATTTTACGAAGAGAAGTGCTGATTATATGATAAAATGTTGATAGCCACGTCGGGCAAACTTTTGGAATCTAGCCACAGTATTCTGTGGTCTTGTTCTCTCTCTCGTCTCTCGTCTCCGCTTCGCTGCATCTTTCTGTGACAGCACTGTGCCACAGAAGGTCTCAACCGCCTGCCAGGCCTCCACGCCAATCAGGACTTTGATGAGGGCTGACAGCGACAAGTTCCGCCCAATTATCGCGGAAAAGGCGCGTGGTTCCGCCCATGCTGGGCAATCCTCGCGCGTGTGGCGTTGGCTCTCAACCCACCACTCGGCAGAGGTACTCACCGAAGCATCCATGACCAGTCAGTACTGCGCCAGATGGAAGGTTATTGTGCCGTGACTGCGTTCGATCTTACCTTAGAATCGGCCCAACTGTCTCCACCGGCACCTGACTTGGCCCAGGTGCCTCCACTCGAATTTCAATTAACCTAGTCTTATGTTAGAAAAATATCGTCAGTAACCCAATGGTAAATAGAATCGAACTAATTAGTGATCGAGAAGTGTGAATCCTAACGAATTCGGCCACTGCCGCTCCTTCATTTCATTAATTAATTAGAATTTCATTAGTTAATAAAAGCCTGAGATTAAATTAAATGTATGTTCCGTCTATATTAAATTGTCTATTAATAATTATTATCAATTAATGTTTAATAGTCATAGAATCACGCTGCAGACGAATGCTTTGTCAAAAATGGCATATTATTTGTTTGTAGCATGAAGTGGCCGGCTCGCCCGGGGAAGTACCACACTCCCGCAGGAAACCGGCGTTTGAGTGGTAGCTTAGCTACCGCGCTTCGTCAGGTAAGCGGTTGAACTTCGAAGGCCCAATCCTCTCCCTCTCCTTCCTTGACTCAGTGATGACCAATTGGCTCAGTGGCGGGGCCCTCTGCCCGCGGAGTCAATGGTCGTGGATTTGATCATTATTATTATTATAATAATATTAATAATAATGATCCTTCTGTCCAAGTTAGATAGAGATTTTTTTCATATTAATAATATTGTTATTAAAAGAAAAATATGTAAATAAAGGAAAATAATAATGATAATAATTTATTCCGAGTCTGGTAACCCCGCCAATCCGCATAGGAGAAGCGTGGTGGGTTAACGTCCGTTCCTCCAGAATCGGAGAGGCCCGTGCTCAGCAGTGGGACATATATGGGCTGTTAAAAAAGACATAGTAATAAAGTTGCCTCGGTAATTGATTTTATTATAATATTTTTGCTATTTAGTAAACTCACAATAATATTATTCTGTTTTCGTTTGCTTTTCGCGGATTTTAACTAAGTAAATTTATAACTGTCCGCATAATGATGGATTTCACCAAATCAACGGCTGACTCTATTATTCATATAAAAACATATCAGTATTCCATTCTATATTGTTGTTTGTTTATTTTCCCGTAACAGTACATCTTGGTGACTTAGATTATTTCTTATCATCATGCGGGCCCTTTGTGTTTCATGAGGCCGTGAAAGATTTAATAGTATGGTAATAAGGGTACATTGTAGATAATTCAGTGACGCCAGGAGACCTTCCTTTTGTTACATAATATTTATGAAGTTATACAAACAACAGTCACAGTAATAAGCAACCGACTCGGTATATAAAATAGATACACACATATATACATTATATATAAAAACATACATGACTATACAACTATAACAGAGAAGGATGAATTAAGGAGGCAGTGATTTGAGGTAAAAGTCTTTAATTTTACCTTTACAACACTGGGGGCTTTCTTTTTGTCAAGGAGAAGCACATTCTACAGTTTGATTTCTGATATCGTGAGAGAATTTGAAACAAAACCGTGAAGAACGGTACGGTGGAGGAATTTCTAAAAATATATTTAAAAAATCTGTGTTACATTATCTATAAAATCTTTATTTCATTATCTAAAAAATCTGTATTTCATTATCTAAAAAATCTGTATTTCATTATCTAAAAAGTCTGTATTGCATTATCTAAAAAAATCTCTATTTAAATACTGAGAGCTTGATTTTTTATTATATTTTTTTTTCAATAATATTTTTTACGTATTTACTACGGCATACATAAACTTATTTAAGTTTGTGTATGCCGTATTCCAATATCTAAAGGCTTAGTGCCATTAAAGAAAATCAAGAGATTTAGACACAATGCCAACTGTATTGTGGTTGAATTTTGCCACCTGGTGAGTGGTATTATTCGACCACGATAACATCGGCCGAGTCAGCTACTTATAAAAATAAATCACTATCATCATGATCATAATTGATGATGATCGCAACACTAGAGGCTTCGTAAATATCTTGCCAGTTTTTCTTGAATACCCAAATGTCATAATTTTCAGGGTATTCTACTGGTAGTAGATCGTTCCACAACAGTTAATCTATGATATGTATAATATATAAAGGTAATGTGTATTTTAGCTTAAAACATGTATAATATACAAGGACATTCACGTTGTTTCCTTTCTAAATTTAATTTTATTTACATTAGCGAATGGAGTTGTTACCCTGAAAACTTTCAACATCTTCAATGTTCGTCGCGTTGAATAGAATTTATGTGAGAATTTCGCGACTGTTCACGTGTCTACAAGGGTCGATTTATGGCAAAGGTATGTTCTACTTTTCTCTTAGACTGATATATTTTACACCGACCATTTAGTTCAGTGGTTAGAGTGTTTGACTTATGGGCTCAAATTCTGGTCAAAAGACAACTAGACCACCACTTATGCTTAATAATTATTCATGATGCAACAAAAATATAGACAAATATAATACATACATACATATCGTCTGTTTTGGGTATGGGTAGGTAAAGACCACAGATCTCCATCCGCTACGATCCCCGCACACCTTCCATGCTTCCTCTACACTCATCCATCTTTTCATCCATCCTTCCTCTCACACTTATCGTAGCGAAACGTCTCTCCGTTAGTCGCTTCTCGCCCTCGTGGAAATCAGGACGTGACGGGTGGCGAACCATATCGTCGTCATATTTGAACAAATTAGGTTTATATAATCGTCTAATTAAAATTAGATCTATTAAGATATAGAAAAATATAAAATGTTAATGAATAAAATCAATAAATTAATATTGCATTCTAATTTTATTTTTCAAAAATAGATCGTAAGCCAAGAATTTAGATACGATTACCATCTATTCGGCATCGTATAAAAGTAAAATCTATTAGATACAATACTCTCTTGGATATTGTTGTATTAATAAAATCTCTTCCTAGAATAGTTAATCTCTTTGTTACGAGGAAAAAGATTTAAAAAGTTGTAAAATATTTATTGTACTAAAAGCTCCTTCCGGAACAACTTTACAAACGGATCGAACTTTGTCTGACAAATTTAAGATGGCCGCATTGACACCGAACTGAAGTATATATATCATAGTCATATTTAAATCCTTGTATTTTTCATATTGTTTTAATGATAATGAATGATCAAGCGCGAGGAAAGCCGGTTTTCTTGCGAGAGATGCACCGTTTTAATCCTTCACATAGAAATCAATTATTACATTGTTTGTCAAGACTGTACATTAGAAAAACATTAACAAAAATTGTGTCAGGATTGTAGCGAATACAGCGGTAAGTATGGTGTACTTTCCGCTGTATTCGCTACAATCCTGACACACCTTACTTATTTCCTTCACACTCATCCATCCTTCCTCTCACATTCATCGTAGCGAAACGGTTCTCCGTTCGTCGCTTCTCGCCCTCGTGGGACGTGACGGGTGGCGAACCACGTCGCCGTCATTTTTAGCGAATTAGGTATATTAAGATTCGTCATAGTGAATCCCACGAGACGCAAGGGAGGATAGAGGTCAACCCCAGTAGAGCCCCGCGTGCTAAGGTAAGGCACTATAGCACCCAGGGGTACCCGATCCCGGGGCGGTCGGCTCGCTTGCGACTAAGCTCGTCCCTTGCCACGCATCCTTTGGCACGCGGGCTATTAATGTAATGTGATATAAAAGATGCTATATATATATATATATATATATATATATATATATATATATATATATATATATATATATATATATATATATATATATATATATATATATATATATATATATATATACACATACATACTACTTTAAACACAGTTAATGCACGCGTAGCTGCCTACGTACATGCATCACGTCAACGCATTGTATATACCCGATTATATGTGTGCGTTGGACGCTTCATGGATGGATAAAGAATCGCGTCAGCAACATGCTGTAGTAATAGCAGCATTTATTATTATAATTAGTTTAAAATTTCAGAATACAGTTTTCAGTTTTCACTTCTGTCGGCAGTCCTCATAAATGCCTCCGATTATTTAGATAAAATAAGTAAAAAAGTAATTTTTTATTACACTTTTGTAGTGAGCGGTATTTTTATAATACATATGTTCACCTTTTTGGTTCAGTACGGTGTGATGTGTACCTCACATTTTTAGAAGTGTTTAGTTTTAAAGTTGGTGTTTCTTTTTCGTTTTCCAGAGTATTTGTAGATGGCATTTCTTCAGATGGCAGAAATTATCCTAAAGGATTGATATATCTAAATTAATAACTTTACTAAGATGTGAGTAGAGAAATTAAAAAAAAATTAAATTGTATGATTATCTTTACTAAGATTGGTCTTAAACGATGTCTGATGAAGTCTCCATAATGGATTTACGTGGCTCAACAGCTGACTCCCATCAATATGGCCGTAACAGTTTATTATTGGATATTTGATTTCCTTTGAAGTTCAGGGGTGTGTCCGCAATCTCCAGCCTTAGCGTGCAAATTGGAGATCACAGATTGGTTTTATTTTATACATAGCAGAACAGGCAAATGATCGTGTTCATTCGATCGAAGTGATCAGCGTTTCAGATGCGTCGTCGCTCTTTTGCGTATATATACGCTTGTTTCTTGAATGCATCTATGTCGTTTTTACGTGGGAATTTTAGCTGTTGTTATATATAACTAGTATAAAAACAACCTAAAACTAATAACTTGTCAACACTACATGGAAAGGAGTATGCTAGACATAAGGCTACGAGATCGAACGACTATTTCGAAAATTAGGGAAAAAACCAAAGTGACTGATGTCTTCCAGGCAAACAAAAAACAAAAATGGAAATGGACACATAATGAGGATAAAAAAGGAAAAGTGGACAAGAGACATCGTGGAATGGTATCCTAGGAATGGAAAAAGACAAAAGGGACGGCAAATAAAGAGATGGAAAGACGATTTAACAAAGGGATGGAGAAGATTAAGCCGGAACAGGAAAAAGTGGATGAAACTAGGGGAAGCCTTATGTCGAAGGACAACCTGACAAAAAACTGGTTGCTGATGGCACTATTAATTCTTAATGGAGTCAGGCGTTACTTTTCGGAAATCCATCACTATATGGACAGTCAAAAGCCTTACTTAGCTAAGATTCGCGACAAGCAAAACAATAACAGACAATTAATAATGTGTGTTTTTCCGGAAGACGGAAGCCGGAAGACAACCGAAAAGTGTCTTTTCGGTTGTCTTCCGTAGTCTACTATATCTGAAGATGCCTCGTGTTGGGGCGAAACACGTGTCGTTTACAAGATGGAAAAGTGATAATGTGTGTTTGGTGTTGTGTATAGTGGTTGGTGGGTGGAGAGTTGATGGCCGGTTTTCGGTGAGTTTTTGGTTTAAGCTCCAAATAAATCCACTAAACCCAACGGAAAACACACATTATTAATTTTCTGTTATTGTTTTGCTTGTCGCGGATCTTAGCTAAGTAAGGCTTTTGACTATTAATTCTTTAAATTTATAATGTGTTAATCTTATTATTTGTAAATACTCTGGCCAGCGAATGAAGGCTTATCTTGTCTCATCTCATCTTATCTTAGTATAGCTATTGTATTTATATGTACACAGAGTGTGTTACATGATTCAATGAATGAATAGAGAAAAATAAATACATTCAATATTAGAAAACATACGTCAAAACAACGAAAAACGTGCAACGCATTGACCCATGTTATGAGACTGTCAATAGCAGTATTTCAAAATGTATGACGCGAGTGGAACTAGACGTGACTTTTCCTCACTATTTATTCACTATAACGAAACGCAAGGCCTAAAAAATTGCTCGTCTGAAGTATTAATATGTAGTTAATTATTTAATTTTTCGATAGTTTAGCTGCCTAACTACCTCTTGTGGAGTCAATGGTCGCGATTTAGTACACTTTACTTTTGAGGCACCCACACAGAAAATAGTCTATAGATCCGGTAACGTGGTGGGTGGCCAGGGGATATTGCCGAAACAGCTGATTGATTTGTGAATGAAAAAGCTCCATGGTTTCTCTAGAAAGCACGCTGGTATCTTCTTGAAACCATGTGAGTGAAGTGATGGCAGAATGATCTCTAAATATTGGCAGATAAAAATAAGTAAGCAAGCATTTACTGATTATCCGACATATTTATTTCGAGTCTGGTTACCCCGCCATTCCACATTGGACAAGTGTGGTGGATAAATGTCCGTTCCTCCAGAAATAGAGAGGCCCGCGCTCAGCAAATGGGACATATATGGCCTGTGAAAAAAAACCTAAGACAGACGGACACCCTATATAAAAATATTGAGCATATTAAAGACTTAAAACTTTTAATAATAAAGTTTTACGCCGCAACTACAAGCATTAATCGGGTTACCCTAAGTAGTTCCACGAGAAATAGCTTTTGGGTTTAATTTATTAAGTGGTGATTTGTGAGTAAAAAGGCTTCATGGTCTCACTAACAGGTGTGGCGCTATCTAGTTGAAACCATGTGCGTGAAGTGATGGCAGAATGTTGTTTCAATATTGGCAGAAATTAATCAGAAAGCAAGCATTCACTGATTATTCGATATATTATTATAATTACCGGACAGCCTATATAAAATATTGAGCATATTAAAGACTTAAAAACTTTTAATAATAAATGGTTAGGCAGAGGCCACAGATCTCCATCCGCTACGATCCCGACCCACCTTCCTTGCTTCCTTCACATTCATCCATCTTTTCATCCATCCTTCCTCTCACGTTCATCGTAACAAAACGGCTCTCCGTTCGTCGCTTCTCGCCCTCGTGGGACTCAGGACGTGACGGGTGGCGAACCATGTCGCCATCATTTTTTAACGAATTAGGTATATTAATATACCGGACACCCTATATAAAAATACTGAGCATATTAAAGAGGTAAAACTTTCAATAATAAAGTTTTACGGAGCAACTACAAGCATTAATTGGGTTACTCTAAGTAGTTTCACGAGGAATAGCTTTTGGGTTTTAATTATCAAGTGGAATAAGTTCTGGCAACGTTTCAAAAAAGGTGTGTCGTTCCACTAAAGTTTTTAATGCAACCGTATCGCCTTGTATAGCGCAACTTCGTTAAGGAGAGTTAAAAGTTACCGCTGGTGAGAATACTTCAAGTCGGCAGTTGTTATTGTTGGAGAATGAAAGCAAGGACATTTTGCTTTTGACTTATTTCTTTTTTTTTAGATTTATTTATGGCGTACGCCAAAAAAGTGCCTTATTAATGGAGTCAGGCGTTACTTTGCGGAAATCCATCACTATATGGAGAGTCAAAAGTTTTACTTAGCTAAGATCCGCGACAAGCAAAAACAATAATAGAAAATTAATAATGTGTGTTTTTCTGTTGGATTAAGTGGATTTATTTGGAACTTAAACCAAAAATTTACCGAAAATCGGCCATCAATTCTCCACCCACTAATTTTTTGTTTTTTTTTCTGTTATTGTTTTTGCTTGTCGCGGATCTTAGCTAAGTAAAACTGTTGACTGTCCATATAATCTGGTTTCCGACATACAATGGCATTTTTGTGCAATAAATATTTTACCTCCATTGTATTTTACCTCCTTTTACGTTTTCATTAAGTTCTTTTCATTATGTTTTAATTATCGTTGCCACCACCTACCTCTTCGTGACTTGATTACCATAAATATGTTTAAAAAAATACAAAAATCTAATTTTAAGTATACAAACAGGAACTTATTGTTTTGGTTGCGGTGAATTTATTACACGATTTAGTTGTTTTTTAATTTTATTGTATTGTATGTGTATATAAGTATGAGTAGTAGTATATATATGGCTGTATGTGTATGTATGTGTGTGTGTGTATCATTGTCGTCACTATGGTCCGCGACCACGTTGGTTGTTACTGATGTTCCAACAGAACGCCTGGTATATGCTTAGCAAGAACCATCTTATGACATTTGTAAGATTAAAATTATTTTCTTTTTGTTTTGTTTATTTGTATATTATAATATTATTACGGTTAAACCAGTAGGCCATACATACCAAGGCAATAAAGCTGTAAATGACACAGATCTTAAAAAAATTGTATACTCGGATCAGAAAAAATACTACGTCGAATGGCCCGAGTCTCACAGCTCTACGACCGTTATGATTAACCTATATTTATGTACGTATATATGTATGTATGTGTATGTGCGTATGTATGTATTTACTTATATATTTGCTTATATTTGTTCATTAATATTTTTTTTCTTTCTTCTCTACCATTATAATAATAATGTATCACCCACCTGCATCGAATTATGTTTTTAACATTGTGTTCATTCTGCGGTTGTCTGGAAGAAATTTATCGCTATTAGCAATAAGACCGCCATTTGTATATAAATATTACAGTCATTAATTGTATTACGTTGTTTTTGGTAAACATTATAGAATATATATATATCAATATATATGTTTCAGTGATCAGATACAGTTTGTTCAGAAATCTTTGAATTTTTTTGACTCTAGTGTTAAGTTCATTGTACGGAATACTATGTTTTCGCTTTTTTGCGTCGATATATATGTATGTTATGAATAGTTTATGGGTTTCATTATAATATGTTTACGAAAATTTGCCATCGAGCAATATTTTTCCTTTTCAATAGTTGCTTCATATAAATAATTCGTTAAATCCACCACCGGTAGCGGAGTCGTTGACAAATTAAATTTTCGACTGAACCGACGACTGAGCGATAAGAGAAATTGCTGTACGGGAAATTTATAAGTTTTGCTACACAAATTTACTGGGGCTTCAATCTGACGAATGTAGTAGTAGTATTTCATGCAATATTTTTCAAGAAACAAGCGTACACATACCGGGCCGGCAACGCTACCGTGACTCCCGCGGTGGCGTGGTTGTCTATGGGTGGTATTGATTACTTTTTATCAGTCGGCACGCTTGCTCGTTTGCCCTCCTATCCCATAAAAATAATTATTATTTGTTTATAATAATTATTTTTATGGGATAAAATGCTATGTATACATACTCTGGCATATGTTTCAAATTATTTATTTTTCGACATACGAATTTAAATTTCAAATGTCCGTCTGTGTCCAACGTCTGTCTGTCAATAAAATAAATCACCAGTAGCGGCAGATTCACGCTGCAGACAAATACTTTGTCAAGAATGGCATATTATTTGTCTGTAGCATGAATGGGCCGGCTCGCTCGGGGGAGTACCACACTCCCGTAGAAAACCGGCGTCCGAGTAGTAACTTGGCTACCACGCTTCGTACGGTGAGAGGTTGAGTTTCGGGGCCTAACCAATGACAGGCCCATGTTTAAATAAACAAATAGCTCTACTAACTAATAATAGCTTTTAGGTCCTAAAAAACTGTAGAGAAAACTGACCATTGTGGTGATAATACCATATAAATGATTTAAGTAAATAACAATGCATAGAAATAGGTCTTTTTTTAACAGCCCATATATATGTCCCACTGCTGAGCACGGGCCTCACCATTTCTAGAGGAACGGACGTTGACCACCATGCTTGTCCAATGCGGATTGGCGGGGTTACCAGAATCGAAATAAATATTTGTAATCCATACATAAATTTATTCCAATGCGAGGATCGAACACAATGAATTCAAATAGATTATTTAAATTTATTAATATATATAATATTTAATAAGAAAATGATATTATGAACGTAATAAAAATTCAAATTACATCTCAAGTTTCAATGTAGTGTACAAGACTAGCTTGAGATTTAAAATTGGAGTCAAAGAATGAAATGAAGTACGTGACTTGGATTGTAGAACGTTTTATGACGTACGCTCTTACGGAGCTTTGTGTCAATTATGTATCATTGGAAAGGCGGGTACTGCTCATACAACTTGGATCAGCAGACAAATGTATATATATATATATATATATATATATATATATATATATATATATATATATAAATCAATTGCTGTTCGTTAGTCTCGCTAAAACTCGAGAACGGCTGGACCGAATTGGCTAATTTTGGTTTTGAATTATTTTTGGAAGTCCAGGGAAGGTTTAAAAGGTGAATAAATATGATAAAAATATTAGGAATATAGTAAAAGCAACAATTTTGTTTTCCCTTAGAAACTATTCCTACCTGTCAAATTGGAAGTTCGTCCCGATTCAGAAATTCAGAAATCAATTAAATTTAAAAGTCTATATATATATATATATATATATATATATATATATATATATATATATATATATATATATATATATATATATATATATGTTTTATAATAAAATGAAAAAAAAATTCACTTTTAAATTTAATTTGATTTTTGAACGACTTTTAAATTTAATTGATTTCTGAATTTCTGAATCGGGACGAACTTCCAATTTGACAGGTAGGAATAGTATTTATATATATATATATATATATATATATATATATATATATATATATATATATATATATATATATATATATATATATATATATATATATATATATATGTAAACGATTTCTTTTGTTTCTGTTAAGTTTTGACCACATTTTTTACTAAAGTTGAAACATTCTGCAATTATCGTTCACCTTTTTTATTTATTGGTTCTGAGGCGGTACGAAGTTTGCCGGGTCAGCTAGTGTTATATATAATCTTAACAAACATAATGTCTAGAACTGACAAGCAACCCAGAATATTAACGATAATGTCCATACAAATAGTAAATTTTTAAAATGTAAAATTTTGTACTTATTAACTCGTCTAAAAATTAAAGATATGTCAAATTTACAATTATCGAAGAGAGACAATTGATTTCTTCTTGTGGTGGTGTATATATAATAGGGTGACTATAGGAGCTTCTTCCTTTTGACCGCATATATCTTAGTGTGGTTCGCATCGTCAACGACCAGGATCTCACCCATGGGCTTGATTCTCTTGCATTGCAGAGGGATTTCATCTTTTATCGCTTTTACCATTGTGAGTTCTCCGAAGAATTGTTCGAAATAACTCCTACCGCACAACTCACCGAAAGAAGAAGTTTCACCCTCACCATCTGGATGAGTGATGATCCAGTACGGTGCGCAGTTTCCGAAACTTCTTTGTGTTTGTATATGTGTGTGTATGTGTGTATGTGTGTGTATCAATGTCGTTACTGTGGTCTGCGATCTGACCACGTTGGTTCTTGCTGAAACCAGCGCCAGGTGCTCCAACGGAACGCCTAGCGTATACCGAGCAAGACCCATTTATAATGGGACACTTAGTAGATTAAAATTATTTTCTTTTTGTTTGTTTATTTATATCATATAATATTATTTAGGTTTTCATTTTAGTTATTGTAAAAAAAGAGTCATAAATAAAATAAAAACCAATCTGGAAATCCTAATCCACTCGCAAAGCGTGAATATGGCAATGCTTCTCAATTTTGAAGAAAGGCCATTCCAAGCAGTGGACTGTTTTTGACTGAAACTTTTCCCGAATAGTTAATATAAATTCAAAATATTTTATTAGCTACTGGATTATAGCTTGTTAAAACTTCAGAAGCCAAAGTGACATGAAGTTAAATTTTAATATTAAACAAAGGCTAGTTTAAACTGGCACTGTAACTTCTGTAGTTAACTGCAAGAATTAACTGCTCAATCCAGATTAAGCTTTGGAGGGCAAAAGTTATTATTGTCTCTTTTACACGGCATTATAAGCAAACTTCTTAAGTTCTCTTGACAAAAAGTTTTTATTGAGATCTCTAAAGTTTCCAAACACACTTTCCCCTTTTATCTGAAAATTGTGCATATTAGCTGACGAAAAGTAATGTTATCCTAGCCGATCCGGCTGCGGTTAGCTTTTTTCATAATTTCCTTTAATTTTTTTTGTGTGCAAAAACAAAATTCTCTCTCGTCTAAATCTTTTTTTGATACAATTAGAGGATGACTAACTTTGTTGGCGTAGCGACCCAAAATGGATCTTGGTCTCCGAACAGACCATACGCCACCGTGCCCTGTCCTGCGCCACCTTCTGCCGGTTGCAGATTTGAAGGTTGTGCAAGTCATCCTCAATGTCTCTCCAGCGGTACCTGTGGCGCCCCATAAGACGTCCTCCAGTCCCACATACGCTCTCCTAACTGCGCAATCCTCCCCCATCCTCTCAACGTGGCTCAGCCAACGAAGGATAAAAATAATTTATGTTCAATCATAATTTAAACATAGAAAGTTGTAAGTACGTTACTCCAAAGCCAAGGGGGCTTTGGAGTAACGTACTTACAACGGGCTAAAAGATTGATCAAAATAATACCGGTATGGTCTTTGATTGTACTGATATTCATTCAAATTGATTTTTTGCATTGCTGCGGCCGTTCATAATTACTGTCTCTTTTGTTATGTACATTACATTTTTTTATATCCACGCCTATCCCCCGCAGGGGTTGGCAGAGACCACAGAGCTCCATCCGCTACCATTCATCGCAGCGAAACGGCTCTCCATTGGTCGCTTCTCGCCCTCGTGAGAATCAGGACGTGACGGGTGACGAACCACGTCGCGGTCATTTTCAACAAATTAGGTATATTAAATTCGTCTTAGTCAATCCCACGAGCTGCAAGGGAGGATGGAAGTCAGCCCCAGCAGAGCCCTGCATGCTCAGATAAGGCACCATAGTACCCGGGGAGCCCGATCCCAGGATGGTCAGCACGCTTGCGACTAAGCTCGCCCTTAGCCAAGTATCCATTGGCACGACAGACCATGGATTGGCGGAGAGGAAGGGAAAAGATAGAGAAGAAAGGAAAGGGCAGGAAAGAAAATGCGGATTGGGGGAGGGGGGTTACCAGACTAAGAATAAATATCTATTAATCCATATATATATTTATTCCGATGCGGGAATCAAACCCGCGACCATTGACTCCGCGGGCGGATGGCCCCACCACTGAGCCAATCGGTGGTCATTACATTTAATATTCAATTTATCTTTAAATGTTATGGTCACATTACGGCTTGTACAACTGGCTTGTACAGAGTAGCGTTGACAAATTGCCGCAAAAAGCTGAAAAACGCTACACGGGCAGCTGCTCTTTCTATACATGTTTGCATTTAATCTGCTAGACTCAATGAGTGAGATCTATGAAACTAACGACAATCTATTTAAACCGGTTTGTTAGGCCTTATCTCCCTTGAAACTGCTGTTCACAACTTTTTGGCTCAGTCTATAAAAACTAATAGGTAGAGCCGCGCTGCAGACAAATACTTTGTCAAATATAGCATAATATTTTCTGCAGCATGAATGGACTGGCTTTCCCGGGGAAGTACCACACTCCCGCAGAAAACCGGCGTCTGAGTGGTAGCTTAATAACCGCGCTTCGAACGTCCGAGTTCCGGAGGCCCAACACCATCCCCCTCCCACTTCCATAATGTCACTTTCCTTAAAGTTCAGCAACACTTCCGCACAACCTATAGCACTGCAGATGTCTATGCGCGGCTTTGGTTGCTTTCCATCAGATGACACACCTGCTCGTTTGCCTTCCTATCCCATAAAAAAAGTTATATTTCACAATGCCGGAGAAAAATATTTTTTGAATATCATGATCTGATGTAGTGGGTCTGTATTGTTAAAACTAGACGAAACCAAAGAATAACGAAATGTTATTCTTTGGTTTCGTCTAGTTTTAACAGCCTCTCTCTCAGACAATTAAGGCACTAATGTTGAGGTATTTAAAAGTTAAAAATGTCTGACTTTGAACAACGCTTTGTGAACAAAGCGGTATGGAGTACAGTCACTTGTATCAAAATGTACGACCGCTAACACCCTTTTAACGCTAAAAGCTTTCTCAGTTACCTGTCTGAAGGTAGGTTAAGTTATGTTTGAACAAACTGCGAACTAGATTATTTTAATAGGAATCACATATCAAAAAACTTCAAAGAACATATAGAAGGCTGGGGAATTCTCAAGAATGATGAAATTGAAGGACTCGTGACTGATGCCAACATAATTGGATTCCGTTGGCTCGGTCACTTAGAAAAGATGGGGGAAAATCGCAGTGTTAAGAAAGTCTATCAAAAACTATTATTTTCTATGTGGACAGTTAGAACTTTTACTTTGCTTTTACTACTATACTTTTCGCCCCAACACGAGGCATCATCAGGTATAGTAGACTCTACGGAAGACAACGATTAAGTTGTTTCTTAACGAAACACGTGTCGTGTGCAATGTGGAAATTGTACACGACACGACACGACACAAATTAAATATCGACATCTATAGACTTAGCATTCAGACAAATGGACAATTAAGAAGACCTAGGACTTTTCGAACTACCATCAGTTGCGCTGTGTTTTTATGTTATTATCAGTTATATTGTTTAATTGTGGTGGCGTATCGTACAATATAGCCTATTCAGGCCTATAAGTGAAGTGACACGAAATAAATGCGTTTCACTTCGTAAATCGTAGTTTTTTAAGTTGACTTCAAGTCTATATGAAGGTTTTGAACAATGGCCGCCATTTTATTAAGACGTAACGTGACAAGCTGATTAGTAAATTTCAAAATACTCCAACTACCATCAATTGCGCTGTGTTTTTATTTTATTTTCATAATCTTATGTTATTATCAGTTATATTGTTTAATTGTGGTGGCGTATCGTACAATATAGCCTATTCAGGCCTATAAGTGAAGTGATACGAAATAAATGCGTGTATCGTAGTTTTTTAAATTGACTTCAAAAGTCTATATGAAGGTTTTGAACAATGGCCGCCATTTTATTAAGACTTAACGTGAAAAGCTGATTAGTACATTTTAAGAAACTTGATCTTATTATATTTTATTTGACACTGGCATAATAGTTATCTTCTTCTTCTAAGAGTGCCTCTCCGACTTGCGAAGAATGGCAGCTAATTCAGCACAACTCTCCTCCTTCGCAAGGTGCAGTTCGCAGTTCTATAGCACTCGCTATCCCGATGCACTCCTTGATATTACGTAGCCAAGACTTTCTTTTTCGATTAAATTGTCTTTTGCCCGCAACTTTTCCCATCATGATTAAGTGCAGCAACTTGTACCTGTCATGTCTTATTATATGATCCAGGTGAGCAACTTTTCTACCTTTGATGGTCTGCAAAAGTTTTTGCTTGATCTGTAGGAGAAACTCGTCATTAGTCACCCTTTGAGTCCAGCTAATAGCGAGCATCCGTCTATGTGCCCTCATTTCAAAAGCTTCTATACATTTTCAGTGGTCTTCATTAAACGTCCAAGCCTCACATTCGTTATTATAACTATATTAGTTATGGACAGTCAAAACTTTTACTTAGCAAGGATCCGCCACAAGCAAACAATAACAGAAAATTATTAATGTGTGTTTTCCTGCTGGATGAAGTGGATTTATTTGGAGCTTACGAAAAAATAGCCGTCAGCAACTCTCCACCCCCCAGCCACTATACACAACACCAAACACACACTAACACTTTTCCACCTTGTCAACGACGCGTGTTTCGCCCCAAAACGAGGCATCTTCAGGTATAGTAGACTCTACGGAAGACGTCCGAAAAGTTCTTTTCGGTTCGGTTTGACTCCATTAATCATCATTTTATATAATAGTTATGGCTAATTGCTATTAAAGAAAAATAAGACCCGGTTATGTATGACTAACATTTTCCGCATAAAATTTAAATTAATCACATTTATGTTAGTTTGTATTGTAGTTGCAGCGGCAGGGAACAGACAAACTTTGTGAAACTTGTCTTATCAGCGCAATAAAATAACCCTGAGAGTGTTATATGCTTACGTGAATTTATTTTATGGTGAAAATAAATTTATTTATTCTGCATATAATATAATAATATACAATACATTTGATTATTTCAGAATTTGATTTTGAATAGAATAGAATGAGCAAACAAGCGGATTTTGTATTCTGTCTATTCAATCAACAGCCTGTGACAGACCACTGCTGGACATAGGCCTTCATGAAGCGCCACCTAGCCTGATTTTCGGCTTCACGCATCCAGTTGCCAGCCGCCCTGTGCAGATCGTCGCACCGTGCAGCCGGGAGGGCGTCCCACACTACGTTTACCGAAACGCGGTCTCCACTCCAGCATTCGTTTGCTCCAACGATTGTCGGATCTTCGAAAAACGTGATCAGCCCATTGCCACTTTAGTTTGCTAATTCGAAAGGCTATGTCGGTGACTTTAGTTCTCTGGCGGATTTGTTCATTCCGAATCATATCTACCAGAGAAACTCCGAGCATAGCTCTCTGAGCGACTTTTAGCTTGTAAAGCAGACGGACTGTCAGCGTCCGCGTTTCGGCGCCGAAAGAGAGTACAGGTAGGATACACTGGTCGAAGGCTTTTGTCATCAGGCTCTGAGGTATGGGCGACGAGACGACCTAACTGCTGCTCAGCTTAGCTGAATCCTTCTATCAGCTTCTTCTGCTTATTCTGTGTATATTAAAGTGCACACATAGATGAATATATCGAATGGATAATTTGTATATTCTGTGGATATATTAAAGTCAAATGATGGATGGTAATTCCCATGTTGGACTGGATGAAACATTTATTGGATATGATGTTGGATCCTTAAACAAATAAACCCACACTTTACTCAAAACCCTGCAATGACTATGGTGTTGCAGGTAGATGTCTATGGGCGGTGTGGATTTTTTTTAGTTATGTGAAACGATCTCGATTGTCTTACCTACTGTAACACAATCTATAATTTCACCTTGAATTAACCTTTAAAAATATCTAACAGTAAATTTATTCTCAGCTCAAAGCGTCGTTATAAAGTTGACGATCAAGTTTTTTCAACTTAAATACATAGGCAACGTCAAAAATGAATGAACAAGCTGAAAATTTGAAAGTAAAATCGAGATACAGATAAGGCAGGTGATGTCTTATCTCGCTTAAGTAAGTGTATCCGCTTAAAGCACCGTGCCATGTCGGAAGCGAGGACTTTATGTAAAAATGGCACTCTCAGCTGAAAGACAAATATTTCAGTGTCGTTTGTATACTGCTACGAGAGTCTTAACTTGACTCAAATCTTATTTAAATTAATTCAGACATTCTTTCAAAATGTCAAGTGTTGTTGCTTTGCTTATAATACATGGGACTTTGGCATAGTACATATGTATATATACACATACGATCACACCTGTTTCCCATAGGGTAGGCAGAGACCACACACTTCTATCTGCTACGATCTACACTTCACACCTATCACTCTCTTTAGCAATGGTTAAGGTATGTTCCCCTTGGTTTTCACCTACTGAACCTTCCATCCACATCCGCATAATAAATTTCTTTTATCAGTCGCCTTTCATCTATCTTCTCTATGTGCCCAAATCGTCCAGTATCCCTTTTTCAACTTTTGTCACGATACGACACGATACGCCGTTTTTTTCTGCGGGAATGTGATACTTCCCCAGGCGAGCCGACCCATTCATGCTACAGACAAATATTACGCCATTCTTGACAAAGTATTCGTCTGCAGCGTGGCTCTACCATTTATATAGGTTGGTACGAACATGACACACCTTTACAAGAGCAGTTAAGTCGAAATGACCACTATGTAAATTCAAAACTATCGACGGTATTATTAATATATTTAAGCAAGACTTTCCATTCTTGGGATAGGAAGGCAAACGAGAAAGCGTGTTGTTTGATGGAAAGCAATCAACGCAGCTCGTACATATACATCCGCAACACCATGCGTATAACGTAAGCATTGCCGATCACGGTTTTTTTCTTATGGGATAGGAGGGCAAACGAGCAAGCGTGCCGCCTGATGGAAAGCAATCAACGCCGCCCATAGACAACCGCGACACCGCAGGAGTCGCGGAAGCGTTGCCGGCCTTTTAGGTATGTATTGTTTTGGTGTGTGTACGCTTGTTTTTTAAAGGTTCCATTGTCAGTATCGGCTTAGTCAGCCACTGAGCTGGAAGATGTTTTTTTTTTTAGACATTTGCATCCTCATGCCTTTGAAATATGTGCAGGTTTGTTTCATAATGGTTCCAATATCCTATTGTTTATCGTGTCTTATCGTGATATGGAAATTGATTCCCGCAATAACTTTACCAGCTTTGGAGATGAACTTCCGGTTTGGCTTTCAAGCACGAACACATGTAGCTACAAAGGTAGGTACTACGAATATTTGCAGCACTGCACGACAAAGTCAGACCAAGCGCTTGATTGTACGGTTAAAACTAACGAACTAATAGTTACACGTTAGTGTAAAGTTAGTTTAATACAATTAAATGTTTCGTTAACAAATATATGAATAATTTTAGTCATTAGAGAGCCAGTAAAGAAAAGATCCAATTCACGACCAATTGCTTCAGTGGCGGGGGCATCGCTATAAATATATGAATGGATTATACAAATATTTATTCCGAATCTGGTAACCCCGCCAATTCGCATTGGACAAGCGTGGTGGGTTTAACGTCTCTTCCTGAAGATTTGGAGATGCCCGTGCTCAGCAGTAGGACATATATAAGCTGTTGAAAAAAAAGAAACATCCGCGTAGAAACAAGTTTGAAGAATAATGCATGCGTATGAACCAGTATACATACAAATATTTTTTTAGCAATGTTGTCTATATATATCACGTGTCTCCCCATTACTGGATAAATTGTAATACTAAATAAATAACTTAAATAATTAAATAATAAAAAATTAATTAATTATTAATATTTTTCATTAATAAATTATATATACATAATTTTAATATTTTAATAATATATACCTTAAGCATTAGCGTGTTGCTGACGTGAACCAATAGATTTTTTCCCTACCTAGAGTCGTGTAACGCGGCTATAGAAGTTATCACTTCAATAAAACCACCTGCAGTGTTCTTTTGCATGTATACACGACATAGGAGCATTCAAGAGGAGAGCGAGTGGTCACAAAAGGCCGGCAACGGATGTCTTGCAGATGTCTACGGGCGGCAGTGATTGATCCCTTACCAGCAGATGAGACTACTTACCAGCAGAGATCCGCACGCTCGTTTCCCTGTTTTGTGTGTATGTGACTTTTTAATTACCCGAGAAAATTAAGTAATATATTCAGTTATCGATATACATTAAATTAGGCGAAGAAAAATTTTTTTTATTTTTATGAAATATTTATTAAAAATGTCCTTAATATACACCAAACATTGAACAACATAAAATCTTGCTAATTCAAATAGATATCATTATCATTCCAATATGAACTGCACCAAATTAGGTTGGTTTTAATTTGGTCGCGTAATATTTACAGGATTTCTTTGAAGTCCCATAAAACAATATTTTTGTATGAACGCTATAATATTTGAATGTTACTTACTGACATACATATTTTTACAAACGCGAATTTTAGTTTTCTCGGGTAATTAAAAAGTCACGGTGTATAAATTTACTCCATATTGCTTTTAATTCACAATTTTTTATTTATGGTTCCAGAATAAAATTGGCAGTAATAAATGTATCCATCCAAAAGCTGCTATGACAAATAACAAGTTATCATTCGGTTTAGTCATTAGTTACAAGACGCTCGGTTTAGTGGGCGAATATTTTGAATAGCAATTTGTCTTGCGAAAACTTTTTTGATAAATCATCCTTAAACTCCACAGAGTAACGTGAAAATATAGAGGTTAATATTTCATCTACGAATATTCATTTAGCCCGGAGGCGTCCCACACTACGTTTATCGACGCAGTATCCACTCCAGCACTTGTGTGTTCCAACGATTGTCGGATCTCCTACAAACGTGACCAGCCTACTTCCACGTTAGTTTGCTAATTCGAAAGGCTATGTCGGTGACTTTAGTTTTCTGGCGAATTTTTTCATTCCGAATCACATCTACCAGAGAAACTCAGAGCATAGCTCTCTGAGCGACTCTGAGCTTGTGCAGCAGACGGACTGTCACCGTTCACGTTTCGGTGCCGTAAGAGAGTACAGGTAGGACACACTGGTCGAAGACTTTTGTCTTCAGGCTCTGAGGTATGGGCGACGAGACGTGACGTCCTAACATCCGTATTGTATTAGCAAAATTTATAATATAAGCTTTAATTATAAACGACAGTAAGGAAAGCTCTCATAAAGCGGCTCACCGCGTCTCATTATGAATTCAGACACAATTCATTTCGAGACCGCATTTCTGTTGTAGTCGCACTT
Source organism: Baronia brevicornis (assembly GCA_031353405.1). Classification (NCBI taxonomy): domain Eukaryota; kingdom Metazoa; phylum Arthropoda; class Insecta; order Lepidoptera; family Papilionidae; genus Baronia; species Baronia brevicornis. The sequence continues at coordinate 257,133 of JASFAT010004443.1, forward strand.
GGAAGAGTTTTCTACTATTTTACCGTTGAAAATTTTCGGCGAGTCAAATTTTAATGAGTTCTCGTAAAAAGTTTGTGAACTTCAACTTAATACAGTTGACAGTGAAATTTAATCATTTTCAAATTTAGAGGAGGCGGAGAGTGGAGGACTAACAAAGAAGGGGCGAAAGGGGCTGCGCACCACGGGCCTTTGATCCTGGGGAGCCTAAAACATGTAATTTTTTTAAGGCATAGGAAGGCAAACGAGCAGGCATGTCACCTGATGGAAAGCAACCAACGCCGCCCATAGACATCCGCAACGCCACAGGCAGTGCGGAAGCGTTGCCGACCGTAAAGGAAAGTGAAAGTATGGGAGTGGGAGGGGGAGGAGGAGTGGAAAAGGGAGAGTGTTGGGCCTCCGGAACTCAGACCGCTCACCGTACGAAGTGCGGTAGCTAACCTACCACTCAGACGCCGGTTTCTGCTATAGAATTGATCAAATTCTAAACCCTACTTCTTACTTCCTGCGACGCTACAATCCTTTATGGATCTTGGCCTTTTCAACGATTTTCTTCCACTTCGCTCTGTCTCAGGTCTCCCTTTTCCAAAATGTGTTTTGGCTAAGCTTTTTCAAACCATCCTCAATACAATCTATCCATCGCTTCGTGGGTCTTCCTCTGGGTCTAATCCTAACCAAGGACTCGATGCGCCCCGATGACGTGGTCGGTCGGTCGGTCGGTTAGCGTGCGGGTAACAATTAACCATCGGTACGCGCGGTCACGCGCGAGTTGAAGTGCTCGTAGCGTCATTTCTTCCCTACCAAAATAAATAAGCCTATTCGGTGACAACCTGGCGGTGGATGGTGGCTGGATCTCGCCGTAAGATATTTTTTCCGTGGAGATTACCTCAAAAGTAAAGTCTATGAAATATATCCGATAGCCATTTCAGTACTAGAAAAAAATCGCCCGCGAGGTTAACGATATCCCGACGTCACTACTTCAGCGAGTGGCATAATACTGTGGCTAGCTCACAAGAGTATGGCCGACGTGTAGGTCAAGATTTAGACGAAATAATTTAAAAAAATAAAAACCGCACTTCTCTTTATTCGTAAAAATTATTGAATTTATGTTCTCTTTAGTTGTTTTTATTATTTATGTTCGCAACCTAATTCTGCCATCGGAAACCTTATATAATAATAAGACAAAGCCATCTTTGAACTGACAGACTATAAAAAGGCATAATAATATAGTATTTTATTATGGAAATAAATTTTCATAAATAATACATATATTATCTCGCTTCCAAGGAATAACGCAAGACTATAAATCCACGATAATTAATATCCCGTAAGGTGACACTAACGACGAAATAATGAATAATGTTTGTCACGAATGACGTCTTTGTGGCCTGCTGGTATCTCCTTTCGGCGCGGACACGTTAATGAAATGGCCCTTGGGCATGCTAGCCATTGTATTTCTCAAACGCGTTTTTAGTTCAATACGGTCCTATAGAGATATTTTCATACTGTTTTGTACATTACCAAGTAAAATACAGCCGGAAAACGTTAGTCTATTATTTACGGTCTTGTTGGTCGGAGAACTGACTGACAACCACTGGAATAAACGAGTCCTGTATTTTTTTTAAATGAACTTATTACATAGACTTCTTTTATTTTATAATATAACTAGCTTTTGCTCGCGGCTTCGCTCGCGTGGAATTTGGTCTGCCACATTAAGTTTCGTGAGAGATCATTTTTAAATAAATATATTTTTTTTTACTTAATTTATGGTTCACAATTTTGGTCATAGTGGCTTCCACATAAAAGGTACATATATGCTGTCACGGACTTTTATATAGAACTATTCAAGACAAACAATCCTACCATATATCATTTTTGTGTAACTCCAATGGTTTAGGCATCGTACGCCAAGATAGCTCTCAGAGGCCAGATTTTTTTCCGAGTTGATTGACATGTATCGTTTTACATAAAATCATTACAAATTGTAGCCTATATGTTATTTCGTTTTATAACCTATATTACTATAAAGTTTCATCGAAATCCGTCCAGTAGTTTTTTCGTGAAAGAGTAACAAACATACATCCATACTCACAAACTTTCGCATTTATAATATTAGTAGGAAGCAGGATAGGATTGATATAAATAATCATTTTAGATACATACGTAGATATATATCGTCATGCCTGTTTCTTGTAGACCCCTACGAAGGCAGCGATCACTCCATCTGCTACGATCTGGGCATTCTTTCATTGCATCATCCACACTCATTACTCTCTTCATTCAAGCTCGCCGGTTAAGGGTACTTTTGTCCTGGCCTTTCTTTATAATTTTGATTGGACTTTTTTAAAATAAAACTATTTTACTCCGTCCGAATACGACTAGTCGAAAAATCCCGATAAACGGGTTTGAATATGACCAGCAGGGAGTAAACTCAAGATCAAAAATATATGGGACCAAAGTCGCCTCCCTGCATGTGAATTGCCGTATTTGGTCGGTCTATTTAAGATAAGAGTTGTATATTTGGAAATGTATTTTTGTATGTGTTTTCGTTTAGCTTTTATTCGTTTAGTTTTTTGTCAGACTAATTATAATGTTAATAACATATTTAGTATTAACTGTTGTACTTCATACAATCTGACTATTCAAAAACTGAAATAATCCAATTAAAACACAGTATAAAGAACAACGCAAAGTATACACACATAGAACTTTTCACGTAAAAAATTAAACTTTATTTGTATAGATGAACAGAACTAATATTATATAACATGGGAGGGTGATAGTTACAGATATGCTGCTATTACTACAGCATGTTGCTGACGTGACTCACAAAACTTTATCCATCCATGAAGCGTTCAACGTGTGTTTAAAGTATGTCTATAGCTATACTAATAGCTATAGATATACTTCAAGCATAAGCATGTTGCTGACGCGAACCCATAGATTTTTTGCTTACCCAGAGTCGTGTAACGCGGTTGTACAAGTTTTCACTTCAACAATGTTTACCTTATATAAATTAAATATAACACTAATTAATTTTTCTTAGATCATATATGTATGTTCTTCTAAAGCTGGGCACGAGCCTCCTCATTGCTAGAGGAATAAGTACGTGTTGGTTATATAAGATATCAGGTGTCAAGGTAACAAGGGTGTCCTGTGGAATACTTAGGTTTTCAACAATCCCTACTTTTTTATGGGATAAGAAGGCAAACGAATAGTCGCAGCACTTGATGGAAAGCAATCAATGCCGCTCATAGAATTCCGCAGTGCCATATGTATAGGCATGGCGTTGCCGGCCTTTAAGAAATGTGTAGGCTTGCTTTCTGAAGGTTTCAATGTTGTCCATGTTTCTGAAGGTTCCAGTGAAACAGCGTTGGAAGTAGATGGTTCCACGGGGTAATGTGCGTGGAAAGAAGTTTCTGGAAAAACACAACATTCGATCGATCGATCGCCACTCATCCAGATGCTTTTTTCAAACAAGGAATATTCAACATAATATGAATATGGTGCAATATTCCTTATTTGAAAGTAGTATTAGTAGTTGATAACCTAATTATGCCACCGGAAACTATAAACCTTAATTTGATATTTTCCGCTAGACTGAACACAAACTTTAAAAAAGTCCAAGTCATTCAAATTTCTAATTTATTTATTGCAACTAAATTTAAATTACTTAGCAACTCAAATATTATAGTAGAAAAAATTATATATTTACTTGGAAAATCTTCGATTTTTTCTAAAATCAAACTAAGGTCAAATACGACAATGTCGGTCATTTTCCCTCGAATATGGATGAGGGTCGTTGTAGGTACTGCCAAAGAAAACGGTTATAAAACATAGTTGTATATTGCATAAAATGCAATATACGACTGTTTTGTAACGGGGAAAAGCTCCAGAAATTGTTTCCTCAACTTTCACACGAAATAAAGTTTAACTTTACAATATTGTTTTATCACCATATTTTGGCAATGTTTGCCACAGAGGACTTGTATTTTCTCAAAAAGGTTTTTTGAAACATAATTGTTTTATTAATTTTTACAAGATCCTTAAATATTTTTTTTCTGTCAAATTGAGGGATATATTTATTACGATGCGAGAATCAAATTTGTGACCATCGATTCCAAAAGCTCCAGCTTCGCCAATTATATGGCTATGACAAAAAAAAAACACCCAAAATGAATGAATGAACGAATTATGTACAAAAATATATCAGGGGCTTCACATAAAATAAAACTGCAAATTTCCACGACGACAATTTCTGTTATCGCCTGGCCGTCAGTTCGTTGGGAAATTTAATTCGTCAATGAGCCCGGTATGCCGGGAGGATTTAACAAATAATTTTATTGAAACGGTTATGGGGAAAAGAGAACATAACTATTTAAATAATATTATTTATTTTTAGCCTGAAGTTTATTATTTATTTATTTTAATATTATTTTTATATATAAAATTTTTAAACTTAAGAAAGGTTTTACGTACATAAATTAAAGGTTGTATTATTTAAAATACAGTTTTGGCCAATAATATTGAGCAACGTATAAATTTTGAATGTTTACAAAATAAGGAACAAAAATCAAAGACTTCGAACGATCGAATCGAGATTTCAAACTATTCGGTCCCTAAGCATAAAAACTACTTAACCAGACCGTAGCAATAAAACATCTGATGCAATAATATTTGACATTGACTTATCATATAATATATAATTATTACTTAACTTAGTTATGTAGTGATACATTGACTGTTAAAATATAGAGTGTTATTTATTAACAGGTAATGTATCACTACATTACTAAGGTACTCTAAAACGTAATAGAACCTAAGGCTTTATGTCACATCGGCAAGTCACGGGAATAATTTGTCAGCGTCTCTTTATATTGTTATCTTGGCAAAACTGTGCCGGCGAGAAGAATTTCGCGACTCTAATTTGTTTGATTAACGCTTCGAATTACCTTATTATATTCTTTAAATGGAATTTGCTTACAAAATATAGCGACATTAAATTTTACGTCGACACAAAAGATCGTTAAGAATATTATATTTTATTATATAATAATATATTTTATTATAATTTCAAAAAAAAAGGGCGTTTGGTTCCAATGGACTGCTTTGAACGATGTGTAAATTGTATCACACATACATGAAAAGTAACAATAATTTAGAAATTAACTAGAGGGTGGAGAGGGGGTGGAGAGGGGAGGGGGTGGGGGCGAGGAGTGGCGTTGGGCTCCCGGAACTCAACTGCTCACCGGACGAAGCTCGGTAGGTAAGCTACTAAGACCCTAGTTTTCTGCGGGAGTTTCCCCGGGCGAGCCAGCCCATTCATGCTACAGAAAAATATTATAATAATATGCCATTATTGACAAAGTATTCTTTTGCAGCGTGGCTCTACCACTTAAAAAATTTAGTTTTGATTTTCGGCTACTCCTATCCAGATTCTTTTAGCTGTACTATGCAGATTATGTATTATATATATATTATATATATAATACATAATCTGCATAGTATATATATTATATATATACTATATATTATATACTTCATCTAGCTCAGGGATAGCATATCCCATACTTCGTTAGCTATGAAGCGGACTCTACTCCAACATTCACCTGGTTATTTCTTTTTGAACAAACGTTACCCAATCATTGTTACCTAAGTTTAAAAATTGAAGTATCAGTTTTTTAAAGTACCAAGATAAAAATGTTAATTTAGCTGTCTCTATAGTTCTTTAAGTTTGAAAAGCAAGCTTGTGGACTTGTGAAGTCATGTCTTATTACTTTATACCCTTTATTTTAAAAAATGGATAAGGAAAACGTGTCAGAGAACTGTTTTATGTAAGATGTTTCTATTGTTACTTACTTTCTCTAAAAGAAATCTCTTAGCAATGTATTTGCTTTGAATAGCAAAAGCGGGCTTTGTCTCAATCCATTCACAATTATTTAAAAATAACTCTGGTGATTTCTTTAAAACGCTCTTCTTTGTCGAGGAATTGTGATGAACACTTTCAAAGAAGAATAGAAGTGATATTATCTCAGCTATTGTGGTTTTTAATAGATTGCCATGGCAGCTTTCTCCATAAGCATCATATTTTTATCATAATGTATCAAGATTAGTTCATTATAGTGTTCATTTATTTAAATTTTTTTTATTATATATCTTTTGTATTATAGCCGGCTGTTTTTTTGTTGCTTTGAATTTTTCTGTATGCATTTAGGTGCCAGCAAACTTTATACGCTCAAAAATCTTTTTAAATGGGGGAGGGAGGAGGGAATGAGGCCTCCGGAACTAACCGCTCACCGGACGAAGCGCAGTAGCTAAGTTACCACTCAGACACCGGTTTTCTGCGGGAGTGTGGTACATCCCCAGGTGAGTCGGCCCAGTCATGCTACAGACAAATAATATGCCATTTCTGACAAAGTATTCGTCTGCAGCGTGGCTCTATCGCTACTAATTTACTTCAATTTATTCAGTGAGATTACTAAAACAAAGTTTTTAATTAGTAGTGAAAACTGTTAAACAGATATTTTCATGTCAGTCGCGAAACTATATTTCTTAAGTCCTATCGTGCAACGCTAACTTTGTCGGGCAAAGTTAATAGTTGAAAGCTCTGAGAGCTTCTAGTGGGCGGTTTCATAATAGGAGTACAAAGTCAGAAGTCAAGCTTTTGTTGCGTCTTGAGATCGTTTGTGTTACGACTAAGAATCGTGCAAGATGTATGACCATTAATTTTGTATTATTTTATAAAGTGGCCAATGAGGAGGTACTGTGGCGTGCCGGCCGTTCTGCTTCCGGCGACACCCGGGATCTTCAGGAGGTTTCATATCCATTTTATTGTATTTATTCCATTTTGTTTTATTCCATTTATCTATTATTCATAGTAATACTATATTATATTTTACACATTTCAATTTACATTTTATATATGTGCCGAACGGGTGACATGTCTATTGTTGGTGGATATAAAACGTCAATTAAACTAATCATTTTGTTTTAATAGAATACTATGTCTTTTTCATTTCAAATAACGACTTTAAAAATAAATATAACAAAAAGTTTTATTGCATTATTGATACATTTATTAATGTATCACTATAGTATTCCGACAAGTCAAGCAACAATGTGAACAATGTAGACCGTCAAAGATAGAAAAGTTGCTTACCTGGGTTATATCATGAGACATGACAGGTACAAGTTTTTGCAACTAATCGTGATGGGAAAAGTCGTGGGAAAAAGACAAGTTGGTCGGAGAAGACAGTCCTGGCTACGTAATATCAGGGAGTGGATTGGGATAGCGAGTGCTCCAGAATCGCTGCACCTCGCGAATGAGGAGGAGAGTTGTGCTGAATTGGATGCCGAACTTTGCAAGTTGGAGAGGCACTCTTAGAAGTATATAAAATGGAGTGAAGTAGACATTGGTTATCATTCGCCTTTTCTTATTTGATGAGTAAGCCAGCCGTCGACATCTGAAACACCGTAGGTATTACGGAAGAGTTGCCAGCCTTTAAGGTATATGTATGCTTGTTTTTGAAGGTTCTTATGTCCGATCCATTCGAAAATACCACTGAATGTAGCTGGTTCCACAGGGTGACGGTACGTGAAAAGAATTTTCGGGAAAATTGCACCGTGATGGATTGCCACTTATCCAGATAGTGAGAATGAAAAATGTGTGCTGTGAACGAAGTTGGAATGAGGTATTGTGTGCTTTACGTGCTTTTTAGTGTTAATGATAGCGATAATACTCCTTGTATTATATTTCATGATTTCTTTGACTGCCGTTTTTCAGTTGGCTATTAAACACCACCATAAATGGCATGTGGCAGTCTACTGCTGGACATAGGCCTCCCCCAAGAAGTGCGACCTAGCCCGATCTTCGGCTTCACGCATCTAGTCTCAGCTAACCGCCGTGCGCAGTACGTCACACCATCTAACTTACGTTTGCCGAGACGCGGTTTCCACTCTAGCGCTCATCTGCTCCAGTGGTTATTGGATCTCCAATATATGTGACCAGGCCAATGCCACTTTATTTTACTTATTCGATAGACTATATCGGTGGCTTTGTTTCATTTTCGGATTTCTTCATTCTGAATTATATCTAGAGAATAGAGAAATTCCGAGCATAGCTCTCTCCATAGCTCTCTGAGCAACTCTGAGCTTGTGAAGCAGACGACCTGCCAGTGTTCACGTTTAGACTAAAAATTTTTAATACACAATATATTTTTTTATAAATATTTTTGAGTTTCTTTTTTAATCCGATTGTTTTATAAATTTGCATTTAAATGACAAAACACCATCAATAACAGGAAGAGACATAATATTTGCGTTCATGATTATTTCTGGAGTTATACTTAATTGAATTGTTTCGAATTGTTTACCTTATACGGACAGTAATGGAGTTTTTGTTTGGCTTTCATCAAATTAATTTAAAAAAGCACCATCCATACGTGAAAAATATTTTCCCCATTATGTCTAACGGAGAGCATTAAGAAGTATGTGTGCTGTAACGTTGAATAATAGAATAACAAATGAAGATATGGATGGGATGGGAATAGGAGCGATGTGGAGTAAAAGAAGGTGTTGTGACAAAAGTTGAGAAAGGGATGCTTAGATGGTTTGGGTATATAGAGAGGATGGATGAAAGACGACTGGCAAAAGAAATTTACGTTGCGAATGTGGATGGAAGGGTCGATAGAGGAAGACCACGGAAAACATACTTTGATCAAATTGCTGAACTTTTTAAGAAAGGACAGGTCAACAGTGCCTTTAACCGGCGGGCTTGCATGAGGAGAATAATGAGTTTGGAGGAAGCAAGGGAAGTATGCCGAGATCGTAGCAGATGGAGATCTGTGGTCTCTGCCTACCTCTACGGGAGACAGGCGTGACGATATGTATGTATGTTATGTGTGACGTGTATGTAAAATTATTTTACCCGAAGGCAGTTCGCGTCTCTACTGTGGACTGGCTGTTGCATTTCGACGCGAAAAATCGAAAATGTATTAACCCGGCACACCTCTCTTGCTTTCTTCACACTTATTTATCTCTTCATTCATCCTTCCTCTCACATTCATCGTAGCGAATCGGCTCTCCGTTAGTCGCTTCTCGCTCTCGTGGGGATTGGGACGTGACGGGTGGCGAACCATGTCACCGTCGTTTTTAAAAAATTAGGTATACTAAAATTCGTCATAGTGAATCCCATGAATCGCAAGGGAGGATGGAAGCCCAGAAAAGGATAGAGAAGAAAGGGAAGGGCAGGGGAAAGGAAAGATGGATTTAGACACAATTATGCAATTATATCTGATCACTCAAAAACAGTCAACGTTGACTCTACGAATATTTTATTTTTGATCCCGAAATGTATTAACAATTGATATCTGTTATTTACACAGCGTTTTCGCTTTTTGTGCCGAGTTTGTCAATGGCAGACTGTCATTACTTAATCATTTACCTACCTTCTGTATAACCTAATTTGTTTTTGAATACTACGAGGCTTTGATTAAATATACTAGACAACATTAAACGTTCATTTAATTTTCTAAAGGGTCAATACCAAGAAATAATCGAAACGAAAGCGATCTAGCAGAGATAACTAAGTTCTTAACATTCCTCTTAGGAATTCTAGTGAATAAAACTTAAACTTTCAAAGAATTTGATTTATTTAGTACGAATATCATTTACATAAATATTTCTTGGAAATGAAAATACATTTGTAGTTTTGATTTTGAACTATGTATTCGTATATTTTATATCAAAAGAAGTTTTTTTTATACAACCCGTATATGTCCCACTTTTAGGCACGGTGTCTACTGATTTCTGGACGAACAGACATTAACCTACTACGCTTGTCCAAAATAAATAAATATTCTAGAATATGTAAATCTCCTATCCTATCCCCATTGTACAAGGTTGCATGCTTTCCTTCTTTGGGCACGTGTTTCGGCGTGATAACAACTTCATCGAGCGCCTGATAGCGCAAGGAAACGTGGAAGGGACCCGAGCGCGCGGCAGATTTCCAATGCGGTTGACGGATGTAATGAAGACTGCTCTCAATCCCTACATGAAGAAGGCAGCTGTGAAAGTTGAGTGGCGGCTTCTGGTTAAGTAACGCTGGTTAAGCGACTATTATGTCAATAGTATGACAACTAAGAAAAAGCAGGAATCTATGTAGGTATAATTAAGTTGGTTTTTTGATATGTTTTTTAAGGGTACTTGTAACCTGGCCTTTCTAGAGAACTTTAGCGTTTTGGTCAAGATATCTTGATAAGACTAAGACTTTCATAAGACTAATAAAATGAACATAAAATAAAATAAATAATCAAAAAAAAACACATGACCTTTTGTTTTATATTTATATAATAAAACTAATAAAATGAACAAAGTAAAAATAAAATAACTATACCGTTTGAAACTGCAATATTTCTCTTTCAAGTGTTCTTGAAGCTCGTTTAAGTGGAAAGACAAACAATGACGCGACTCAAATTATATGTCTGTCTCTTTATGTACTCGTATGTACTGGATGTCTGGATTGTTTGACGTTAACAACTTAATAAAGATATACAATAGATCAGAGAAAAAGATTCTTGTTGTTTCTTATACATGTACACTTTTATTATATTTTATTTGACAACGTAATTGGTTCGTTTTTGAAAACAATGTACACGAATTTCATTCCCGATCTAGGTGCCGATAATGATCTAGGTTTGGCCCTAATTATATAAGTCAGAATGTGTCTAAAACTAGCGGTTCATTGGGGGTGCTTGTTCCGACTCTGAGGTACGGTAGTGAAAGTTGGGTTAGACTGAAGAGTCATGAAATCACACTGAATGCGGTGGAAATGAGAGCATTGAGAAGTATGTGTGTTGTGACTTTGAATGATAGAATAAGAAATGAATTTATAAGGGAGCTATGTGGAGTAAAAGAACGTGGTGTTCTTCACCTATGTAGGCAATTAATGTTGATTGACTTTGTTTTATCAATGGTCAATGTGAATGAGAAAGAGTGAGTGTATGAAAGAGAGCGAGAGAGAGAGATAAAACTCACCATCTTAATTTTGCAAAAATTAATATAAAGATTTTGAAAAGATTCTGAACTTCACTATACGATGTATTTCTAAGTTATAAGTATAAAAAGAAGAATCAAAACGAAGATTTTTATTGATTTCCAAAGACGTTCCCAAAAACGGGGAACTCAATACATTGCTTCCCAAATTAATATTATAGTGATTATAATGTATACGCTGATAATATTATATATTCAAAAACATTTTCATGTAGGTACTAGACATTTCAGAATAACATGTTATTATTTATTTATTATTAAGAATTTTTCTTCAAGAAATTCATACATACATATTTGACTTCAAGTCCACAGTTGTCAAATCTAGTGAAAATATAACGTTGGTTTTACCTTCGTCAGCCATAAGAAGCTTTGCTTTATAAGTGATGACAGGAGCTCAAATAAGGATTGAGTTTAGTGCAGACAACAAAATATTATATAATAAACTTCTTTAGACATCTCTATGTGCCTTTAGAACGTCAAGCCACTTATCGTCAGGGTGATCGACGCGAAGTTATCTATAGACTGAAGATAATGATCATAAAAAATTCATAGCAGGCCGTTCGTGTAGCGCCTTACTGGGTTTAATAGCAAGAAAATTTATATTTTTTAGGGGTGGTGTATAAGATTGTGTGAAGGGTGCTCGTCGACTCCAACTCTAAGAAATAAATAACACAAGTCAATCTGTATTCACAGTTGGGCGCTAGGCTAAATACTTTCTGTATTTCATACAGATAGCATTTAGCCTAGCGTATTTCATACAGGTGATATAATCTGTACGGTACGGTACAGTACTATATAAAATATTACCAGTATTCCATACAGGTGCTGTCATAATTGATACATTGATAAATGTATCACTAATGCAATAAAACTTTTTATATTATTTCTTTTTAAATTCATTGTTCAAAATTTGAAATAAAAAATAATATATTGTTTTCTATTAAAAAAATGTATTAGTCCCACTGACGTCTTTTGAAAGACATATCACCCTTCCGGCATAAGAAAATGAGATATAAAATATAAAAATGTAAATTAATAAAGTGTGAATAAAGTATGAATCAGATATAAATGTACAGTGAATAGAAAATTAAATTAATTTAATTGGGAAGAATTTCAATTACATCGTAGATTTATAGACAAAAATTAAATTGGAAAATTATTAAAATATAAAACTATTTCTAAGTATGAATTATTCCCAAACGCACCCGTCGTTTACTAACAGACGCATAAAACTGTCTGGTCTCATCATTCAAACCAAAGCAGCAGTTACGACAATTTTAAGTCTGTTTGATGGACGCATATCAAAAACAAAAGTTTATTTTATTGTCTAACTAGTTTTAACTCGTGACCCTTGTGGAGATGTCAATGCACCGATCCCAGTATGGTTTCGGGAAACATCGATTCGATATCTATCGAAATGACAATTGTCACATCATGTTTTGGAAATAACTCAGCACGAGCGAAATAAACAACAAGTAATAGTAACCTTTTCGGAATGAGATCGGAGATCGGAGACTCTGCTATTGTATATAGCAAGCCATATATGGAAGCCTTTGCGTGTTAGACAAGATACTTTGAAGTCACAAATTTATAGGGTTCTGATGTTAGGCTAAATACCACCTGTATGAAATACAAGTGGCATTTCATATAGTACCGTATTCTAATGTGTACGCCGTACTACTACGGCGACACATGGGATCTTTAGGGGGTTTTATCTGCTATATAATGAAACTCTTCCAAGTGAAATTTATTTAATAATAACTCACTGTAAATTTGATATTTATTTATGTACTTTATTCACTTTATCAATATTAATTTTTTATTCAAGGAAAGGCGATAAAAAGGCGTTATTCGAAAGACCTCAGTCAACTGAATTTTGTTTTTACATAAAACAATTTATATCTAACTATTTTAAATTATAAAATTACGAATGTAAAAACGTAAAAAGGTTTTAATATATTTAATTAAAACGTTTTAATACATTAGTTTTTGTGCATTTATCAATGTATCACTACAGTAGCTAGAAATAAGGAGAATAGATTATAGTCTAAAGGTAAGCAAATGATTGTAATAGATTTTAGCTAAAATAGGATTACCCAACATAAAATACAGAACATAAATACAAAATATCATACAGAGGTAAAAATATAAGAATTGCGTAATAAAAGTAAGTCAGTGGCGAGACGAAAGCCTATATTAGAGTTTATGTGTACTTGTGCGTCAGTATGTGTAGGTGTATATGTGTGCGTCTCTCTCTCTTTCTCAGTGTGTATGTACGTGTGTGCCTATAATTTTTTTATGGCATAGGAAAGTAAACGAGCAGGCGTGTCACCTGATGGAAACTAACCAACGCCGCCCATAGACATCCGCAACCCCATAGGCAGTGCGGAAGCGTTGCCGACCTTAAAGGAAAGTGACATTATGGAAGTGGGAGTGGGTAGGTGAGGGTGTTGGGCCTCCGGAACTCAGACCGCTCACCGTACGAAGCGCGGTAGCTAAGCTACCACTCAGACGCCGGTTTTCTGCGGGAGTGTGGTACTTCCACGGGCGAGCCGGCCCATTCATGCTACAGACAAATAATATGCCATTCTTGACAAAGTATTCGTCTGCAGCGTGGCTCTACCACTAATAAATTGATTCATTTGTTTTTATTTAATAATTTGTTTTATAAGATTCTTCTAAATAGATATATAACTCATTACCAACTCCATATAACTTCCGTAACTTCAGTTTTTATTATCTCTTATTTCCAACGACATAGACCTTTGTCAATGTCAATAAATGTAGTCCACATGTCTTCTGGACAGAAATAAGTCGATTTATAGCTAAGCTTTTTTTCATGAGAAATATTTATGAGAATTGAACATGTCAGAATGGCGTGTTACTGTTGGTATTTCATTTTTTTTAACAGCCCATATATGTCCCACTGCTGAGCAAGGGTCTCTCCATTTTTGGAGGAACGGACGTTAACCCACCACGCTTGTCTAATGCGGATTTATTAGGATTTAGGATAATTCATACATATATTTATTCCGATGCGGGGATCGAACCCGCGACCATTGACTCCGCGGCCGGAGGACCCCGCCACTAAACCAATTGGTGGTCGGTACTTCATTTATTTAGTTATAATTATAGAATCAGACTTTATCATTCTGTTTCTGCAAATATAACGTATTCTTTGTTGCTTTTGGTATTGTAGATATGTATAGCAATAAATATTTATTATGTAACCTTCTTGCTTTTTGCCTCGTTGAGATAAACTATTTTTTAATAGTAATTTAACGTAATATATAAAAATTACTGTATTCTTTCTTGCTAATATTCGGCTTCGAAGAAATTTTGTGAATCCGTATGATTGGTACCAGCTTCAAGGATAAGATACATTTGGATCCAATAGATGGCGATCTTGTCGAAGTCTAAATTTTATTTTTATTTTTTAATCATCCGATCCAATATGTGTGAGTGAACGAAGATTATGTAAAATTTTTAGCAAATTTTTCTACACTATAGCTTATTATAGATAAAAAATGTAGTAAGTTAGCGTTTATCGCTAATTTGAGAGCCATAATATGTGTATAATTAGATATTTTTTTTTGCAATTGCAAAATTTGCAACACCTTTTATCATCCGATCCAATATGCGTGAGTGAACGAAGATTATGTAAAATTTTTAACAAATTTTTCTACACTATAGCTTATGGTAGATAAAAAATGAACTAAGTTAGCGTTTATCGCTAATTTGAGAGCCATAATATGTGTATGATTAGATATTTTTTTTGCAATTGCAAAATTTGCAACACCTTTTGTATTATCTATGGGAGACGTTAATTGCTTTCCATCAGGCGACACGCTTGATTGTTTGCCCATCCCATTATGAATGCAAACAATTAACCGATGTTCCTGCAATCTCACTGTTATGACTTATTATTCTTTTTTATATATTCGAGCCTATCCCCACAGGGGTTGGCAGAGACCACAGAACTCTATCCGCTACCATTCAACGCAGCGAAACGGCTCTCCATTAGTCGCTTTTCGCCCTCGTGAGAATCAGGACGTGACGGATGGCGAACCACGTCGCCGTCATTTTCAACAAATTAGGTATATTAAATTCGTCTTAGTGAATCCCACGAGCCACAAGGGAGGATGGAGGTCAGCCCCAGCAGAGCTCTGCATGCTGAGGTAAGACACCATAGTACACGGGGGAGCCCGATCCCGGGACGGTCGGCACGCTTGCGACTAAGCTTCCCCTTAACCACGCATCCTTTGGCACGGCGGAGAAGAAGGGAGAGGATAGAGAAGAAAGGAAATAGCAGGACGGAAATGCGGATTGGTGGGGATACCAGACTCGGAATAAATATTTATAAATTCATACATATATATATTTATTCCGATGCGGGAATCGAACCGGCGACCATTGACTCCGTGGGCGGAGGGCCCCGCCACTGAGCCAATCGGTCGTCATCTTATATATAATAATAACAACAATACGCGACAATACCAATATTCCTGCAATCTGACTGTTATGACTTGTTACATGTTTGATTATTAAGTAAAGATTTGTAATTTGTATAATGTATTATAGAAATAATGAACTCGAAATGCAAAAACCATTCCACCATTGGCACATTGTACATACACGCGGGAGAATCGTGCTCTTTTCACTTTGCATATGGATGAGCTCTCCGTGTGATTTCATTACGAACACAGTGGTGCTCTCGTAGTTATGTGTACACTTTCGGGAAAAAGCAGGTCAAAATTAATCAATTTAGCGAAACAAAAAATTGTTTTCAGTTTAAAATATTTAAGACTTTATAATATAATATATTTAACGGTGTGGTTTATTTTTTGTGTGAAACATTTTATAGTGAAATTTTAGACCGAGACGTGTCGATTCAGGCTACGCTCCCCTCCATTCGACTCTTTGCAAAGTCACTTACTTATACTTGGCTGTGAGGATTGAAAAATATTGAAATGATAAATTTCAAATTCCTAGGAGGTTACTCATCGCCTTTACAGTAATCATGCTTTTTTATGGGATAGGAAGGCAAACGAGCAGGCGTGTCACCTGATAGAAAGCTGATAAGACGCACATAGACATCCGCAATGCCATAGGCAGTGCAGAAGCGTTGCCGGACTTTAAGGAAATTGCCATTATGTGAGGGGGAGAAGGAGGGAGAGGGAGAAGGAGGGAGGGGGAGAAGGAGGGAGGGGGAGGGGGAGGGGGTTGAGCCTCCGGACCTCAACCACTCAGCGGACGAAGCGCTTTAGTTAAACTTCCACTCATCTGCTAGTTTTCTGCGGGAAGGTAGAACTACTAAGAGCCATCCCATTCATGCTACTGACAAATAATATTCCATTCTTGACAAAGTATACGTCTGCAGCGTGACTCTACCACTTAGAACTATATTAAGGTACCGATGAGTAAATTGAATAGTAAATAAAAGTGGATTGGATATCGATCACTTAAGCCAGTTAAACTAGCTATAAAAGCTTAGTAATTGAATATTCTACCCACTTTCGCCTAAATGCGAATAATAATAAAGTTCATTATGAGCTGGCGGAGGCAAACAATAATAAAATGTAATACTCCGGGTATTACATTTTATTAACAAGCACCGGATACAGCCATTCGTAAATACTTCAAGGGAATCCTTTAACTGTTTCACTCTCAACTTAAAATAAATAAACCAGCAATATAATAAAATTGAAATAATAATATTATAACTGTGTTTGTTAATATACGATTTTTTACAGATTATTTAACTAAATAAATAAATTTAATTCCACACACTATCACTCTATGTAACAGACGTCTTTCAGCGATGTTTTCTAACCGATACGACATTGGAAGCTTCAAAAAACAAGCCTACTCATGTCTCAAAGGCGGGCAACACATTTTCAATGCCTGCGGTTTTGTAAATGTCTGTTTTTATATGGCGATAGGAAGGCAAACGAGCGGAAGATTACACAGGCAATGTAGAAGCATTGCTGGCCTTTAATAAAAGTGTCATTATAGAAGGTGAGAGAGGGGAGGGGAGATAGGAGAGGGAGGGTGGGAGGAGGGGGAGAGAGGGAGAGGGAGAGAGGGGGAGAGGGGGAGAGAGGGGGAGGGGGAGGGGGAGAGGGGAATGAAAGAGGGGGAGGGGAGAGAGGGGCGAGGAGGTTGGGCCTCCGGAACTCAATGGCTCATCGGACGAAGCGCGGTAGCTAAGCTAACACATTAGACGCCGATTTTCTGCGGGAGTATGGTACTTCCCCAGGCGAGCCGGGTCATTCCAGCTACGGATAAATAATATGCCATTATTGACAAAGTATTCGTCTGCAATATTATAAAACATAAATTACTTTCAAGTGAACTTTGCCCGAATGAACACACGTTTATATTTAGATTCTTATAGTATGCTCGAAATGTAATTAGATCAGATAATAGAAAAACTTATCAAAATATTCCAATGAAAACCGAAAAGTTTCACCAACTTGCCAGTAATCGAGCGATGTTGAACAAAGAACTACGATGAGGGTCAAATAAAGCCGATTCATCAGTTTGAAAGCTTTTGTTTTGGTTAATACTTTCAAAATTGAAACAGTTTAAGCTTGCTTGGGTATACTTTTTCTTGAACAATCCCTATATCATGTCCCACTGCTGGGCACAAGGCCTTTTTATTTCTGGAATAATGAATGATCATCTCCTACACGGAGTGCAAGACTTACACTTTAAATGACTTGCAGACGTAATAAATGAATAAGCCATATGTATAAGACTAGATGACCAAGTGAACTTCGTTTCACCTACAATTTATTTAATTCAAATTAACACAAATGATATCTCCTGGTATGTTAGTACTTAGGTATACAATACTTTTCAAAATTGCACAAGAGAAACGACAGTTTTGTATAACAACACGTCCGTTAGACGATGATGAAGTAATTTGAAGTAAAAGGAAGAAAAAAATTGTCATTTTTCAAGTTTGTTTTATGTTTTCCCTATATTTTGTTATTCGTAAACCTTCCTTGTATTATAGCGGACAAAATAAAAAAAAATATATTTAAATTGGTCGAGCTTCGAGTTTTAGCTAGAAAAAAAGAAATAATTATATTATTTAGCTTAGCTTTTTTTACTAAGCTAAGCTAAATAATATAATTATTTCTTTTTTTACAAATGATCAAGAACTATTTTAAAAAAAATTTATGGGATAGGAAGGCAAACGAGCAAGCGTATCAACTAATGAAAATCAATCAACGCCGCCCATAAATATCCGCAGTGCCATAGGCATTGCAGAAGCGTTATCGGGAGGGGTCAAGGGGATTGGGCCTCCAGAACTCAACCGTTCACCGAACGAAGCGCGGCGCGGCGCGAAGTTAAGTAACCACTCTGACGTCGGTTTTCTGCGGGAGTGCGGTACTTCCCCTGGCAAGCCAGCCCATTCAAGCTACAAGCAAATAATATGCCATTCTTGACAAAGTTTTCTTCTGCAGCGTGGCTCTACCACTACGAAATCTGGTAAATACGTGGTAATCATTCCGACATCCAGTTCATTCATCTCGTTCAATACACAGCCAGTTTAAAGTCCACCTTAAAAAGAAAGCATTGAAGATTTTCATTTATCTTAAATGCGAAATAAATTATAGAGCTAAAGTATAAAAGGTATAATCAAGTCGTAACTTTAATACTGGCTTACGGATAATTGAAAATGACTTCAAAGAAATCTTGTTCTGTGTAAGTTTTACTTGCGAAAACAGTATTTGAATTATCACATAATTTTAATACCTAAATTGAAATACAAATTCTTTGTTTTTCGACATTAGAAATTATATTTAATTCGTCAAAAGTCAAGATTTTACCAGCGTTTCGTAATATGGAAGAAGAAACGGCGAAAGAAACCTTCCAGTTATCTTCTGTTTACTCTTGAATTGTATTTGTTACCGCCTTTGAAGTCATTCGTATCCCATAATATGTATTTCATCTTGAGGTATTTATTCTGATTTTGGATGTTCAGTCAATTCGCCTCGGACAAATGATGTGGGTTGATGTCCTCTTCTGCCAGAAATCGGAAGGCTATACACAGCCAAAGATCTCTGGTCGGGACATATATGGCTTCGAAAAAATAACTACATGACTAAGGTATCTTAAGATCTGTTTATACATACGTATGAATTTGAAGGCGATTTGCCGCAAACGTCAGATTATATCTATATAGGCTATATGGACAGCCTATATAGATATAGGATTATATCTATATAGGCTGTCCGATGGCTAAATTAGGTTATGGATCGAATATTTAGTATACGTATGCTTAATGATTATATCAAATTTGAGAGAATATCATGCCTTCATTCCACGCGCATTGTTTGAACAAAATGGCTCCCGACTTCACACTGCTAGAGCGATCGTGGAGCTTCTCCGTGATTTCTTTTCTAAGAAATTAATAAGCCATTTTGGCGGTATCCTCTGTCCACCCAGGTCGTCCGATCTCACTCCTATGGACTTGTTTGGGTATCTCAACAGTAAAGTCTATGAAATATATTCGACGATCATCTCACCAGTAAAATAAAATATCATCCATATAAGGTGAACGTCATCCCAACGTCATTATATCAGCGAGTGGCTCTGATTAGTGTGGCTAGATTCCAAGAGCGTGCTCGACGTGGTAAATGTTGGCCATTTAGTCGAAATCATTTGTAAAAAATAAAACCCGCACTTCTCTTCTTCGTTAAATTTATTGAATTTTATTTATACATACATACATACATACATATTGTCACGCCTATTTCCCGTTTTCATCCATTCTTCCTCTCACAATCATCGTAGCGAAACGGCTCTCCGTTAGTCACTTCTCGCCCTCATGGGAATCAGGACGTGACGGGGATGTCATTTTTTAACAAATTAGGTTAATTAAAATTCGTTAGGGTGAATCCCACGTGCCGTAAGGGAGGATGGAGGTCAGCCCCAGCAGAACCTCGCATGCTGAGGTAAGGCACTACAGTACCCGGGGGAGTCCGATCCCGGGACAGTCAGCACGCTTGCAACTAAGCTCGCCGCTAGTCACGCCTCCATTGGCAAGGCAGACCGTGGATTGGCGGAGAGGAAGGGAAAAGGATAGAGAAGAAAGGGAAGGGCAGTGGAAAGGAAACATAGATTTAGACAGAACAATAGGAATGTGATACTACTGCAACGGAAGACAAGGAGTGATATGGTAGTAGATCGGGAGGCCGGGGTCGCGTACCCGTGTACCAATACCATAACTACCGGACAGGCAGCTAGGCAAAGATATCCCCTGACCATTTATATTACAGACATATTTATATCCTCAGTAATTTTTTTAATATTTGTGTAAAAACATAATTCCAGGCACCGAACTCGCCGTACCTGAATTATTAATGTTTACCCGAATTCCCTTTTCATTCTAAATTAATTTCTTAACGTGGTTCTTGATTCCATTTATTCATGAAACACTGTTATAAAACTTTATTATTGTGGATTTTAAGTTTATCCACTTCCACTTAACCTGAAATCTACACTCCAATGTACATAAGTTTATTAACAATTAAAAGTTAAAAGCTCTACTTTTGTTAACGATATCACAATATTTACTTTACAATCCTGCTAATTGACTTAGTCTTGAGGATGAAAGTTTTTATTTAACGAGCCTTCAGCCCTTCGCCTAAATGTATAATGGCGAATTGTTTACCTTGCCCGGGTAATCACGATACTTTCCTAATTGCTAAAATCGTTTAGAGTTTCTTTTTTTACGAAATAGATAGCGCGAACAAACGTTTGTGGATTTTTCACGTGATGCTGTTATACATGGTTGGATATATATATATATATATATATATATATATATATATATATATATATATATATATATATATATATATATACATCCATTGCTGTTCGATCGTCTCGCTAAACCTTGACAACGGCTGGACCGATTTGGCTAATTTTGGTTTTGAATTATTTTTGGAAGTCCAGGGAAGGTTTAAAAGGTGAGTAAATATGATGAAAATATAGTAAAAGCAAAAATTTCGTTTTTCCTTAGAAACTATTCGTACCTATCAAATATTTGATGTTTATTTTGTAAGTACCTAATCGTTGTGACGATGACTTCTGCTTCCAGATCCCTGTACTCATCGTATCGAAACATGACACCACATAACAATGATCATTTATCATTGATATTCCTTTGTGGTATTATACAGTATATTCAAATGTGATACTTCTTCAGTAAGACCTACCTATTTACACTGTAGTGGTAGATTGAAGTGGTAGAACCACGCTGCAGGCGAATACTTTATCAAGAATGGCATATTATTTGTCTGTAGCATGAATGGGCTGGCTCGCCCGGGAAGTACTACACTCCCGCAAAAAACCGGCGTCTGACTGGTAGCTTAGCTACCGCGCTTCGTCCGGTGAGCGGTTGAGTTCCTAGGCCCGAAAATTTCAAAATACAATTTTAAGTTTTCACTTCTGTCGGCAGTCATCATGACTGCTTCCGATTTTTTTTGTCTTTAGCACGAACATGTATCCCATGTGGGGAAGAACCACACTCTCAAAATACCAATTTCTTAATAAGACGCTGTAATATTTTCTCTTGTTTTCTTATTTCCCTCTCCCCGTTCTGTTATGCAAATAACTGTAGACTGCAGTATCTGTCTGTGTGTGTGTTGCGTGTGATAACTACAGGTATTTCTTCGGAAAATATTATATTACCGTATTGTCATATTGTTCTTTAAAAATATTGTTAAATTTCAAGAATTTGAAAGTCAACCACTGAAATTTAGATGGATTTATATTAAAGATAAAAGGCATTTCAATCATTTATAACGGATCACTTGTAATCGAAATAATGGCCATTTTCTTTGAACGGTCGTTTTCTTTAGCCTCCTTTGAAATATTGAAAAAGATTTCGTATTTAAAACACAATTTCTTTCTCATTCAAATATTTTATATTTTACTTCTGAAACGATTGAGATAAAGTTTTAAAGTCTTTCACAATTTAGATTGAAAGATTTCAATCAAATATTTGTTCAATTCAACTCTCTTAAATATTTTTATTTTTCACGTTATTAATTTATAACGCTCTCTACAAGAAAATGTATTTTAATGAACGATTTTTAGTTTAACATAACAACACCATTATCACAATAATGGTGTTCATAATGATTGAGAAATGACGGCGACGTGGTTCGCCACCCTTCACGTCCTGATTCCGACGAGGGCGAGAAGCGACTAACGGGGAGCCGTTTCGCTACGATGAATGTCAGAGGAAGGATAGATGAAAAGATGGATGAGTGTTTAGGAAGCAAGGAAGGTGTGCCGTGATCGTAGCAGATGGAGATCTGTGGTCTCTGACTACCCCTATGGGAAACAGGCGTGACGATATATATGTATGTAAATATTTTTTGCAGAACGTTATCTGCAGCATAAGTCGGTTCGTCTTTCTTACTCGCAGTAATAGTTTTATAATAATTATCCAAAAAAAAAAATGAGGACCGAGCACATTACCTTCTTCCCCCTTTCTTACTAACCATACTTTCTCAATTTACCCCCTCTCTTAGCACTTAGCATACTTAGTGCTACAGATATCGATAAGTAGAAGACATCGATAATGGTTGATAACTATCGCTACTTATGGATATAACAAGTGGACCATTTGATCCATTTGTTTCTCTTCATCAATTCATTAAGAAGTTGATAGAATAATTCAGCTGGGTCGGGCAGCATTAAAGAAACTTCGACGAGTCTTCTCGTCGCCCATACCCCAGAGCTTAAAGAAAAAAATCTTCGACCAGTGTGTCCTACATATACTCTCTTACGGCGCATAAACATGCACACTTACCGACCGTCTTTCACAGGCTAAGAGTCGCTCAGAGAGCTACGCAGAGATGGGAGATTTTCTGGTAGATATGATTTGGAATGAACAAATCCGCCAGAGAACCAAAGTCACCCATATAGTCTTTCGAATTAGCAAAATAAAGTAACAATGGGCTGGTTATGTTTGTCGGAGATCCGAGAATCGCTGTAGCAGACGAGTGCTGGGGTGGAGAGCGTGACTTGGCAAACGCAATGTGATGATGGTGCTATGATCTGCGCAGGGCGGCTGGCAGGAATTGGATACGTGAAACCGAAGATTGCACTAGGTGGCGCTTCTTGCGAAGGTCTATGTCCGGGAGTAGACTGCCGCAGGCTGTTGATGATGATGATGAATTCGTAAAAAAAGTGCTGTTATACATAAAAGTACCTTTAATATGTATGAAAAAATTTTTAGTGAAGTTCCAATAATGTTGGCATACGTGTGGTGTTCTCCTTTCGAATTGAAATCAATTTACGAGACCACAGCGCTACCTTTCGATTCGCATAGTATCCGAAAGGGGCGTTCCTTTTTCAATGTCTCCCTTGAAGAGCTTCTTCCGAAACATTTCTTCAACATTAGAATAAGATTTTCGTCTTTTTTTAATGTTTAAATTCTACAATCTCATCTTACGTAGCTACGGTGAGAGCTGCGAAAGTTTTAAAAGTGATAAATGACGAATTGGCTTAATGATGAGTCACCGCCTACAGAGTCAGTGGTCACGGACTCGATCCCTACATCAAGATATGTATTTTTTTTAACAGCCCGTGCTCAGCAGTGGGATATATGTCCCACTGCTGAGCACGGGCACCTTGCGTCCGCCTGCGGAGGGCCCCGCCACTGAGCCAATTGGTCGACAAGATATGTATGGTATACAGATATTTATTCTGAGTCTGGTTAATCCGCCAATCGGCATTGTACAAGCGTGGGGGGTTAATGTGCGTTCCTCCAGAAATGGGAAAACCCGTACATAGCATTGGGACGTACATGGGCTTTGAAAGAAAAAGGAACAAGTTATGTGCCTAATGTGGCTCTGAATATATTCGCAAATACACAAGACACTCTTTCTTGCAAATATCCTCAATTCTAAATAATATAATATGATAATTTGTGCCTGATTTTAGAATAGTAATTTTACCATCAGCTTATTTTCTGAGAAAAAACAGGATGAGTTGCGTGCTGGTCAGATTGATAGTTAAGGTATTAAGCCTAGTAGTTCGGCTTTTTTATATCCTCTACACAGAATACAATTATAGCGTGTGTTTAAAATGACATATTTCGTTCAAAGGACTTGCCTAACAAACATAACAAAATAAAGACACAGCGTCTTTATTTTCTTCTTTTATCTCGTTTTTTTACATACTTTGAGAGATTCTTGATACTTTTTTACATTTATTTGAGAGATTCCGGTGAGTTCTTGTTTTTATAATGCCTACATTTAAATCTCTTTTTATTCTTTCATTTATTTTTAATTATTATGTAAAAAATACTCAATTGAATAGAGAAGAATTCTGTCGGAGAACTAAAGTCATATATATATATATATATATATATATATATATATATATATATATATATATATATGATATATATATATATATATATATATATATATATATATATATATATATATATATATATATATATATATATATATATATATATATATATATATATATATAAAATGAGAAATGTTAATACAGTATGAATAAGATATTATCTAAATGTACAATGTATAAAAAAATAAATAAATATCATTTGAAAGAATTTCAATTATGTCAAAGATAAAAAACCCCACTGAAGATCTCGTTTGTCGCCATAAGCAGTACGGCAGACACGCCACACTACTTACTCCATTGGGTTTGTTTTATTTATGAATCAATTTAAAAATTGTAACGAGTTTCCAATTTCAATTTACGCCCTAAGTTATAGCGTCGTTTCTTCGCGTCTGAAGCAAGGAAACGGAAGCGGTGTGGCGGAAGCGGGGGCGTCGAATTTCCCGCTCGCAACATCGACTGCGCAAACTTGCTCGGAATATTGGAATCGGAATCGAAATGCTTATTTAGTGTCTGAGTGTACATATTGAAGCTGTTAATGTACGAAGCATTAACAAATATACAGTTACAATTATGTACATATATTGGAATCAGAATCGAAATGCTTATTTAGTGTCTGACCGTACATATTCAAGTTGTTAATATACGAAGCATTAACTAGTATACAGTTATAGTTATGTACATATATTGGAATCGGAATCGAAATGCTTATTTAGTGTCTGAGTGTACATATTGAAGTTGTTAATGTACGAAGCATTAACAAATATACAGTTACAATTATGTACATATATATTACAATAAATAATAATAATATATATATATATATATATATATATATATATATATATATATATATATATATATATATATATATATATATATATATATATGTATATATATATAATATATATATATTACATATATATTATTTATGTATATATTGGAATCGGAATCGAAATGCTTATTTAGTGTCTGAGTGTACATATTGAAGTTGTTAATGTACGAAGCATTAACAAATATACAGTTACAATTATGTACATATATTGGAATCGGAATCGAAATGCTTATTTAGTGTCTGAGTGTACATATTGAAGTTGTTAATGTACGAAGCATTAACAAATATACAGTTACAATTATGTACATATATTGGAATCGGAATCGAAATGCTTATTTAGTGTCTGAGCGTACATATTCAAGCTGTTAATATACGAAGCATTAACAAGTATATACTTACAGTTATGTACATATATTGGAATCGGAATTGAAATGTTTATTTAGTGTCTGAGTGTACATATTGAAGTTGTTAATGTACGAAGCATTAACAAATACACAGTTTCAGTTATGTACATATATTGGAATCGGAATCGAAATGCTTATTTAGTGTCTGAGCATACATATTGTAGTTGTTAATGTACGAAGTATTAACAACTATTACAGTTATGTACATATATTAATAATGAGGATTGATACATCGACGCAAAAAAATAAAAAACGATGTTAATGATTCAGATGTCAAAAATATTTTATTGCATATTCGCATCAGAAAAAAATATTGCGTCAAATGGTTTTCTTTTATGGGATAGGAGGGCAAACGAGCAAGCGTGGTCTGTGTCTCACAGTTCTAGGACCGATAAAACAATTAGTACAGCGTTGACTATATTTTCGCTTTTTTTTGCGTCGATACGTATACATATACATACATATAATGTAATGATTATCGATATGTTTGTTAAAAAAAATGGGATAAAAAAATGAGGACTGCCGACAGAAGTGAAAACTTAAAACTGTATTTTGAAACTTCAAACTAATTGTAATATTAAATGCTGCTATTACAACAGCATGTTGCTGACGCGACTCACAAAACTTTATCCATCCATGAAGCATCCAACGCACACGCATACAATCGGGTATATACAATGTGTTGGCGTGATGCGTGTATTAACTGTGTTTAAAATATGTCAATAACTATACTTATTAGCATTAGCATGTTGCTAATGTGAACCCATAGATTTTTACCCTACCCAGAGCCATGTAAATGTGAAAAAATATTTATTTATTCTTTTAGTGCAAATTCGAGTACAAAGGTAAATTTAACGCCGGGAGTCATTCTTTGCCAGACAACCTTTGGGTTTATGGTAATTATTTTTACGTAGTAGGTACAATAATATTAATAATATATTAATTAAATATATAAATATCAACGCAAAAAAGCGAAAACGCAGTAAACCGCAATATGAAAACTTACCACCAGAGCCAAACAAATTTATTGCTTATTCGGATCAGATAAAATATTGCGCTGAATGGTCTGAGACTCACCGCTCTACAATTAATAAAAAGATTTGTATAGAAACTAACTATTTATGAGTGATCAGATACAATTTTATCAGAAATGTTTCGGTTCTGAGTGAAATTAAATGAGTCAATGTCTAATTCGACTAATAGCCTGAGCCTAAGCAGTAGATAAGGTTAAAAATCTAATTCTAACACCGGACACCTAATATAAGCTTTAAAAAAAAGTTTTAGACCAAAGTTTACAGATATTTTACAGATAAAAAGTTTTAGACCAAAGCTTAAAAATATCCAAGTTCGAACACTTGCGAACAGAGTGGTAAGAGTGTCATACTCTGACGGAACGAGAATGAAGGACCATTAAAACACTTTCGACGTTAAAAGCATTCTCAGCGAACACTCTGACTTGAGGTTGTGTTTTATGTTTGAGTAAATTTTGAACTAAACTTTTTCAATAGAATAGAAAGTGAAAAACGAAACGCACGCGATAACAATACAGATATATGACGGCACATCGGCGCCGAGTCTGAGCTATCTTTGTCAATCAATCAATAACCTGCGGCAATCCACTGCTGGCCATATGTCTCCCCCATGAAGCGCCACCTAGCCCGATCTTCGGCTTCACGCATCCAGTCTCTGCCGGCCGCCTTGCGCAGATCGTCGCTCCATCTAGCAGGGGATGTCTACGTTTGCCGAAACGCGGTCTCCCCTCCAGCATTCGTCTACTCCATCAATTGTCGGTTGTCCGGCAAACGTGTCCAACCTATTGTCAATTCAGTCTGCTTGAAGAGCTATGTCGGTGACTCTGGTTCTCCGGCGAATTTCTTCATTCTGATTTCTAACCACTAGAGAAACCCCGAGCATACCTCTCCATGCCTCATTTCATATGAGAGATTGGCCAACGGTGAATTTACTACGTGCCGTACCGATTATAAAATCGCATACATTTCTCCGCGACATAACAAAAATGCAAATACAAAACTCTTACGCGTGTTTACTTAATAAGTGCTGCCATCTACTTCAACACTTCAAACTATTTGACGAAGGCATTCTCTGCCAATTACACTACCGGTAGTGTGAATAAATTTCGAGAAAATCTTCTGAGGCACGAAGAATTAACATGTTCTTCACTCTATCCTATTGTTTTCTTATTTCCTTTCTCATAACATATTTCTTCCTTTCATATTATTAACACGTTTTATCATTAGGTGCTTGCTCATTTGCCTGTCTTTTTCATAAAAACATTTTCATGTTCATTACAAATTGTAATAATGAACGTGAAAAAAGTGTATCATAGTAAAATATAAGCATGTGATTACGACAGTTGATTACCATTTGTTTATTGTACTTTTCACTCCCTCTCGCTTCCAAAATACTACATCTCGTGTTATTTGCCTTGCGGAATAGCACTGTAGCTTTTAATATTCGCGGCACGTTCTCAACCTGCCTACGTGTAACAGCGAACGCCTAAATTAACAACAGTTCGTATAGACAATTTGTGGGATTGAATTATATCCCTCGTTCCGTTTCCAACCATCTTTTTGTTTGTAAAAAGAAATGTTACTGAAGAGGCGAAAAAGAAAACTAGTAAACAAAAAGTCACTAACGTCTATATCTAATATGTAAAGCCGAAAGCACTGTACATGAATTACGTACATTAGATTAAGATATGAATAATGAGTTAAATGTTCTCCTAACGGGAAAATAATAGAAGGCGAAAGAAAATTGATACTCACTCACCGTATAAAATGCTGTATTTATATATTGTAATGTTAAATGGTGCTATAACTACATCATGTTGCTGACGCGACTCACAAAACTATTATATATCCATCCATGAAGCGTCCAACGCACACACATACAATCGGGTTAGAGAATGTGTCGGTGCGATGTCTGTAGCTGTGTACTACACATTGCTATAGATATACCTTTAGCATTAGCATGTTGCTGACGTGAACCAACAGATTTTTCCCTACCCAGAGTCGTGTAACGCGGCTATAGAAGTTTTCACTTCGAAACTACCTACGTACTACATAAGAGAACCTACAATTTAGGCAGTAAATAAGGTAGGCACTGCAAATGCAGTTTACTAGATTTATTGTAAGCTAAAGAAGCAAGTGATGAAAAGACACCATTACAGAATTCACCGTACAAAAATGCTGTCACTTAAAGTCGATATTTTGTAAGACCCTTACAAAATATCGGCTTTAAGACCTACTAATTCCCTATTTATTATTAAATATAGTAACTGTTTTTAAATATATTTCTCGATCTTTCGACGATGCGAGGGTAGACAATAATCTCGCTATACTGTTGAACACTAGCAGAAAGAAAATTATTATTCGTAATGAGGGCGACAGTATATTCTCAACGCTGCCATTTGCAGACATCGAGTACGAGAAATTAAAGCTATTAAGAGAAAATATGGTTACCGTACATTACATTATACTGTAGCTGTTGTTATATTTGTAATATGTTACGAACCCAAACCAAGACTAGTCAAAAGCAAAGCTGAGCCGTGACTTTGTGCGCCAACCCAATTAGTGACGTCACGTTCCACTGCCATAGTTATTGAAGCAATTTATAGACCGGCAAGCTAATTTGTAAAGTCAGTCTGCATTGAACATTAGGTTAACGAGAATCTATATATAAGATATATGTATATAAACTATGGTATAGGAAAAATATACGCGATTGGAATGTTACTGACCTCCATCCTCCCTTGCGGCTCGTGGGATTCACTATGACGAATCCTAATATTCATAATTCGTTAAAAATGACTGAAATATGGTTTGCCACTCGTCACGCCTTGATTCCCACGAGGAGCGACGAACGGAGAGCAGTTTCGCTACGATGAATGTCAGAGGAAGGATGGATGAAAAGATGGATGAGTGTGAAGGAATCAAGGAAGGTGTGTTGGTATTGTAGTGGATGGAGATCTGTGGTCTCTGCCTAACGCTATAGGGAGACAGGTGTGACTATATGTATGTATGTATGTATATAATGTTACTTTATGTCAGATATATCTTATTAATTTTTTTGTTTTTTTTTTAATGTAAAATTGAATAAAATCTAATTTTGATATCGTAAGTTGTCACTTTTAAATGTTGTAACAAATACAGGCAAGAAATTTTATATTATTCATGCTTTTATAAAATTAACGTGTCGATCAATGCAGCCTTACAGTATACTGTAGAATATTGGCTTCCTTGAATTTCGAGAGCTGTGGCAGTATTACATTAACGATTTTTATTAATGAAGGTAGACACTGCATAATTTCTGGTATTTGCTAGTCTGTATAGAATAACGATTCAAGAATTTTTAAATGAAGTTTTTGCAAAACCATATGTTCTTCTTCCCTTCGAACTGTTACCATCTTTATCCTCATGGTATCCTTGGTGATGTAAATGGGGGACGTTGATTACTCACCATCAGGTAATTAGCTCAACGACTCAAAATGTATCTTTTTTCATGGGGTAGGAAGGCAAACGAGCAGGCGTGTCTCCTGATGGAAACCAATCAACGCCATCCATAGACATCCGCAGTGCCATAGTGCGGAAGCGTTGCCGACCTTTAAGGAAAGTATCATTATGGGAGTGGGAATGAGGGTAGAGGGAGAGGGAGAGTGTTGGGCCTCCGGAACTCAGCCGCTCACCGTACGAGGCGCGGCAGCTAAACTATCACTCAGACGCCGGTTTTCTGCAGGAGTGTGGTACTTCCCCGTGCGGGCTGGCTCATTCATGCTACAGACAAATATTATGCCATTCTTAACAAAGTATTCGTCTGCAGCGTCGCTCTGCCACTCCTAAATCTTCTATCTTGGGAACGATCAGAAACATATGAGACCATTTGCCAATTGCTTACTTGAAATTCTTTCAAAACTGAAATAACCGCATTGCTTCGTCCATACTAGGTACGAACGACCGGAGGGTATTTCCGTGTATTCCTTTGACAGTACGATCTTATACAATCTTATCCAGCTGGCTGTGTTAAAGGATTCTTTCTTTTATGGGATAAGAGTACTCAAATTTCAAAGATCATTTTGCCATCACAAGCTCATTTTGCCATGCTAGCTTCAAAAATGTAATCAACATCACTCATAGATGCATTATGCATTTGACTTCGCCTCGCTAATTATGTAAGTATGAATCACAAGCTTCTCGATTTGGTCACAGCTTTGGCCTGAGGATGTTTCGAAAAATTTCCCTTTCTTTGTCCAGGTGTATGTACTCCTCGGGTTGTTAGAGATTTAGGAGAGTCAGCGACCTCCTCCGTAAAGAATAAATGAACTGCCACATCAAGTCTAGAGAGACGCAAAAAAAGAAAAACTTAAAAAATTGAGTTTATTTCTCACAACAATACCTTTATATTCCCGAGTTTAATCATGTTTCACCTGTTTATTCCAAACGACATAATTTATTCATTCATTTGCAAATAGCTCCCTTCAACAGGAAAGGCAAATAAGGTTCAATCAGGCTTTGCGGAAGCGAAATTATCATATACTGTCGAAAATAAAGCAAATATTTATGGTAAACTATTTTAGTTAAGATGATTAAATGGAAGCAAAATAGAGATACGCAGAAGGAGATAGAAGAATCGTTAAAAAAATAATATTAAAATTTCAATTATTTAAATTTTTTTATAACCTTTACATTCTTTTTTTAATTTTTTTTATATATAAGTGTTTTTATATACAATACAGATGCATTTTTGGGAGTATAGGTTGTTATTTAGTTAACAGGTATAAATTGTAAATAGTATTTCGTTGGTTTTAAGGATAAGAAAATTTAAAAGGAAATAGGTGTATACTTGTATAATATCATTTTAGTTTGATCCAAACAATAAACTTTCCCGCCAAAATGTTTCTTTCATTATAAATTTATCTTTATACACAGACATTTGAAATAACTTTATTGAGAAACCTTTATTGCAAT
Source organism: Baronia brevicornis (assembly GCA_031353405.1). Classification (NCBI taxonomy): domain Eukaryota; kingdom Metazoa; phylum Arthropoda; class Insecta; order Lepidoptera; family Papilionidae; genus Baronia; species Baronia brevicornis. The sequence continues at coordinate 288,812 of JASFAT010004443.1, forward strand.
GTGCGTAATTGGTATCGGGAATTAATAAGAAATACAAAGTAACACAGGTGCTGAAACAAAATTAGACAAAACCTTTTGTTTATAATAATACTACATAATGGTACTAATATTTTTTGTCTATAATTTATGAATACGTGTATTAGAAATTACAAGGCGTTTTGTCCTTTCTGATGAATAAAAGAAGTTATTTAGAAAGAAATTATTTTAAGTACAATTATATCGAAAATTGTATTCAGTAATTATAAGTTAAGAAATATGTGTGGGGTTTTTTTGTCTTATAGAATAACGAATAATTTTAAAAATAAAATCTCAGACTCAGATTGAATACCAGCGAGCAAACAAGCCTGAGGAAGACGAAGAAAGTGCGCAGTTAAGTAGTAATATACATTTCAAACCAAACAACAACGAAATATAAAAAAAAACCCTATTAGTGGCCATCCATAAATTACGTCAAACTGTCAAAGGGAGGGAGAGGATCTAGAAAGGGTGACAAGGAAGGTTAGTCTTAACCTTTGTGGCATCACTTACATAAATTTATAGTGCAAAATGTATAGTCAAAACTCCATGTTTGTCAAAGGGGCTTCAAAATCATGAAATTTACGCTACGTGGCGCTTCATGGTGGAGGCCTAAGTCCAGCAGTGGACTGCCGCAGGCTGTTGATGATGATGATGAAACATAAAGAAAGATACGAATTCAAAGTATCAGTATTAAATTTCAACAACTGACGTGTGGTAACTAAAGTATGATAATAGGTAACACTGTATAATGTATCTCATTCTTTCGCGGGCTAAATCCTATAGATGTACATGTGTTCGTCTCTTTTTATTGTCGCCTTTTCTTTTCATTGAGTTTAAATCATAAAGATGCTAATGAAGTTTTAGCCTTCAAAAATGTGCATTTTCAAACTGCCTATTTTGATATCTTCTTAGAGGTTACAATATACTATTGCGAGCATCAATAACAGCAAAAGAATCGCATACAATTCTAGACAAATCAAACTAAACATCAAAGAATGAAATTTCAAATACTCTCTTATTGTATATATTCTTTTGTAGTCTCTCTTAAACTATATTTCTTGGTTGGTACAAGCAACGTGTCTTACTATTAATTACTCTTACTGTACCTGATACGAAGAAATATCATTACAAATTATTTATTTATTTTTATTTTTTTTTGCAGATAATGCAAAACAGATGGAGTTAATAACTGACTGTGATTGAACTCACAGTGTTGCCAGTGACAATTTTAAAATTTCCCATCATAAGTAAATAAACTGCCAATAAAATCATTTTAGAAAAACAAAATATGAAGTTCACGTCACTTTATTGCGATTATTGGGAGAGTTATCTCTGAAACAGAAATTGTGTCAGTTTTTACCGTATTCTACTCTGTTGATGTAACAACTACAGGCTGATTCAATTTGTACTACCAAATCAAGCCGTGCTTCGGGTATACAGATATAAACACCTTGTATACGAAGCGGCAAATCGGAGTGGCGAGTTTTCCGTTTCACCTTATTTCTTCTTATAGTTTCCATACATAAGATAAAACTCGCACCTCTTCTTCGTAAAGTTATTTTATTTACAGTACATTTTATTTATATTCTTTGAAGTTTTTTTTTGTATTGTACATGTTTGAAAACCTAATTCTAGCACCGGATACCCAAATCACTTCATTTTTTCTTCATGTCGATTTATTATATAAAAGCGTATTTGAAATATTTTTTAAATATAGGATTACAAAGTTTAGAGATATTTGATATCTAGTTCATGTATATTAGTTTAATATTAATATTGCGATTATTTTACGAAATATATACCAAGATTGATTTCTGCTTCAGGATAATAGTGATGTGCTATGATGAGTATAAACGTTTCATTTAATTATTTATTAAAAAAAAAAACGAATATTAGGATTGATCTGATTTTTAGACTAGTTGAGATTGTATTATATAATATGCGTTAATTTACAGCATATTATAAATGAATAATTAGTATAAAGTAACTAATTAGTACATTTCTCTGCCGTGTTAGTCAATGTCTGTGCAAAATGATTTTTTTTTAAATTCATCCTGTGACATTATTTTATTATCTTAATTTTCAATTATTTTTTGGTCATATCATTTTTTTATGTTATATATAAGGTAACATACAACATTAAACTATAGTAGGTTAAAAGGTAAATATATAGAAAGAAGAAGAAAACTATTATTAATTATTCATTTTTTTACATAGACTAAACAACTTTTCGGTTTACTGCCTCTTTGAAACTTGATTCTCTGATCTGCATTCATAAATATCACTTCTATAGTTAGATGATTATCATCCTATCTGAAGCTTCAATTTCAACTTTCTCTCAATTTCTTTATTATTGGTTCTGCTTTTAAACTTACTTACGTTTATGGTCTTCATTCCCTTATCTCTTCTCTTTATAAATAAATTTAATAGCTGCCTTTATTGACATAAAAAAGAACTAATAAAGATACGATGAAAGAATTTATAAAGTATAATTAATATATTTTAGACCAGTTAAGTTACCCTATATAAAGTTTTCGGTGAAGGATTTTTTAGTCCGTTCAAAATTAAATATTCAAATCTCATTTTGCAGACGACGCGGCATTAAGAACTTCTTTATTATTCACTAAAGTAATATATTTTTCAACACATGGAGGCAGTTTCGTCTAGAATTAAAGAGTATATTTATTTTTTATAAGTAGCTGTAGTTTAATTTTCGTGTAAAAAGTCTTGGTTGGTTTTTATGTTTTTATAACTACCTAGATAACAAGGTTTTTATTTAATTAGATTTTTATTAAATACTACAATTAATGGCCCGGTAAAATTCGTTTCAACTACAATTTTATGTTCCCCTGTATTTACCTTCTCTTGGTATGCTAATACTTGGGTATGCGATACTTTTCAAAATCGCACAAACGAACAGTTTTTTTATAACAACACGTCCATTACACGATAAAGCTGTCATGAACGCCATCTATTGAAAGTAAGTGGAAGTAAAATATTTTTTTTATTAATTCTTACAAAATTTATTTTAGATGCCAAATAATTTCAGGAAATATTATGTATAAAATTTTACGAAGGAAATATTACGATCAAATATTTTCTTTATATTTCTTTTCTTTCTCGTATTAAATACATACAGCAAATAGTTAACGTTCAAGCTAAAAAAAAGAACGTTCGTTCTACAAGATTTTATAAATGTATTTGAAACTGCACTGAAGACATAACAGAAATATAATACGCGCGTGGTTAAACATTATATGCTGTTGTCTTAACAGATCTTGGTAAAATCATGGGGAGTGTTCCGAGGAATTGTTTGGAATAAATCCCTCCGCCGAATTCCAGAACCGCACATCTCGCCGTAAAGGAAAATTTCATCCCCACCATCTGGATGAGTGGCGATCTACTACGGTGCACCACCAGTTTGTGGAACCAGCTACCCTCGGCGGTCTTTCCGAACCGATACGACATTGGAACCTTAAAAAAAACAAGCCTATACATACCTAAAAGGCCGGCAACGTTTCCGCGACCCCTGCGGTGTCGCGTTTGTCTATGGGCGGCGTTGATTGGTTTTCATCAGGTGACTCGCCTGCTCGTTTGCCTTCCTAACCCATAAAAATCGTGATACAAGTTGTCCAATACGTTAGTAACTGTATGGAACGATATTTCAACTTTTGTATTATATGTAATAAAATATGTTAAAAACAATACTTAGTAAAACAGAAGAAACCTGGGGGCACCAAAATCATGAAATTAATTAACGTGACGTAATTTATAGATGGGTCCTTACTATTAAAACAGTCCATAAAATTGCATGGGTTAAAAAAATGGGTGCATTTCAAACGATGATTTAATAAAAAGCGAAAACGCTGTAAATGACACAGACGTTAAAAAACTTTTATTGCATATTCGCATCAGGAAAAAATACTGCCTCGAATGGTCTCCGAGTCTCGCACTCCCACGACGAATAGAAAAAAATTTGTACAGCGTTAAAAGGGATTGTTTTAAGTAATCATGTACATATTTTTTCATAAAACTTTTTTTTGTAGTATTCCGAGATCTTAGGAGATCTGTGGTCTCTGCCTACCCCTACGGGAGACAGGCGTGACTATATGTATGTATGTATGTACATATGTAATGTTACTTCATGCCAGATATATCTTATTATATTTTTTATTTTTTCTAATGTAAAATGTATATATGTATCTTTTATAAATATGTGTTATATATGTGTATGGTAAGTTTTCATTTTGCGATTTACTACTTTTTTTTGCTGTATAAAATCTGTTATATAGATATTTGTATAATGTTTATGCATCTGTATAAACATAAAGGTTTTAAAATAAATTTCTCATGAAGAGACCTCCTTTCTGACTTTCAAAGTTTCAACCGTCGAGTTCGCGAATGAATGAATCCGAACCAGTTCCTAATTCACTGCCGATTTTATTAAATTATCCTTTGAAGAGTTTCATCGGGGTCTCGTTAAAACATTAACTCAGTGAAAGTTTCAATGATAAAATGGCAGAAAGCGTTTCAAAATGGCCTACAACAGTAATACGGTCTCGAAATGAATTATGTTTGCATTCTTTATGAGTCATGGCGAGCTTCTCACTGAGAATTCCTTATTAATATAAATTTTAAGTGATTTCACCTTCAGTTTGAAAATCTCTTTTTTAAAAAAAAGAGTATTTATCAAAATCAGAATAATAATAAATGATGAGACTAATTAATTAAAAAGAATTTTAAAGATTAAAACGTGACGAATTCCGATTTTTAAAAAACCCAAATTAGGATAGTGAAATTTAAGTACTTTTAACTTTTTAACGTCCTATTTTTGTTCTGAAGCGATAAGTTTTTTTGAATTACAATGCAAATTTCATCTTTAAAAAACATCTCAATTTTTTTTACTTTGTAGGCTTTGTTTACTAGTAACTTTTGTAAAAAAATAACTTTGGTTAAGAACCTTTTATGTATCAAGATTAAAACAAAAATAAACGTTGTCACACCTATCGATTAAAAATAACTTATTGAAGTTTAAATATTCAAAAGTGGTGAATTTTGATATTTTTAAAACAAAAACATAGGAAAATTCCAAGTTAGGGCCTAGGTCTAATTTCACGGGCTGAGCTCGTAGGGTACGATCCCAGCTATCCGTCATTTTCGTATGTTCATCCAATTGCCGAAACGAATACTAAAACATTTGATATTATTAATATTAAAATACTGGTGATTTTAATATTAAAAATATCAAATGTTTTAGTATTCGTGTTATTGTTAATTAAGACATCATTGTATACATACGACACATATATACGACATATGCGGACTATAGGGATTTATTTGGAGAAGAATTTTAATTCTAATAAAAATATAGTTAGTTTCTATTTTTTTTTAAAATTCAATGAAGGACATAGCACTCGATAAAGAAGCTTTCAGTACGTAATTCATGTAGTAAATAGATCTAAATTATGTACATACATAAAGTTTAGTGCCTCGAAGAAAATTTATACACTTTACATTATCGTGTGCTGATATCGCACCGTGGCGAAATTTAACGATACTCCTAGAAAGTACCTTACCTCGGCAAATATAAAGCCCTCGAGCGAGAGATTCTAAGTACCTTGACTGCAATTTAAAGGTTATTTGTAAAATATTTCACATTTTGTTTTGTGCTGTCTTGCAAATAAAATTCTAGAACTCTGTCAAATGATGTGAATTTATTTGCAATGCTCCACAATGCTTCTTGATGTTCACGTTTAAAATGTAAATACCCGCAGAGTATAAATGTAAATTGGTTGCCATAGCAACAATTAAACAAATCTGTAGCATGAATGGGCCGGCTCGCCCGGGGAAGCACCACACTCCTGCAGAAAACCGGCGTCTGAGTGGTAGATTACCTACCGCTCTTCGTACGGTGAGCAGCCGAGTTCCGGAGGCTCAACACCCTCCCCAATCCTTCTACCCTCCCCCTCCCATTTCCAGTCAATAAAGACACTTTCCTTAAGGGTCGGCAACGCTTCCGCACTGCCTATGGCGCTGCGGAAGTCAATAGGCGGTGTTGATTGCTTTCCATCAGGTGACACGCCTGCTTGTTTGCCTTCGTATCCCATAAAAAAACAACCCTTGGTAACCAGTAAATAAGCTGTGACACCAGTAAAACAGAGTCTAAGACGCATGGCCGTGTTATTGTTAGAGTAACAATAGCTGAGATGAGAGACTTTTCCCGCCAACTTACACGAGTGACGTTGTGTTTTTATTTCATTTTTATAATCTTATATCTTATATATTTTATAAGTGAAGTGATATGAAATAAATGCATGTATCGTGACTTTTGCTTAACGTGACTAAGGTGACTGAAAAAATCCATAGAAGATTTGGATAGAATAGCTAACATTTTACCAAGACGTAACGTGACAAGCTGACTAGTACATTTCAAGATACTTAATATTATTGTATTTTACTTGATATTGGCGTAATAGTTATAACTGATTGTCAATTAAGAAAATAAAAAAATAAGTTCGTGTGTTATAATTTATTTTATATAGGACTTGTGTCTAGTATCAAAACCGTTAAAATTTCATTTGTGTCTATTTGAATCTAAAGCAATAGCTTGTAATAAGATTAATTCTCACATCATGCGGGCTCTTTCGATTCCTTAGAGTCAGCGAGGATTTAATAGTATGCAAACGAGGCCTCATTGTCGGCGATTCGGCTACACTAGACGCTTCGCTTTTGTTCTAAAATGGATGTCGATTTGATAAGGCATCTTATCTCTCAGCCTTGGCAGAAGCAACCTCTGAGTGTTCTTGCGACATTTTATCGTCTGCTTCAGTCTGTAATTAATGAAATTCACGAATATTTTATTAAGTTCAATAAAATATTCGTGAATTTCATTAATTACATCTTTTTGCAAAATTATCTTTAAAATTTTCTTATGCATATACAAACTGACTACCAATTGGCTCAGTGGAGGGGTCCTCTGTCCGCGGAGTCAATGGTTGCGGGTTCGATCCTCGCATCGGAATAAATATATGTATAGATTAAAAATATTTATTCCGAGTCTGGTAACCCCGCCAATCCGCATTGGACAAGCGTGGTGGGTTAACGTCCGTTCCTCCAGAAATGGAGAGGGCCGTGCTCAGCAGTGGGACATATATGGGCTGATGCAAAATACCTTCAAAATATTCTTATCCATATACAAACTAATCTAATTTACCAAGTCTAGTTTTACAATGCGCCAAACAGAGGACTTTTTCATGCTTTGATGTTTATGCGACTTATTGTCACATTAAATGTCATAACTTACCTTGTCTTCCAGCTTTATGAGGCTTTACGGAAGTAATGCCGATATAACCTTTAAAGTGGCTATTGAGAAAAAAGGAATCGGAATATATACAGTAAAAGCTCTTTATTCGCGGGGTATATGTTCCATAAATATACCGCGAATACAGAAATCGTTAACACGGAATGGTAATTAATATGCTATTTATTATAGGGGATACGTTCCTAGGTGACAAAATAAATAAAAAAAAACAAACACATAAAAAAATGAATGTAATTGAAGTTTTTGAACATCCTGTTGAATGATCCTTTTATTATTATTTATGTAGTTATTATATATATATATATATATATATATATATATATATATATATATATATATACATTCGCCTTTCCTTCATTTGCGTTTTCACTATTCGCGGATCTAATAACTACATATCTCTATAACAACCTTTTGGAACCTTTAAAAACAATCCTATACATTTCTTAAAGGCCAGCAACGCTTCTGCAATGCATATGGTCCTGCGGATGTCTGCGAGCGGCGTTGTCGCGCAGGTGACACGCCTGCTTGTTTGCCTTCCTAACCTATATATTAATGATGGAGATATTTTTCTGTAAAACCATATAATTTATCTCTCTTTCTCTCATTTTATAGTGCGTGACACGTTTAATTTAGCTAAGTGAAAGCCATCTGTTTAATTATCAGGCATTACCATTTAATTATATCCCACTTTATATGCGAACGTGTAACAAAGTGAGTAATTTGCCGAAAGAGGCTGGGGATAGGGGCTGAATTGAGTTAATATACCCCAAATTGAAGCTGAAAATTACTTTTGTATAATAGATACAAAAGGTTCTACATTTGCGTCTTAGAAATAACATATGTCCTACTATAAATACCTGATAAATTAAAAGTCTGATGAGATTGACAATCGCTACAGAATATCAGTTAATATCCAATTAATTTAAAAACTGTTTTGTTCGAGAGAAAACATTAAATACCCAACGTAAATAAGTCATTTATTGTACTAGATGTTCCTTCCGGAAAAACTTTAAATGGATCAGACTCCCACGTATTTACGATCGCCGCTTGTCACACCGAATTGCAATGAATACTTCTCCGTCCATATTCTGGAGTTGATTGTGAAGCCGCTTTAAAGTTTTACTACTATTATTAGAACTTTTCGTTCTTGTCACTATAATTCTCTTATCTTGACTCGTAGATGTTTATGAATAGAGTTGATTATCATCATCGGTCGACTATTTTGGCAGACAGCCTATTTCTTAAAAGAAGTATTCGATTAGTTATGTTATGACAAATCACATATTCTATAATTTGTTAATGATGATGATTGCTTCTTACTAAAACCAGTAGAATTGAATATCTACGGATATGTCAAGTGAAATATAAAAATTTAAAATTTTTCACGGCAATAGTACGCAGACACAGAGTATAGATGTATGTCACTTAACATTATACACAATTAGTATAAAGATGATGAAATAATTGGCTCAGTGGCGAAGCTACCGGTATCGAGATCAGTGGCTGCGGGTTCGATTCTCGCATTGGAATAAAACTATATATATATATATATATATATATATATATATATATATATATATATATATATATATATATATATATATATATATATATATATATATATATATATATATATATATATATATATATATATATATATATATATATTATATATATGTATATATATAGACATTTATTATATAAACTACGGGTACTATGGTGCCTTACCTTAGCATGCAGGGCTCTGCTAGAGCTGACCTCCATCCTCCCTTGCGGCTCGTGGGATTTAATAAGACGAATTTAAAATACCTAATTTGTCGAAAATGACGGTGACGTGGTTCGCCACCCGTCACGTACTCATTCTCACGAGGGCGAAAAGCGATCAATGACGCTGCTGTTCCGCTGCGACGAATGGCAGCCGATGGAGCTCTGTGGTCTCTGCCAACCCCTGCGGGGGATAGGGGTGAACATATAAAAAAAAAAAATTATATAAATATGTATGTGCTTTTTATTATCATGTATTACTGCATAATGAAATAAACATATCTGTCGTACGTAAAAAGCAAAAAAATTCAGTCAGTTGTACGCAACGGTGTAATTGATGATGCAAATACTTCACGAGGGAATCTCGTTATTTAGTTTAGACTTTACTGTTCTTTATTACTTTTCTAGTGTCTGTCTACAATAGTTCTTTTTGAGAATTTTTATCAGTTGAATTTAAAATAGCTTTTTGTTTGATAAACGTTAATAAATTATTATTTTTAATTAATAAAATCTTTACATGTGAATTTTTCCTTTTTTGGTCATAAGCCTCCCCAATTCTAAAAGAATAGACGTTTACCCACCACACTTATTCAAGCCAAATTAGCAGGGTATCTCGGAATAAATAACTGTGAGTCATGTATATGTATGTATATTTATTTCTATGCGGGTATCGAACCTGCAACCATTGACTTCATAAGCTTCAGCCTTGCCAATGAGCTTATAATACATAATTAATAACTTTAAAGTATACAAATGAAAGCTTTTGACTAAATAAATAAGTAAAAAGATTGCTTTCCATCGGGCGACATGTTTTCTTGTTTGATGTTTCTTATCATTTTACATTTGCACTGTTTGCTACTAGTGAAGTTAAAAGTGAGTACTTTAGCAGACGCGTCAGCTCTTAGTGTAGTAAGACAGATGAGAGCCCTCATCCTCTGTCAGTTGTGGTCGTGTGCTTCATAAGAGAGGATAGCAAACACAACAACAACAGACATGTTTATGTATGGAAACTCATCCAACCAAACGTAGTATTAAAATATAATTTAATATTTGGAAAGCCTCGATCGGCTTCAAACTGCGTTTCGCGATGATACAAGGCACCTTTTGTAGCTCATTTACAAAATTTATGCCTGGTCATGGCAATCTCGCGGAGAATAATTTAAGACATAATAAATACATTGTTGGCCATTCTTAGTAAAGAAAAGTCCTGTCCTCACCCTTTTCATGAAAAAGTTATGTAGTATGAGGGACGGACTAAAAATTTACGCAATGAATATTTATTTATACCGTAAATTTTATAGTGCGTCCTTCATACTAAATAGCTTTTTCATGAAAAAGGTGAGAACAATAGTTTTCCCGCCAACTTACATTTGTGACGTTGTGTTTTTTCATTTTTATAGTCTTATGTTATTATGTTTAATTATATTATATAATAAAGTTATAGCGTATTATATACTAAATTTTAATTAAGGCGTATGAGTATATAGTAGATGAATAATTGACTCAGCGGCTGGGCCCTCCACCCGCGGAGACCATGGTCGCGGTTTCGGTTCCCTTATCGGAAAAAACACGTATTTTTTGTTATATATTCACGCCTATCCCCTGCAGGGGTTGGCAGATACTTCAGAGCTCCATCTGCTACCATTCATCTCAGCGAAACGGCTCTCCTTTGGTCGCTTTTCGCCCTCGTGAGAATCAGGACGTGACCAGTGGCGAACCACTTCGCCGTCATTTTCAACAAATTAGGTATATTAAATTCGTCTTAGTGAATCCCACAAGCCGCAAGGGAGGATGGTGGTCAGCCCCAGCAGGGCCCTGCATGCTGAGGTAAGGCACCATAGTATCCGGGGAGCCCGATCCCGGGACGGTCGGCACGCTTGTGACTAAGCTCGCGCTTAGTCACGCATCCATTGGCACGGCAGACCGTGAATTGGCGGAGAGCACGGGAAAGGCTAGAGACGAAATGAAAGAGCAGGAAAGGAAATGCGGATTGGGTGGTTACCAGACTCGGAATAAATATTTGTAAATCCATACATATATTTATTCATTGACTGGCGGAGGGCCCCGCCACTGAGCCAATCGGTCGCCAATAAATATGTATATGGATTACAAAAATTTCTTCCGACTCTGATAACCCCGCCAATCCGCATTGGACAAGCGTGGTTTAACGTCCGTTCCTCCAGATGTGGAGAGGCCCGTGCTCAGCAGTGGGACATATATGGGCTGTTAAAAAAGAAAGCATATGCGTGAAGTGGTATGAATTAAATGCGTGTATTGACTTTTTAAGTTGACTGCAAAAGTCCTTAGAAGGGACTTAGTGTTATTAGCAATTTATTATTTAAAATTTAATACTGAATACAACTTGGTATTAATGAATTTAGGCGTATAGGCTACACGAAAAATATTCTCAAATTCATTCTCAATTAAAAAAAATATTTTCGTAACAATAAGGGGCTGGATCGTCAGGTAAAGTCCCATATATAAAAAACAGATTTTGAAGTTTGAATACCGTACAAAGGCCGGAGGCGAGATTTCTATCATTTTTACTCTTTCTTTTCGTACCAGTTTCGTACATTTCAAGTGAGTTACCCAATGATAAGCGATCACTGGCATCAAAGGACATCTGCAGTATTAAGGGATGAAACATTGTGAATAATTTATACTCATACATAATATTGTATGAGTGTAAATTATTTACACAAGAAAAGTCATATAAAAATGACGATCTCAATGGCTCAGTGACGAAGCTGCTGCTTTCGAAGGCAGTGGTAACAAATTTAATTCTCACATCGGAATAAATATGTGTATAAACTCACATGTAAAAAAATGTATTCCGAGTTTGGATGTCCAATGAAATCTGCCTTAGACGAAGCGTGTATATATATATATATATATATATATATATATATATATATATATATATATATATATATATATATATATATATATATATATATATATATATATATATATATATATATATATATATATCCATTAAAAAACTGATGTTTTGGAAAAAAAGACTATTGGGCATGGGGAGGTGCATTTCTAAAGAAATGAACATAAACTCATCACGCTTGTCCAATGCAGATTGGATGGGTAACCACATACATACACACATATCGTCATGCCCGTTTCCCGTACGGGTAGGCAGAGACCAAAGATCTCCTTCCGCCATCATCCTAGCACACCCTCCTTGCTTCCTCCACACTCATACATCTTTCATCCATCCTTCTTGTCACATTGATCGTAGCGAAACCGCTCTCTGTTAGTCGCTTCTTGCCCTCGCGGGAATCAGGACGCCCGTCACGTCCTGGCAAACCATGTCACCGTAGTTTTTTAACAAATTAGGTTTATTAAAATTCGTCATAGTGAATCCAACGAGCCGCTAAGGAGGATGGAAGTCAGTCCCAGCAGAGCCCCGCATGCTTAGATAAGGCACTATAGTACCCTGTGGAGCCCGATCCCGGGGCGGTCGGCACTCTTGTGATTAAGCTCGCCCCTAGCCATGCATCCATTCGCACGGCAGACTGTGGATTGGTGGAGAGAAAGGTAAAAGGATGGAAAAGAAAGGAAAGCGCAGGGGAAAGGGAAGATGGATTTAGACAGGATGATAGGGATATGATACATCCGCAACAGAAGACAAGGACTGATACGGTAGTAGCTCGGGAGGCCGGGGTAGCGTACCCGTGTACCAATACCATAACTATCGGATAGGCGGCTAGGCAAAGATACTCTCTGACCTTATAAAATACGACAACATAGAAAAAAAATATTTCTCAGTGTAGTATTGGCACAAATTGCGTGCAAACGTAAATCAAAAATGTACGAACATTTGTTACCCGGTTTAACTCGCGTAGGAGACCGTGAAATATGACAAACGTTGCACATACCAAAGTACCGGAAAATGACGCACTTACTGTAGCAACATTGCTAAAAGCATTTCGAGTGCCAAGAATACTTTATTAGGTTACTTCTAACAATCAGTCTCGCTTTCGCGGTGGCACAAATTGTAATCTATAATAATTATATAAAATCTTCATACCAGTAAGGGTTGATAGTGGTAGAGCTATGCAGACGAATACTTTGTCAAGAATGGCATAATATTTGTATGTAGCATGAATGGGCCAGCTCACCCGGGGAAGTAACACACTCCTGCAGTAAACCGGCGTCTGAGTTGTAGCTTAGGTATCGTGCTTCGTACGGTGAGCGGCTGAGTTCCGGAGCCCCTGAGGTCTTTCCGAACCGATACAATATTGGGGGGAGAGTGTTCCCCCAATATTGTATCGGTTCGGAAAGACCGCCGAAGGTTTCACAGAGTGGTGGTGCGTGAAAAGAAGATTCGAGAGAAGCGCACCGTAGTAGATCGTAACTCATCTAGATAGTGGCGAAGATACTTTTCTTTACGGCGACTTGTGTGGTTGTGGAATTCGGCGGCGAGAATTACTCCAAACAATTCCTCGGAGCACTCCCCATGGTAAAAGCGGTAAAAAATGCTGAGAGATACGATAACCCTCCGCAGCGCTAGAGAATCAAGCCGATCGGTGAGATCTGATGTTTTGACTAAAGGTTGATATAATTGGTTACCACATAATATTTCATACATCATCAATCTGAATAAATTAGTTTGTTGTGAGTAGTTCTATTTTATGGTAAGATTGTAACAATCGTAGACAATGTTTAAATCTTTTGTATTCACGGTGTATTTCGATGCTACAAATTTCGAGGCTCGTTTTCAATTCCCTTTGGAGTCATTTGAGTTTGTTTCGAATTAAGTCAATTGTGTTTCATTGTTTTTGTTGTTTGTTGTTTGTGCTACAAAACAAACTCTCGTTTGATACAGTGCAAAGTTTTAGTACGCAATAAAGTCGAGTGGCTTCAGATTATTAGGTGGAGAATGAATGTCGTATTTGACTTTGTTATTTAAAAAGGGTGAATTGGTGAGTATCGAATACTCAATGTCTTATATATTGAGTATTTGATATCGTTTTTTTTTTTAAGTGAAAATTTCTATAGCCGCGTTACACGACTCTGGGTAGGGTAAAATGTCTATGGGTTCGCGTCAGCAACATGATAATGCTTAAACGATATCTATAGCTATGATAATGAGTATAGTCATAGACATGCTTTAAACACAGTTAATGCGCGCGCAGCTGCCTACATACATGCATTACGCGAACATATTGTATATACCCGATTGTATAAGTGTGCGTTGGACGCTTCATGGATGGATAAAGTTTTGTGAGTCGTGTCAGCAACATGCTGTAGTAATAGCAGCATTTAATATTACAATTAGTTTGAAATTTCAAAATACAGTTTTAAGTGTTCACTTCTGTCGGCAGTCCTTGTGACTGCCTCCGATGTTTTTATATCCAGTAGTTGCATATGTTATAAGAAGGTGCAACCATGATAATGTGATTCTGTTGTTAACTTCACCTGAATGTTGTTGTACTTGTTTATTTATTGTTATTACTTCTAGATATTTATCTGTGTCTGCGTATATGTACATATCTGCATTTACATTTGCATCTGTACCTTTCACTCTTGTATCTGCGTCTATCCCAACAACTATGCTAACGGCATTTATGTCTTCGTATTATTTTAGACTTACCTCTTTACGTCTATATTTATGTATATGTTTGTATCTATAATCGCCTTTGACGACAAATTTGAGGTTGTATAAAACTTTCTAAAATGAGACGAAGCTAAACTGACTTAAATGGACAGCAGTAATATAAGAGTGAGATATGTTACTTTACTGTTATCCTGTGACGTCTTTCTAGTTGGACCTCCAAATTCCTATATTCAAAGTACGAAACGTCGTAACGTAAATAATGAACCATTCTGTGAAACCAGCTTTATTTCGTACCGGTACGACATTGAAACCTTTAAAAAATAAGCCAACACATCACAAAGGTTGCCAGCCTTGTTGCTTTTGTAATTCTTATGATACTGCAGATATATGTGAGCGGTGTTGGTTGATTTCCATAAGGAGAAACGCTAACGCTTCCTAATTTGCGTTCGTATCCCATAAAAAGAATCTATTTATGTATTGTTTCTTATATATTATAAACTATTAAATTAGACTTAAATAAACCAGGTACTCAGCAAACGTAGTGTAGGTCGCCCCCCTGCTAGATAGAGACGATCTGCGCAAGGCGACTGGCAGATACTGGATGCGTGTAGCCGACGATCGGGCTAGGTGGCGTGCCTTGAATGATGTCTATGTCCAGCAGTGGACTGCCGCGGGCTTATTGAAACCAGATATTGCTAGAGAGACGTGGTGGAGGATGATTGGCTCAACCTTCAACTGGCAGGAGTTGGTGCAGGACAGGGCACGGCGGCGTAAGATCTGTTCGGAGCTCAAGATCCATTTTGGGTCACTGTGCCAACAAAGTTAGTTAAAAATATCTACGATACCCTCAAGTACAATAAACTATATTCTTTTTTATAAGAAACAATCTTAAACTTTTTGACAAATAGCAGAGGAATACCAACTTAGACCATAAACATAACATATTTTAAATATAAAGGAGAAATTTCTTTACAAACTGTGCTCGGAGATTCCTCTTCAAAGTCCTAAAGTTATGAAGCTTTCATCCATAAAACAACAACAAAATGTCTCCTATTGACGTCGCGTCAGATTATTAATATCACTTTACTTTTGTATTAAAACAAAGTTAGCATTCAAAGTTTGTAGATCTGGATTAGGATAAGACTTTGATTATTATACTGGGCTAACATCTGATATCTGACGAACTTCACAGAGCACAGGCGATGCGATTCCCGTTTGGGAAGAGTTTCTGTTATGGTTGACTTCTTCTAAGAGTGCCTCTTCGAGTTGCGAATATTGGCAGCCAATTCAGCACAACTCTGCTCCTCCTTCGCGAGGTGCAGCAGTTCTAGAGCACTCACTATCCCGGTCCACTCCCTGATATTACGTTGTCAAGATTTTCTTCTCCGACTAACTTGTTTTTTGCCCGCGACTTCTCCCATCGTGATCAATTGCAGCAACTTGTACCAGTCATGTCTCCATGACATTACCCAGGTAAGTAACTTTTCTACCTTTGACGTTCTGCAAAAGTTCACGTTTTTGCTAGACTTGTCTCAGAACCTCGTCATTATGGACTATTTTGCTAGTTATTATTGATTAGTTTGCTCTAATCCAGATCTTTGCCTGTATTATATATGCGTTATAATAACAATGCAATGCAATACTATATTCTCTACTAATAATCTTAGCGAGAGGCTAAGGTTATGATCTTCGTATTGGGAAAATTACTATATGTAGATATTTACTCCACGACAAGTGTAGTGGGTACAACATAGAAGCATTCACACGATAAAATCTTTCTGTAGTAAACCATACGAAGTTAAGATTCAGATCTGAGAATATATCGAATTCGGGAAAATGGTCTTATAATTTTCTTCAAAAGAAACGGACCTTAGTCCATCCGTCCAGAAATAAGGAGGCCTCGTGATATATTTAAAAATAGATTTAGTATGAACGCGATTGTGATGAAATTACACTAAGCGTTATTTGATGTGTTAGTAAATCGCTTATAGTAAGTAGCCTTCACACAAAGGATCCAGAAAGTCATTTAGAAAGGATTTACATGTCATTATTCAAACATCATTAGAATTTGCCTTAACAATACTAAGAAAAATGAAGTTTTCGTAAAAGTTACTGAAACATTCTTCTTTTTTTTAGCAGAGCACAAGACGGCAAATGAGTTGCTGGCCTTTTCTGAATGTATACGCTCTTTTCTAGAATGTCTCTAAGTCATATTCACCCCTCACGTGAATACGACATAGAGGCATTCACACGACATACAGACACTGCAGGTTTTAAGTTATTCTTTTCCTTCCTTTTTCTCCCTTGTCCCTCTAACTTCTCTATTCTCCTCCTAGAATCCACATCCTTACCCTAAAGTAGGCAACGCATTTGTATTGCCCTTAGAACTGCGAATGTTTACGGACAGCGATCACTCCTTACTATATAAAATAATATATTATGTTTTTGGTTCTATAAAAAAACATAACATACATACATACATATCATCACTCCTGTTTCCCGTAGGACTGGCAGAGACCACAGATCTCCATCTATTACGATCTCGGCATACTTTCCTTGCTTCGTCCACACTCATCCGTCTCTTTATACAAGCTCACCGGTTAAAGGTCAAGGTATGTTTTTCTTGGTCTTCCGCTACCTACCCTTCCATCTACATCAGCAACGTGAATTTCTTTTCTCAATCGTTTTTCATCCATTCACTCTATATACTCAAACCATCTAAGCATCCTTTTATTAACTTTTGTCACGATACTTTCTTTTACTTCCACATAAGTATTAGGGAAATGATAAATTCGAAAAAAACATCAAATAAATATCACGGCGCTTCGCATAAAACATGCCGACAGTGCTTACGCAAAATTCTCTTTCGCAATACGACAAAGAATTTGATATTCCCTTGGAAATATATATTAAATAAATATCAAAGGCATACTCACTTCTTGGTAGCAAATACATAGAAACTCTCCGGGTGACATATATACATGTAAATCAATGAAGTCTTGAAGATGTATTACGTCTTCTTAGTTATTGATAACAGTTAGGTATAACTTAATATAAATTATGTCAGTTTCAAGTAAAATATGTTGAAATGTACTAGTCAGTTCGTCTCCTACCATTTTTTTAAATTTATGGCTACTCTACCTAACTCCCTATGTACCTTTGTAGTCAACTTAAAAGTCACGATACACGAGTTTATACCATATCGCTTAACTTCTACCCCTTAATCGAACTTTTACAAATTGAATAATGTGCCACTAAAATCATACAATATAACTGATACTAATATGAGATTATGAAAATTAAATAAAAACATACCGCCACTGGTGTAAATTGGTGGGAATACTTTTACATATGTACATACATGTATATTATCACGCCTGTCTTCCGTAGGGGTAGGCGGAGACCACAGATCTCCATGCGCTACGATCCTGGTACACCTTCCTTGCTTCCTCCACGCTCATCCATCTTTTCATCCAACCTTCCTCGCAGATTCATCGTAGCGAAACGGCTATCCGTTAGTCGTTCCTCGCCCTCGTTGCAATCAGGACGTGATGGGTGGTGAACCAAGTCACCAGGAGACTTTTATTGTATTGTACTATATGGTACATAATATAATGAGCTTTTTAATAAATATAAGAGCGCTTTTAAGACGTTGTTTAGTTCCCGAAACAGGATAGAATAATCCCATCTTCTCATCAGTGTATTTACTAGGCTGTTATAGAAGTAAAAATCAGACGAAGAATAAATGAGTCGCAACGTCGTGTCAGTAAAAACATTTGTTATCTCCAGTCTCTGGTTATGGTCCATTTTGTGTAATAGGACAAATAAGCACGCGTGTCGTCTAATGCAAAGCAATCAACGCCATCCATAGCAACACCATAGATGCTTTTACCGGCTTATATGTAGGCTTGTTTTTTGAAGGTTCCAATATCATCATGGTTCGTAAATACCGGTGACGGTAGGTCAAATCCAGGGTAGTGGCGCATGAAAAGAAGTTACGTGAAAAGCGCACCGTACTGGATCGCCACCAATCCAAATAGTGGGGATGAAACCTTTCCAATCTACCGTATTACCGCGCATACGAAAGATGAGTTCAATAAAGATACGTATAACTATAAAAATAAGTATATACTAGTTTTGTAATGTAAAGTATTACTCATATTCTCTGCTTTCTTCTGAGCCTTAAGCCTGAAATTTTCGTCGAAGACCTACCCTTATATGAGCTACCATGGATGTGAATCAACGAGCTACAATTGAATGTCTATAAAAAATTGGGATGCAAGGGGGTGAAAATTACAGAGCCTTGGGTGAGGCCTATGTCCAGCAGTGGACTGCCGCGGGCTGATATTGATATTGATATTGAAAAAATAATGCCAATTTTAGAAATGAACACAATAGAACGGAGTAATATTTTTCTGAGGCATTCACACAACGAAATCTTTCTGTACCAAACCATAGGAAGTTAAGATTCATATCTGAGAAATCGGATTCGGGAAAATGGTCTTAATTTTCTTCAAAGAAAATGTAGAATCTCTTTTCATGGCTTTATATTAGACAGTAAAGTGACTTGAGATTCATTACACGATACATCTGTTAAATCATATGAGGCATTGTTGGATGTATTCTTTGAATATTGTATAATGAACATTTTAATTAACACGGATAATATATCACGGTTTTAACGTAACAAGGAGTTGAACGCTGATAGGCATTACTTTTACAATGTGAATATCGTAAAACCATTCAAGTTTTTTTTAATGGGATAGAGAAACAAACGAGCTAGCGTGTTGCCTGATGGAAAGCAATCAACACCGCCCATAGACATATGCAACTCTAAGCATTTCATCTCCGGCCTTTAAGACAAGAGTCGGCTTATTTTTTGAAGGTTCCAATGTCGTATCGGTTCGAAAATAACGTCGAAGATAGCTGGTAACATAGAGTGGTGGTGCGTGGAATGAAGTTTCGGGAAGAAGGGGGGACGAAACTTTCCTTTTTGGCGAGTTATTCGATACTAGAAATCAGCGACAGGAATTATTCCAAACAATTCCTCGCAGCACTCCTTATGGTAAAAGGGATAAAATATGCCGAGGGATGCGTTATCTTCCCGCAATATCACACTCACTCCGCTGGCTCAGTGACTCTAAGTGGATCTTGGCCTCCGAAACGAGAGTCTTCCATCTTAACCTGTCCTGCGCTAATTCTTGCCAATTGCTGGCTTGAAGTTTATGCAGGTAAGCATCCACCTGATCTCTGTAGCGATATTCGGGTGGACTAACTTGTCTTCTTCTTTCTAGCCTATGCAATGCTAGAGATGAATTTTCTGATACGGCAATGGGCTGGATAAGTTTGTTAGAAGTTATGTTTTCAGACAAACGTACCATGGGAGAAGTGTTGGAGTGCTGGAGTGGAGACCTAGTCTCCTTAAATGCCCCGCCGATGAACCGCGCAGTATGGCTGGCAGGGATTGAATGCATTTTGCCGAAGATCAAGGAAGGTGGAATCATTGGAGGAGGTGTAAGTCCAGAAATAGACTATAATGACTATAACTATCATATCGGTTCAAAAGAACCGTAAAGGAGAGGATAGATATATAAAAAACTTTGGTTACAAATCTTAAATGCGACCGGAGACGCTGGACATAGCCTGTATAAATAATGTTATGAAACAATTTAATCAAATATTTCAAGTATTCTAATATTTTCCCCGCAAGACAAAATCCGTTTTCACATTTGAAGCGGCATATAATTTCAGTGAAATTTGGAATGAAGTTTCCCTCCATTAATGAGAATATGACAGTTTCTTGACGGCCTCATATCCATTTCAGCAAAAAATTCTTAGTATTTCTGCTTCCACGTCAGAACTCGTTTAATAAATCTTTTTTTAACATGAAAATGTTATTTTTTCTCAAACGTTAATGCCTAATAGTATAATATCTTGTATATTTTCAATCCGACAGTTTGAGTTACTTATTATTAATTAATAATACCATTATTAATGGCGTAAAAAAAAGGTTTCCACAAGTTTGCTTGACTTTTTAACGCAGAGATTCATTTGTTACTGGCCTTACAATAATTAAAATTTTTATAGATATATTTATAGGAAAGCTTGTTATATAATATAATATGCTAAATATAGCTTGTTTGCTTTAATATAGGAAGGCAAACGAGCAAGCGTGTCGCTTGACGGAAAGTAATCAACGCCACCTATAGGGATACACCATACTACACCATAGGAACTCTGCAACGTCATAGGGATAACAAAAGTATTGCTGGCCTTTAAAAAGTTTGCATGGTTTTTTAAAGGATCCAACGTCGTGTCGTTTCTTCCTCTTCTAAGAGTACCTCTCCGACTTGCGAAGGTTGGCAGCCAATTCGCCATAACTGTCCTCCTCCTTCGCGAGGTGCAGTAGTTCTGGAGCACTCGCTATCTCGGTCCACACAAAGTCTGCCTTTTTGTATTTGATACGATGCTGACTCCAAACAGGAGGCCATGCGCTGTAGGTTTTTTTTTATTAAAGACATTGGTAAACAATTAAGTTTGTTTCCTGGTGAATATAAACGTTAAAACGTTAATAACGATAATATTGTGAATAATGGCAGAGAAAAGTGATGAAGGAAAGTTAAGTGTTGAAGATTCTCTAAATAGTGTTTAGCATATTTCTGTAAATAGTGTTTACATTTCTCTAAATAGCACGTTTCTCCATATAGTGATTACATTTTTCTAAATAGTACATTTCTCTAATTATTGATTACATTTCTCTAAATAGCACATTTCTCTAAACAGTGATTACATTTCTCTAAATAGTACATTTCTCTAAATAGCACATTTCTTTAAATAGTGATTACATTTCTCTAAATAGCACATTTCTCTAAATAGTGATTACATTTCTCTAAATAGCACATTTCTTTAAATAGTGATTACATTTCTCTAAATAGCACATTTCTTTAAATAGTGATTACATTTCTCTAAATAGCACATTTCTTTAAATAGTGATTACATTTTTCTAAATAGTGCATTTCTCTAAATAGTGTTTACATTTCTCTAAATAGCACATTTCTTTAAATAGTGATTACATTTTTCTAAATAGTGCATTTCTCTAAATAGTGTTTACATTTCTCTAAATAGCACATTTCTTTAAATAGAGATTACATTTCTCTAAATAGCACATTTCTTTAAATAGTGTTTAAATTTCTCTAAATAGCACATTTCTTTAAATAGTGATTACATTTCTCTAAATAGCACATTTCTTTAAATAGTGATTACATTTCTCTAAATAGCACATTTCTTTAAATAGTGATTACATTTCTCTAAATAGCACATTTCTTTAAATAGTGATTACATTTCTCTAAATAGCACATTTCTTTAAATAGTATAATACATTTCTCCAAAATAGTGTTTATATTTCTCTAAATAGTGCATTTCTCTAAATTGTGTTTGGATTTCTCTAAATAGTGTTTACATTTCTCTAAATAGTACATTTCTCTAAATAGTGATTACATTGTTCTAAATAGTGCATTTCTCTAAATAGTACATTTCTCTACAAATAGTGTTTACATAAGTTGAACACAACATTTAGTGTGATGTCATTTGCCGCATCCTCATATTTCACTTTGTCCCACTCGCGCCACTTTGCGTTACAAACGGTTGTTTACACCTGTGAAATACGTTTGTTTGTACGTCTCCCAACAGCTCTCTGTGAGAATATTTTCATTGTGTTATATTGCACCTTTTTACTAGTTAGGTAAACAAATATGTTTTTTACAACACCAAATTTTTTTTTTTTGGATTTGGCGAAAGAATATTTAGACAGAGCTGCCCCTTAACACGATTTAATATCTTTTGATAGTATAGAATTGACTTAATGCACATTGAATTATATTTAAAAAATACTTATAATCAAATATCAGGTAAGTAATGACACATCAACTTTAAATGGAGAGAAAGCAGTCACATTAACTCAATTTATACGCAGTAATTTTTAAAAACAAAAGAAATTGAATCATTTTATATAAATTCTTTTTTATACATACAGAGATACAGGATGTATCTTGTCCGAATATCCGGTTGAATTCAAACCGGATATACACCTATGAAGATAATTTTCTCTCAGACAATAAATAAAAATGAATTTAAATTGTGTTAAACTATAGATAGATATATTCTCTATTGTACACCAAAAACAAAGTCATACAACTATTGATTGTTATATTTATTTACAAATGGCAATATTATCGCTAATAGCCATTTCTTCCAAACAACCGTAGGATGGACATAATTTTAAAAAGATAATTTGATGTAGGTACGTGATTATCATTATCGTTATGATCATAGAAAGGATAGAAAAATATATTAATAAACAAAGATAATTGCCATAAGCAAAAATATAAGTACACACACACACATACATACATATAATATACATATACATACACACATACATATAATATACACACACAAATATAGGTTAACCGTAAATAATAAACTAAAGTAAAGTAGGGCGGCTGGCAGAATTTGGATGCGTGTAGCCGAAGATCGGATTAGGTGGCGCTCCATGAGGAGGCCTACGTCCAGCAGTGGACTGCCGCAGGCTGTTGATGATGACGATGTAAATAATAAACGAATTAATAAAAAGATACATAGATATTTATAAAGATAGAGATTTTTGTCAAGATTTTTGAAAATTAGGAGTGACTTTGCTTGTCTTACCTCCAGAGACAACAAATTCCAGCGGTAACTATACTCATTTGGGTAAACGTATGATATTTAAATATAAAAATACACGAAAAAAGTCAACTAACTATCTAATGAGTATAAACACGTATATTTTGTTCCTATTTTCAAAGCTGAATTCCTCAAATGAAAAGCCAGTTTTGTGTTGTAAGCCTAATAAGTTTTCCCTTACAAAAAATACTCTAATCGCTCAGCCGTTAGTTCACTAGAAAATTCAATTTGTCGACGGATTCCGGTTTGGAAGGTGGATTAAAGAATAAAATAAATTGAAAGCAACTATTACAAATACGGAAACATTTATCATCTTCAAATTCATATGGTGTACAATATTTTTTTGTATTATGTAATTTTTCGGGCTCGTGGGATTCACTATGACGAATCTTAATATACCTAATTCATTAAAAAATTACGGCGACGTAGTTCGCCTCCTGTCACGTCCTGATTCCCACGAGAGCGAGAAGCGACGAACGGAGAGGCGTTTCGCTGCGATGAATGTGAAAGGAAGGATGGATGAAAAGATGGATGAGTGTGAAGGAAGCAAGGAAGGTGTGTCGGGATCGTAGCGGATGGATGTCTGTGGTCTCTGCCTATCTTTACAGGGATGTCGCAGGGGATGATGGAGGTCAGCCCAAGCAGAGCCCCGCATGCTGAGGTAAGACACTATAGTACCCGGGGGAGGTCGATCCCGAACGGTCGGTACGTTTTAAGATGGATATTAAAATATTTTTTAATTACTTGTCTAACATAAAACTTTTAATAATAAAAATATCAATCCAATCGTAATTATCAAATTCATTTGCCTGTTACTTATCCCCTTAATTACCGAGCGAACAATGCTGGTTCTAGCGACGGATGAATGTCAAATTAATTACCCTAATCCACATCAAGTCTTAATTATATAAGCCAAGAGGTAGAGAGATAGAGAGAGAGCAATATATTATATAATTCGAAAGATACTTCCTGCTGACATTTGTTTTGCACATTTTGTATGATGATTAAATTGAATTTTTTCAAATTCCTTTTAGAGCCCATATCTATCTAACTAACTACTCAAAGGCCTCATTTCTAGAAGAATGGGTATAAGCTATCCCCCATCCATCCATATTAAAAAAAATTAAATATTTAAAAGTATTGATTTACCAACTATAAGGCGATTTTGAATAATCAATGAAATAAGCTTGGAGCGCAAAGATTTATACGATGTCGATTGATTTGTAAAAGTAGTTCGATTTCATTAATTTCCTTTAACCAACCTCTTCCGCAATTTTTTCCAACCAAAACGATATTGAAAACTTCAAAAAACAAGCTTTCACATTTTTTTAAAGGCCAGCAACGCATCTGAAATACCTATAGCACTGCGGATGTCTAGGGGCGGCGTTGATTGCTGTCCATCAGGTGACAAACATTTGCCCTGCTATCCCATAAAAAAATCACAAAAAGAAAAGTTCCATTTTCCACCATCTGTTATCCCAAAACTTCTTTCCACGCACTACTACCCCATGAAACCAGCTACCTTCAGGGGTTTTTCCGAACCGATATTCAAAGCCCGGCAACGCTTCTGCAAAACCTATAGCACTGCGGATGTCGATTCTTTTCTTTTAAATGTTATTTTAAAAGAAAAGAATCGATTATCTTAATTAAAACACACAGGTACAGTGTTAATCTTTTATAAAACATCTTCTCTAGCATGATAATTAAGCCCCTCGTTATACGATAAAAGCGGGAGGAAATCAACATCAGACCACACCTATAATGGATAGCTTTGATTAGTTGCGGTTGACCTATTTTATGACTTGCAACTTACTCTAACGATGGAATGGCATTTATATATTACTAGCTTTTGCCAGCGGCTTCGCTCGCGTGGAATTTAGTCTGGCACATTAAGTTTCGTGACAGATCATTTTAAATAAATATATATTTTTTTACTTAATTAATGGTTCACAATTTTGGTCATAGTGGCTTCCACATAAAAGGTGGATATATACTGTCGCTGACTTTTATTTAGAACTATTCAAGACAAACAATACTTATCTTTGTGTAACTAACGTTAGGGAGCGTACGCCAAAATAGCTCTCAGAGATATAACGACCAAAATTACATAAAATCATTACTAATTGTAACTTATATGTTATTCCGATGTATAACCTATATTACTGTAAAGTTTCATCCAAACCCGTGTTGTAGTTTTTTTGTGAAAGAGTAACAAACATACATCCATACTTACAAACTTTCGCATTTATAATATTAGTAGGACTAGTAGGACATTTCATGATTATTTATAAAGATATTGATTGTGTTATCTTAATATATTTTATTACATAATATAAAAATCTGTTCATACACGCTAATCATTGAAAGCGCCCAAATGATTTCGATAGAATTTTGTGAATGTGTTTGGTTTGTTCCAGCTTGAAGGATAGAATACGTTTGGACCCGACCAACCTATCAACAACACCAACACCAAACACACACCACTACTCTTCCACACTGTACACGACACGTGTTTCGCTTCAACACGAGGCATCATCAGGTATAGTAAACTACGGAACGGAAGACAACCATTGGGAGGTGGAAAGTTTCTAACGGCCGTTTTATCGGTAAGATTTAGTTTAAGTTCTCCGTAAATCCACTTTATCTAGTAGAAAAAACACATTATTAATTTATTAAACATTATTAATTTTCTATTTTGTTTGCTTGTCGCGGATCTTAGTTAAGTAAAAATTTTGACTGCCCACATACATATATGGACAGTCAAAAGTTTTACTTAGCTAAGATCCGCGACAAGCAAAACAATAACAGAAAATTAATAATGTGTGTTTTTCCGTTGGGTTTAGTGGATTTATTTGGAACTTAAACCAAAGTGACTTTTCGGTTGTCTTCCGTAGAGTCTACTATACCTGAAGATGCCTCGTGTTGGGGCGAAACACGTGTCGTGTACAAGATGGAAAAGTGATAGTGTGTGTTAGGCGTTGTGTATAGTGGTTGGTGGGTGGAGAGTTGATGGCCGATTTTCGGTAAGTTTTTGGTTTAAGTTCCAAATAAATCCACTAAACCCAACGGAAAAACACACATTATTAATTTTCTGTTATTGTTTTGCTTGTCGCGGATCTTAGCTAAGTAAAACTTTTGACTGTCCATATAGTGATGGATTTCCGCAAGGTAACGCCTGACGCCATTAATAATGTCCACATACAATTAATTTATTTATTAAAAAATTACCACTTTGCCATCCTATGCCGCCCCTCACTATTTTGCAGGGCTACAGGAGAATAAAGATGAGAGCTCTCAACTGTCGGATGATACTTAGAAGTGGCGTGCGGCTGCTAAAGACCCTTAATGGAGCGCCTCTTTGATCTTGAAAGTGACATGTTTTTGCCGAGTTTTAAGTAAAGTTAATAAAGAAAATTTGTTTATGCCTGATACTCTTATGAGAGACACTTTTTCTTTTCTTTAATGGCAATAAGTTATAACTATTATGCCAGTGTCAAGTCACAATACAATAATATCTAATCTCTTGAAATGTAACAAGTCAGCTTATCACGTTACTTCTTGATAAAATGGTAGCTATTTTATCAAAACCTCATATGGACTTCTTCAGTCAACTTAAAAAGTTACGATACACTAATTTATTTTATATCACTTCACTTATATGCCTTAGTTGAACTATATATATGCCACCACAATTAAACAATATAACTGATAATAATACACACATATATATATATATATATATATATATATATATATATATATATATATATATATATATATATATATATATATATATATATATATATATATATATATATATATATATATATATATATATATATATATAGCTTATAGGAAAATATATATGTATGGTGTACAGAAAGTCTGGATATTTTGCAAATACACCTATAGCAAGCATGGTTTTATGTCTATTCTTCTATTAAGTAGCGAGATCAATGCTCCGTAGTGTGACTTGTATGGGCTGTGAAAGAAAAAATTGATTAAACCGATAGGTATCTATTTTATTTTGAAAAGTTAATAATGGAACTTGAGTTACGAAATAAGACAATTCACGAATATATCTAAAAACAATGCAACTACTTTAAGCGGTCTTCTCGCCAGCTGATTTTAAAGATGTAGAGGATTTTCAGCTTCAATTTATACGAGCTGCCACTGAAGCGAACACACGGAAACGGGGTGGCGAAAATGGGAACATCGAATTTCCTGCTTCGGGCACGTGTAGTGCGCAAATTTGATCTTAAGAATCAGCAACGAATTTACAATAAAGTGTTTGAAGGATGTTTCTAAGAATTTCTAATCATTGCGTTTCAAATCACAACTCTACTAAATATTCACTTTAATAAAACATTTGCAGTTCACAGACGGTACAAGTAATACCTTCAGTATTCTGTTGTATTCTCTCGCAGGCTAAATCCTATAGATGTATGTATTTTTCTATTTTAAGTATTGCTTTTTTTATTCATTGCGTTTCAAATCATAACCGTGCTAAAGAAAATATTCATTTAAAAAAACATGTGCAGTTCACAGGCGGTAAATGATAGAAGAGCTGTTAATCGTTCAGATTCGCGGCGATCGTGAATCGGTATTCTATTTTATTATCTCGCAGGCTAAATCCTATAGATGTATGTGTTTTTCTCTTTTTAGTATTGCTTTATTATTCATTGTGTTTCAAATCACAACCCTGCTAAAGAAATACTCACTTAAAAAAACTTGTGCAGTTCACAGGCTGTAGATGATAGAAGAGCTTTTAATCGTTCAGATTCGTGGCGATCGTGAATCAGTCAATATATTTTTTTAAAGTGAATATTTCTTTAATACGGTATTCTATTTTATTATCTCGTAGGCTAAATCTATTTAGTTGTTAATTTAGTGTTTTTCTATTTATTGCGTTTCAAATCACAACCGTGCTAAGGAATATTCATTTAAAAAAACATGTGCAGTTCACAGGCGGTAGAGCTGTTAATCGTTCAGATTCGTGGCGATCGTGAATAAATAAAACACTTTCAGTACAAAAAACGTTTCATCCCTCATAAACCATTCTATCTGCAGCGTTATTTTAGTGAAATTCCTTGGAGAAATATCAAGCTTTCATTTATTCTCGCGGGGCTGCTTTTATCGAGACAACATTTCGTAATGTAGATCTTGCAGAAAGTTTTAATGAATATTTATAAAAATGAAGATACGAATAATTAAATCTAGAACAATTCCAGTGACCTTAGTTTCTTATTTTTATTATAAAAAGTCTAATTGAGGCACAAGTGAATTTCTGTTAAGAAATTGTTAATATTTCTTCGTAGTAATTTTTATCTCCGGCTTAATTGGATTACTTCGTCCTGAAAAGTACCATACACTCGCGAAAAACCTAATTTTGAGCAGAAGCTAATACGCTCTGTCCGATAAACAATAGGACTAATGATTCCTTTCGCATCATCATCCGTTCTTTTTTCCCTTCCCATTATAAACAAGTTAAGATGAGGTCCATGAAGTCCTGTCCACTGCACAACTGGCCACAAAGAAAAGTTTCATTCTAACCAACAGGATGAGTGGCCATCCCATTCCATACACCTTTTTCGATACTTCTTTGCACGCACTAACGCCTGTTAAAACAGTATACTTAAGCGGTATTTCCAAACCAAATGAAATCTTCGAAGAACAAGCCTACATGTGCCATAAAGGTCAGCAACGCTTCCGTAATACCTACGGTGTTGTGGATGTCCATAGCCAGTGTTGATTTGTATAGTATATTAATGTTTGTTAGAAAAGTGGTCTGTATGGTATGTTAATGTTTGATATAAAAACGTTCTGTATGGTATGTTACTGGTTGATAGAAAAACGGTCTGTATGGTATGTTACAGTTTGTTAGAAAAGCAGTCTGTATGGTATATTAATGTTTGTTAGAAAAGCGGTCTGTATGGTATGTTAATGTTTGTTAGAAAAGCGGTCTGTATGGTATGTTACAGTTTGTTAGAAAAGCGGTCTGTATGGTATGTTAATGTTTGTTAGAAAAGCGGTCTGTATGGTATGTTAATGTGTGTTAGAAAAGCGGTCTGTATGGTATGTTAATGTTTGTTAGAAAAGCGGTCTGTATGGTATGTTACAGTTTGTTAGAAAAGCGGTCTGTATGGTATGTTATGGTTTGTTTGTTAATCCTTTTATATCAATTACATTAATTACCATCACTGGAAGACCAACCGTTTCCATTGAGCTCAATTACCACCTCTCTCATATTTGGCCAAAGCCTCTGATTCGCAAAAGCGCGATTATGTTTTAATTGCCCGTCCGATGAAAAGGATTATTATTTGAAAACGGGTAAATCAAATTGATCGTTAAAGATGAGCGGATTATACAAATCATTAATATTAATGTTTATTCGTTGAAATTTAATGTATATTCAATACAAATAATACTCAAGGTTACAGCTAGTTTAGTTACTCTTCGGGTTTAACATCCATCGGCAAAATAGAAAACAGAAAATACATACATACATATAATCATATCTGTTTCCCATAGGCGTAGGTAGAGACCACTATTTGCTATGATCGCGGCACACTTCTTTGCTTTATTCACACTTATCACTCATATTAGATGTTTTAATCAGTCTACAGTCTTGGTGGTTATAATTATAATTTTTTTTATATCTCTTAATTAATACCATAACAGACACTATAGACGTTGAATTTCGTAATATTTTGTATAATTGCGTAATAATTTGACGTAAAATTAAGGGGTTTTGCCTTAATCCATGGTGGATTAGGCATGGCCTCGCATTTATTTTTAATATTTGCTTTCATAGTTATGTTGTACAAAACCTACGAGAAGATATAGGGCCCTATTAACTTAATATAAAACTCAAATATTCAAATAAAACTATTCCACTGTACTACGTACTAGTTAATCTATTTTTACTTGTATTTATTTATTATGGGATGGGAAGGCAAACGAGCAGGCGTGTCACCTGATGGAAAGCAATCAACGCCGCTCATAAACATCCTTAAATTCCTTTAATTCCATTCCTTAAATTCCGGCAAAGCTTTATTTAAGGAAAGTATCGTTATGAGAGAGGGAGGAGGGAGGGGGGTTGGGTCTAGGGAACTCAACCGCTTACCGAACGAAGCGCGATAGCTAAGCTTACCATTCAAACGATGGTTTTCTGCAGGAGTGTGGTACTTCCCCGGGCGAGCTGGATAGAATGGCGGGCGGAATATGTATTAAAATCAACGAAAAAAAAAAAAAAAATATATATATATATATATATATATATATATATATATATATATATATATATATATATATATATAGGTACTATAATATATATATATATATATATATATAATCCTACTTAATATTAAAAATGCGAAAGTGCGTGAGTATGGATGTATGTTTGTTACTCTTTCACGAAAAAACTACTGGACGGCTTTGGATGAAACTTTATAGCGGAATAACATATAGGCTACAATTTGTAATGATTTTATGTAATTTTGGTCGTAATATAATTTTACTATTAAGTAAAAAAATATATATTTATTTAAAATGATTTGTCATGAAACTTAGTGTGGCAGACCAAATTCCACGCGAGCGAAGCCGTGGGCAAAAGCTAGTATTATATATTTATGTAATATATAAATTATAAACTTATATCCGTGCACTACCAGCTTGGAAACAATTAGGCTACACTGGAAACCAGTGCTGTGGCTTGTCGCGGCTTTTTGCTGAGTATAGTAGACCTTTCCATACTGTAGACCATAATCCATATTGTTATACATATAGGTAACAGAATTGATTGCAGGTCTACTATTATTATAGTATGATTTATATATTTGTTTTCTTTTATTAGTATGTTTATTTGTTTGTTAAAATTTTAATCCTTAATTTTTGTGTCTTTTCATTTATACAGGCATATAGTAGGATTTAGAAATTCGCCGGAGAACCAGAGTCACCGACATTGCTCTTCAAGTTAGCAGACTGAAGTGGCAATGGGCTGGACACGTTTGTCGGAGAACCGACAATCGTTGGAGTAGACGAGTGCTGGAGTGGAGACCGCGACTCGGCAAACGTAGTGTGGGACGCCCACCTGCTAGATGGAGCGACGATCTGCGCAAGGCGGAGGAGAGACTGGATGCGTGTAGCCGAAGATCGGGCTAGGTGGCGCGTTTTAGTGAGGCCTATGTCCAGCAGTGGACTGCCGCGGGCTGATATTGAATTGAATATTGAATAGTAGGATAGGAACATCAGAATAGCAGTATAGTAGGCATTCTTTATTATATATTTTTTATTTTATATGCATTTA
Organism: Baronia brevicornis; assembly: GCA_031353405.1. Taxonomy (NCBI): domain Eukaryota; kingdom Metazoa; phylum Arthropoda; class Insecta; order Lepidoptera; family Papilionidae; genus Baronia; species Baronia brevicornis. Next base: position 320,519 of record JASFAT010004443.1, read on the forward strand.
CTATGTTTAATGTTTCTGTATTGTTTTGTGGATTGTTAAAAAGAGTTTTTCTTTCTTTCATCTTTCATCTTTCTTTCTTTCTATATTGCCAGTATCGTTTACAAAAAAAACATTTTTTTAATATAATCTCTTGTATGAATTCAAAACCCATATTACACGAAGGTCCCCGAATAAGGCGTAACATGGTCCAAATAAATCAACCCTTTCAGCGCGGAGTGCGACGTTCTAAACTACGGGCGTATTGAAATTCAAAACTTCCATAAATTACAGTCAACAGGCAAAACAGTGATGCTGGCCCTAAAATTTTCGAGGCAACGCCTTGATTTATTGTAAGGCATGAATAAATATAAGGTTTAAAAGCAGTCTTTCGTTGAATTTCGTAAATTTAATTGTAGTAGTAGTCATTTTTCTACAGCAAAGAAAATGGGCAAACGAGCATGCAGGTGATTTGATGATATGTGGTCATTGCCGCACATAGAAATCAAACGCCGGAAGCGACTTACATGCGTTGCCCGTTTTGAATACAAACTCCCTTTTTTAATACCTCTGTGTCTTTTTTTAATTGGTGGGAACACTGTAGCTGTGTTTCTTTCTACATCTTTTTTTTATGGGATAGGAGGGCAAACGATCAAGCATGCCGCCTGATGGAAAGCAATCAACGCCGCCCATAGACAGCCGCGACACCGCAGGAGTCACGGAAGTGTTGGCGGCCTTATGGGTATGTGTAGGCTTGTTTTTTGAAGGTGCCAATGTCGTATCGGTTCGGAAAGACCGCCAAAGGTAGCTGGTTCCACAGAGTGATGCTGCGTGAAAAGAAGTTTCGAGAAAAGCGCAACACACTTACATTTTCACAGTTCGCGGTGGAAAACTGCGACTACATGGCACGGTGGTGGACCAGCCATCCACTTATATAAATTATTATCTGTTTATTTATATATATATATATATATATATATATATATATATATATATATATATATATATATATATATATATATATATATATATATATATATATATATATATATATATATATATATATATATATATATATATATATATTGTTTCCCTTTTAAGCAGTTATATTAAACCTAATTGTAGTGCCAGTGATATATGTAAAGTGAATTTTGTAGGAATTCAAATGGCGTCTAATCCCAAAGCCTTAAACGTTTGGAATTCGTCTACCAAGGAATGTGACGCACAGTTTGTAAACGGGACAAAACGGGACAAGATAGCTGAAATGTTTGGATTTGTTTTGTTATTTCAAATATGTATATATTTATTTATACGTATGTACAGACTAGTTGTTAATATGGAAACTCAAACTTTACTTTGCTAAGAACCATGATAAAACATATCAGAAAAAATAATATTTTGTGTTTACGAAACAAATAGATATGACAGAATTTCGAGTTTAATTCTTACCAAATTTATAAAAAATTATATGTGTAATAAAATTACAGAATTATTACTCTAACTAGCTTTTTGTGGCCTACCTGCGGCCTCTTAAAGCTACGCGAGCGTTTTGGGCTTCTGCCAAATTTCAGCGAAATCGGACCATAAACGACGAAATTAGGTTTGTATGGTAGCCATATTGCTTTCCGCATTGTATGTTTTTGCATTTGTCACACTTTTTTGTACAAGGTCTACCGCGGTAGGTGTTACAGTTCAGGCGACGAGCAACTTTTTATCACCCTCCGATCCTCAAAGTTTGGATGTAATTCCTCTGACTCGAGCCCCAACCAAACACATTCTCCGAACAAACTTACCCCCCATCTGTTGCCGTTTCTCCAATTTTGACGTCAATAAGTCAGTCAGTGAGTGGTAATGCAGTTTCATATAATATTTATTCTTACCGAATATATACAAAAAAAATTATATGTATAATAAAATTACAGAATTGTTAGTCTAATTCTTATTTTTCTGATTTGTTTTTTGCGGATCTTAGCAAGGTAAGTTTAAACTGTCCATTCTTACCGAATATGTAGAAAAAAAATTATATGTATAATAAAAGTACAGAATTGTAAGTCTAATTCTTATTTTTCTGATTTGTTTTTTGGGGATCTTAGCAAAGTAAGTTTTGACTGTTCATCTTGATAATGGATTTTTGCAAAGTAACGCCTGACTCTAATTATCGTAGTAGTTGTTGTTGCGTTGTGTCTTATGCATGTGCCATTCCAAATGTGTGTTTTATTTTAGAAATTGAGGGAAGCATTCATTTTTTTAAATTTTGAATAAAAATTTGATTGATCTTTGATTAATCTAATAAATTATAATCAAATCAGGTGTACCTTTGTCAAAAGTTTAAAACGGTTTTCAAATAAGTTAAACCTAAAATATACAAATTACATGAAAATAAAAATTAATAAAGACAATGTAAATTCAATGTCCTGATAATCCATGACTTATAATCCACGACTGACAAAAGAAATTTACGTTGCTAATGTGGAATCAAGGGTTGGTAGGTCAAGACCACGGAAAATATACCTTAACCAAATTGCTAAGGTTATTAAGAAAGGCCAGGTCAAGAGTACCCTAAATCGACGGGCATGAGGAAAATAATGAATGTGCAGGAAGTAAGGAAAGTATACCGAGATCGTAGCAGATGGAGATGTGTGGTTTCTGCCTACTCCTACGGGAGAAAGGCGTGACGATATGTATGTATGTACGAGTATTTATTTAACCCACGATTAAGTAATAGACTCATAGAAATTAGATAAAATGTATTGATATGTCAAACAAATTTTTAAAATAATTTTTGACAAACCTCAATCTTCGCCGTAGCTTTAGAAAATGAATTGAAATTTGTAAAACTTCTATCAAATTCGGTCTAACTACCAAAAATAAACAAATACTTGGACTGTGTTTTAAAATAATATGTAGTATCCCAATTGGACATTTTAAAAAGAAGCGTATAAAAAGAGATAGGATAGTAAACACAAAATACTAACTATTTATATATCCACTTGTAAAAACTTTTTCCGATAAATGAAGATAAATTGTATCTTCGCACACATCAAAACTTTAACGATATTTCATGCGGTCTCTCTGTTTAGACTTCTACTACTTTTATTTTATTAAATGATGAAAAAAATAAAAAATAATAATAATATAATAATCAAATAATATAACCTTAAAAATATATTTAGGTATGAACATTCAAAATTACTTTGCTAAGGCCTGCGAACACAAATCGGAAAAATATTACCGTGTGTTTGCGGAGAAATGTATAGGAACTTACAGGTCTATTTCTCACTGGCAACATAATTCAGCTCCAGCATGCTGTGGGATTTCCTGTCGGCCGTTTCTCGGTGAGAATAAGACTTGTAAGCCCCTATACACTATATAATACACTTCACCGCAAACAAACAATATTATTTTTCCGATAGTCAAACTTACTAAGATCCGCGATAAGATTATATTCGCGGATCTAAGCAATGCAAGTTCGACTGTCCATCTTTGTAATATATTTCCGCAAAGTAACGCCTGATGCCATCAATTGCATTTAGGTTTATTGTGAAAAGCCTACATTTCTCAATCTATAACTGTTCAGTAATGCTAATTATTGTGATGACGACGAAGGTCTCCTCGCTAATTTATAAACGAGGCTTTTACTACAAGTTGATGGTAATATAATCTTATTAAAATCAATGCTACATATAAAGTATATATTGCATACCCATTATACATACATATCTTCACGCCTGTTTCCCGTAGGGGTAGGCAGGGACCACAGATCTCCACCGCTACGATCCCGACACATCTTCCTTGCTTTCTCCACACTCATCCACCTTTTCATCCATCCTTCATCTCACATTCATCGTAGTGAAACGGCTCTCCGTTAGTCGCTTCTCGCCTTCGTGGGAATCAGGTGAGATGGGTGGCGAACCACGTCGCCGTCATTTTTTAACAAATTTTTGTCGTTTTTTTAAAAATTCGTCATAGTGAATCCCACAAGCCGCAAGGGAGGATGGAGATCAGCCCCAGCAGAGCCCCCCATGCTGAGGTAAGGCACTATAGTACCCAGGGAGGCCGATCCCGGGACGTTCACAATTTTCAGAAAACAAGCCTACTCATATATTATATTTAAGGCCGGCAACGCATTTGTGAAGTCAGATGTCTATGGGCGGCTTAATTACTTTCAATAAAATGACACGTTGGCTCGTTTGCCTCCCTATCCGATAAAAAAATTGTCACACGCTAGTGAGGTCTCATTAGTAATGTATATATGCCTCACTTTACCATCACCAAAATACCTCCTCATCATGAGTAGGCAAATCATCTAACCTTAGGAAAGATCCGCAGAAAAGCGGCGTCTGAGTGGTAGCATAGCTACCGCGCTTCGTACGGTGAGCGGCTGAGTTCCGGAGGCCCAACACCCCCCCCCTCCCCCACCCTTCCCATAATGAAACTTTTCTTAAAGGTCGGCAACGCTTTCGCACTGCCTATAGCGCAGCGGATGTCTATGGGCTGCGTTGATTGCTTTCCTTCAGGTGACACACCTGCTCGTTTGCCTTTCTGTCCCATAAAAAAAAGACTTTCAACAATGAACTGTTTTGCTTTGATAGATTAATAATGAAAGAATTTTAGAATTATACGGACAGATAAAATAAAAAACCCGTGACATCAAACTCACTCTGAAGATCGAAGCAATGACCGAGCGTTGATTACTTTCCATTTGCGAAGATCTCAATTCTAGATAACGTTATTACTTCGTTTAAAGTAGTAAATAAATGATTCTATGAAAATCGATCGAGGGAGTTAGGCGTTACTTTGTAGAATACCATTATTATGTGGAGAGTCAGCATTTAACGGTATTCTTCCGTAGTCTACTATACTTGAAGATGTCTCCAGATGGGGCGAAACACGTGTTGTGTAAATTGTGGAAAAGTATATAGTGTGTGTTTAATCTTTTTGGTGACTGGTCAAAACTGCACGACCGAAACCGGCATCTGAGTGGTAGCTTAGCTACCGCACTTCGTACGGTGAGCGGCCTGAGTTCCAGAGCCTCCATACCCCCCCTCCCACTCCCCTCCTCCTCCCACTCCCATAATGTCACTTTCCTTAAACTTCGGCAACACTTCCACACTGCCTATGGCGCTGAGGATATTTATGGGTGGCGTTCATTGCTTTGCATCAGGTGACACGCCTGCTCGTTTGCCTTCCTATCGCATAAAAAAAACACACATTATTATTTTTCTGCTTTTGTATATTATACACTGGAAAAATCTATTCTATCAACCCAAAGTTTGATTGGCGGGGTTTGCCTTCCAGCTTTAAGCAGCCTTTGTTCGAAAAACTGTACAATAAGAAAAAAATGTTGCGTTTTTATATAATTTTCATATTGCGTTTATTTTTTACAGTATTGTGATTATTATATATAAAAATATATTCACCAAAATTTGTGTAATTTGTTGTTTAGATTTGTAGGAATTCCATATTTTCGCAGTGATTTCTTCAAAAAGTGCTTTCCTTATTTCGTTACCTTATTTTAGCCGCCACGTGATACCCAGTCTCACCACGTATCCACTTACTGCAAGGATGGGACGTGACTACGCGTTCTTCACTTTTCATGAGTATGAAATGTGCAATAACTATGTATGAAAAGGTCCAGTCACTATATAAGATAGATAGATACATTTATATCCTTCTGCGGTAACAGATATAAGTACATATTAAATCATTATACATTAATTCACAGTATATTGACGAACAATTGGCTGAGTGGCGGGGCCCTCCACCCGCGGAGTCAATGATCGCGGGTTCGATCTCCGCATCGGAATAAATATCTTATTCTTCTAAGAGTGCCACTCCGACTAGCGAAGGTTGGCAGCCAATTCAGCACAACTTTCCTCCTCCTTCGCGAGATGCAGCAGTTCTAGAGCACTCGCTATCCCGGTCCACTCCCTGATATTACGCCAATACTTTCTTTTTCGACCAACTTGTCTTTTGCCCGCGATTTTTCTAATCATGATCAGTTATAGCAACTTGGATATGACCCAGGTAAGCAACTTTTCTACCTTTAAATATATGTATGGATTACAAATATTTATTCCGAGTCTGGTAACCTCGCCAATCTGCATTGGACAAGCGTGGTGGGTTAATATCCGTTCATCCAAAAATGGAGAGACCTGTGCGCAGCAGTGGAATATACATTAGCTTTAAAAAAAGGCAATCTTAGTATAATTTATGGTATTTAGAGTTTAGATCAAAACGGACGATGACTATTTATGTATGTTTACAATACACTTCGTAAAACATTTACTCAAATTGTTACAAATTAAATTAACCATTTCTTCATTAATAGAGTTAATAAAAGTAAAATATATTGGTATTTCATCTATAAACGGATTCAAAATACATTTTTTTATATACGTACATACATATGTGTCACTGATGTACAGGGGATTCCCCATTTCCAAAAACGATGGGACTTCCATTCCTCTGGAAATGAGGATTAAGCGATTTCTAAGCGAGGCTTCTTTTACAAGCCAGCAATGTACAGAACAGATGACATATTGTTTTATATTTTTAATTATATTAGAGTTTAAATATTTTTTTTTGTTTTTTGGTTGTTTTATTTATGTATATTTTTTGAACTAATCGCTCAGTGGTGAATTGAATGGTTGTGGTTTTAAATCTTGTATACGTCTAATATACGAATGTCCTGTAGGTATTATAAAGATAAATTCGCATACTGAGGTGGCAATAGACAGGTGCTGGAGTGGAGACCGGATCTCGTCAAACATAGAGTGGGTCTGCGTCAAAGGCAAAGACTGGATGAGTGTAGTCGAAGATCGGGCTATAGGTGCGCCTTAGGAGAGGGATATGTCCAGTAGTGCATTGCCATAGGATGATAAAGATGATGATGCTGAAGGCCCGTTCAGCAAAGGGGCATTTATAGTATGTCCCTTTGTTGAACATGCTAGGGGTAAAAAAATACACACAAAAAACGTCATAAATATCAAAATTATATTCGTACTGGAAGCAAAATTCCTAGCGCTCGCAATCGTCTCATTTCGTCTGTTGTAGTATTATTTTCTCGTATCTCAGAAAGGGAATTCGAAATTGGAAAAAACGTTTCGTAACTCTAATCTCATAGCGGCCGCGCGGACGGGAGTGAATTTTATATTTGCTCAACAAAAGTTTTTGAACTTGTGTTTTGTGAGAAATGTTCTCCGTCTTGTACAGTTTTGTGCTTTAAAATTAACGAAATATATTTCTAAAATACTGCATGCATTGTCTACTTTAGGATATGTATATATATATATATATATATATATATATATATATATATATATATATATATATATATATATATATATATGTGTGTAGAATAACTTGGATTGCAAAAGACTAATGCAACGAGAAGAAAAAACTAAATAAACGAGCGACTTTTGGTACATGCTGTAGTATCTGCTGTCAGCCGTACTTCTACGGTGACACGTGGGATCTTTAGGGGGTTTTATCGTCGATAAAAATGAAATTCTTCCAAATGACTATAATTTATTTGATTCTTCACTGTATTAATTTATATTTTATATTCAATATCAATTTCTTATGCCGGACGGGTGACATGTCTATCGAAAGACGTAAAAGGCGTAACATCCGCGACTCCTGCGACATCCTCGACTCCTGCGGTGTCGCGGTTGTCCATGGGCGGCGTTGATTGCTTTCTGTCAGGCGACATGCTTGTTCGTTTGCCCTCCTATCCCATAAAAAAAAGACGTCAGTCAAACTTTATGTTTTTATAAGACAATTTATTTCTTGTTTATTTTAAAATTATGAATTTAAAAATAAGTAATATAATATATAAGGTTTTAATATATTCAAATAAAAAGTTTTATTACATTAGTGATACATTTATCAATGTAGATTATCAATGAATCACTACAATACTTCATGCTTGGGAAAGATCTATGTACATCAATGACCTGAAGTAGGCGGTTGAAGACTTTTTTTTGACACTTTTTTGCCACCTTTCAGTAGAATTCAATTATATTACCATTTTGACAAGATTGACGTCAGGGATACTAGCATCTCAGACACATTTAGCAACCGTAATTTTCTGCTCAATTTCACTCCGAACGAGGCTGTAATCATATTTGAGGCCACCTACTTTGGGTTAATGTGAACACGTTAAAGTATAATTGGATTGGTAGTTAAGTTTAATTGATTTCTTATGTTTTGATTAAAACTGTTAGACATTACTTTGCAGAAATCCGTTATTTAAATGGACAGTCAGAATCAACTTAGCTAAGATCCGCGAACACAGAAAAATGATATTGTGTAATTAAAAAAACCAATAACTATTAACAGTTGAATACCACAGTTTTAGTAGATCGACATAAACTTGCAACATCCGGGCAGTTTCTGATACCAAGCGACTAAATGTTGAAACAAAATAATATTCTCCACTAAGTTTCAGGGTTGAAGCAGAAAAATTAAACTCGCGCTCGCTATAATTCGTTCGTTATTTTCTTTCAGTATTTCTAGACTTAACACTCACTGTATCCTGATCGTTTGTTGTATATCAAATATTAATTTATAATTCATTGTTAATATAAAATGTGGATCTGAGTGCTTATTTATATAACACGCAACCTGAGCCATCGCATTCACAACTAGCACACCTCAGAGACCCACACACTTATATTAATAAACAAAATGCGTTTTGGGTATAGATAGATGCCCATAGTAACAAATTAACTTTATTTCACGCTATCACAAATTTGATAATGATGGTAATAAATCAGCGGTCGGTGAAATCTTGAAGTTTTCAAAGTAATCTGCATTGTAATTACAGATTATTTTTAGCTTAATCATTGCGGCCTCAACGAGAGCGGTAGAAGTTTTACCCCCACCATTTAGATGAGTGGCGAGCCGGTACGCGAGCGAGGCTAGCCAGTTTTTCTCGATAATTTCACCATGCATGACCATGACTACTTTGTGGACTCAAATACCTTCAACAGTGATACGTTACTGGGATCTTCACAAACAAGCCTCTATGAAAGATCGAAAACACATCTCAATTGCTTCTGGTGTTGCAAATGTCTATGAGAGTTGTTGATTGCTTAGACCTCCGGGACTCAATCGCTCATCGGACGAAGATCGGTGGCTAAGCTACCACTCAGACGTCGGTTTTCTGCGGGAGTGTGGTACTTCACTAGGCAAGCCGGCCCATTCATGCTACAGACAAAAAATATGCCGTTCCTGACAAATTATTTATCTGCAGCGTGGCTCTACCACTTTTATAATTTCCGCTTTTACACATCAAATCGAAAATGTGAACAAAGACAATAAACGACGAACAAAAAATCTAAAAATAATATTTGCTTCAGCTGGAGCATGACGACGCCGGCTCGCCCGGTGAACTGGCGACTGGTATGTATGGCGAATGGTAGCTTAGCTATCGCGCTTCGTCCGGTAAGTGGTTGAGTTCCGGAAGCCCAACCCCTCCCCCTCCCTCTCCCCCTGCCCCTCTCCCTTCTAAAATGACACTTTCCTTAAATGCCGGCAACGCTTCTGCACTGCCTATGGTACTACAGATATCTATGGGCGGCGTTGATTGCTTTCCATCAGGTGACACGCCTGCTCATTTGCCATCCTATTCCATAAAAGAAATATATAAATACTATATAACTATTGATTTGAAACGTTTTTCCTAAAACAAGCAGTATTTTCCGCCGTATAATTAGTTATACGTTAAATTGTATAGGTATCGAAACGTTCAAGCTAGAACCGATATAGTATGTTCTCGTTACAGTGATAAACATCAGCCGCAAACTGAACAAGAGTAAGTACTCTCCGCTCGCTGGTATACATTAGGTGAAGCAAAATTTACTAAGGACTTTCGAAGAGCTATTTGTTTGTGGTTTTGAAATATAAATTAACCTTTATTATATTATACGTCAGAGCCTGAAGACGAAAGTCATCGACCAGTGTGTCCTACCTATAGTTTCATACGGCGCCGAAACGTGGATGCTGACAGTCCGTCTGCTTCACAAGTTCAGAGTCGCTCAGAGAGCTATGGAGAGAGCTATGGTCAGAGTTTCTCTGGTAGATATGATTCGGAATGAACAAATCCGTCAGAGAACTAAAGTCACTGACATAGCCTTTCGAATTAGCAACTAAAGTAGCAATGGGCTGGTTACGTTTGTCGGATATCCGACAATCGCCGGAGCAGACGAGTGGAGACCGCGTCTCGATAAACGTTGTGTGGGACGCCCCCCGGCTAGATGGTGCGACGATCTGCGCAGGGCGGCTGGTAGAAACTGGATGCGTGAAACCGAAGATCGAGGTAGGTGGTGCTTCTTGGGAGAGGCCAATGTCCAGCAGTGGACTGCCGCAGGCTGTTGATTAATATAATACTAATTATTGCCGCTGAATTCCACTATCGCATAACTTACCTTAAACAGTTTCATCTCCACGATCTGGATGAGATGCGATCCGGTATGATGCGCTATTCTCGAAATTTATTTCCACACGCCACCATCCTATGGAACTAGCTAGTTCTTCAGCTTCAGCGGTATTTCGGAGCCAATACAACGTTGACAACTTCAGAACACAATCCTTCACATACCTTAAAGGTTGGTAACACTTTCGTGTAATACCTATGGTGTCGAGAATGTCTATGTACAGCACTTTGACAGCTATCCATAAAGCGACACGCATGTTTCTTTGCCCTCCTATTCCATAAAAAAGAAAACAAATGGTAATCTAGTAGTCGAGATTTGACCACAATTAAACAGCTTTTTGCATTTCTTTTTTTTTATAATGGCGAATGAACTAAGGAGTAGTTTAATCTCCTCCCAGCCGCACTGTCAGACTACACGTCACAAATATAGGCTCCATTCCCGTCATTCTGGCTGGCTGTCCCAGCCCTCCGAATGACGGGACGAACCACTCTCTCCTTCACTGTCATTCAGTTGCAGTTTCCTACTAAGAACTTAGTAAATCATTCCAAATTTACCATCTGCATTTTCACTCTTAAATACGACGTAAAGGCGTTCAAGAGAAGTGTGTTTCTGTTTATAAAAGGTCGGAAAAAAATGAAGAGGCAAATGTCTCCATTGTCTGTAAAACAAAAACATTTATATGTTGCCGACCTGCGAGATATATATGTATAAGCTCGTTTTCTGAAAGGTCAAATATCGTATCGGTTTTGAAATACTGTCGAAGACAGCTGTTCCCATAGTGAAGTGTAATCTTGTAATCCATTTTCTTACTATTTATTTATAGAAATAGGAATAGAAAAACTTTATTTATGACACCCATTTTATTACAATAATTAACTTTTGCTTAAAACCATAATAATATTATAATATCCGAAAAAAAAACAAAAAGAAAATAATTTTAATCTAACAAGCGTCATAATATGGGTCTTGCTCAGGATATGCCACGCGTTCTACTGGCGCTGGTTTTCAGCAAGAACCAGCGTGCTCATATCGCGGACCGTAGTGACGCCATACATACTGACCTACACACATACATACATACATACATACATTTTAAGTTTGCGTATAAGTCCACGTCGAGTGCGTGATTTATGGCCACGCAAAATACCGAAAATCTTGGAGTGTATCCCGAAGAAAGCGTTTTATTTTGTTCAATCAATAAATTGTAAAGAATATTAAACAATTCTGAGCGTACATACAAACTGAAGATATATTAAGCTCCAAATAAAGCCTATACATGCTCCAAATAAATTAACCCTTTTCAACATAAGGCGGGACATGTTTAAACCATAAGGTATTGAAAGTACAAACTTCCATAAATTTAAGTCGACATGAAAAACAGTCTTTGGTTCCAAAATTTTCAGTATTACGCCTTGATTTATACTTAGATCTAAACAATATATTCAACAACTATTATATAAAAAAAATTAAAGTCAATTTCTACTTTTATATCCTGCTAAATATCTAATATAGATGATTTTTTTTCTCCGATATGAAACCAAAATTTATTAATTAATAAAATTGATGAATTAATTATTGAAAAAACTGCATTCACATCAAGTGTCATCTACTACAAGTTTAGAAATTGAAAAAAAAACTAATTAATTTTGTTTCCTCTTTATTTTTACTTCTATTTATATGAGGTATTATATTGTCTATCTAGCTATTTACATATGACTTTGAACGTATGTTGAGTATTCAAAACATACACATTAATAAATAAATAAATAAATTAAACTTTTATTACTGTCATCAAAAATTATCATTAATTAATAAATTTAATTTAATTTGACACCTTGTTCTCAACAAAGGCTTCCTCCAAAGATTTCCATACCACTCTATCTCTTGCTAATCCTATCCATTTTTTGCCAGCAACTTCTTCTCTTTTCTTTGTCTGTCCCCCTTCGCTCTTTTTTCCATCCCTTGGATGGAAATCCCCACTCTTAGACTATTTTTGTCCATTTCTCCTCTCTTTACCTCATCATATGTCCTGTCCATTGCCATTTTAATAACTTACATACTTTTCAATTTGATTAGACTTTATTTCTTTTAATCTTATTTTGTCTTGTACTATATTTTTACGCCATATGTACCTCTGTCTATACTGTTGTGACATATATTAATTTTTTTATTTAATTTATGAGTTACTTAAATGTAAATAACGACAATTGCAATGTAAAATAAATTTCGTTGGAATTCTAATAGCTACCAACCCCAAAACCTTATATGTTTGGAATTTGTCTTCCAGGGAATGCGGCGCATTGTATGTTGGCATGGCGAAATTCCAAGATATCTGAAACGTAGGTATTCCTGGTATTATTGTGAATATAAACACGCTGACTTTTAGCCGCGACTTTAGAGAATTTTTGAATTTGCAATAAAATATCCAGTGTCCTTTTCCAGACATCAATTTATTTCGTTTTCAAACTTCTTCGAAAACAGTTCATTCTTAAGATGTATGGACAGCTTGTAGATCTATCCAATCGGTCCTCAAGGAACTCAAATTACATAGAAACCAAGACTATTAATGGAGTCAAACGTTACTTTGCGAAAGTCCATCACCACGTGGACAGTCAAAAGTTTTACTTAGCTTAAGATCCGCGACAAGCAAAACAATAACAGAAAATTAATAATGTGTGTTTTTCTGCTGGATGAAGTGGATTTATTTGGAACTTAAACCAAAACCTTACCGAAATTAGACCATCAATTCTCCACCTACTAACCACTATACACAACACCAAACACACACTATCACTTTTCTACCTTGTAAACGACACGTGTTTCGCCCCAACACGAGGCATCTTCACGTATAGTAGACTCTACGGATGACAACCGAAAAGTCCTTCGGTACTTTAGACTTTCCTTAGGTACCAAGACTTTCCAACAACTTTTGTAGTGGTAGAGCCAGAGTGGTAGAGTGATGAGTGTGGATGAAGCAAAGAAAGTATGCCGGGATCATAGCAGATGAAAACAGGCAAAATGTATGTATATATTATATTAAAAAAAATCCGTAATTCCGTATGACATGGTTTTCTCTGTGAGATTATGCGAAATAAAATGTTAACTCAAATAAAATGCCATCCGGATAATAAGTTTTTATAAACTCAGTCATCTTTTTGGTTGTGAAGATGTTTTATAAACCTCGCCGTATAGGTAGGTGGTGGTACCATAAACCGAAGAACTTCTATGAAGAGAGTGATGAGTGTGGATGAGGCAAAGAAAGTCTGCTGGAATCGTAGCAGATGGTTATGTGGTCTCTCCCTACCCCTATTGGAAATAGGCGTACGTATGTATGTACGATAAAATGACGGCGACGTGGTTCGCCACCCGTCACGTCCTGATCGTCACGAGGACGAGAAGCGACCAATCGAGAGCTGTTTCGCTGCGATGAATGGTAGCGGATGGAGCTCTGTTGTCTCTGCCAACCCCTACAGGGGATAGGCGTGAAAATATAAAAAAATATAAAAAAAATGTATGTACATATGTGTACACCGTATTAATTATGTTATATGTTCACAATTAATTAAAACCAAATGCCATATTTCCTATAATACAAATATACATTAATAAATTGGTTCATACAATACATTCCCGTGGATTGATTACCCAGAAAATCCGTAAAATTCATTCCCTGTATCAAAGTAATGATCAAACGTCGATTCGTTTCCATTTGAGAAGAAATCAATTTCAGATAACGTTATTACTTCCTTTATCTGATTAATTAATACCGTCTGACAGTGTGATTGGTACAGTTCTGGGTTCGATTCCTGCATCGGGATAAATATATGTCATGTCTATATGTATTTATGCTTCTCGTTTATGGAGGAAAGGTTACAAGCTCTCAATGTTTGTCCAAGGTGAATTTTTGCACTATGTATACACAGAATATCTTGTACAAAGGTTTGGAGATCATCATATATTTTTTTCATACATACATACTCGTACATATCGTCACGCCGGTTTCCCATAGGGGTAGACAGAGACCACAGATTTTAATCCGCTGCGATCCGGCACACAGATACCAGATCGGAACCTTCAAAAAACAAACTTATTTGCAATACTTAGGGTGTTGCAGAAGTGTATGGCGTTGATTGCTTTCCATCGCGATACGCTTGCCCGTTTGCCTCCCTATCTCATAAAGGAAGCACGGAGTAACGATTGAGAGGCATGCTTCTTGTGGCGAACTGGTAACTTTTTTTATGGCATAGGAAGGCAAACGAGCAGGCGTGTCACCTGGTGGAAAGCAACCAACGCCGACCATAGATAGGCGCCATAGGCGGAAGCGTTGCCGACCTTAAAGGAAAGTGAAAGGGAGTGGGAGTGGAAAGGGGAGGGTGTTGGGCCTCCGGAACTCAGACCGCTCACCGTACGAAGCACGGTAGACAAGCTACCACTCAGACGACGGTTTTCTGCGGGCGTTTTCCGTTTTTCGAAACTGCCATTTTCCACGGGAGAAGCTAGGCAATACGTGTGGAGATAGATCAGCTTTTGAGATCTGTCAGATGTATTTTCCCAGCTTGCGCCTAACGGATATCTCGTTCTGGGTTTGATTTTGAGTTGCCTTATATCAGATAAGCTGCATACCAATGCTTAGACGCTCAATTTTGCAAGCAATCGGGATATGAACGCTTGCTTTTGGACTTAAGTCGCCTCTTACAAATCCTTAGTGGGGGTTTTTGCAATTCTAACGCTGGACAACTCTAGAAGAAAGCTTTAGAAGATTAACCCGAGAATAGCAATGTTTTTCTGTAATAAAAAATAAGGCCCAGGACAGCGAAGCCCCAAAATTATAAAAAAATATGTATGTAATGATAGGTTACAAAGAGCGCAATAATTTAAAATCCCTTTACGCTTATCTCGATAAATGAATTTAATTTCACGCCATTCCACGCATTTTAATGCTGGCCGTAAATCAGTAGGAGGTTGTAATAATGAAGTTCTTTTAGTAATGTGCATGTCGCACAATGTTCTTTTGTGTTTTTAAACAATTCATTACGATATAAAATTATATTAAAAGACCTGTAATATATATTTTTTACTCTGTTGTGAATGAATATGCGAGGAAAGTTTTGAATTAATATCAAATACTTAATTCTTATATATTATATCATAATAGATAAATCCCGCTGTGACTAATTTTTTTATTAAAAAATGTATTGCAAATATTTTTCATTAATTTTTTTGAAGGTGGAAGCCCACACCCCATCTCCCTTCTCCCTCCCTCCTCTCCCACCTATCTCTTCCTCCCATATTGACACTTTCCTTAAAGGCCGACAACGCTTCTGCACTGCCTATGGTATTGCGGATGTCAATAGGCGGCGATGATTGCTTTCCAACAGGTGACACGCCTGCTCGTTTGCGCTCAAAAGGCAATAGTTGTGTATACATTTTAATATTGCAATTATAATAAGACAATTCCGTTGCATGCTCCATTATACGACACAAAACTAGTAAAATATCAAATATTTTATAAAATTTGTGTATTAATTAATGGTGGTTATTCACCATCACATCAATCTCTTGCTTGTCCATTACCTATCTCCCATAAAAATTAAGAATTTGTAAAATAAACGCACACAAGATGGCGTGATAAAGAGTTTATTTTAAATAAATTTAAACTTCGTAACATATACTGAAAAAAAAACTACTAAAAATATAAAATAATAGACATTAGAAAGCAATTTATATACAAATTCAGTTTTCGCATTTCCCACTTTAACTTTCGACGACTTCATTCATAAAACGACCACAAAATGTCTCCTGATATCATTGTTCTGTTTTATAAATCTCGCTTTGCTTAAATATGAAAAAGGAAAGTTTGTTTTAAGTCTTTTTATAAGATGAGACCTACAAATTCTACCCGTAAGATCACAAATTTGTTCTTAATTTCAAATAATGATAGAAATATTTTAATGTTTCTCCATCTGTATCAATATGTTCTTTCCTTATTTCTTTACTTCTCATCTGCTTCTAGTGACTGTACTTTTTGTTTTAGTGATTGTTGTTCTTTTGCATTGATTCCTGCAAGTCTTTGTAATTCACTGATTCACTTTAAACTCATTGGGATTGTGAAGACGTTTACTTCATCAATCTTTTTTATTTCAACGAAACGCATTCAAAAATGTTAATTTTATTCATTAGCAAAATGAGAAGGGCGCTCGCTTGTTCTGACGAGTGGTACGTATTCGAAATGTATTTTTTTTTAATTTATTAAATTTAAACGAATTCGAAATAAAGAAATCTGTTGGAAAACTTAAATCAGAGTAGCTACCGACGTAGCTCTTCGAAATAATAAACCAAAATAGCAATCACATTTGTCGGAGAATACACAACTATATCTCGAAAAACGTAGTGTAAGACATCTCTCACTTATATTGAACAACGATCAGCGCAGGACGACTGGCAAAAAATGGATACTTATAGTCAAATATTGGGCCTAGCCTAGGAGTTAACAAACCAAAATGGCAATCACCTATGGCGGAGAATATGAAACCACATCTCGAAAAACATTGTGTAAGATGTCTTCCAGTTATATTGAACAACGATCAACGCAGGACGACTGGCAAAAAATGGATACTTATAGTCAAATATTGGGCCTAACGCAGGAGTTAACAAATCAAAGTGGCAATCATCTATAACGGAGAATATACAACCACATCTTGAAACGTAATGTGAGATGTCTCCCAGTTATATTGAACAACGATCAGCGTAGGACGACTGGCATAAAATGGATGTTTACAGATAGTTAGTTATGCACAATATTTGACTATAATAAGCCATTTTTTGCGTACCTAAAAGGAAGCTTACCTATTCACGGTACTTTGATGGATTTCTTCCTTGTGAACCATATATATCAAAGAAATTTTAATCATAGCTTTAATCCAAGTATGTTTAATAATAAAAATCATTATGCTTATAGGCTTTTTATGGGCAAAAGAGCAAGCGTTTCGTCTGGTGGAGTCAACGCCTTCCACAGATATTTGCAACACCATAAATATTACAGAAGTGTTGCTAGCCTTTAAGATATATGTTTTATTTTTCTACAGTCCATATTTGTCCAAGTGCTGAGCACGGGCCTCGCAATTTTTGGAGGAAATGATATGTGTTTAATAATAAATAATACAATTATTATGGCCATTAAAATTTGTGACGACTTTCATCCCCACCATCCGGTTGAATGGTGATCCAGTACGGTGCGTTTTTCCCGAAACTTCTTTCCACGTACGACTACTCTGTGAACCAGCTATATTCAGCGGTGTTGCCGAAGCAATATAACATTGGAACCTTCAAAAAACTAGCCTACATATTTCTATAAGGTTCTGCAATGCCTGTGGCGCTACGGATGTTTCTTGACGGCGTTGATTGCTTTCAACAGGTGACACGCCCGCTCGTTTGCCTTCCTATTCTATAAAGAAAAGAGAAGAAAAGCCATCCTTCTTATATTCGTTTACGAAAATCTAATTATAATACATGCCGTACAAGGATTTCTCGTTACATAGAATAAAGCGTTTACTCTCTCATTGAAATGCAGGTGCTGAAATCCTGAATGGGTTCATAAAACGAGACAACATCTGGCTCGGAGCGCTTAGAACATTCTTTCTCTATGGCCCGTGGCAATATGGCGGCTCGCTGGCATCAAATTCAACGTATAAAATAGGTTTATATCGCCACGTTATCAGGACTTTATGTGAATTTTATAAGATAACATGCAATTTTAGTTTCTTTTGCCGGCGTTACACTATATGTATGTTTTTAGAAAGATATAACTTTCTACATATGTATGTATATACATATCATCACGCCTGGTTCCCGTAGGGGTAGGCAGAGATCTCCATCTACTACGTATACTAGTGCTACTATAATAATTTTTCTAACGAACGGAAATCAGCAGGTTTCTTTTACAGCCGTTTTGAGTTTTTATATGATTTTTATAAGAAAATATGCAATTATGTTTTCTTTTGAAACCGACGGACGACCGATTGGCTCAGTGGCGGGACCCTCCGCCCACGGAGTCAATGGTCGCGGGTTCAATTCCCGCATCGGAATAAATATATATATATATATATATATATGGATTTATAAATATTTATTCCGAGTCTGGTAACCCCCCTAATCCGCATTTCCGTTCCTGCCCTTTCCTTTCTTTTCTATCCTTTCCCTTCCTCTCCGCCAATCCACGGTCTGCCGTGCCAAAGGATGCGTGGTTAAGGGCGAGCTTAGTCGCAAGCGTGCCGACCGTCCCAGGATCGGGCTCCTCCGGGTACTATGGTGCCATACCTCAGCATGCAGGGCTTTGCTGGGGCTGACCTCCATCCTCCTTTGCGGCTTGAGGTTCACTAACACGAATTTAAGATACCTAATTTGTTGAAAAATGACGGCGACATGGTTCGCTACCCGTCACGTCCTGATTTTCACGAGGGCGAGAAGCGATCAATGGAGAGCCGTTTCGCTGCGATTAATGGTTGCGGATGGAGCTCTGTGGTCTCTGCCAACCCCTGCTGGGGATGGGCGTGTATATATAAAAAAAATATTTTCTTTTGCCAGCATAAACATAAAATTATGTATGATTCTACGAAATATATTTTTTAACGAAAGGATATCAGTAACTTTTTTTCATAGCCCAGAGTTTTATATAAATGTAAAAATTGTAAACTTGGTTGTATTAATAGTATATAATATTGTTTCCTGTGGAGACAAGCTCCATCATTTGAACAGACCACTAATGTGGCTTAGTACCAGGAAGTGATCTGAATCGACGCCTGTACCAAAGTACACCCTTGTATTCATTACGTTCTTCATCAGCTTTTCGTCAACAATTACAAAATCAATCATACTCCTTTTCCCATCCCTCTTCAAGGTTATAAATTGGATATTCTTGTGGGCATACCAGGTGCTTGGCACACAAAGATTACATTTCAAGCATACATCAAGCCTTTTGGTAAGTGGTAAGTGGTAGACAAGAGAAGAGAATGGCATATTATTTGTCTGAAGCATGAATGGGCCGGCTCGCCCGGGGAAGTACCACACTCCCGCAGAAAACCGGCGTCTGAGTGGTAGCTTAGCTACCGTACTTCGTTTAGTGAGCGGTTGAGTTCCAGAGCCTCCCTCCCCCTGATCTCCGCCTCCCATAATGACACTTCCATAAAGGTCGGCAACGCTTCTGCACTGCCTATAGCACTGTGGATGTCTATGGGCGGCGTTGATTGGTTTCCATCATCAGGCGACACCCATAAAAAAAGCAAAATTTTTCTTGTCTATGCCAATGGTTTATGCCCAAAGGTAACAGGCTTACTTCTTACTGCCTACGGTTCTACAATCCTTTATGGGTTTTAGCTTCCTCAACGATCTTCTTCCACTTCGCTTTGTGTCTGGCCTACCTTCTCAAATGTTTCCTTGCCATGCCTCTTCATATCCTCTTATACGCAATCTATTCACCGCTTCCTGAGTATTTCGCTGGGTCTTTTCAGCTACGAGAGCCTCTTGATGATAGATTTCACGAATATGTACTATTATACTAGTGGTCCTAAACAAACTAAAATATAACAAAATTCTCGAGAAGACGCACTATCGAATACCAATGACAATAATTCACATTTACACGGCGTGTCCACGAGGCGTGGAAAGCTAAGGCTTTAGAATGATATACGATCGGTCAGAAGATTCTGCTAGATAAAATAAATGGAAAGATATTAATACTTTTTCTCGACGGCCAAGATATGGAAGTAATAGAAGATAATATTATACGATATTGATATTTTTTGTTGTTTTACAGATTATTTTTTTTATTTGTTGTTTTACAGATTTAGTAGTGGTAGAGCCACGCTGCACATAAATACTTCGTCAAGAATGGAATAATATTTGTCTGTAGCATAGCCCGGGGAAGTACCACACTCCCGCAGAAAACCGGCGTCTGTGTGGTAGCTTAGTTACCGCGCTTCCCACGGTGAGCGGCCGAGTTCCGGAGGCCCAGCACCCTCCTCCTCCCTCTACCCTCTCCCCCTCCCATTTCCACATCCATAATGACACTTTCTTTAAAGGTCGGCAACGTTTCCGTACTGCCTATGGGGCTGCGGATGTCAATAGGCGCCGTTAATTGCTTTCCTAAAATTCATGAAATATCGTATTTTGTGTTATTTACCAAAAAAAGAACTGATCAATTAATAGTAGTATCATTAGAAATTTTAGAAGTCTGCTTTGATTTGGGGCTGTGTTAAGCTTTGAAGTATTTTATAAAATTGTCAAATAACGACGCAAAAAAGCAAAATACAGTCTGAAAATGGCAAAGATGTCAAAATAAATTTGGATTAGAAAAAAAAATACTGCGAATGGTCTGACTACCACAGCTGAAATTGACTGGTTTTGAGTGATCAGATACAACTTTTTCAGGTATCTTAAAAGCTTTTTTGGTGGTATCTCTGGTGGATCTATTTTGCTGTTTGCTACGTATTCGCTTTTCGTGTGTCAGTATATTGATTAGGAAAATTAGTAATGATTGAAATATAATCAGCCTTCTTTAAATTTAACGTATTTAGTTCAACTGATTTTTTTTATAATTTTTAATTATTTAAATAATGAAACAAGAAAATTAAAAATGACTTTTAATAGTACAGGAAGACAAAAAAGCAATCAACGCCGCGAATAGATCTCCATCGTTATAGCGTTGCCGGCCTTTAAGAAATATGTAGGGTTGTTCTTGAACGTCTCAATATCGTATCGGTTCGGAAATATTGCTTTGTTTGTTTTAGAAAAAACGTATCAAATAAAATTGCAGAAAGCTGTACAAGATAAAATCTATGCTTATTTATTAAGAGGAAAGTTTTCCAATCATTAAAAAAAAATTATAAATCAAAAATAAAAAAATCCATTTAATCTGTAGTAAATGTAATAAAATTTATACGCAGAGGCTGCTTTTTGAAACGATAAATTAAAACTCATACCACGGAATCATTACAGATATACACACACATACAAACACACACACACACACACACACACACACACACACACATTTGCACACTCTATGTGTGTGTAACAATAAAATTTAATTTAACGCTAGTGATAGTAAAAAATGGATTAAGTAATATAAAAAATTATTAAAGTTGTGATCACACACACACACACACACACACACACACAAAAACAAAAACATTTGCACACTGTACGTGTATCACATCTTTAATAATTTATTATATTACTTAATCCATTTTTTATTATCACTATCGTTAAATTAAATTTTATTGTAATTTTTTCACTATTGTTTTGACATTTGTATTATTTACGAAGGAATGACCTAGTTTCCCACAACACAAGGAATCCTAATGTGGAATCTAATATCCTGTAATATATGTAAACATTTTGAAAATAAAGGTATTATTATGTCCTTTATTTACATATTTTTCTCTTAATAACAATATGTTGCCTTACCACTATGGTGCCTTACCTCAGCATGCAGGGCTCTGCTGGGGCTGACCTCCATCCTCCCTTGCGGCTCGTGGGATTCACTAAGACGAATTTAATATACCTAATTTGTCGAAAATGACGGCGACGTGGTTCGCCACCCGTCACGTCCTGATTCTCACGAGGGCGAAAAGCGACCAATGACGAGCCGTTTCGCTGCGACGAATGGCAGCGGATGGAGCTCTGTGGTCTCTGCTAACCCCTGCGAGGGATTGGCGTGAATATATAAATAAAAAAAAATATATATATATAACAATATTATTAATAAAAATAAAATCTCTATAAAAATAAAACATTTGAATTAAACCCACTTACCTAAACCAAACTTGGACAGATGGCCGTCCAAATTTAATTTAAGGTATTATTATTATTATTATTGTTAGTTCAGACTCTCCCTATATATTTTCAATCGTCAAAAAATACTTTTCATTCAACCACACAAATATATTTTTAACTTCAACTTACAGTGTTGAAAAACATTTGATGTTAATACAATTTTTTTAAATACCAATTCATTAATTAAATTGCATGAATTATTTTAGTTTTTTTATGGGAGAAAAACATTTCTCTTATTATATATTGTATCAAATATTTAGCGTGTAGATTGCTGGAAAAAAGTAGGAATTGACTTTAATTTTCTTTATATATGACTTGTTTTCCTTTTGGGTACAACGAACAAAAGAGTGCTGATATTACAGATCTTTTGTTATTTACTTAATATAGCAAATGGTTACACGTTCTGGTCGCATATTTACACGCGTTTTCATTCAGTAGGTATCTATTGTATGTGGTAATAATTTGTAAGCTGTCGTAAAATCTGAATAACACGTACCTCATCTAAATTTCTTATTTAAAATATATCAAATAACCAATTTACTACCTAGGTGACTTACTGACTGGCTTATTCGTTCGATCTCTGTATCGGAATAAATACATGTATATCCTACAGATATTTATGATGTGGTGGGTTAATATCGTTTTCTCGCCAAATGGGGAACCCGTACTCAGCAGCCATGAGGACTGCCGACAGAAGTGAAAACTTAAAACTGTATTTTGAAATTTCACACTAATTGTAATATAACATGCTGCTATTACTACAGCATGTTGCTGACACGACTTTATCCATCCATGAAGCGTCCAACGCACATTTACATATACATACAATGTGTTGTCGTGATGCGTGTACTTAGGCAGCTGCGTGCGCATTGACTGTGTTTAAAGTATGTATATAGCTATACTCATAGCTATAAATATAACGTAAGCATTAGCATATTGCTGACGCGAACTCATTGATTTTATCCCTACCTAGTCGTCGTCGTGTAACGCGGCTATAGTAAATTTCACTTCAAAAATTCAAATTATAAATTCAAAATTCTTATTTTTCTTCTTCAAATGGTATTAAACTCCAGAGTGAGTTTTAGCTACCTTCACAATTCTTCTCCATAAATCCCTTTTCATGACAGCATGATTCCATAATCTAAGTTTTTGGCACAATATTCTTTACGTGTAGTGCTCTTTGCTCAAAAGTTTAAATAAATAACTAATAAACATATAATGAAAACATTTATTAGAGTACTCTCTAAATAGAATGCGACCATGATTGTAAAGAGATTTCACTAAGCGATATTTGATGCCTCGGAGAACCAAAACGCCGATAGCATCTTTACACAAAGGATCCAATAAGCCATTTAGGGAGGATGTTAGCACCAGCGTTATTTAAACATGCTTCTATAAGACTACTTTGAGAAACATATCTAAATCTATTCTCGTGATATGGAAATTTGCACATATATATTTTTTTCGTGTCAGTAAAATCATTTATTATGTTTTTAATCGGGTTATAAGTATTTAAAAATTGTAATTAAATTAAAAAAAATCGGAGGCAGTCATAAGGACTGCCCACAGAAGTGAAAACTTAAAACTGTATTTTAACATTTCAAATTGTAATATTAAAAATTAAAATGTCATAATTTTTGAATTAAAATTATTAACATTAGATTTTCACTCGGCGCGCTGATTGGACGGCGTAGAATGCTTTTTAGTTTTCTATAGTTGCCACGAGCGACACGCATATGAAGAAATGGAGTGGACTATTCTGTATGGTAACCACAAAACAATACAATAGAACTTATCAAGTGGACGAAGCGCTGTAGTAAAACGTCTAGAACTAGTAACATGATTTTGTTCTGAAATCAATTGCTACTATTAATTAAATTAAATTAATAAATATTTGAAAAAAAGAATGTATTTACATCAAGTGTTATCTACTACAAGTTTCATAAAATGTATTTGAACTTGAACATATGAATAAAAAGTATTTTATTAAAAAAAAAGTGTATATATATTATCTTTAAAAACAAGATATATACATAAATATATAGGGAAAGTGTGAACTAATAGTAGAAATTAAAAAAACATGGTATCACCAAAAGGTTAACTGAGCCGGGCAAGTATCAACATACCATCGCAGAATATTATGAGTGTAGACATCCGGATTCTTAATTCCTTTCCCCATCCTTTAGTTCGTTTTCCCCTCTCCTAATGTAGGTAACACATCTGTAGTACTCTAACTCCTTTAGATCTTCATAGGTAGTGTTTGCTTACCATCAGATGACCTGCGCGCCCATATACTAATGGCTTTCATAAAAAATCTTTGGCGAAAATGTGATACTTACCTACTCTTGCTTTTGCCAAATTTTTTTTCCCTCATCCCATATACGTACATATGTCCCACTGCTGAGCACGGGCCTCCCCAATTCCAGAAGAACGGATATTAACCCACCACGCTTGTTCAATGTGGATTGGTGGTGTAACTAGACTCGGAAGAAATATCTGTGGGCCATACATAAATTTATTCCGATGCGGGGATCGAACCCGCGACAATTAACTCCGTAGGCGTTTATTACTTTCTGTCTGTTACTTATTCGTTTTACAAGAGGTAAATTAATTGAAACGTTTTGTATTGACCGACTTCTTTATTTGCTTATTTAAGAAAGTTTTTAACGAGTTTTTAACAAAAGTTAATTTAATTAATTCATGACTGACGATATCATGATAAAAACTAAAGTACGTAATTGAGCATTGATTTATAGTTTACAAGGTAATTTAAACAAATATAAGCCAATGTGATAACAAAAATTAACATAATGTAATTAAAATTGTTACTATCGATTGTTATTTACATTTAGGCCAGCTAGTTTGTAAGAAATTCTATGAGAGCTTATTATAACATTTTATTACACAACTAAACTATTATACATCGTAGATTAGTAATTTATGAAACATACATACACGTGTACATAACTATTTCTTATAGAGTATTTACAATAAAAATAATATAAGTATTTTAATGTATGTAAGTATTACTTTTGACGTTTATTTTAAATGTCAGTATGAATCATTAGCAATAAAAATACAAAAATTATAAAAGAGAGAGCAATCTCCCGATGTTTTATAAAATTTTATAAATGTTTGTTCTTATTTAAAAATAAGAACATAAAAATAAAATATTGAACAGAAATAAAAATTAACGTTAACATTTTTTAGTTATATTTACGAACGACATTTTGAATATAATTAATAATATTAAATAAATGATACTATAAAATAATAACTAATAACGTTGCTTATTCTCATGATGGTTCATGAAGTTTATGGGTTAACAAGAATTATGCAATAAAAATAAGAGCAAACAAATAAAATATAGAACAGAAATAAAAATTAACGTTAACATGTTTTAGTTACATTAACAATTATTAACAAACGGCCTTTTTAATATTATAAAGTTGCTTATTCTCATGATGTTTTATAAAGTTTATAGGTTAACAAGAATTATCCAATAAAAATAAGAGCTAAACAAATTAAATATTGAATAAAAATAAAAATTAACGTTAACATGTTTTACAAACATTTAGGATCATTTACGATTTATTTACTTTGCTGAACGGTAACTTGGAGACCTTTTGACATTATCTGTAATATACTCTTAAAATGCAAAAAAATATAATCGAGAGCGATAAAGTTGCTTTCAATTCTATTATATTTAACGTTTTTGGTTATAAATTGTTAAATGGGAATTCACACTGTAAATTTATACATAGAAATTTATATTTTATCACTTTTTATTCTCCGGATACAAGACAAAAAATTGCATCTTATCTGAAACATTTAAATGAAGTCATATGATTATGTGAAACTATATTACGTGTGAATTACCGTGTTATCATTTTACATATAATATGTTATATCCCTTAAAACTATTCAGAATTTTTACAACTTTAACTTTCATTAATTCATAATACTTGTCGTTATAGCTATCCTAACGATACTATTTTGAAAAAAATACCATTTAGTTAGTGATAGTCGGTTACATTAGACTGGATTTTCTGCCATTTGAATGAAACGACTAAACAACTAATTTCCTAAACTCTAATTTGTCTTGTTATGTAACCGACGGTATAGAAATTCCAGTTGTCTGGCTTGAACACTGTTTATGAGCTTGGCCCGCCTTTGGCACCAAAACCAACTGCTCGAGATCACCCTGTCAACAACACAAAGCAATGAATCAGAATGTGGTGATATGAAAACATTGTTTATGACCGACCAAGAATTGATTTAGTTACCTTGAAATTATTTTTGTAAGATATTGAATCTTAGATAGTGGTAGAGCCACGCTGCAGACAAATACTTTTTCAACAATGGCATAATATTTGGTTGTAGCATGAATGGGTCGGCTCGCCCGGGGAAGTACCACACTCCCGCAGAAACCCGGCGTCTGAGTAGTAGCTTAATTACCGCACTTAATACGGCGAGCGGCCGAGTTCTGGAGACCCAACATCCTCCCCCTCCCTCTACCCCCTCCCATTCCAACTCCCATAATGACACTTTCGTTTAAGGGTGGCAACGCTTCCACATTGCCTATGGAGTTGCGGATGTCCATGGGCGGCGTTGATTGCTTTTTGATAAAAAAAAATACCTTATGCATTACAAACACATATAGCTATCCTTGTCTTGACATCAATCAATCAGTCAATAAATTAATATCATTTTGAATAATTTTATTTGAAGAAGGCCCCTAAAGATTCCGAGTGTCGCCGTAAGCAAAACGGCAGGCACGCTATAGTACTTAGACAAGTAAACTCCCGATATTTAGCCAAGCGGTTATAAATAATAGTCTCTATTTATTTACTACATTGTCGATGTTTCTTTTACAACATAAATAAAATAATCAATGAAAGGAAAAACATCTATCCCATACAAGGGAAAATACACGGGCGAAGTCGAAAATTTGCGAGGCCTATATAAATATTTGTGATGTCCCTTTTTCGTGCTTAGATTGTGATTTTATTTAATACAGCCACCCACTTACCGAGAAGAGATAGCCTATAATGAGATCAGCGTCCCTCGGTGTATCGAGAGCGTCTTTTTCGAGGACGTCCGTCCTCAGCCACCGGCAGTCGATGTAAACACGCACCGTGTTGTCGTCGTGAACGCTAACAGAAATAAATTAAGTTACACATCTTACTTTTTTCGAGTTGTTAGCTAATTTATTACGTGCTTATTAGATAATATATTTAGGCGTTTGAATAGTATAATAAATTCAAGAAAAACATCTGAAACTTTGGGAAAGCCACCTGTTCGGTGGTTATGGTATTCGTAAACGGGTGTGCGACCTCGGCCTCTCGAGCTACTACCGTTACACTTCTTGTCTTCCGTTGCCATAGTATCATATACCTATCATTCTGTCTAAATCCATCTTTCCTTTTCTCTGCCCTTTTCATTCTTCTATATGCTTTTCCCTTCCTCTCCGCCAATCCACGGTCTGCCGTGCCAATGGATGCGTGGCTAGGGGCGAACTTAGTCGTAAGCGTGCCGACCGTCCCGGGATCGAGCTCCTAAGCTATTTAATATACCTAATTTGTTGAAAATGACAGCGGCGTGGTTCACCACCCGTCACGTCTTGATTCTCACGAGGGCGAGAAGCGACTAATGGAGAGCCGTTTCGCTGCGATGAATAGCAGCGGATGGAGCTCTGTGGTCTCTGCCAACCACTGCGGGGGTGCGTGAATATATATATATAAAAAAACAATAATATAAACTTGAATAATCAATAAGTAAAGATTTCTTTCGACGAACAATTGGCTCGGTGGCGGGACCCACCGCCCGCGGAGTCAATGGTCGCGGGTTCGATCTCCGCATCGATCATCCGCAATAAATATTTGTATGGATTACAAATATTTGTTCCGAGTCTGGTATCCCCGCCAATCCGCAGTGGACAAGCGTGGTGGGTTAACGTCCGTTAACGTTCCTCCAGCAATAGAGAGACCCGTGCTTAGCAGCATTAAATTTTCAATCTGAACGTTAAATAAAATTTCTTAAAGCTTTAGTTAAGCTTTTATCATCAACATCAAAAAATTGTGGGAGTAAAGGTTTGCCATGTACCTCCATTAACCCCTTACCTGCCGAGGACAATTTACGGGATGCGAGGAAAACTTACGAGATGCGCTCCCCAATGCCACCGTTTTTCGTACAGGCGCGCGTATTTATACGGTGTATTGGAGGAAAAAAAAAGAGGTGCGTTTTGCAACATAAAACCTTTTTACTTTCTTTTTCTTAGAGGCGTATATATACGCCGGTGGCAGTGAACGCATCGGTTGAGTATTGTGTATGGATACGCCGGCGGCAGTGAACGCATCGGTTGTGTGAGGCGTATATATAGGCCGGCGGCAGTGAATGCATCGGTTGAGTGCGGCGTATGGATACGCCGGCGGCAGTGAACGCATCGGTTGAGTGCGGCGTATGTATACGCTGGCGGCAGTGAACGCATCGGTTGAGTGCGGCGTACGTACACGCCGGTAGCAGTGAACGCATCAGTTGAGTGAGGCGTATATATACGCCGGCGGCAGTTAAGGGGTTAAGACGCATCACCCAATCTGATGTAACGTATAATCTAACTCGTTAAGATTTTTTTAGAGGATAGGAAGGCAAACGAGCAGGCGTATCACCTGATTTAAAGCAACAACGACGTCCATAGACATCTGCAGTGCCATAAGCATTGTAGAAGCGTTTAGCTTTAAGAAATGTGTAGGCTTGTTTCGCTGGAGTTGAGAAGAAGTTTCGGGAAAAATGTACCATACTGGATCGCTATTCCTCCAAATGATGGGGATGAAACTTTTCTTTGTGGCGAATTGAATGATACTATAATAATATAATTGTAATTTAAGTGAAATCCTGAAAGTCCACATAATGGATTTCCGTAAAATAACACCTGACGCCATTAATCTTGTTTGATTTTTTTTAAGTTGTGATTAAGGAGAACGAGTATTTTACAGACAGTCTACACTATCGTTTTAGCGAAAGAGAAACAAATTAAAGATGTCATTACTTTATAGAACAGCGCCATCTATTATTTTATTGTTTTAGATAAAGAGATTAACGATGTCATCACTTTTTAGAACAACGCCATCTATTATAATATTTTAAATAGTAACTATACATGAAATTGAAAATACCTATAAACTCATAAAATTATATGATTATGTTTATAAAAGACCATAAAGCATATAGACTAGGTTAATATTTAAGGATCTTCAGATAGTTTGAGGGTAATTGTATAGAAGTTTTGATGTAAAAAGATATATAAAATTTGTGGAGATAATATGTGTCTTCATCTTACCTTATAGCAATTTGATGCCATCGAAAATCATAGAGGGGCACTGCTAAATAGATGGATCGCGACAAGCCAGCTCCTGCGTGAACCAGTCGCGCAACTCCTCGGCCAGCTAGCTCCAACGATAGGAAGGACCCCGTCGGGCGGCGGGATCGAAGCGAAAATAATGTGCCTTGACCGTAGCCACCGCTCTACGAAGAAATTAAAACAATTATAAAACATTTATTATGTTATTTATTTAATACAAAATCCACAGCATTATTATGATTATTGATTACTGATGACTAAAGATGGGGCGAAGTAAGCGAATGGCCTTCCAACAGGTCGAGATGGAGAAACGTCGTGTCTGCCCTATGCCCCACCAGCGTGACTTAGGACTCAGATAAAAAGAATGATGATAAATGGTGTAGCGGGCTGGTTTCCGCAACTCGTCGTCATCGTGCGCCTATTTTGCGTGTTGTCAGAATGGATAGCTCCTATTCTATCCACACCAGCTCCTCGAAGAACTGCATCAGCCTCTTCGGTTTGCCTACAGCATCCACGAGGGACCCAGATGCACCCGGGTGCACAGGTATCTGGCCCGGTAATAGGCTACTCCTCTGCACTGAAGCACGATGTGTATTGATGACTAGTCCTATATATTTCCTTATCGTACATTATTAATATTACATAGTACATAATTTATTATGTACTTATGTCATATTAATATATTTATAATACATATAAAATATAAAACTATATCCGTGAACTACCGGCTTGGAGGAAAAAAATTAGGACGCACTGAAAATCAACGCTGTGGCTTGCCACGGTTTTTTGCTGAGTGTGGACGATTTCATAATCTATACTGCAGTATAGAAAACAATATACTATGATTGTGATTGTATTTTTGTTTGTTTTTAATTTTTTATTGTTTGTTATAATTTTGGTTATTCATTTCTGTCTTGTCTCATAATATTTATTTTTATGTTATATGTATATTCTTTACCTACTCTTTATGTACCGTTTTGTGGATTGATGAATAGTTCTTCTTTCTCTCTTCATTCTTTCTTTCTAGTCACATTATCAGGATGACCAGTCGCTTGAATAACCAAGATATAAATTCACTATATATACCCTATACTTATCTAATTATATCTTGGTTTTTTAACGACTTTCTATATCACGACAACCAATTGGCTTAATGACTTCGACTCCTGCATTGGGATAAATGTTTGGCCTACAGCTACAGCCTAGCAGCAGAGAAGCGTACTAGGTTACTATCCATTCCTCCAGAAATAATGAGGCCCGTGCTCAACAGCAGGACATATATGGATTGTGAAAACAAAAAAACACACACTGAAAAAAAAAGATGAATAACAAACCTCAGGTCTTAATCTTAGCGAAATAAAAAGTGTGAACTCCTTGGGGAAAGTTTTTCCGGTAGTGAATAATTCTGATGATGCAATCCAGATGTAAGAGTTGGGCCTCAAACTAAAGGCGTGCGGGCGATCAGTCACTGAGTTCCATCTCGCTTGCGCGGGATGAAAATTTCGTCTTGCGTCAGGTGCTAGTGGATTTATTGTTCCTTTGAAACAAACATCAAAAAGTTAATGCGTATATATTTATATAATAGTAAGGAGGTGTAAGTCAGGGGTTGCCAACTTGATTAGACAAGATTTACTATTTATTAATTATAGATTATGCGATCGATTACTTAAATAATCAGTTATTCGTAACTCCATATAAACATTTTTCTTACTCATCACTTTTGATTCCATAAAGTAAAAAGTAAATTTTCAAGTTTGATTTTCTTCAAAAACACTTTTGAACATAATTCTAAAATGGTAACCGATAGAATAATTCTTATTTACAAAACTATATCTCTTTTTATACTTAAAGTAAGAATAGTTTTATAAAAATATTTCAAATTATTAAAGAAAATCAATTTTAGTTGTTTCTGTACAATATACTTATATCGACTTAAGAATTCTTCATATGGAATTAATGCTTCGACGACATATAGTGTTAAAATGTCTTTATTTGTTTTTAATAAGCCGACGATATATTTTTCAAATAGTACTTTTTATTTTCTCAAGTGGGGAAAACACAACAAAATGAAAAATTATTTTTAGTATATTAAAACGATATATTCCTTTATCTTGCCATGACCACTAGATTAACAAGTCCCTGTCAGACTGTTTTTTGAAGATTTTCCGTTTAGGCCGTGTGTTTGTTAAACTAATTCCTAGAAAAATATATTGATTGGTTTGTTGTGGTATGCATTTAAAAATATACACCCTTTCCTTGATTATTATGATTTTTACATTATTTTAATCATTATAAGCCATACGCGCGGAATGTGTTATTAACCGCGAATGATGGATCGAACTTATAAGACTGATTGACAACCCCTAATTTTACCTCTTTAGTACTAAAAATATACATTTATAGAATACCTGCGCACTCAAATGAATTACACGAACGCTGTTGCTCACCAAAGCCTTCGCAAGAGGGCTTGGAGCAATATCTCTTTCTGGTCTGTCTCCCTCCACCACAAGTTTTACTGCAAACACCCCATTCACTCCATCCTGCCCATCCTGTGTACATAAGTTCAGTTCGATTACTTAACATTATATATATATATATATATATATATATATATATATATATATATATATATATATATATATATATATATATATATATATCCTTAATGTATATTTTTGGTTCAAAGGCAAATTTAATGTCGGAAGGTGTTCTCTGTCATTCAACCTTTGGGTTGACAAAAATTTTAATCGACTCAAAAAAGCGATGTAAACCGCAAAATGAAAACTTATCACCAGAACTAAAAAAAAAATTCTATTAACATTTCCGAAAAAAATGTATCTGACCACTCAAAAACAGGTTGTTTCAACGCTGTATAATAATTTCAATGGTTTGTAGAGCTGTGGGATTCAAATTATTCGAAGCAGTATTTTTTTCTTGAATAAAACATTTTTGACGTCTCTTAGACTAACAGTGTTTTCGCGTTTTGTTTTTTCTCAATTTCTATCACCGCTAGATTAAAATTCGATAATAGCATAAAATTTAATAATCCTCTAGTTCTTTAAGATATAAAAACAGCATAAAAATATAAGCCAATAAACTTTTCACAGTTTTCTGCGTCAAAGCGCCACTTACACGGATGACCCGCCTTTGTTTCTCGAAGAATTCGTTATTTGAATTAACGTACCCCTTTTTATGAAGTATTTTTTTATATTTATTTTTGTCCTTGGTAAATAATGTACAAAGCATCTCCATCTTTTTATATGTACACGATCATTTCGTCTTCAATATCAATATCAGCCCGCGGCAGTCCACTGCTGGACATAGGCCTCACTCAAGGCGCGCCACCTAGCCCGATCTTCGGCTACACGCATCTAGTCTCTGTCAGCCGCCTTGCGCAGATCGTCGCTCCATCTAGCAGGGGGGCCACACTACGATTGCTGAGTCGCAGTCTCCACTCCAGCACTCGTCTACTCCAACGATTGTCGGTTCTCCGACAAACATGTCCAGCCCATTGCCACTTCAGTCTGCTAACTTGAAGAGCTATGTCGGTTACTCTGGTTCTCCGGCGAATTTTTTCATTTCGAATTCTGTCCACCAGAGAAACCCCGAGCATAGCCCTCTGAGCGACTTTGAGCTTGTCGAGGAGACGGACTGTCATTTTGTCTTATTTATGTTTAATTAAAAAACCAAGTGTATTTTTTTAAGGAGACCAGGCAAACGAGCATGCTGGTCAACAAATTTAGTTTTTTAGTCAGTTAATACAGAGAATCTTAGCGAGGGGCTAGAGTTACAATTCCCGCATTGGGATAATTACTATATGTAGATATTTACTCTATAGCAAGTGAAGTGGGTTATCGTCCATTCGTCCAGAAATGAGGAGGCCTTGTGATACATTTAAAATACATTTATTTGCAGAATGTGAACGCGATTGTGAAGAAATTACACTAAGCGTTATTTGATGTGTTAGTCATTGTAGTAAGTAGCTTTCATACAAAGGATCCAGAAAGTCATTTAGATAGGATTTACATGCCATTATTCAAACATCATTAGAATTTGCCGTAATATTACTAAGAAATATTAATTTTTCGTAAAAGTTACCGAAACATTCTTTTTTTTTAATTGTCTAGATGTATCTGACCCTTTTTAGATGTATCTTTTCACTGTGGAAGATGAATTTTATTACGATTAATGGAGTCAAGCATTACTTTGCGGAAGTCCATCACTATGTGGACAGTCAAAACTTTTACTTAGCTAAGATCCGCGACAAGCAAACAATAACAGAAAATTAATAATGTGTGTTCTCCTGCTGGATAAAGAGGATTTACCTGGAACTTAAACCAAAACTTACCGAAAAATGGCCGTCAGCAACTCTCCACCCACCAACCACTATACACAACACCAAACGCACACTACCGCTTTTCCACCTTGTAAACGACACGTGTTTCGCCTTAACACTCTTCAGGTATAGTAGACTCTAGGGAAGACTACTTTTCGGTTGTCTTCCGGATCTTAGCTAAGTAAAGGTTTTGACTGTCCACATATGAATTTTATTCTTGTATTCAGTCGTTCGGAAAACGAAGCGTATGGTACAGTTTAGATCATAACCCAGTCATTATACTAACCAACAGCGTTCCAAATGGCAATATCGACTCCTAAACTCCAAGGAACAGCGGCGGCTGTAGCTTCCAACCACGGCCCGTCCGCCGGCGTGGTTTCCAGGTCTTCAGCGGGGTCACTGATTCTCGCGAATATCACGAATTCGCTTTGTGAAGGGGTCATACTCCAGTTGAAGCACTCCTCAAATTGAGGATTCACCTTCAGATTCACCTGTCTACGAATTTTCAAAATAATTATATGATGACATAGAATATTCTATAGATATAATTTTTTTTTAACGGTATACGGAAGCAATAGGATAAAATTGTTTTTATAGGCATGATTTTTTTATTACGGCATACGTTGCAGGACTTTGAGATAAAGTGAGCTTGTTTTTTAAAGATCCGAATTTTGATGAAGTAATGATTGTTACTTCATCAAAATACCACAAAGTCTGAAGACAAAAGTCTTCAACCAGTGCGTCCTGCCAGTACTCTCTTACGGTGCCGAGACGTGGACACTAACAGTCCGTCTCCTCGCCAAGCTCAAAGTCGCTCAGAGGGCTATGGAGAGAGCTATGCTCGGGGTTTCTCTGGTGGACAGAATTCGAAATGAAGAAATTCGCCGGAGAACCAGAGTCACCGACATTGCTCTTCAAGTTAGCAGACTGAAGTGGCAATGGGCTGGACACGTTTGTCGAAGAACCGACAATCGTTGGAGTAGACGAGTGCTGGAGTGGAGACCGCGACTCGGCAAACGTAGTGTGGGACGACCTCCTGCTAGATGGAGCGACGATCTGCGCAAGGCGGCTGGCAGAGACTGGATGCGTATAGCCGAAGATCGGGCTAGGTGGCTCGCCTTGGGTGAGGCCTATGTCCAGCAGTGAACTACCGCGGACTGATATTGATATTGATTGTTAGTCATGCTTTTCTTTATGAAATCCGTTATGAAAATTGTTAAAAAAAAACATGACAAAAATCTTGACTCCAAAAGTGAGCGCATTAAATATAAACCGCCTTCAAATATTTCTTACAACTATAATAATGGAGTTCTCACATGTAGCATCTGTGCCCGCACGTTTATAGCTAAAATAGGTTATATCAATCATTTGAAGTCTCACAAGTAGTACAGTGTGCAATCGCTATGGTTGAAATCGACTAAGAAGAAGCAAGCAAGCTTGTTTAGGGATATGACTAGCATGTGGCCTGAGAGTGTGCCCTATCCATTTCCATTTTTGTCAACTTGTCTGGACATCTATTGGGTCCTCTTTGGTGATTCTCCACAGCTCTTCGCTGGAGATCATGTTATCCGGCCAATACACTTTCAAGATTTGGCGTAGGTAGCGGTTGACGAATACCTGGAGTATGCGTACTAGTTCTTTCGTACTTTTCCATGTTTCACACCCGTAAGCAATTCTTTTAATTGATACTTATCTCTGAGACTTATATGTGGACTGGTAATATATTTATAGTATTAATGGAGTCAGGCGTTATTTTGCGGAAATCCATCACTATGTGGATAGTCAAAAGTTTTACTTAGCTAAGATCCGCGACAAGCAAAACAATTACAGAAAATTAATAATGTGTGTTTTTTGTGCTGGATGAAGTGGATTTATTTGGAACAGACAACTGAAAAGTCTTCCGTAGAGTCTAGTATACCTGAAAATGCCAGCGTGTTGGGGCGAAACACGTGTCGTTTACAAGATGGAAAAGTGGTAATGTGTGTTTGGTGTTGTGTATAGTGGAGAATTGATGGCCGATTTTCGGTAAGTTTTTGGTTTAAGTTCCAAATAAATCCACTTCATCCAGCACAAAAAACACACATTATTAATTTTCTATTATTGTTTTGCTTGTCGCGGATCTTAGCTAAGTAAAATTTTTGAGTATCCACATATTTATTTATATCTAAGGTACCTGTCAGTTGTATTGTAAGGTGAGCCAGCATACTGACTGATGGATGCCAGTTCGACACCGCCTCTGTAGATTGACACTAGCGCTAAGTCCAGAGTTTTGCTCTGAAACAAAACAGAAATGTTAATATACAAGTTTAAAATGCTCTCTCTCTCCACTTCGAAAAGTGAAACGCTTTGTCATTAAAAAAAATTTGAACGCTGGCCAAGTTGGGATTGGAGATGACTTTTTAAACAAATTTCTTCACATACAAGGCAATAGGAATGGCATGTTTCTCAGACAAACATAGGTTTACATACATACATGGGTTACAACACATTTGCTAATACACCGTTCGAGTTACGAATTAATATTATATTGTTCTTAAACTTCATATGAATGAAATATATTTTTAAGTAAGCCCAAAATAATATTAATTTCCAAAAAAAAAATCATAAATTAGCAGATTTACATAAAAATGTATAATTTAAAAAAAATATATATATAGTTTTATTACAGATTTATTTTTCATTATTCCTTCTTAATGCGTATTTAATTATTGTTAGTGAGTAATTGAGTCGATAAGCGGAAGAATGGCCCAATCCACAAATTAACAGAAACAGAGTTAAGTAGATTTTGTATATTAGAACTATAGATCTTTAAAATTATTCTGGGCTTAACTTAGTTTCGGTAGTGTTTGATAGATGGCGTTGATGAATGTTCGTATTCCATTTCAAATTTATGATTACTTTCGTAGGAAAAACGGCCTATTATTTGATAGGCCCTTTAACTTCAGCTTGGACTTGGGCCACTCTTCCGCTGAGCGACTCAATTGATATGGAAAATAAATAAATAAATAAAATTTCATTTTTTCATTTATGGGAGAGTGGAGGCAAAGGACGAGGCGTATCTTTGATGGAAAGAAATTAATGCCTCCTATAGATATAAATGACCAATAACTTTATCGTCCTGTTTATTTCAAAATAATAGTCACTAATTTTCACATAAATAAATGTATAATTTTTGGTAAAAATGTATATTGTAACTTAAAATTGTATTTGTTGAATAAAAAAGGGCAAAACAGAGAGTAGACGGAAGATGGATAATTAATATTATACATACATACATATTATAAATATATAAATAGTGCGATTAGACGGAGACAACTTCGAGAAAGAAGCCGACAGAAGGATACAGCCGGG
The DNA here is from genome assembly GCA_031353405.1 of Baronia brevicornis. Lineage (NCBI taxonomy): Eukaryota > Metazoa > Arthropoda > Insecta > Lepidoptera > Papilionidae > Baronia > Baronia brevicornis. The sequence continues at coordinate 357,816 of JASFAT010004443.1, forward strand.
CTGGGCAGCGTTCAGGAAATTCCGTCAAGTCTTCTCGTCGCCCATACCACAAAGTCTGAAGACAAAAATCTTCAACCAGTGCATCCTGCCCGTACTCTCTTACGGTGCCGAGACATGGACACTGACAGTCCGTCTCCTCGCCAAGCTCAAAGTCGCTCAGAGGGCTATGGAGAGAGCTATGCTCGGGGTTTCTCTGGTGGACAGAATTCGAAATGAAGAAATTCGCCGGAGAACCAGAGTCACCGACATTGCTCTTCAAGTTAGCAGACTGAAATGGCAATGGGCTGGACACGTTTGTCGGAGAACCGACAATCGTTGGAGTAGACGAGTGCTGGAGTGGAGACCGCGACTCGGCAAACGTAGTGTGGGACGCCCTCCTGCTAGATGGAGCGACGATCTACGCAAGGCGGCTGGCAGAGACTGGATGCGTGTAGCCGAAGATCGGGCTAGGTGGCGCGCCTTGGGTGAGGCCTATGTCCAGCAGTGGACTGCCGCGGGCTGATATTGATATTGATATATACATACATATAGTCACGCCTATCTCCCGTTGGGGTTGGCAGATACCATAGATCTCCATCCGCCACGATCCCGGCACACCCTCCCTGCTTCCTCCACACACATCCATCTTTTCGTCCATCCCTCCTCTCACATTTACCGTAGAGAAACGGCTCTCCGTTAGTCGCTTCTCGCCCTCGTGGGAATCGGGACGTGACGGATGGCGAACCAGGTCGCCGTCATTTTTTAACAAATTCGTCATAGAATCCCACGAGCTGCAAGAGAGGATGGAGGTTAGCCCGCATGCTGCGGTAAGGCACTATAGTACTCGGGGGAGTCCAATCCCTGAACGTTCGTATCTATCTATCTATCTAGCCTAAGCCTGCAAAATCTTGCCTTACAAGGGAATAATAAAGTGGCCTATTCACATACAGTTGTATATTGTGACTACTTTTGGGACTGAGGATTACAGTAATAAAACCATAGTAAATATATTAGACGCGCGGAAGTTATAAACAGCGTATAAATAAAAACGAACACTCTCATACATGTCACCAGTGCCAATTCCCGCGAGACAGAGTTTTATTACTTTCAGCAAAAGTATGTTTCACAAAGGCGTATTCGCTTCGTTCTTTGCGAACGTAATGGGGGATCATGGAAAAATACGAAAACTCTGTTACATTGCGTACTTCGGAATAAATAGCGGACAAATCAACTGTGTCACGTGTCAGAGTGTTATCGGGCTTAGATTTTTTTTTTTACGCGACACGTTTTCTTTGTCCTATAGAATTTGTCAGTGACTGTTGATTGTATTTCTGTGTATATATACAAGCATAAAACGGATTCATCCTGTTTCTTCTCATGTATGTATTAAGACTTTATTCAATACATATGGATCTTAAAGATTCGTATAAAACAATTATTTTTTTTAAAGAAGACTAGCAATGTTTTTAATATTATTAATGGAGTCAGGCGTTACTTTGCGGAAGTCCATCACTATGTGGACAGTCAAAAGTTTTACTTAGCTAAGATCCGCGACAAGCAAAACAATAACAGAAAATTAATAATGTGTGTTTTCCTGCTGGATGAAGTTGATTTATTTGGAACTTAAACCAAAGACTCTACGGAAGACAACCGAAAACCGACTTTTCGGTTGTCTTCCTTAGAGGCTACTATACCTGAAGATGCCTCGTATTGGGGCGAAACACGTGTCGTTTACAAGGTGGAAAAGTGGTAGTGTGTGTTTGGTGTTATGTATAGTGGTTGGTGGGTGGAGAGGTGATGGCCGATTTTTGAAAAGTTCTTGGTTTAAGTTCCAAATAAATCCACTTCATCCAGCAGGAAAACACACATTATTAATTTTCTGTTATTGTTTTGCTTGTCGCGGATCTTAGCTAAGTAAAACTTTTGACTGTCCACATAATGTTTTTAATATTACTAAAATTCTTGTTCAACGTTCTAAGCCTATAATGCTTGCGCTAGGCAATGGTCACAAAGGAACTGCAGATCGAAAGCCCGAGTTTTGCCAACTAAGCCATTTTTTTTTCATTTTCATAATCTTGTCATTTTATTTAACTAGTAACTTTGGTACTTACATTTACCGCTGTCACTATGCTAGGCCTTTTTATATAGGCCTGTATTACAGCAAAACATTGCCGTTCCTTATATATTATTTGTGCACCATGGGCAATTCGGCAATGGGCTGGACACGTTTGTCAGAGAACCGACAATCGTTGGAGTAGACGAGTGCTGGAGTGGAGACCACGACTCGGCAAACGTAGTGTAGGTCGCCCTCCTGCTAGATGGAGAGACGATCCTGCGACAAGGCGGCTGGCAGAGACTGGATGCGTGTAGCCGAAGATCGGGCTAGGTAGCGCGCCTTGGGTGAGGCCTATGTCCAGCAGTGGACTGCCGCGGGCTGATATTGATATTGATATATTATTTGTGTACCATAGAATATATTATAAAAACTTTGATGACATATAAATTAAATGTAACTTAACTAGATTATAAACTAAGATATTGTATTATTAATGGAGTCAGGCGTTACTTTGTGGAAATCAACGGTGCTGTTTGTTATACAAAACTGTCGATTCTTTTGTGCGATTTTGTATGTGCGTACTTAAGTACTAACATACCAGGAGAAGATAAATACAGGGGAACAAAAATAATAGGCGAAACGAAGTTCACCAGGCTAACTAATGTTCTATAATAGAACAGAACAAAATTTCAAACGTTAAGTCAGAGGATAAGCGTTCCACAATTAACCTTTATCTTAACGGAGAGTACACAACTATCAGATCGTTCAATCCCACAAATTACATATAACTTCGGCTTGGCAAGGTTTCGCCATTTGGTACAACGGGTCTGGCTATAAACATCGAGATTGCGAATTTGGCGTCAATGAAGTACCCCCACGGCTCAGTATCTAAGTATCAAGTACTTAGATATTCTTAATTGGATTTTTTTTAACAAAAAGATGATGATCAATGTTTTCAATGTTATTTAGTAGTACGGTTTACAGTAGGCGACTCAGGTTATTTACCATCAAGCGACCCGCTTGCTAGTTTTTCTATTTATTCCTTAAAAAAAGTATTTGAAAAATAATTTTTATATATTTGTTTCAATATTAAATTAAAAAGCGTAAATAGCTTCATTACCTCATAGTTATGTCATAGCGGTTAATAAATCTTTGGTTGACTGGCTTTATTTTGATAGTGGTAGAGCCACGCCTCAAACGAATACTTAGTCAAGAATGGCATAATTTTTTTCTGTAGCATGAATGGGCCGGCTCGCCCGGGGACGTACCAAACTCCCGTTGAAAACTGGCGTCTGAGTGGTAGTTTAGCTACCGCGCTTCGTCCGGTGAGCGGCTGAGTTCCGGAGGCCCAACACCCTCCCCTCCCCCCTCTCTCTCTCACTCCCATAATGACACTTTCTTTAAAGGTAGGCAATGCTTCTACACTGCCTATGGCACTGCGGATGTCTATGGGCGGCGTTGATTGCTTTCCATCAGGTGACACGCCTGTTCGTTGGCCTTCCTATCCCATAAGAAAATGATGATGATGATTGTGATGAAGCATTCAAATAATGGATTGGATCACATTTGAACCTCACTGTTGGAAAAGTACTTTTTTCTCAAAGAAGACCGATTTCTTGCTTCTCTTCATTTTTGGTGGGCGTTGAAGCTTTGACCTTAATCATATATCAAACTTGTTTACCAAATTCGATGTGGCAGTTAATTAGTTGAAGTACAAGGAGATCATAGTTAAATAAGTTGACCTTCAATTATAGTCGAGCTTGACAAGGGTTGGGACCTATCAAGATATATAATATATTGGTAAGCTGATATACATATAGAACAAGTACTTAAAATGCCGATATAAAATGTCTAATTTTTCGCTCTTATCCTCCTTTTTTGAAGTGAAAACTTATATAGCCGCGTTACACGACTCTGGGTAGGGAAAAAATCTATGGATTCACGTCAGTAACATGCTAATGCTTAGTGTATATATCATTCAAATTGTTTATATATTATTTATTTTATTAAAAATAATTTTTATAATATATTAATAATTTTATATATAATATATACACATACACATACATATATATATATATATATATATATATATATATATATATATATATATATATATATATATATATATACATACATATATATATATATATATATATATATATATATATATATATATATATATATATATATATATATATATATATATTAATAATTTTATTTTTAATTTATTTACTTTTTATAATTTATTAATTCTTCTTTTCCGGGCGAGCCGGCCCATTCATGCTACAGACAAATAATATGCCATTCTTGACAAAGTATTCATCTGCAGCGTGGCTCTACCACTAATATCAACAGCCTGCGGCAGTCCACTGCTGGACATAGGCCGATTTTCAGCTTCACGCATTCAGTTTCTACCAGCCGCTCAATTTAAATGCTCAGTACTTGTCAATGTAGCAACTTTGATTTTCTTTGATGTAAAGTTAGCTTCAATTCATTGTACGTATCTATCCTTTCTTTTAATTGGTTTTTAAACTTTTTTCTTGATCTTCCTCCCTTCTTCCTCCCGTCTTCCTCTTTTCAATGTTTTCCTCTATGATATTAAAAATAAGATTTGTCATGACAAATCACATTACCTATAATCCCCTTCTGTACTCAATCCTTGAGATAAACAAATATTTGTCAAATATTTTTCATATAAAGAGCATTTTTGTCTATTAACAGAAAAAAGCTTGGCCTACTACCATTGCCAGCTCTCTATATATATGTATCGATGTGTGTATATTTGTATCGAGGCATCAAGAACTATTTAAAACAGCCAATGATAACGGTGGTCTTTCTCGGCGTGATCCTCGAAGATTTGTGTTGGATGATCACCCCAGACTCAGCAAATATATAAATAGTTGCCTGTTCATGTGTATACGCATTTACAATAATATACTTCATGAATTAAAAGAATTGAACTTTATTTTAAAAAAAGATTACATAAATGGCTAATAGATGCCAATATTTATAATATTCAAGACTTTTTTGCTTTAAAGAGTCGATCAAATATAGTGTAAAGTAAAAAGTAATATATAAATGTAATAATAAATTATAATTTTAATGATATTATAATAATCTAGCTATGTTTTTAGATTTGTAATAATTGTTTTAGTTATTTCTAATAGTGTGTCATTATTAATGAAATTTGTACGCCGTAAGTGGCAATGTGATGGAGCTTTTATACGTCTCTTTTTTTCATCTTGTTATAACATCACATTATACAAATAAAGAATTATTATTATTATAATGAATGTAACACATAACATAGTATTAAAGACAGGAAAAGTGTAAAGAAAATATAGGACTGTGTTGACATGCTACGACCAAATAGGTAGTAAATAAGATGACAACTGACAGAATGTCGTCCGTCCCTAAGTAACTTAAAACAGGGAAGGCAACTGATACGTGATAAATAAGCAAAAGGAACGAAATATATCGCATTGCATATATAAGCTTGGACGACGATTGACGATCAAATGGTTCAGTGGCGAAGCCTCCGCCCGCGGACTCAATGGTCGCGGGTTCGATCCTTGCATGGAAATAAATATATGTATAGATTACAAATATATATTCCGAGTTTGGTAACCCCGCCAATCCGCATAGGAGAAGCGTGGTGGGTTAACGTCCGTTCCTCGAGAAATGGAGAGGCCCGTGATCAGCAGTGGGACATATATGGGCTGTTGAAAAATAAATATGAGCTCACCTGAAAATTTGCTTGGATTAGCACCGCCCTAAAAACTATGGAGGCATCTTGTACTCGTGTCTCCAGCGGTTTTTCAGCGAACTTCGGACATTGGCTGTCACAAACTATTGTCTGACACAAAAACAGAACCACGATCAATAAATCTCTATTGCCCGCTGCGGGGCACAATGATAGCCACGTCATTTTAAATTGTATTGCGCTTGTTTTATATTACATATTCAAATGCGTTGTCCATTTCACGGCACTTTGTTTTTCTCTTCGTTTCTTTTGACGCTTCATGCTTTGCATTTTTATCTGAAACAAAAAAGTATCGTTTTTATTTTGTTTTTTTTTATAGGATGGGAAGGCAAACGAGCAGGCGTGTCACCTAATGGAAAGCAATCAACGCCGCCCATAGACATCCGCAGTGCCATAGGCAGTGCGAAAGCCTTGCCGACCTTTAAGGAAAGTGTCATTTTGGTAGTGGGAATGGGAGGGAGAGAGAAGGGGAAGGGTGCCGGGCCTCCCGAACTCAGCCGCTCATCGTAAAAAGAGCGGTAGGTACGTTACCACTCAGACGCCGGGCTTTTGCGGAAGTGTGGTACTTCCCCGAACGAGCCGGCCCATTCATGCTATAGAAAAATAATATGCCATTCTTGATAACGTATTCGTCTGCAGCGTGGCTCTACCCCTATGAAATGTATTAAATGGGATGCTGTTTATAAAGAGAAGACTATCAATGTTGCGTGGCTATGGGCGAGCCTAGTCGTAATCGTGCCGATCGTCCCGGGGTCGGGCTCCTCCGGGACTATGGTGCCTTACCACAGCATGCAGGGCTCTGCTGGGGCTGACCTCCATCCTCCCTTGCGGCTCGTGGGATTCACTAAGACGAATTTAATATACCTAATTTGTCGAAAATGACGGCGACGTGGTTCGCCACCCGTCACGTCCTGATTCTCACGAGGGCGAAAAGCGACCAATGACGAGTCGTTTCGCTGCGATGAATGGCAGCGGATGGAGCTCTGTGGTCTCTGCCAACCCCTGCGGGGGATAGGCGTGAATATATAAAAAAAAATAAAAAATAAATAAAAGTACGTAAATAAAGTTTTTTTCTATTTCTATTTCTATCATAAATATATATAATGAGTTGAATGAGCATATTAATTTAGTTTTATGATGTCAGTTCTTAATTTAAAATATATACTTAACGTGTTCTGTTGTATTTATTTACATTATATATATATTTTTACAATTTTTAGTAACAATAATTTTATGACACAGCCGACACATGTCTGGGCACAGGCAATGGGGAGGTGTTTCTAGAACGGACAGTAACCCAACACGCTTGTCCAATCCGGATTGAGACCAGACTCGGAATAAATATCTGTAGAGCATATATACATTCGATTTGATTCTGGAATCGAACTTGCGACCGTTAATCTATTTGATCGTCTAACAGTTTGCGTTTGCGTTAATAATTCTGTAGTAAAATGGTATTGTTGTAGTCAACATTATATAACAATCAGCTAACTTAACTGAAAAGCTGAACAAGAATATATTGTTATAACATCACACAGATCATTGAACTCGTACATTGTGCGAATTCAGTGTTCAAACTTCCCGTAAATAGAGTATAACTTAACACGATTTATCAAGCATCGCACCTTAATCTATCAAGCAGAACTCATTTAAGACTCACATCGTGTCATAACAATATATTATATAACATTCAGTAAACTTTAACTGAAAAGCTGAACAAGAATACATTGTTATAACATCACACAGATCATTGAAACCGTATAGTGTGCGAATTCAATGTTCAAAATCCGCGTAAATAGAGTATAACTTAACACAATTTATCAAGCATCGCTCCTTAATCCATAAAACAGAACCCACTTAAGACTCACATCGTGTCACAACATTATATTTTATAACAATCAGCAAACTTTAACTGAAAAGCTGAACAAGAATACATTGTTATAACATCACACAGATCATTGAAACCGTATAGTGTGCGAATTCAATGTTCAAACTTCGCGTAAATAGAGTATAACTTAACACGATTTATCAAGCATCGCACCTTAATCCATCAAACAGAACCCACTTAAGACTCACATCGTGTCAGCTGAGCCCTTAAGCTGCTAAAGTGTCTCCCTTCTCCCTTTTCCTTGCGCTTAAGATAAGATAAAGCTTTGGGCACACATCCTTAGTGATATGATGACCACGGGAGGCCGCATTTTATAAATAGAGATTCGGATATTCTTTGTTCTAATTTTATATATTTTTATTTTTCACTCCTGAAAGAAGTTACATTTAATAAAAAGTGTTTATGCTACCCACACCGGTATTTGCTACCCGTTACTTCGTTAGACACCTACGGAAAGAAATGGATTTCATTCTATTCATAGACGGTGAATTTACACAAACATATTGTAATGTAGACTAAAAAAAGTGATAATGAATAATTTTTATGCTTAACTTTATTTAGCTATACAAATTACGTGAATGTCAATATATTTAATTATAATAGTAGATTTTTGGGTGCGCAGAAGGGCGTAAAGAGAGGACGGATGAAAGACGACTGGCAAAAGAAATTTACGTTGCGGATGTGGATGGAAGGGTCGGTAGGGGAAGACCAAGGAAAACATAACTTGACCAAATTGTTGAACTTTTTAAGAAAAGTCAGGTCAAGAGTACCCTTAACCGGTTGGCTTGCATGAGGAGAATAATGAGTGTGGAGCAAGCAAGGGAAGTATGCAGAGATCGTAGCAGATGGAGATCTGTGGTCTCTGCCTACCCCTACGGGAGACAGGCTTGACGATATGTGTGTAATTTTATTTAATACCGAAAAAAATAGTAAAATATTCAGAAATAACTGTAAATCGGTAAAATTGTATAATTTTAAAGACAAATAAATTTAGAGCTAATTCATCTAGGACAGAAGAAGTTACCAACGAAAATCGTCATGATAATTTCACATCAAATATCATACAGAACAATTGACAAGAGAAGGAAACGAGTAAGACCAAAAATAATATTTATGTACAAATTGAAAGAGAAAGCGAACGTGTAACAAATAACATATTGTACGAACTAGTCTTGAAGCGGTAAAAATGTAAATTCTTACATCTAAAAGTCACAGCACTATGGGAAAATCAGTAAGGTCATAATATTGTTAGATGTTAATACTTTTATAGGAACAATGACAATATTATATATTATATTATATAAACAATAAAAATGAAAACGAATGAATTTTGATGCCAAGAACAATACCGAAAGACGGTCTGTCTAAAATTTAAAATTTCCAACGACATTTATTATTTTAAACTGTTGTAATGATTCAAAATTCCTAAAACGGCCCAATGGAGATAAACGAGTTAGTCAGTCAGCAAACAATAGGAGGGGCAACCCTAACAGCAGCAATGAAAGTTATTATTGTTCGCAATTCGAGGGTCTAATTTATTACACGAAAGGCACTACAGTCGGTGCCTTTGTTTCAGTAGCTGCGAGAACAAATCAGTTGGAACAATTTGCAAAATTGAAATTTTGGTACTGGCGTCTGGCCGTGTAACGAGCGATGACACTGTTTTGTTTTATATATATTTCGTAAATATCGCACATAAATAAAATAATATAATATAAATAAAATAAAATAATTCATATATACATACATATCGTTACGCCTATTTCTCGTAGGGGTAGACAGAGACCACAGACATCCATTGCCACTTCAGTTTGCTAACTTGAAAAGCTGTGTCAGTGTGGTTATCGGGCGGATTTCTTTATTCCGAATCATATTCACCAAAGAAACGCCAAATATAACAATTCCATGTTCCCCCAAACGACTTTGAGCTTGTGAAATACAAAAATAGTCAATATTTAAAAGACGTATGGTGATCTGTGGTCACGCCTGTTTCCCGTAGGTGTAGGCAAAGACCACAGATCATCGTCAGCTATGATCCATATTGCACACCTTCCTTGCTTTCTCATGACTCATCCATCATTTTAGCGAAACATTCTTTGTAGAGAAATTTAAAAAATATATTTGTTTAATTAAATTTATATATATTCATATATATATATATTTTTTTTTTATATATTCACGCCTATCCCCCGCAGGGGTTGGCAGAGACCACGAGCTCCATCCGCTGTCATTTATCGCAGCGAAACGGCTCGTCATTGGTCGCTTTTCGCCCTCGTGAGAATCAGGACGTGACGGGTGGCGAACCACGTCGCCGTCATTTTCGACAAATTAGGTATATTATTATAAATTCGTTTTTAGTGAATCCCACGAGCCGCAAGGGAGGATGGAGGTCAGCCCCAACAGAGCCCTGCATGCTGAGGTAAGGCACCATAGTCCCCGGGGGAGCCCGACCCCGGGACGATCGGCACGCTTACGTGCAATATTTATTTAATTAAATTTAAATTTAATTTAAATTTAATTAAATAAATATTTTTTAAATTATTGTTTTTTAAGAACGTAAATAAATCTTAATTGTTTGAGGAATTAGATAAAATTCTCAATTCATTCTAAAGTGGAATGAATAATATTTTTAGCCTATTGAATAACCTATTTTTTGCATAAAATAAAATACCTTTTAGCACAGCTTTCGTTCAGTATTTTTATGTTTTTCAGAGCTCAATTGATTCCGGTAAATGTTTGCTTAAAATATCTCGCTATCGTTGAATCGGTGCTCACATATGTTAAAATTATCGAGCGTGTGTCACCAAACAGAATATATTATACATATAATAATTATGATATGAAATTAAAGACATTTATTTGTGTGTGAATTTTTACAGGTACGATTTATATTGAAATAAGTACATATAGTGTACACCAGGATCAGGTGCAACAATATATAGTATTCAAAGTATTGACCATCACTAGCTACAACTAGCCTATCTTTCTGACAGAGCTCGAATACCATTACAATAAAAGTGTTCGTCTTTTGAGGCTATTCACGAATCAAGCCATTTTTCGATGTCGTCATATTTGCGAAACTGCTGATCAGCCAGATTATGTGCCATCGAACGAAACAAGTAATAATCGGACGGCTCAATACCTGGGGAATATGGCGGGTGGGGTAGGACTTCCCATTTGAGCGTTTCCATGTAGGTTTTAACGGGTTTGACAATATCAGGCCGAGCGTTTTCAAGCAGTAGTATAACTTTGTATATATATGTAGTTGTATATCGTTCAATTTACTCAGTTAAAATGTCATCATGTTCATATTTCATAGATTATGTATTTGGTAGATCACACAGAATCTATTTAGTAAACAGTAGATCTTGGGGCTTAGTTGGCTATCTCTGGCCTGGCCACATGTTTATTCTAAATCTAATTGCCACTCTCATCCGTTGTGACAATTTTTGTGGGTTAGTATCCCTTCGTCGAAAAATGCAGAGGCCCTCAACTTAACAGAATATATCATTGTCAACAACAACAGCCTGCAGCAGTTCACTGCTGGACATAAGTCGTGCCAAAAAGCGCCACATAGCCCAATCTTCGGCTTCACGCATTCAGTTTCTGCCAACCACCCTGCGCAATATATAATCACAATATATAATATAATATTCATGAAATCAAATTAAATAGTCATTTGTTTCTGATTGAACCATTATAAAAAATAATTTATTTGTACTTTCTTTGTATTTTCTTCACTATTGTACATTACTTGTAGTAAAGATGATTGGCTACACTGAAATTGCGTACAATACTGACAGACTTATTCCATTGATAGACATGTTATATTGTGCTTGAGTAGATCCGTACATTATATTAGTATTCAAAATAAATAAATATTTTTTCGGCAATGACTGCACCTAACATAACGCTTCAATGTTGAACCCCAGATCCTCTTTAAGATTCTATTTAATTTATTTTTTCCGAAGAGTCATTTCATAGGCTTGTATGTACTCAAAAAGATTGTTACATTAAAAATGAAATGAAATATATCTTGAAATTTTAATTAATTTTTAAACCCAACACACCTGCCTCAAGCCCCACATACATATTTGATGAAAAAAGAAATGTTTTCCTAAAGCACCTATTTTCTAGAGCGCATCTAGCTATCGATAACAATTGCAAGCTGTGAGAGAAATTTCAGCAAAATAAAAATAATAAAATTCCAAATCTCATTCAGTAATCCCTGGTTCGAAAACATAGATTGTAAACGCCGATTTGACATACAGTATCTTTCCAACTTAGTTTAAATGTTACTGCATTGTGTATGTAGAGTGGTAGAGAATGCCCTTTGACATTAAGTCTGCATTATGAACCATACCCGTATATTAAGATTCTTTCGTAGAGTCTACTATGCCTCGTGATGAGGCAAAACATGTGTCGTGTATAATGTAGAAAAAAAAAGAAATATATATATATATATATATATATATATATATATATATATATATATATATATATATATATATATATTATATGTAGGTTTATATATTATATGGAATTTACACGTGAAGATAAAGACATTTATAGAAAATATTTTAGACCATTCTTGTCTTGGACTTTAAACGCCGAAGATTAGGAATCTCAAAATAATTGCTGGATAATAATAAAAATATGAGATTGCTGAAATAATCCCCGCGTTTAATAGTTGGATTGAGGATTGAAGGTTTTTATCCTCAGGTAGATGCTCGTTTACTTGTATGGTATATATACCATACAAGTAAACGAGCAGACTACTATTAGTCTCAGTGCTTTACTCAAGGGAAAAATGGGGTGGCCCTTTACTATTTTAGTATGCAGCATTATCACCACCAGATAATAACAATTCTGTTGGAGAAGCGACTCTTTTCGTTTATTTTGTTTATTAGGATCAACATCATCATTAGAGTCCGTCTTTGTGTTGTTAATAAGCAGTTGTGATAATATTCTATATATATTCACGCCTATGCCCCGCAGGGGTTGGCAGTGACCACAGAGCTCCATCCGCTGTCCTTCATCGCAGCGAAACAGCTCGTCATTGGTCGCTTTTCGCCCTCGTGAGAATCAGAACGTGACGTGTGGCGAACCACGTCGCCGTCATTTTCGACAAATTAGGTATATTAAATTCGGCTTAGTGAATCCCACGAGCCGCAAGGGAGGATGGAGGTCAGCCCCAGCAGAGCCCTGCATGCTGAGGTAAGGCACCATAGTCCCCGGAGGAGCCCGACCCCGGGACGATCAGCACGCTTACGACTAGGCTCGCCCCTAGCCACGCATCCATTGGCACGGCAGACCGTGGATTGGCGGAGAGGAAGGGAAAGGATAGAGAAGAAAGGAAGGGGCAGGAAAGGAATGATAATATTGATGATTTTTTATGGAATAGGAAGGCAAACGAGCAGGCGTGTCGCCTGATGAAAAGCAATCAACGCGACCCATAGACATCAGCAACACAGTAGGTATTGCAAATGCGTTGCCGACTTTTGAGATAGGGATGGACTTGTTGAAGGTTCTAATGACATATCGCCTCGGAAATACCGCTGAAGGTAGCCGGTTACATACAGTGATGGTGCGTGGAAGTTTCGGAACAAATGCACCGTACTAGATCGCTACTCATCTAGATGGTGGACAAGAAACTTTTCTTTACGGCGTGGCACGGTAGTAAAAACCAGCAGAAAGAATTATTAAATGATAAAATGAATGCGAAATACTTGATTTTGCAGTCACCAATCCACTCGCAGAGAGAGTGAAACGGCTCAATACTCTAAACCAGATTTACAAAATAACATGAGTTTCTCCAGATTTTGAAACAGATGGCTGATGCAGCAGATGGTGATTGTTAACCCTTGTGTCCGGTTTGACAATATTTCCCACGGATTGGAAGAAGCCTACTTCCGGTGTACACCTAAATATCACCAAATGTATACCTATAGACCGTTGAAAACGGTGATTATAGACTTTTTATTTATATTTTTTCTGACTCAGAAATCACTAATAGTCATAGTTATTTTTATAAGATAATAATTCTTTATATGAATAATAGAAAAGTTATATTCTTATGAAAAAAAAAAATTCTATTATAAGTAAAAATTAATAATATTTAATAACAAAGTCACTTAGAATATTATATTATAGTAGTCTAGCAATAGCTTAATACAATATTGAATGTAAATAAATTTTAAACATAACATAAAATAGTTTTATTCATATTTAAATTCACTTTAATTTGATATAATTGTAAATGTTCGCACTTCATTGTATTATATAATATATTGTTTTATTTATAATATAATATTAATAATAATACATTGCCTATACAGTAATATATTTATTGACCACGGTACAGAAACGTTCGATATTTTCAATATCAAAATACACCAATTAAAGTGATCGCTATGATATCTTTGGCAGGCGATAGATCACAAAATTATTGTTATCCTTCTTTATTTATATTTCTTATTTTTTTTATTTAAATTAATAACATCTATTTAAATTGTAAAGTATTTAATTATAAGTATAAGTAACCCTATTATTAAAATATAACCATGCTCTGCGCAAATTTAAAGAGTCATAGTCCAGGTGCTGTTAAGTTTATATTATTTTTAAGATTAACTTTTTATTGTGCCTAATAAATAAATATATAACATATCATGTAGAAAATTTACAAAATACTTACAAAAAATAATTGCGGCTGATATTAATCCGTCGTAATTAACACAAAAAATACAAACACTATTAAAAACACCATATAGTGATGATTCACCAGTAAGATACTAAATGTTCAGTTAGCATGCGATCTAGTTCTGTATGTGTTGTCTTCAGCGAAAACTCTCTCGTACAGACGTGCAATCACCATAAAGGCTTCGGCGAGACTGAGGTGTCACGTAGCATAGTTATGTAGCAAACGCCATCCATACCTAGCTACACCATGCCCTCACTAACGAGTGCGGAGCAATGAGGTTCGATAAACTCTGAAATCGGCCATTAAAGATCCGACTATCGCAGATTAACGTCCATAAGTTTATTTCATTTTAAATTAAGATTTATCTTTATTAATGGAGTCAGGCGTTACTTTGCGGAAATCCATCACTACATGGACAGTCAAAAGTTTTACTTAGCTAAGATCCGCGACAAGCAAAACAATAACAGAAAATTAATAATGTGTGTTTTTCCGTTGGGTTAAGTGGATTTATTTGGAACTTAAACCAAAAACTTACTGAAAATCGGCCATCAATTCTCTACCCACCAACCACTATACACAACACCAAACACACACTACCACTTTTCCATCTTGTAAACGACACGTGTTTCTTCGGTTTTCGGTTCACTTTTCGGTTGTCTTCCGTAGAGTCTACTATACCTAAAGATGCGTCGTGTTGGGGCGAAAAAAGTTTTTGGTTTAAGTTCCAAATAAATCCACTTAACCCAACGGAATAACACACATTATTAATTTTCTGTTATTGTTTTGCTAGTCGCGGATCTTAGCTAAGTAAAACTTTTGACTTCCCATAAGATTTATCTAACATTTCCACGTATAATGTCGTTTTTGTCTTAGTACATACTGCTTTAAAAAATATCTTCTCTTGTAAAGTAATTTATTTTTTTATATATTTATTTTATTTCAGACTAGAAATGAAATTGGATGGAGCATAGTAGATAAAACAAAATTAAGTGTCTGCAACTACTACCTTATAGATGTTATATAAAGCTCTTCTGCGTATGTATTTCTTAACACATTGACGACGGTATACGCTGAAATCTAGCCTGAGTTTCCGCACATTTTTTATTATTATCTATACAACTACCATTTTTTTCATGTCTTTACTTGCAATTAAACAATATTGCATCAGATTCCGTCCGTGAATTTCTGTCATCCGTCGCCAACAGTTGAAAAATAAAAGACGAAATTCTCGAATCCCGTCTTTCATTTGTTAAGATTTTTACATTTTCACATAGAAATGTTGAACATGGGTGCCCCATATCAAATTGAAGTGAGGGATATTTTTTATAAATTAATATTTATGTATTCTTACATATCTAATAGGTTTACAAAACGAAAAGAAAAAAATATTAAAGTCTTACAAAGAGTAATATAAAATCAAAATAAATAAAATAAAATAAAAATAAATTAAAATCTAAGAACTAAAACTAAAGTTATAAAATCAATGCCACGAACTTCTTTATAATCAGTGTTTTACGCTCTTTCACAAAATTTAGTTTGAAGCTCTTATTGTGTTTTGAAATGAGATTTTCCCAGGTTTCCAAATCCCTGTTTCCTCGTCAATATAATAGTTACAGGGATTTAACCAAATAAATAAACAGACAGAGATACAAAAAAATATATAATTTAAACACAGACGTTTGAAGTAAATTAAGTATAAAAATTATAAGTCACACATTAAAATTTTAATTTTAAAATGATAAATTTATAAAACTCCCATACCTCTTGATAATGATTAAAATTATAATTCAATTCATAGGCACATCCCTGATGGTTGCAGTCCCAATATTGTAATTGGGTTTTCCCAATCCCAATTTTAATTTACATCAATATTAAAACTATAATATTTAACTACTACCTCTATGCAAGCAAAGTGGCGCTCTGAGAGTGTATAATCTCTCTCATACTTTTAATAGATATTATATTTAGATCATAGTCCATCACCTTCCATTCGTTCTCTGCTTTGGGCTAAGATTTTTTTACAGAATTCTCCTTTCAGTGACCAATAGCTTTGTTGTACTGGTGTCTTTAAATAAAGAAATTAAATAAATGCAAATCGTTTGATAGGTAAATTGCAAAAACAATATTAAATATAATTTACGTTCCAAACATTCCAAATGTGTACTCTCTTACAGTGCCGAAACGTGGACACTGACGGTCCGTCTCCTTGACAAGCTCAAAGTTACTCAGAAGGCTATGGAGAGGGCCATGCTCGGATTTTCTCTGTTGGTGAATTCTGAACGAATAAATTGGCTAGAGAACCAGACTCACCGACATAGCTCTGCAATATAAGAAGATTTGAGTGGCTATGGGCTGGACATGTTTGTCGAAGAAATAACAACCGTTGGAGTAGACGAGTGATGACGTGGAGATTTGATTGGCAGAGACTGGATGCGTGTGGTAGAAGATTGGATATTCCAAAGAAACACATAATATTCATGTGGACACTCAAAAGTTTTACTTAGCTAAGATCCGCGACAAGCAAAACAATAACAGAAAATTAACAATGTGTGTTTTTTGTGCTGGATGAAGTGGATTTATTTGGAACAGACAACCGAATAGTCTTCCGTAGAGTCTACTATACCTGAAGATGCCTCGTATTTATTGGGGCGAAACACGTGTCGTTTTCAAAATGGAAAAGTGGTAATGTGTGTTTGGTCTTGTGTATAATGGTTGGTGGGTGGAGAATTGCCGATTTTCCGTAAGTTTTTGTTTTAAGTTCCAAATAAATCCACTTCATCCAGCACAAAAAACACACATTATTATTTTCTGTTAGTGTTTTGCTTGTCGCGGATCTTAGCTAAGTAAAACTTTTGACTATCCATATAGTGATGGATTTCCGCAAAGTAACGCCTGACTCCATTAATAAACATAATATTCAATTTATTAACATGTTTCGCATAAAATGTCTTCTGATTTCTTTTGGTCTTCGGCATTCCCCCGCTTGCGTTCAATGATGCGGGTGAGAAATTGAATTACGTGTTACCCAAAGAGAAAGCCTATTTGAACTTGGGTAATTTAGCGCTAATCCCATCGCTCGTTAACCGGCCTTGTTTTAAATTTATAACGTCAAGTTCTATACGATTAGTCATTAAGGTTTAATCTAACTAAGAAGTCATTAATAAATCATCAAATGTCTAATATAACATAATACATATGCATATATCGATCCAAAAAAAACTATAACGCTGTAAGTGACAAGGGTGTCAAGATTTTTAATGTGAAACATCTTATGGCGGAGCATGCGAGTGAAATAGTACACCGAAACGTCGTCTCGATTCATACTACGCTTCCCTCCACTCGACTTTATACAGGGTCACTTATCTACACGTGGGCGTGAGTATACGTATACGGTAGAGACCGAGCTGTCGTAAATGTTTCTCTTTTTTTTAATTGCATATTCCGAATCGGAAATGAAAATGAAGTGACAATGGGTTGGACACCTTTATCAGTTCACCAACAGACGCGTTCAGCCAGCCCAGTTCAGTTTGCCAACTTGAAAAGCTGTGTTAGTGTGGTAGTAGCTCCGACGGACTTCTTCATTCCGAATCTCATCCACCAAAGAAACCTCAAACATGACTTTATCCATGGTCCCCAAAGCGACTTTGACTTTGTGAATCAGACGAAAAGTCAATGTTTAAAAGACGTAGGAGAATAAAATATTCTATACATATATATCGTCACGCCTGTTTTCTGTAGGAGTAGGTACCACACAGGTACAGGTACACAGGTAATAGACCACAGATCTCCATTCGCTACGATTCCGGCACACCTTCCTTGCTTCCCCCACACTCATCCATCTTTTCATCCATCCTTCCTCTCACATTCATCGTAGCGAAACGGCTCTCCGGAAGTCGCTTCTCGCCCTCGTGGGAATCTGGACGCGACGGGTGGCGAACCAGGTCGCCGTCATTTTTAACAAATTAGGTTTATTAAAATTCGTCATAATGAATCCTACGAGCCACAAGGGAGGATGGAGGTCATACATAATTTATAAAAATCATAAACTAAATTGAAAAACTTACACATCTTTTATTTCATAGCGGTATATCGTTCGTTTTATTATTAAATTTCTCATTCTCAAAAAGGACCACATAAATTCAGTACTTAAATAAATAGAATTATACGGTTCGTTTAATCTTAAGTTATAGTCGGGGCCACTTCAATATGCTACATTTTGCGAGAATACAAATCTCACTCTATGAAGGACGTAGAAGCTTATTTATTTTAAACTCTCTTGTAGAGAAGCTTTACGGCCACTGGCTGTTTTCCAAGAAATAAAGTATTCTTAAAGTTTAAAATTACAGACTCAAAAGTTGTGGCAAAGTACAACATTGTAAACCAAAGAGTACTAGTAAAAAATTTCAATGTGGTTCAAATACTGGAAGTTCAAACAAATTTACGGTTCAGACGATTTCATTTAATGTGTTTTGTAAAAAATAAGAATGTTTTATATCAATTTTTTTGTAAACATCTTATCCAATATCTATACAACAATACATTTTAGGTGTTTTTGTGTTTTCTTCACTATGTTAAATTTAATTCTTGTTTAGTTTTTTTAGCATTTAATCTCTTGTATGAAGTGAAAACTTCTATAGCTGCGTTATACGACTCTGAGTAAGGGAAAAAATCTATCATATTTAGATCGCCATTTATATCAAAATATGTAAAACAGATAATATTTTTTTTTTATATATATTCACGCCTATCCCCCCGCAGGGGTTGGCAGAGACCACAGAGACACACGAAACGGCTCGTCATTGGTCGCTTTTCGCCCTCATGAGAATCAGGACGTGACTGGTGGCGAACCACGTCACCGTCATTTTCGACAAATTAGGTATATTAAATTTGTCTTAGTGAATCCCACCAGCCGCAAGGGAGGATGGAGGTCAGCACCAGCAGAGCCTTGCATGCTGAGGTAAGGCACCATAGACCCCGGGGGAGCCCGACCCCGGGACGATCGGCACGCTTGCGACTAGGCTCGCCCCTAGCCACGCATCCCTTGGCACGGCAGACCGTGGATTGGCGAAGAGGAAGGGAAAGGATAGAGAAGAAAGGAAGGGGCAAGAAAGGAAATGCGGATTGGGGGGTTAGCAGACTCGGAATAAACATATATAAATCCATATAAGTATTTATTCCGATGCGGGAATCGAACCCGCGACCATTGACTCCGCGGGCGGAGGGCCCCGCCACTGAGCCAATCGGTCGTCTTTATAGATAAGTTTATAAATATTATGAAATACGTAATATTTTTTTATGGATTATTAAATTATTTAATTAACGGTCCGGGCCCAAGAAAAACCATGAAGGTTTATTGGGCTCATATGTATTATAATACATATGAGCCCAATAAACCTTCATGTTATAACATGAAGGTTGTTATAACATTATACTTAACCAAAGTAGTATAATGTTATAACCAAAATGTTATAACATTATACTTTCTATCGATTAAATAAATAGAAAAAACTAAATGTATGATTAAATGATGAAAGACGACTTATAAAAGAAATTTACTTTGCAGGTGTGGATGGATGGGTCGGTAGAGAGAAACCAAGAAGAACATACATGGGCCAAATTGCTGAAGTTTTTAAGTAAGACCAGACCAAGAGTACCCTTAACCGGCCTACCCCTACGGGAGACAGGCGCGACGATATGTATGTATTTAGTTAAGTTGAAATGTTAAACGAGAATTTTGGTAATATTAGAACACTGTCTTTCATTTAAATAAATGATTAAAGAAGCTTATTTTGAAATTTAAATTTATCTCCTATTTTATTGAGAGTCTCATTGAGTCCGAAAATTGAACATTGAGATATAAATTTAGTGGGAAAGTTATTGTATCTGCTTTGCATACTAAGTGAACAGATTGTTGCAGCAACTCAGGAAATATATGTATAAATACATGCATCTAATAGTCCATGTAACCATATAGTTCACCGCTGGACATTGGCCTCTCTCACTTCACACAATTGTGGGGTGTTCCCATAATCCCCAAGCTTGACTGGCACATTGGGGATTGCTGAGTAGCTTGCTAGCATGCTGCTGCCCATTTGATTCCATAGCCATTTTGTATGACACCCATAGGAGGAATAAGTATCCAATAAGCTCATGCAATTGCATCTTTTTGACTATCATCGTACGTTGTATTTTAATTTAAACAGACTAGGTTTTTGCGGGCATAAAAGTCTGTAATTTTTCTGTAGTTGTATGAATGCTGCGACTAAAATTTTTTATAAAAGTTGTTCTTAAAGTAATTTGTTTCATAATGTATCATTTTTTTGTGATAAAAAGGCAAACGGGCAGGCGTGTCACCTGATGGAAAGCAATCAACGCCGCCCATAGACATCTGCAGAGTCATAGGCAGAGCGAAGCAAAACGGGTCTTTCACACCCCACGCGTTGGGTGTGAGAAAGAGCCTCGGAGGTATAGGCATTGCAGAAGCGTTTCTGGAAGGAGGGGGATGGGCCTCGGGAACTTAACCGCTCACCGGACGAAGCGCGATAGATGAGCTACCACTCAAACGCCGGTTTTCTGCGGGAGTGTGGTACTTCCCCGGGCGAGCCAGTCCATTCATGCCACAGACAAATAATATGCCATTCTTGACAAAGTATTCGTCTGCAGCGTGGCTGTAGTGAGTAAAAATAATATATACAGATGGTGAATAAATTCACTTATACTGTAAATAAATGACTACATTAGTAAGAAAATGGTGGAAATACACCTTATCTAATTCTCAATCAAGTCCCACTAATGATCGCGAGGCCGGAAGTTAATCATTTATTCGAGGAATATTAGGCATTATTTCGTTTTGAGTTTTGTTCAAATTCTTTCGTTACTACAATCAGATTATATTAAAAAATGTTCACCACCACAAATGTCACAGTAGGTCAAAAGAACAATTGTGTGATTAACAATTATGATAAACTATTTGTGTGTCAGTGCTTTTCTACTGTATAGATACAATTGAATTAAAATATTTACCTTTATATTTATCAAACTAGCTTTTCGGGGGCCGCCTGCGGCGGCCCCTCAAAGCCACGCGAGCGTTTCGGGCTTCGCCACAGAGGGGGGGTTGTGGGCGGAGATTTTTTAGATTTTTTTTTCTCGGCCTTGTCAACCCTTACCACTTTTGTTTGAGCAGTATCCACTTTTTGCTTTCGTTTTCGCGTGCCGTAGAGGAAAATGTATGATGTATGGAAGTGAGGAATCAGGACTCTTTTCTTTATCTTTGCCAATTGCCACTCGTAACCAATAAATTTTTCCAAAGAACCACCCCTCCATCTATCATCACCGTTTGGGCGTGTCGTTCAAAGTCGAAACGAACCTCCTTTTTCATATAATTAATTTATTTTAAACGAAAACAAAACCTAACCTAACCTAACCTAACCCATTGTCCTTTTTCATATCATTAATTTATTTTAAACGAAAACAAAACCTATCCTAACCTAACCTAACCCATTGTCCTTTTTCATATCATTAATTTATTTTAAACGAAAACAAAACCTAACCTAACCTAACCCATTGTCCTTTTTCATATCATTAATTTATTTTAAACGAAAACAAAACCTAACCTAACCTAACCTAACCCATTGTCCTTTTTCATATCATTAATTTATTTTAAACGAAAACAAAACCTAACCTAACCTAACCCATTGTCCTTTTTCATATCATTAATTTATTTTAAACGAAAACAAAACCTAACCTAACCTAACCCATTGTCCTTTTTCATATCATTAATTTATTTAGAAACAAAAACAAAACCTAACCTAACCTAACCCATTGTCCTTTTTCATATCATTAATTTATTTTAAACGAAAAACAAAACTTAACCTAACTTAACCCATTGTCCTTTTTCATATCATTAATGTATTTTAAACGAAAACAAAACCTAACCTAACCTAACCCATTGTCCTTTTTCATATCATTAATTTATTTAGAAACGAAAACAAAACCTAACCTAACCTAACCCATTGTCCTTTTTCATATCATTAATGTATTTTAAACGAAAACAAAACCTAACCTAACCTAACCCATTGTCCTTTTTCATATCATTAATTATATATATATTTGTCATATTTTAAAAAATATAATCACTTCTTGGCTGTGGAAGCACCTTGGAATCTCTTACATTTTTGTTTGAGCAGTATCCACTTGTCTGCTTGATTTTTGCGTACCGTTGAAGTATTTGTTTTTTGATGTATGTAAGTGAAGAATTGGGTCTCGATGTCACGATGACGCAAAATAACTTTTTGTCCCATACATGCCCCAATCTAACCACACACATTTTGAAAATATGCGTTTTGTAAACACGGGCGCATACTTAAAGTTTCCGAAAAATGTTTGTTCCAACGAAATCCTGCTATCATTTTTTGTTTTCGCGTGCCGTTGAAAAATGCGTTGTATGGAAATCGAGAAGGAAGGCTCGGAGGCGAATTCCGAGTATGCAGAAATATTTATCAGTCTCATAGACCCCCCGATGCCAACTTTCAGCGATATAGATTCATAAATGTGGATTTTCGGATTGTATGGCGGCCATCTTGTTTTCGACCAAATCGGATTTGTCTCACCAGCTTACCCAATCGCTACCTCTAATCAACATATTTTGTTCAAGAACCACCCTTCTATCTCTTACGTGTTGGGCGTGCCGTGAAAAGTTTCTCCAAGATGATGAGGTTTCTCGGTTTGTGCATTTTTCTCGTAATTTTACTTATTTGCCACATACAAAATCGTAAAAACAATTGACATACATCCGGTCACCGGACCCAGAATAAGCTTTAAAGTTTCGGAATATTTCGACCTTAAAAGTTTTTTTTTCAAAGATAGGCCGAAAATTTTAGACTCTGTGGTAGGGCTTTGAGTTTCTGAACAATGTTTGTTCGAGCACCACCACGCTATCGCGTTCCGTTTTTGCGTGCCGTCGAAAAATGCGTTGTATGGAAATCGAGAAGAAGGGCTTGGACCCAAATTCTGAATATGCAGAAATACTCACCAGACCCATAGAATCTGAGATACCGACTTTTGGCGATATATTTTCATAAATGGCGATTTTCGGCTTGTATGGCGGCCATCTTGTTTTCGGCCTTTCCGAAAATTTTTCTCCCTATGGCAGGGCCTCTAGTTTCCGAACAATGTTTGTTCGAGCACCACCCCGCTATCGTGTTTCGTTTTTGCGTGCCGTCGAAAAATGCGTTGTATGGAAATCGACAACGAAGGATTAGAGCCGAATTCCGAATATGCAGAAATACTCACCAGACCCATAGACCCCCCGATGCCAACTTTGAGCGATATAGATTCATAAATGGCGATTTTCGGCTTGTATGGCGGCCATCTTGTTTTCGGCCAAATCGGATTTTTCTCACCTGTTCACCCAATTGCTACATCATCACAACACATTTTGTTCGAGGACCACTCTGCTATCTCTTTTCGATCGGGAGTGCCGTGAGAAAATTTCCAAAGACGATGAGGTTTCTCGGCCTCCGCATTTTTCCTGAAATTCCACTGGTCTACTTCATACAAAACCGTCAAAACGTTTACCGTACCTGGTGCCACCGGACCCAAACTAAGCTTTGAAATTTCGAAAAATTTTGGCCAAAAAATTTTTTTTTCGGAGGTAGGCCGAAAATTTTACACTCTGTGGTAGGGCCTTAAGGTTCCGAACAATGTTTGTTCGAGCACCACTACCCTATCGCGTTTCGTTTTCGCGTGCCGTCGAAAAATGCGTTGTATGGAAATCGAGAAGGGAGGCTCGGAGCCGAATTCCGAATATGCAGAAATACTCGCCAGACCTATAGACCCCCCGACGCCAACTTTGAGCGATATAGATTCATAAATGGCGATTTTCGGCTTGTATGGCGGCCATCTTGTTTTCGGCCAAATCTGATTTTTCTCACCGGCTTACCCAATTGCTACTTCCCCCTAACATTTTTTGTTCGAGGACTACCCTACTATCTCTTTTCAATCGGGCGTGCCGTGAGAAGATTCTCGAAGACGATGAGGTTTCTCGGCTTTGGCATTTTTTCTCAAATTCCACTTGTCCATTACATATAAAACCGTGGAAATATTTACCGCACCTGGTGCCACCGGACCCAAACTAAGCTTTGAAATTTTTGGCCGAAAAAAATTTTTTTTCGAGTTAGGCCGAAAATTTTGCACCCGGTGGTAGGGCCTCGAGTTCCCGAACGATGTTTGTTCGAGCACCACCCCGCTATCGCGTTTCGTTTTCGCGGGCCGTCGAAAAATGCGTTGTATGGAAATCGAGAAGGAAGGCTCGAAGGCGAATTCCGAGTATGCAGAAATATTTGTCAGTCTCATAGACCCCCCGACGCCGACTTTGAGCGATATAGATTCATAAACGGCGATTTTCGGCTTGTATGGCGGCCATCTTGTTTTCGGCCGAATCGCATTTTTTTCTCCCCCCTACCCATATGTTTGTAATTGTAACTATTTTTTGTTCGAGAGCGACCCGGGTAGGTGTTACGGTTTGCGCGGGCCGTCGAGTGACTTTTTACCAGGTCAAGATTTTCAAAGTTTGGATACAATTCCTCTGCCTCGAGCCTCGTCCGAACACTTTCTCCGAACAAACTTACCCCCCATCTGTTACCGTTTTCCCAATTTGATGTCAATAAGTCAGTCAGTGAGTGAGTGGTAATGCAGTTATATATATATAAGATTAAATAAAAAAAAGTTTTTCATGTACGATATATTTCATAATCAACAGCCTGCGGTAGTCCACTGCTGGACATAGACCTCCCCTAAGAAGCGCCACCTAGCCCGAAATTCGGCTTCACGCATCCAGTTCCTGCCAATCACCTTGCGCAGATCATCGCACCATCTAGCTGGGGGGCATTCCACGCTACGTTTGCCGAGACGCGTTCTCCCCTCTAGCGCTCGTCTACTCCAGCGGTTGTCGAATCTCCAACAAACGTGACCACTTTTGTTTGCTAATTCGAAAAAATATGTCAGACTCTTTTATTTGTTGTAATATTTCTTCTTCTCATAAGAGTGCCTCTCTGACTTGCTAAGCTTGGCAGCCAATTCAGCATAACTTTCCTTCTCCTTCGCGAGTTCGCAGTTTTGTCAATTAAATGTCTGCAAGTCATATTAACAACAAATAAAATCGAAGTAAAAGCGGGGCCGTCGCATACGGAGTCAATGATCGATCCCTGCATAGAATTAAATATATGTATGGCTTACGGATATTTATTCCGTTTCAGATTACCCCGCGAAACCGCATTGGACAAGCATTACGAGGTTAATGTCTGTTCTTTCAGAAATGATGATGCCCGTGCATTACGTGTCATATATGAGCTGCGCTAAAAAAGTAATAAATATACAGCCATTGGAGAAATGTTGGAAGTTGGTTAGCATACAATATAGTCTCTCTTATTTATTTATCTTAGCAAATTACGTTTTGATGATGCAAGTAGAACTTGCATCATTTGATGACAATTGAAAGCTAGTGAGAGAGATAGTGAAAACTAATATATGAAGCTGACGGTATCTTAACAATCCGTTATACGAAAAAGAATAAGACAAGACAAAAACAAGTCGTATTATCAATTCATAAACGCTTTTAGAAACTGGATCTTTCAAGTCAAAAATCATTTCAGTTCAAAACATACGCACTACGTACATATACCTATATATTAAAACTGATTGTAGTAACTGAAATGAAATAAAAAAACTTGAATAAAATCTCCATAAAGCATAGAACAGCGAATACACAGGTATATCAGAGATGAATAATTTTCACATTGTGCGTGCTGAATGGTTTTGTCACATGCTAACGAAACTGCAATACCTAACGTGCTCCGGAAGCTGAATGCACATGTAGGAAATAACAAACATGGCGCGGAATTATGAAGCTTTCATGCAATACACTTACATGTCCCCGTATTAGAATTGATATCATTATTTAAGCAAAACTTATTTACGATTTTATTTTGGCGCCATCTGTTGAATATTATGTAAATTATCCTTTCATTTTTATATAAAATAATTATATAATAATCATTTTTAAATAAATAATTGTATAATAGTGTTGGTTCATATAAAATAATTATAATAATTGTAATTTGTGTAAAATAAATTATTTAGTACTATCTAAATTATTTAGTACTATCTAAATTATTTAGAACTATTTTGCAATAATTTCATCTATTTGATAAAAAAGATATTGTTGTTATGCTGAAGCAAATCTAGTTTTAGCTATTCTTTGTTCTCTGTCTATTGTCTTTGTTCTCCTTCTCGATTTTGTGCATAAAAGCCGCAATTAAGTCGGTGGGGAGGATTCGTTCTAATGCCAGCCATCGAAGTCGACGCCAAAGTATTTTGTAGTATAATATACATATTTATGTAAAAACTAGTAATATCAAATAAAATTAACGTAGTCTATGCCAACTTAGGTTATCTAAGAGAAATTTTGTTTTAGTTACTTTTCATTAAATTAATACAATTCATTCCTAAATTTGTATCCTGCTAAATATCAAAAATTAAAAATTCAATTTTTTCTCCCGTATAAAACTAAAATTTATTAGTTAATGAATTAATATTTGAAAAGCTGTATTAACTGGATGCGTGTAACTAAAGATCGGGATAGATGGGATGCCTTTGGGATGCCTATATCTGTCAGTGTACTGCCATAGACTGAAATTGATGATGATATAATTGCATACCTTTGCCGTTAACCTGAAAGTTGATTGGTAGAGAATGCCTTCCGGTTAAATCGACCTTAAGTATAATTAATAAATTATAAATAAAAAAAGGTTTCTCTCGTCTTATACACTATATAAGTAATAAAGAAACAGTTTGTAATGATTTGAAGATACAAATATATAAAATATAAAAATATAAAAATGAAAAATTTTATATTTACCAGTATATTAAAGGACGCAATTTTTTTACAAAATAGTTTTACATCACATTTTTCACTTATGTGTATTATATGTAAATATTTATATAAATAATATTATTGCAGACAAATGAAATAGCTCAGCTTTTGCTAAAAGGGGAAGGGATTCCCCGGTAGCGGTGGTTTTCAGCCACTACCTTCCTGCAAGATGTTATACGAAATTATACAGAAGCAGCATATGTACATATCGTTCTCGTGAGAAACGGTCAGCAAAAAGAGCCTGGAAATCTTTTACCTAATTAATAACGATAGCAAAGCAAGCACTACGAAGATATTTCGACATATAGTCCATCAATCTTAATATATTTGACAGGTACAATAGTATAGCACTAATGAACATCTACGGCAATTGATTGATTACCCCTGTATCGTCGACGGGGGAAGTAACTTTCAGTTGAAAATAAAACTCGTGTAAAATAACTATTTGTTACAACTCCAGTGAGTTTAATAGATAAATAACCGTATTTTTCAGACTATAAGACGCACCTTTTTGCATAGAAAAATGCACTGGTGCATCTTTTGGTCCGAAATAACATTAAAATATATTTTTTAATAATTCGTCTCTAAGATTATTAATGGAGTCAGGCGTTACTTTGCGGAAATCCATCACTATATGGACAGTCAAAAGTTTTACTTAGCTAGCCCTTTTCGGTTGTCTTCCGTAGAGTCTACTATACCTGAAGATGCCTCGTGTTGGGGCGAAACACGTGTCGTTTACAAGATGGAAAAGTGATAGTGTGTGTTTGGCGTTGTGTATAGTGGTTGGTGGGTGGAGAGTTGATGGCCGATTTTCGGTAAGTTTTTGGTTTAAGTTCCAAATAAATCCACTAAACCCAACGGAAAAGCACACATTATTAATTTTCTGTTATTGTTTTGCTTGTCGCGGATCTTAGCTAAGTAAAACTTTTGACTGTCCATATAAAATCGTCTCTAAATATATCATATACTTTTTATAGTCCTACGTACTCTAAATTTTAAATAAGTATATAGTCAGTGTGTCTTACTTGTACTCTCTTACGGCGCCGAAACGTGGACGCTGACAGTTCGTCTGCTTCACAAGCTCAGTGTCGCTCAAAGAGCTATGGTGAGAGCTATGGAGTTTCTCTGGTAGATATGATTCGAAATGAATAAATCCGCTAGAGAACTAAAGTCACCGACATAGCCTTTTGAATTAGCAATTAAAATGGCAATGGACTGGACACGTTTGTCGGAGATCCGACAATAGTCAGAGCAGACGAATGTGGACACCCCCAGCTAGATAGTGTGACAATCTGCGCAGGGCGGCTGGCAGAAACTGGATGCGTGAAGCCGAAAATCGGGCTAGGTAGCGCTTCTTGGACGAGGCCTATTTTCAGCAGTGGACTGCCGCAGGCTGTTGATGATTACAGTCCGAAAAATCTGGCGCGCCACAGAAGATAGGTATGATGCAAGTTGTTTCAAGGTAAGCGGCGGTTTCTGCGATATACCTACACTCTATTATCTATTATCGTTAATATTTATAATAGTTGGCCTGTAATAGTGTGTGCTTTTGTGGGATTCATTTCTACCTCAATTTTTGGTCAATAAGATTTCAGCCACCATTTTACATAGTAAAATGAACTCAAATAGAGCGCCTTAAGGTTTGAAAGTGACATTAAGATAGATGAATTTCGCTAAAAATCATCTTATAAATTTTGAGCTGCGTCTTATCGTCCAGTGCGTCTTATAGTAAGTACGTAGTAGAAATACGTTACATATAAAGTTCAGAAAGCTTCGTCAAATTTTCACGATACTTCCCAATCTGAATACCTAATATCTTCAATCTGTACTTATTATTCACAGTGTAGGTAATATTGTGTAGACAGTGTCAGCTTATATACGTACATATGTAATCACGAAAGGTTGGCAACACATTTGTGACGCCTCCACCGTTATAGACAACTGGAAGGTGGTGATCACTTACCACCATATGACCCGTATACTCGATTGGTTGCTAGGTCATTAGAAAAAACAATATTAGCAAAGTTCTCGTATGCCAAGAACAACATGTTTACTTGTTTACTGGCTTCTATCCAAACCAAGCCAACCGTATAAAGTTACACAAAGAACAGTTTTCCAAAACACTAAAGAAACTTCACAATGTGCATATATTTTTATTAGTATTTCAATTTAAAACTCGGAATGTTCTTTGAATCTGCAAATTAACTTGTATAATTTAAATTTGAAAAGAAATTCATTATTTTTCGAGGTATAAAATAACACGAAATATTTGCACAAGAGAATGCTCGTGTGTAAATTGTATAATTAATGCTTAAGTATATATAAGAACATTAAATATCAATATTTTAAAAACCTTTTCCGCATCTTATATTTTATATAAAATATTAATTTCATTCATTATATGCGACTCAAAAAATATGCATGTTTATAATCTCGAAGGCCGTGGGCAGAGTTGATTGCTTTCCATCAGGCGACACGCTTGCCCATAAAAAATATATTTTGTTTAATATAATATTATAAATGGTTTGGACTGAGCTTAGGAATAGAAAAATATAGTGTAGAATAGAATGCCATCCGGTGTAATAAAGCGACTGACAGAACTGGACGCGTGAAGTCGAAGATTGGGCTATGTTGCGCTTCAAGCTACCGAGGATCATACAAAATGATCTATGGAAATTAGCCCAGCGGCGAAGCTATTACTTTCGGAGTCAATGGTTGCCCGCTTCGGGGTTACTACATACAATTTATACCAAGACTGAGCTCACACACACTTTGGACAATGGTTTACGTCCATTCCTCCATACATGTATATATATATATATATATATATATATATAATTCATGTATGAATCTACCGAGGAAGTACCATACCCTCACAAAATACCAGCGTTATATTGTAGCAACTAATAGATATAAACTGGCAGAGACCACAGAGCTCCATCCGCTACCATTCATCGCAGCGAAACGGCTCTTCATTAGTCGCTTTTCGCCCTAGTGAGAATCAGGACGTGACGGGTGGCGAACCATGTCGCCGTCATTTTTCAACGAATTAGGTATATTAAATTCGTCTTAGTGAATCCCACGAGCCGCAAGGGAGGATGGAGGTCAACCCCAGCAGAGCCCTGCATGCTGAGGTAAGGCACCATAGTACCCGAGGGAGCCCGATCCCGGGACAATCGGCACGCATCCATTGGCACGGCAGACCGTGGCTAGCGCACCGTTCCTGCGACAAATCGTTAATTGTATAAGTGATTTGTGTCTAAAGTGATTCACACACATCTAAAGTGTACTGAAGAAAATTACAATCCCTAGTCTACAAAGTGTGTACCATTGGGTTCGATTCCCATCGCCACGCCCATGATTCTCAGGATGAATACTGATGAAGGCCAGATATATACAGTCAAAATATATATAGTCATTCCATAAAAAATCTACTACATCACTAGCTTAATAATGCGTATTACGAAAAAAAAAGATGTTTCACGATAATAAATGGTAAAAATATTTTATTTCTGTCTCGTAATACACCTACAACTCAATGTCAAAACATTTCAACATTAATATAAAATATATTCAATCACATTTCGCCGTTTCGGAGACCCCTGTCTGAAATACATTTACTTTACTATCCAATAAGCAGAGAAATCCGAGCCTTGTCATAAAAATGTCTAAGCTTAGCATCTTGAGAATAAAATAAGAAAAGAGCAACACTATATTTTATTAATTAGCACATTCTTATGCTATTAGCTTATGTACTTCTAGCGTTGTATTCATAAATATATAAAATAACACATAACACAGTGAACCCGCGGTAATTCGACATACGGTTTGCAGGGCGATGTCGGGTTATCGAGTTTGTAGTCTGGAATATTTTTAATAACAGTACCTTGTAATCTGCAAAATTAAAAATCTTATAATGAATATATAAACTATGAATCGTATTACATAATTATGTACATATATATAATATATGTTATATGTAATGTGGAATTTAGTAAATTAAACGTCACAATGTAGAGCTAATATTTTATTATAAAAATGCCTTATTCATGCCTATATCATCAGTGCTATAGAACTTTAATAGTGTCAGAGCCACGCTGCAGACGAATACTTTGTCAAGAATAATATTTGTTTGTAGCATGAATGAGCCGTCTCGCCCGGGGAAATATCACACTCCCGCAGATAACCGACGTCTGAGTGGTAGCTTACCTACCGCGCTTTGTACGATGAGCGGCCGACTTCCGGAGGACCAACACCCTCCCCCTCCCTCCACCCTTCCCCCTCCTTTTCCCGGAATTCTATGGGCAGCGTTGATTGCTTTCCATCAGGTGACACCACGCCTGCTCGTTTGCCCTCCTATCCCATAAAAAAAGAACTTACAACAACAATAGTGATGGTGCGTGCAAGTCATAAACTGTCCAATCATGCATTATATTAGTGAAGATTTGTCGAAATTTTTGTGTGTCGGATTATCGAGCGTCGGATTAGACAGTGTACGGACTACCGAGGGTCCACTGTACTTAAAACAGCAACATCTTGGTAAGGATCAGGGTTTCGATCTGAGGTCATTAGGCAAGTACTATTGATGTGAACCATTTCTAAGATTATTATTAATTTGATTAAAATGAGTAACAAATATCCTAGTTATATTAAGACCATCGCAAATCTTCGTTTCTTAAAAATACAAATAAATGTAATTGTGTTTTCAGTTTGCGATTTCAAATTAAGTCGTTATTTCTATTATCATATATTATTTCATTTTCAATTATCATAAACAGTTAATAAAGTAAAAATTATTCGTCGGGAAAGCTGATATCGTTGATCGATTTTGTCTATTGCTCATCCATAGGATTTGCTCTCATTTTGACTAACTCGTAATTTACTGCTAGTGGTTATTTTAGTGGTGGTATTTCGAAGCAATATTTTATTTAATATTATGTAATAATTTAATTATAAAATATTGCATCTTATTGCAATATAATAGAAACTGGATGCGTGTAGCCGAAGATCGGGCTAGGTGGCGCTCCATGGGGGAGGCCTATGTCCAGCAGTGGACTGCCGCAGGCTGCTGATGATGATGATGATGATGATTGCAATATCGAACTATATTTTGTGAAAAACCCAACTTAAAAATGCATCGAACTATATTTTGTGAAATACCAAACTTAAAAATACTCCAAACCTTTTTAGAGATTAATTAATTTTTAAAATATTTTTTTGTATAACTGTAGGTTTAAAAACAATTTGATGATTTTTTTACAAATAGTATTTTTACAATTTTTCCTTATAATATTTTTTTACAATTAGCTTAAGTAAAATCGTTTGTCATTAAATTTAAGCTAGGGATTCATATGATGATATGATAATGCATTTTGTGTAGTTTAAACATGTGATCAAAGCATACAACAAAATAAAGTTATAGACCAAGTAATTTATCGTAGTATCCTTTACAAAAGCGACTTAAGTAATTGAAACAAAGAATAGAGTTAACTTTGTCCATTGTTAACTATCGCACAATCGGAAGATGTCATCAAACTTACACCATTAAATAAGTTTTTCGATTAGACGACTCACTCCTTCGTCTGTTTGTAACTATAACTCTAGAATATTTTAAACTATTTCTCTGTATTTTGATCGAAATTATATGATGATCTCTCTCTTGATTTGATTAAAATGTTGATCGAAATTATTTGATGATCTCTCTCTTGATTTGATTAAAATGTTGATCGAAATTATTTGATGAACTCTCTCTTGATTTCATCAAAATTGTGATAGAATCGAATTAAAGATTGTTGTATAAAGATGAATTAAGAAAAGATGAAGAAGTAAGAAAAGTTTATAACTATTAGTTGCTACAATATAACGCTCATATTTTGTGAGGGTATGGTACTTCTCCGGTAGATTCATACATGAATTCTATTATACAAAGTATTTATAATTGAATAAATACAATTCTGCACGAATAAAAATTAAAAACTTCTAAATTCTAAATTGCGGGAAACAGCTAAATGAATGAAAAAATTCGGGGGTAGTCATAAGGACTGCCGACAGAAGTGAAAACTTAAAACTGTATTTTAACATTTCAAACTAGTATAAAATGCTGCTATTAATACAACATGATGCTGACGTGCATTGCTCCAAGCTTATTAATTTAATTAGAATAAATTCACTTCAGATAAAATCTGTACTTTATTTTCAAATGTGCACACTTTTCTCCAAGAATACAAAATACCCTTTTTGAATAAACACTAGTGTAATATAGAATTAATGAAATACCAACGAGCTTCGAGTGAATCCAAGGAAAACTATTTAAATAAACTTAACACAAAATATAGAGCTTAGAAGAGAAAATTTGCATAATGAATCTTTACAAATGAACAGTAGTCATTTAAAATTTAATAAATCCTTCAAATTCTAGCGTGAAAGTAAGAAAGCTTGTTTTCGTCCAAAGTTTGTTATTTTTGTTAAAATAAAAATCTCTTTACAGGATTTATTTTTAAAGCACCGAAAATACTCTTATTATCCACTCATAGTAAATATACATACACTAGATGGCCCGATGAACTTTATTTCACCAACAATTTTTTTGGTAAAATTTTAGTGGTAGAGCCAAGCTGCAGACGCATACTTTGTCAATAATGGCATATTATTTGTCTGTAGCTTGACTGGACCGGCTCGGTCGGGGAAGTACCGCACTCCCGCAGAAAACCGGCGTCTGAGCCGGCGGCTTCGCCCAGTGAGCGGTTGAGTTTTGGAGGCCCAACCCCATCCCTTCTCCCTCCCCTTCCCCCCATAATGACACTTTCCTTAAAGGCCGGCAACGCTTTTGCACTGCTTATGCTACTGAGAATGTTTATTTTTTTGTAGTTGATTGCTTTACATCAGGTGACGCGCCTGCTCGTTTGCCTTCCTATCCCAAAAAAAAAAAACAATTTTTGTTCTCCTGTATTTGTCTTCTCCTGGTGTTAGTAAATAGGTATGCAATACTTTTCAAAATTGCACAAAAGAATCGACAGTTTACATAACAACACGTCCGTTACACGATAAAGCCCACACGAACGCCATCTGTTGAAAGTAAAAGGAAGAAAAAGAATTTTACATTTTTCAAACTGTTCTTTTATGTTTTCTCTATATTTATTTATTCGTAAACCGTCCTTGTATTAGAGCGAAAAAAAATATTCAAATCGGTCGAGCCGTTTTTGAGTTTTAACGAGACTAACAAAATAATATCTCTCCATTTTTGTATATAAAAAACGTGCCTACTGTAATGATACATTAAAAAATGTATCACTCTGTATGTATTAAAACTTTTTGTATTTTATTACTTTTTTTACGTTCCTAATTTTAAAATGAAAAAGAAATAAATTGTGATATAAAAAAAATGCATTCAATCGACTGACGTCTCGAATGTCCACATATCGCCTTTCTTAGCACAAATAAATAATTTTTACAAAGTCATTATAAAATAAGTGAATATAATATAAATGTACATATGCTATTAAAACAATAAAAATAAATTAATATCAATTGGAAGAGTTTCATTTATAGAAGATAAAAACCCCCTAAAGATCCGTGTGTCGCCGTGAACAACATAGCGTCAAATATATTTTAAAAATGTATAAGTAATGTACCATTAATATTTCATATCGTTCCTTGAAAAGTGACGACAAATTATATCCCTTATAGAATTGTTCTCAAATTTAAGGGATCCATCAAATTTTTAAAAGCGTCTTTTAAACTTAATGAAGCACTTAGTGTTTTCAAAGCTCTCAAATATAAAGTGAAACCATAAGCAATCGACATTAAAAATAATTTTGTAATGTACCTCTGAGGAGTAGGCATAACTACAAATTCTTTGCTTGTCAGTCTTTTGTAATAGCTGAGTGATAATTTTTAAGGGTTATTTGTAGATTAAGATGGCAAACGGGAAAGGTGTCGCCAAATGAAAAACAATCAACGCCCCGCATAGACAACTGCAATATCAGAGGTATTGTAAAAGTGTTGCCAGCCTTTGAATAGAAATATTTAATATCGTTGCTTAAAAGTTTCAGTCGGTTCAGAAATATCATTTCACTGAGTGGTGAAAGGTATTCCTGCCTTTAACGAAAATATTTAGGCTTGTTTTTTGAAGGTTCCATATTAAAATCGGTTCTTAAATACCACTGCAGGCGACTAATTTCAAAGAGTGGTAATGTGTGGAACGAGAAAACGCGCCGTACGGAATCACCATTCGACCAGATGATAAGGATAAGTAGTCATCGTCATTAAATCATTACAGTCGTGGGTGGGCCTAAGACTGGTTCAGTCATTTGTTCCAGTCGGATCTTAGTTTTGTTTTTTCTCTCCAGCCCTTCACACCGATTACCCTTAAGTCGTCCTCGACTCCATCTAGTCATCTGAGACTTAGACCTTTCGCGGCTTCTACAATCGTCTAGTTTGCCGTCGAGTAGGCATTTTGGTACTCTAGCCTCGTCCATCCGTATTACGTGTCCAGCCCAACGAAGGCGTCCAATTGTGATAGTTTTGATGACGTTCGGCTCACTGTACAGTTCATAAAGCTTTCCAACCACGAGTTTTACAAGGATAAGTGATACTCGTGCGAATTATAGATCTCAATTTCCTCAAATTTGTACACAATCCTTTATTAATCGATCCCTTATTACTGAGGATCATGACACAGTCAACAGACATCCTCAAATAGACAATATGTCTCCATTGATTCCGGTTCAAAGTAGCCCTCACCACCTGTTGGAATTTGGAAGAGTTTAGAAGGATGTGGCTTCCTTCGCTTGGTCGGACCATCTTGTTGCCGATAGTTCTTGAGCTGTCCTTCCTTCCTTCTTTGCATTATGCTTAATATCTGTACTTAAATTCCATCTGATTTCAGCATATATGCAAAATATAGTAATTCTAAATCAAATATTAGTTAAAATTTTTGCAGCGATGATTTAAGTTGTTAATGGTAAAACGTCACTTATCATAATGATGTCATTTAGCAGTATTTTAAATTAAAACAGAGCTGTAACCTCTGAGATTTGTATCCGATTCTAAATCAGATATGACGGTAGCAAGTTTATTAGCTCGTAAAATGTTAATGTTAGGACGGGTAGTAAAATGTACGGTATTATACATCATGATAGCTAAATTACAACAGCATATTAATTGTACGACTATAGAATTAGAATCATTTTGAGAACGGCAAAGGAATAAGAGCAATAAATTGATAATCTTATCCGTCAAATTTACTTTTCTTTCTGTAATCGTATTGTTTACAGACAAGTGAGTGATTATTTTCAATGGGGATATCGGTTTCAAGTACAAATCCTGACATCAGGAGTGAAGAGATAAAAGGCCCAGAACATACTGATTTGGGAACAACCACTTGATCAGATCAAGGCTCAGCTGGCGCTGTAGAGCCTCAAATGATAATGATGATGATGAAACAAACAACTGTACCACCTGATGATAAGCAATCATAGCTAGCTACAACACCAGGGGAACAAAGTTTGTTGTATTGTTTTTGTGAATTTTTTGCATTGATATGATTGTGCAATAAATAAATTATTATTATTATTATTATTATGGCTATATATGGGGATAAGTGAAACGACAGCCAGCTTAGCGCGAACTGCGTAATTCGTTAAGAACTTTGTGCCTTAAAGATTGCGGAAACACCACCTTATGACTTCGCATCAAACAATTATTTAACTTTATATTAAAAGCATTGTTTACTATTATATTTTAGTAATCAATATAATCATGACAATTCACTATTGTGTATTGGTCTCGCTCACAAATTAGTAGTACATTCGTAATCTCTGCAAGCGGATTAGGAATCGCAGATTCATTTTTATTACTCCTTACAGCTGCCTATATACCGGTAGTACTTCACATAATCGCCATCCAATGTAAATGACATCCAAAAATTTAAAGGTCCCTTTCCAATATGAGTAAGAATTGGTGTAAGATTTATGTGCGTCGAGTTACAGGTTAGCAACAAGTAAGAGGATCATTTGATGTAAGTAAAATACCAGGAATAAATAATTGATGTGAAAGAGAGTTTTTACCAAATGAGAAAGAAAAATATTTATTTCATAATCCCCAAAGAATATATTACATAACAATAAAGATAATAAGAAAGACTTATGTATAACAAAAAAGTATATTGTGTTACCTAAACTGCGGTATAGATAATGAAAAGATCCACTACGTATGAGTGAGTTATGTGAGTGAGTGATTGAGTATCTAATAGATTTGCTCACTTACACGTTCATATTTTGCGAGAGTTACCATCAGGCGTCGGCTTGCTTTTTTATCTCATTAAATTAATATAAGCGACTGTACCAGGCTGTCAGAAGTAATCAGAATATATTTTTGATGGTCTTTGTTTATTTTTTCAAGTCTTAAAATAAAAACAGATTCTGCAGAAAAGAATATCAAATATAATAAATTTACATTCAAAGCACGAACGCAGTAGCGATAATAGACGGGGAAGTTTTGTCTGACCTACTTCAAAGATAGTTGAAGCATGGTATTGCATCCAGGAATGTCCTTATTGCGTTCAAATATTTAATAAACTTAATGCAGATGGGAGGAAAAATTATTTCTAATAGATACATGTATCGAAACTTTAATATTATAAGGCATCGACCTGATAACCAGCAACAAAAACTGTTTTTGTACATAGTTTAAATTTTTTTTATAAAACCATTCTTATTTGTTAAATTAATTCTCAATTATTAAAGTGCGAAGATTTTGAGATAAACAAAAAAATGTTTTTCAGTTGCGAATTCTGATAAGTATTTTGACGATATGTATGAAAAGTAAGTAGTACAAAATTTGTATTTAGCTGAATTACTTCCAAAAATTGTAAAGTAAATAAAATGATAAGTTTCTATAGATGTAAGATAGTCATTTAACTCGCTGCAGCAAAGTGTAATGATAGCATAACTTTAATATATAATACAACTTTGGGTTCTGAGACACAACCGGGGTACACCGGCAACGAAGCCATATAAATACGCATGTAATAATTATAAATAAATAAATAAATTATATGAGTTAAAAATTTGCTTTCTTAGATTTTTTATTATTTACTTAATTATATGGACAGTCAAAAGTTTTACTTAGCTACTACGTGTCGTTTACAAGATGGAAAAGTGATAATGTGTGTTTGGTGTTGTGTATAGTGGTTGGTGGGTGGAGAATTGATGGCTGATTTTCGGTAAGTTTTTGGTTTAAGTTCCAAATAAATCCACTTAACCCAACAGAAAAACATACATTATTAATTTTCTGTAATTGTTTTGCTTTTCGGGAATCTTAGCTAAGTAAAACTTTTGACTGTCCACATAGTGATGGATTTCCGCAAAGTAACGCCTGACTCCATTAATGATTTACTTAATTTGTTAAAATATGGCGACGATGTGATTCACTACCCCTCACGACCTGATTCCCACGAGGGCGAGAAGCGACTAATGGAAAGCTGTTTCGCTACGATGAATGTGAGAGGAAGGATGGATGAAAAGATAGATGAGTGTGAAGGGAGCAAAGAAGGTGTGCCGGGATCGTAGCGGATGGAGATCTGTGGCCTCTTCCTACCTCTACGGGAAACAGGCGTGAAGATATGTATGTATGTATGTATGCTTTCTCAGATATAAATAAGTTCATTAATATGTGAAATTTGTTTGAAAATAAATGAATTAAAAAAAAATGATTAAAAATATAAATTTTTTTTTTCTAATAGCGATGATCTTAAAGCACTCGAAACTAAGATAGAAGGAAAGAAATTTATAAGTAAACGGTGTAATAACTAAAATAAACAGTTTAAGTGACGAACCTAGATAACCCTCAGTGATTGCGACAAAAGCAAGTTTGCCGTGTAAACTGTTACAATACCCTGAGATCCCATTAAACTTTAACAATTCAAAACTTTCTCCATTTGGGGCAGTGACAAATTGCGTCTTAGATTTAAGGAATCCTTAATCACATTAAATATAAATTCGTAAAATTCTTACATAAAATAGATGCAAAGTATGAACTGAAAGTGATGTGATGAGTTTCTTTTAACTGAGTCAGCTGAGGCCACATATACCCAAACAGATGTTTTAATTACGCCGAATATAATTATTTATTTATTACTTACACAAATACAGAAGAAGTTTTCTCATCTAGTTTCACTCATTTTTTATGAGAAAAGAACATGACGTCTGTACATGACAGACGAGCGTGTTCAAAGGTAATTCATACTACAGACGTGTCGAAAATAATCAAGGCATTATCCATGAAACATTTGAAATCACAGACTGGAGGAACCTCAGTCCATGCATCACCACTTATGGAACTAGCTACCTTCAACGGTTTTTCCAAACTGATACGACATTGGTACCTTCAAAAAACAAGCTTACTCATTATGTCGACTATTCTCTGAAGTTCTTGCTCTGATAATGCTATGAAAACTGTGTCATCGGCATATCTAAGGTTATCAATTAGTCGCCCATTAATATTGACACCACAGTCTAGATGTTCTAATGCTTCAGCCATTATAGCCTCCGAATAAATATTAAAGAGTGTAGGTGATGTAATGCACCCAGGAAGTACACACCTTTTTATTTCAACCTCCTCAGACTCTTCACCGTCTACACAGACAGAAGCGCGTTGATTCCAGTACAAGTGTACAGTCTAGTACTAGTAACAGTACAGTACACTAGCTATTGCCCGCGGCTTCGCGTGGAATTTGGTCTGCCACATTAAGTTTCGTGACAAATCATGTTAAATAAATATATTTTTTTTAACTCAATTTATGGTTCACAATTTTGGTCATAGTGACTTACTCATAAAAGGTAGATATATGCTGTCGCGGACTTTTATTTAGAACTATTCAAGACAAACAATCCTACGATACATCATCTTTGTGTAACTCCAATGGTTTAGGCAGCGTACGCCAAGATAGCTCTCAGAGACCAAATTTTTTCCGACTTAATTGACATGTATCGTTATATTACCAAAAATTACATCAAATCATTACAAGTTGTAGTCTATATGTTATTCCGATAATGATAACATATATTACTGTAAAGTTTCATCCAAATCCGTCGAGTACTTTTTTCGTGAAAGAGTAACAAACATACATACTCACAAACTTTATAATATTAGTAAGAGAATAATAGAAGTATATTAAGTATTCAAGTGAATTGTTCGAAGTAATAATTCACTTCTATATTATTCAGAGATAAAATACATACATTGTTAAAATATTTTGCTGACATTTTATGGAGCTGCTCGCTTGATTGTGCCAATCGACATTCACGTACTTGCACTTATATCGAGAGGTCACTATGTAGTGAGACGAGCACCTGAGTTTTACGACGCTCTATATGTGAACACTATCACGAATTACTATCTCAATTTCATCAGCCAGAAGCTGTGTTGCATCTAGTCAGTAAATTCTTGCTACTATTTATTTTGAGAAATGAGACGGAGTTTTTTTTATGGGATAGGAGGGCAAACGAGCAAACGTGTCGCCTGATGGAAAGCAATCAACGCCGCCCATAGACAACTGCGACACCGCAGGAGTCGCGGAAGCGTTGCCGGCCTTTTAAGTATGTATAGGCTTGTTTTTGAAGGTTCCAATGTCGTATCGGTTCGGAAAGACCGCCGAGAGTAGCTGGTTAAACTGGTGGTGCGTGGAAAGAAGTTACGAGAGAAACGCACCGTAGTAGATCGCTACTCATCCAGATGGTGGGGATGAAATTTTCCTTTACGGCGAGTTGTGTAGTGGAATTCGGTGGCGGTATCTATTTCAAACAATTAATCGGAGAACTCCCCATGATAGAAGCGGTAAAAAATGTTGAGAGATGAGACATCTCTCCGCAGCGCTAGAGAATCAAGCCGATCGGTGAGATCTTGATCATCGACGATTCGGATTGCACGACTTTTAATGGACAATATTAGAGTTTTTCCCCTACATTAGTGCTTACGATGGTTAGTAAAGATTTTTGCATTTTTTTTATAGAATAGATAGGTAAATGCACACGCAAGTCATCAGATGGTAAGCAACTGAGGCCACCCATTGACATGCGGAATACTAAAGGCACGGTAGATGCGTTGCTTTCTTAGAGTAATGATGTGAATGATGAGATGGGAACAGTTCAATAAGAGGTGTAATTAGTAAGGTAGGAGAAAGAATTAATTTATTTCTCCTTTCTTGCTAACTACCCCTAAGGCTAATGCTAAAAAACTGTAAGAAACGCGGTAACACAGTCAAACTCTATCCCTTAAGATCGATATTTTTATGCTTTCCGGGTCGAGGGGGCACATTTGTCCAACCATGACTTTACTATTTGAAAATGTGTGTTTTTTTGTTTGTAGAAAGGTATTATTGACCCTAAGGCCTTTATAATATCACTGAAAGACCTCTCCAGCAGTAAACAGGAGATGTCCCACACTAATTTTACTAAAACGTAGCTTTCATTCCAGTTTGCGCAATTTAGAGAAACTATGAGAATATCTTTAGGAAACTCCGTCAGGTCTTCTCGTCGCCCATACCTTAGAGCCTAATTATGTTGGAACTAGATACGTAAAGCTGAAGATCGGACTAGGTGGCGCTTCTTGGGGAGGCCTATGTCCAATATATCCCCAGGCTGTTAATGATGATGATGAGTATAGCGCTCTCTCCATACCTGAATCTACAAAAAATTGCTTTAATTCAACATAAGTTTAAACAACTATTTATTTAAGACGAAAAGAAAACGTGTTCACCCATTTAAAACATAGATGCATCCATGGACCAGAGTAGCAAGCGAAAGAGATGTGTGGATGGAGTCTGACGAGACCGATAATAAATAGCAGACAGATAAGTATACAAATCTAATATACCCCTAAAAAGAAAAGCAAATAAATCTAATAAAGTTTGAATAAAGTCTTTTGGTATTGTTACCTTTCATAAATATAAAAATAACATTATTATTTGGATTATGAATCGTTCGTGACGAAATAAACCAAATTAACAAAGGATTTAGACATCCAAAGAAAGAAACCTCACGATCCTAGCCGTGCACAATATGATTGCTTTTTTAATTTTGACTTACCTTAATTTAAATTGAACATATGAGCGTCCATATTTTTGCCAATTAGCTATTATATTTAATAAATATATAAAAACAATTTTATCATGAACATGGATCGAAATGGTAAAATTTACGGCATTTGAAGGGCTCTAGCTGTTAACTACTTATCTCAAGCCAATTCGGCCAGATTTCATGTCCAACAACTTTATTGTATAATAAAATTTAAATGTCGGGATGTATAATAAAATGAACAGTATACATGAGATAACATTCTCATAAAGATTAGGACAATCGGAATCGCCCTTTGCGTTAGAGCTCCTCATTTTGATTTGCATAAATATATAGAACCTGAAAATGGTATAGTACAGTAATAATATTTTGTTTTACACTTATTTGTAATATATAAATTCATTTCAATAATATGATGATGTTATAGTTCCCGCCATATAGTAGAACCATCACATTTCTTACCGTGTGTTATATTAGGCGAATATAAAGGCAAATACTAGTAGTATCTAAGGTCGTCAACATGTAAAGAAAAATTTCATCCCCACCATCTGGATGAGTGGTGATCTACTACGGTGCGTTTCTCTCGTAACTTCATTCCACGCACCACCAGTTTGTGGAATCAGCAACCCTCTGCGGTCTTTCTGAACCGTTACGATATTGGAACCTTCAAAAAACAAGCCTATACATACCTAAAAGGCTGGTAATGCTTCCGCAACTCCTGCGGTATCGCGGTTGTCCATGGGCGGCGTTGATTGCTTTCCATCAGGCTTGCTCGTTTGCCCTCCTATCCCATAAAAAAAACACGGCCGCAAACCATGAGTATTACAGCAATACTCA
The DNA here is from genome assembly GCA_031353405.1 of Baronia brevicornis. NCBI lineage: Eukaryota > Metazoa > Arthropoda > Insecta > Lepidoptera > Papilionidae > Baronia > Baronia brevicornis. Next base: position 401,047 of record JASFAT010004443.1, read on the forward strand.
ATTTTGCTGGATATTATATATCAAACAGAAAAATGACGGCGACGGTTCGCCACGCGTCACGTTCTGATTCGAGGGTGAGAAGCGACTAATGGAGAGCCGTTTCGCTACGATGAATGCGAGAGGAAGGATAGATGAAAAGATGGACGAGTGTTGAAGAAGCAGGGAGGGTGTGTCGGGATCGTAGCGGATGGATCTGTAGTCGCTGCCAACCCCTACTGGATATAGGCGTGACGAGATGTATGTATGTATGTATGTATGTATATATCATTTTATTATATAATTTTTGTTTGCAATAATTCCTACCGCCGACTTCCATAATAGCACAACTCGCCATAAAGAAAAGTTTCATACCCACCATCTGGATGAGTGGCGATCCAGTACGGTGCGCTTCTCGCGAAACTTCTTTCCACACACTACTACTCTTAGAAACCGGCTACCTTCGGCAGTTTTCCCGAATCAATAAGACGTAAGAAGCCTACAGATACCTAAAAAGGCGGGAACGCTTCCGTCACTTTTGCAGTGTCGCGGATGTCTATGGGCGGCGTTGATTGCTTTCCATCAGGCGACACGCTTGCTCGTTTGCCCTTCTAGCCCATATAAAAAGAACATTATCCAGTATTGGACACCAAAGCATCGAACTACGCTCAAGGCTTACGTAATGATCTTGGAAATAAAAAAAACAACGGCAACAAAATAACTTTTCCAATTCCAGCTATTGTAGTTAGCCCCTATAGTGCTTCGGAGTTCGAAGAACTTCTTATTAACTCCTCGAAACAGGGTTATTGTATTAGGAGTTCTTTCGTTTGCTTATGTATTTATAAATCTTACAGCAACAGAATTTCTTCCTTGCTTACGTCATTAATTGTTGAAGAATTTGTGAATTTAATATGGTATAGACAAATTTATAACTTCTTAGATTACGACAACTGATTTACAGTCAAATTATAAAAAAAAAAATTAAAAAATCACAGAATATAAATCTTTAATTTTCTAATATTAATTTTATAGCTTCCTGTTATTATTAGTAAGCCTATTTAATAAGTGTGGCGTTTTCTAAAATATTGTTCGAATAAAGCGTAGAAGTGAAGAGAAGTAAAATTTTGCGTTATGAATTTTAGATATTTTGTATCATAATTATAATAAATAATTTGTATTTATATCATTCATTAATATTTATAAAAATATTTTAATCATCGTGACTTAAGCGTTAGTCACAGAGCTTGTAATATTATATCTATAACACGAATAAAGGATTTACTCCACGACTCAATTATTATAATGTTTACTCATTCGTTTCTCGACCATACGATATTTTGTATCATAATTATAATAAATAATTTGGATTTATATCATTCATTAATATTTATAAAATTGTTTTAATCATCGCGACGTAAGCGTTTGTCACATAGCTTGTAATATTATATCTAAAACACGAATAAAGGACTTACTCCACGACTCAGTTATTACAGTGCTTATTCATTCGTTTCTCGACCATACGATATTTTGTATCATAATTATAATAAATAATTTGGATTTATATCATTCATTAATATTTTTAAAATTATTTTAATAATCATGACCTAAGCATTAGTCACATAGCTTGTAATATTATATCTAGAACACGAATAAAGGACTTACTTCACGACTCAGTTATTATAATGTTTATTCATTCGTTTCTCGACCATACGCCGTTAATGCTGTATATCACAGATCAATACACTCCGGCGGAGATAAAAGTGAGAGTGCTATATGAAACTGGTAGGCGTTGCGGCTGTCTGTTTATTGGCTATACGCGCTTTATATCATCCAGTCAATTGTAATACCGCTGTATTAAACCGGCCATATATACTTTATGAAACTATACGGGAATAACGAGTAACTATGGATTGATATTTTTCTTTTTTTTTTTTTGAACAAAGCAATCACATTCCAGGCTAAAGAAATATACGCTCATAGAGTTCCTTTTTTTTTTCTTTGATGGCAATAAGTTAAAACTATTATGCCAGTGTCAAGTGGCTTTTTTCAGTCAACTTGTAAAGTCACTATACATGCATTTATTTCATAACACTTCACTTATAAGTCTTAATCGAACTATACTGTATAATACGCCACCACAATTAAACAATATAACTGATAATAAAATAAGATTATGAAAATATAAACACAACGTAACTGATGTAAGTCGGCGGGAAAAGTCCTTGTTTATTTTTCTTTGATGGCAATATATAAATAAAAAATATAGATAAAATAGCTATAACAGTTATGCCAGTATCAAGTAAAATATTATCAAGTTTCTTGAAATATAAATTAAGCTTATCACATAATTATAATAATTAACTTTCTGAGAGTATTTGCAAAACGTTTCTTTTAAAAAGGCTTAGTTGTGTGACATAAATCTAGGGCTTAAATAAGTAATTGTAGGAACAATGTTTGCGAGAAATAACTGAGTTTTGTGTAAAGTTAGTTTTTGAACCGGCAACATGAAATAAATGTGTGTGAAGGGTGCGATTGTGGTACGGGTGTATTTTATTGCAAAGATAAAAAGTGAGCTGATAACATCATTGACGCTACTATTGTATACGTTATATAGGAAATACATATCTAGGCCAATACGAATATTTAGTTACAGTTAATGTAGTCTATAAGTATTTAACAATGTTGATAATTGTACAATGTATGTTGATTCATTCTAATGATGTCGGCCATATATATATATATATATATATATATATATATATATATATATATATATATATATATATATATATATATATATATATATATATATATATATATATATATATATATATATATATATATATATATATATATATATATATATATATATATATATATATATATATATATATATGTATGTATATATATATATATATTTCACCTGATGCGGGATTCGTACCGATAACCTTGGTTCAGAAAGTGAACAATTCGCCACAACATAATTTAGATATCACGAGAATAGAATCTCACGAGGGCGAAAAGCGACTAATGGAGAGCCGTTTCGCTGCGATAATTGGTAGTTCTGTGGTCTCCGCCAACCCCTTCGGAGGATAGGCGTGAATATATAAAAAAAATAATATAGATCGTGTACAGAAGAATAAATATCGTGTGCTATAGAGAAAAAATTTTAGTTAGAACAATAAATCATTTGTAAATAAAATTTTTAACTATTGAGACCAATTCTGTTCCTTATGAAAATTGTTAGAACACCTTTAATTCCCTTATAATTCTAAACTTCTCCCATTTAGAGCAATAACAAATTATGTTTTCACTTCACGGAACATTTAAATCACCTTATGTACAAATTCGTAGAATGCCGTAATTGAAAAATAAGTCCAAAATAACTCACAATTACAAATGAAACATACAACAAGAAAGTAAAATTGAAAGAATAACTAGAAAAAGCAAAATTTATTAAAGTGAACTTCTATAAGCGCATTACACCATTCTGGGTAGAAAAAATATGTATGGGTTCACGTCAGCAACATGCTTATGCTTACGTTATATCTATAGCTATGAGTATAGCTATATACATACTTTAAATACAGCTAATGCGCGCGCAGCTGCCTACGTACATTCATCACGCCAACACATTGTATGTAACCGATTGTATGTGTGTGCATTGGATGTTTTTTGAATGAATAAAGTTTTGTGAGTCGCTTCAGCAACGCAATGTTAATAATTTGAATTTAAAAATTATGAAATTTAAATTGTTAATATCATAATTAGTTTGAAATTTCAAAATACAGTTTTAAGTTTTCACTTCTGTCGGCAGTCCTCATGACTGCCTCCGATTTTTTTTGCTTGATATATGGAAATGAAAAATTTTGTAACGTAATAAATACATACAACACATATGTATGTATTGATTCGGAGTCTGTGTACTGTAGCGTACCAGCCGTACTGATATGGCGACACACGAGGTCTTTAGGGGGTTTTTATCGTCGTTTAGAATTAAACGTTTCAAAAGAAATTGATTTATTAATGTATCACTGTATATTTTATACTAATTATATATTTTAATAATATTCTAATATTACAATCTCAATTTCTTATGTCGGAAAGGTGACATATCTATCGAAAGACATCAATCGAACTAATACTGTTTTGTTTTTCTAAAACAATTTATTTCTTTTTTTCATTATAAATTTTAAAATTACGAATTTAAAAATAAGTAATATTATATAAAAGGTTTTATAATATTAAACTAAAAAGTTTTTACATTAGTGATATATTCATCAATCTATCACTACAATACCTCATCAATCCGCTATATTAAAGAAGCGTGTTGGGTTAGTGTCCCTTACTCCAGAAATAAGAAGCCCTCCGCGCCCAGTCCAGACGCTATGGGGTGTGAAAAAATAGCATTATCCTCACTTTATAAAGATAACTAGGAAATGAATTTGAGAGAAATAATTTAAAGGATATTAGTCGTTCAGAATAAGGAAATTATTCCTTTTTCAGTACGAGATGGCAACAACGTTATGGATGCCGATTCGGGCACATCTCATTTCCTTGTCTTCACAGATTAATGAATGCAGTCACAGTGTTCGCGAACATTTATTTCGTTCATGCTATAAATTGCACAAAGTAATATTTTACGGCTGTTTTAAATGGGTTTTCGGTGATAAATTGTAATTTTATATTGTAGTGTAATATTTGAGTCTAAGGTAAAAATGACGACGACTAGGTGGTTTAGAGCGTTAGAATAAACAGTGGACAATGGAAGCGATAAGGTAGAGTAGACCTAATGAAAAAAGACAAATAGATGTCCTTCGAAACAATAGATGGTACTTAAGAAGTAGCGGATAGGGTAAAACAAAGACTAAAAAATTATAATATAATGAACTGGAGAAGCTCTATACCCAAAGAGGAGTTCGTAACCAAAAAAGCGCATTAAGTGAGAGTTAATAATCACATATAACTATTTTAGTTTATTTTTTTATTTTTATTTACTTTTATACAAAATTCACAGCACTTAGATGACATTACTAAAAAATATTTACAAATCGTACTGCCAATGAAGGATTTACGTTTTATATACAAGTATTATTAAAATTTAATGATTGCGTTATGTGAATAAATGAATAATACAGTGTGTATACGTGTGTGTGTGTATGTGTATTTTTGAGAGTGTGTGTGTGTGTTTGAGTATATTTATTTGTATAAAAATATATTATATTATTTTCTTTTTTCAATTAGTTCTAGTCTTACTTTTAAATATTTTAAAATTCGATTGGAATATATCAAGAGACAATTTTTTATTATTATTACGTTGCGTTCGGTACGTACTATTAATTACTAAAAAGTACTAGAAACTTTTTAGTAATTAATAGTAGAAAATAATTTTATTAATACTAATAGAAATAGAATTTTTTTTTAATACTTTATTGTACACATAAAATAAGACATATAAGAATTAAAAGAAAAGAAGATGCGCAAAGGCGAGCTTAACACAAAATTGAGTTTTCTTCCAGCAAATCCAGGAGTGAAAAAGAGATAAGATAAAATGTGAGGATAGAAATAAGTGTACAACAACGACAGTTTTAATTGTAATACAAAAAATATAATAAAAATAATATAGTTTTGGAAAAAAATAGACTTAACCCTTTGCGCTCGAGTGGTGCCTCTCAGGCACCACAACATGTGATGCAATAACTCGAGCGGTGCCTGAGAGGCACCATTCAGATCGATGTGTTTATTTCTGTTTGACTTAAGGAATATCGCTTGAAAAGTCTACTTGGCCTTTTGTAGATCATTTTACGAGGTGTCTAAATGTCTTATCTCGGGTGATTCTCACCCGACAAGCCAAGAATGCACATTGGAGATTGTTTCACAAAATATCATAAGAAGCAAAATTATAGAATATAATTATTTAATAATTGTATTACATTAAGCTAATAGTGTTAAAATATACGAGTTTAAAGTGTCTTATTGTGTCTAAAATTATTTTAAGTTAACAATAACGAACTCATGAAGTAAGCGGGAGCGCGTGCGATTACTCTCGAGTTGCTGGTTCATCCGACAGAAAAGCGCCTCGAGCGCAAAGGGTTAAACTAAGACATAAATTAGACTTGTCGCTAAAAGGTTAAGTTTCACTGAAAATCGTAATTAAAAAAAAAATTGGTGTGAATGTTTTACTTCCATATCTTTACTTCTTATACATATTTTAAACTAGATGACCCAGTGAACTGCAATTCACCTACAATTTATTTAATTCAAATTTACAAAAATAATACTTCCTCGTAGGCTTATCTTCTCCTTGTATGTTAGTACGTAGGTATGCATTACTTTTCAAAATCGCACAAGAGAAACGACAGTTTTGTATAACAACACGTCCGTCAGACGATAAAGCCTTCACGAACGCCATCTATTGAAAGTGACTGGAAGTAAAGAAAGAATTTTTTTACGTTTTCCCTCGTTTTCGTAAACCTTATTTGTATTATAGCGAACAAAATAAAAAAATATTCAAATCAGTCGAGCCTTTATTGAGTTTTAGGGAGACTAACAAGATAACTATCCATTTTTATATATTACTAGCTTTTGCCTGCGGCTTCGCTCGCGTGGAATTTGGTCTGCCACATTAAGTTTAGTGACATATCATTTTAAATAAATATATATTTTTTTAACTTGATAGTAAAATTATATTACGACTAAAATAACATAAAATCATTACAAATTGTAGCCTTTATGTTATTCCGATGTATAATCTATATTACTGTAAAGTTTCATCCAAATCCGTCTAGTAGTTTTTTCGTGAAAGAGTAACAAACATACATCCATACTCATAAACTTTCGCATTTGTAATATGAGTAGGATATGTAGATATATAATATATATTTTTCAATAGATTGAGGATCACTTGTAAGATAATTGTCTTGTCTTATGAATGGAAATAACTGCCTATTCTATTATATTCAGTACATAGTAGTAAATAATTATGCCAAGTACCCTAAAAACTTTGAACTAGGGTATTTTTAATCAAAAGAGTCGAGGGTACTTATACTTTTAACCTAATTAACCATAATTTTTGGTTAATAATAATTCACATAAAAGATTTTTGAGGAATAAGAAATACTACGTGAGCAACTAACTTTTTCAATTTCGCCGATTGCGTTCAGCTACTTGTAGTGCTTCGAAGTTAGACGGACTTTCCAGATCACGGTTATTGTATTAGGAGTTCTTTCGTGTGCTAATGTACTACCAAATCTTAATGGTGCAACTTTCCTTTCTATTAACAACACTGACTTCGCAAGTTTTTGGGGTCACGTGAAACACACGTGATACTTAAATAGTTTGTTGTTGTACAGATAAGTAAGAAAATTTCGAATCGTACCCGACTTCTATATTTTTTAATTATGTTCCCTCTATTTAAATCTTATTTTAACAATGATCATCATCATCACTCTGCGGTAGTCCATTATTAGATATAAGCATTCCACGTAGCTCGCCATATTTTCAGATCTTGAGCTGCCCACATCATCAAAGAAATCTGTCAGAATGAAAGTCATAATAAACAAAAACTCTCCAATAATCAAACTGAGGATTTTTCCTGTCAACTTACATCAGTGACGTTGTGTTTTTATTTCATTTTCATAATGTGATGTATTTTACAATATACTTCGCTTAAGGCGTATAAATGATGTGAAATAAATGCGTGTATCGTGACTTTTTAAATTGACTGAAAAAGTCCATAGAAGGTTTTGGTAAAATAGCCACCATTATATCAAGACGTAACGTGATAAGCTAACTAGGTATATTTCAAGAGATTTGATGTTATCGTATTTTACTTGACACTGACATAAAAGTTGTAACTGGTTGGCCATAAAAAAGAAGAATAAGCATAATGAAATGGGCTGGTTACGATTATCAAGGAACCTAACGACAGTCGTTAGAATAGACTAAGAAACAATTACAGAAAATCTGCTCGAATTTTCTTTAAAATGATTTCAAATTCTTGCGCGGTATCAGTAGTTAAACTTTGAAACGTACTTCCCTTTGAAATAATGTAACATCCTGGTAAACCTTGTTTTCAAAGGAAAATTAAAGACTTTTACCTTAAATCTCAACCTCTATAAGTAGAAATAGAAAAGCTTTATTTATGATACCTTTTTTTACAATAATTAATTTTTGCTTAAAACCTTTGTATATTATACAAAAAAAAATAATTTTAATCAAGCAAGTGTCATAAGTTTGTTCTTGCTCAGCATATGCCAGGCGCTCTATTGGAGCACCAACGTGGTCAGGTCGTGGACCACAATGATGAGATTCATACGGACGCACACACATACATACACACACATACATACACACACATACATACACATACATACATATACATACTACCACTCATACTCATATACACATACATATACAATAAAATTAAAAACAAAAACTAAGTCATGTAATAAATTCACCGCAACCAAAAGAATAACTTCCTGATTGCATACTTTACATTAGATTTTTGTATTTTTTTAAACATATTTGTAGTATGTAAGTCACACACACACACACACAGATGTCGAGTTATATTCAAGGTTATATTCAAGGTTATATTCAAGGGCGATGAAGGAGACTTTCTGTACATATTTATTTAGCACTAAATCTGACGCTCGTTATAATTAAACGAATACATACATACATATCGTCGCGCCTGTCTCCCTGTATAGTTAGGCAGAGACCACAGATCTCCATCCGCTACGATCCCGACACATCTTCCTTGCTTCTTTCACACTCATCTATCCTTCCTCTCACATTCATTGTAGCGAAACGGCTCTCTGTTCATCGCTTCTTGCCCTCGTGGGAATCGGGACGTGACGGGTGACGAACCACGTCGCCGTCATTTTTCAACAAATTAGGTAGGTATATTAAATTCGTATTAGTGAATCCCACGAGTCGCAAGGGAGGATAGAGGTCAGCCCCAGCAGAGCCCTGCATGCTGAGGTAAGGCACTATAGTACCCGGGGGAGCCCGATTCCGCAACGGTCAGCTCGTTTGCGACTATACTCGGCCCTAGCCACGCATGCTTTGGCACGGCAGACCGTGGATTGGTGGAGAGGAAGAGAGAAGGGTAGAGAAGAAAGGAAAAGGCAGGGGAAAGAAAAGATGGATTTAGACAGGATGATACAGATATGATACTACCGTAAAGGAAGACGAGGAGTGATACGCGGGAGCCCGGGGTGGCGGGATGACGGATGAACGTGCAGCTAAGCAAAGATACTCCCTGACCATCGAATAATAAGTGGTTAATCATTTGTACAGTAAAAGTGACCAAAGTATCACTTTACTTGTGAGTATATTGTTACAAACAAGGGGTCAAGAATACTAACCATACAGTATCACAGTGTATTTAATTAAACTAGTTTCACCCTTGTAAATGTTACGGTGGAGCCTTATTTGGAAGTTTTAACTACATCGCGCCTAAGTGCTAGTACAATTTCCCAAGCCACTTTAGAATTTATAAATAATAAATTAGTTTAGCACGAACTCAGTCGTATGTTTTAAAGTTCCCAAAGACTGGTAATTTTGTTTAGCTATTATTTTTTATTAGAACTTTTTTAATGAACTTCATCAATATTTGCTGACGCTTTGCTTCTATCGCTATAAATAAGTAATCTATATCCAGCAGTGGGATCCAAATATTTAAATTGTTACTTCGAAACATATATACAATATCACCATTTTTCTTTATTTTTATGGCATAGGAAGGCAAACGAGCAGGCGTGTCACCTTATGGAAAGCGACCAACGCCGTTCATAGACATACACAACGCCATAGGCAGTGCGGAAGCGTTGCCTTAAGGAAAGTAAAATGAACCTTAAAGGAAAGTTAAATTATGAGAGTGGGAGTGGGAATAGGAGGGGGAGTGGGAGTGGGAATCGGAGGGTGGTGGGAGTGGGAATAGGAGGGGGAGTGGGAATCGTAGGGGGAGTGGGAAGGGAAGGGTGTTGGGCCTCCGGAACTTAGACCGCTCACTGTACGAAATGTGGTAGCTAAGCTACCACTCAGACGCCGGTTTTCTGCGGGAGTGTAGTACTTCCCCGGTCGAACCGGCCCATTCATGCTACAAACAAATAATATGCCATTCTTGACAAAGTATTCGTCTGCAACGTGGCTCTACCACAAGAAAGAAACTACAGATTTTCGAATTTTGGAATTGAATTTTCTTTTAAGTGTGGACGTTTTTTGTGATTTTATTGTAATAGTAGTGTAAGTATATTTCTCATATTTGTCATAATAATGATCTTCTACAGACTTTAGTATTTCAACTAGGATTTGTTTAGCTAGGATTAGATCTGTCATTAGTAATGGTCTGTCACTTATTCATAACAATTTAAGTCTAGGTTTAATTTCAGAACAGTTATAATATCAACCAGTCGTCACATCCTGCTCCGTTGATTATCAGAATGAACCAAATGTAATTGAGATTGACGGCATATTTGCCAAAAGTTGGTATCACATTGATTTCTAAAATGATCATACGATATCGACAAAGATAAAGGCTTATCGGACGTTACTAGGATTTATATAGAATGGTTAGATCACTGTTTTTATACGGCATAGGCTGTATACAAATGAGGAACATTAATGGTAATATTCAATAGTTGGGTATTACAAAACTCAACAAGCACGGAGTTAATACTCGTAAGTCACGCTTATATTTTTCCCAACGAGAGAATTGAACTAACTCCGTAAGCCGTAACCCCTGAATCTACTAGATCGTCGTTTCTTAAATATTAAGATCGGAATGCAGAGAAAACTGATGGTGAGTAATCATTTCAACCATTCTTGATCATCTGCAATATAGAGAACATTGCAGACGTAACGCCTGCTTTTAGAGAATGTAGTTTAGTAGAAGGTAAGAGGGATGTAACGGCAAAAAGAGGAGGAGCAGAGGAAAGGGGATAGAGATTAGATCTCTCATCGTCAATGCTTATTGACAAAGGTCCAATATCAATGTTTCTAATTAAATGTTGCTTTTCTGCAATACAACTACTGCAGGAAAGCAATACTATAAAACTACATCACACAAAACTATAAGCTGGCTCTACTAGTGGCGTTATTGGTAAATTTAATGAGAAAAATAATGTCCATTTATCACTAAAATAATATTTTATTTATAAGTACAAATATTTCATTTCCTGTATTATATACAGACGCAATTAAAAATTTGACCTTAAGTATACAAAAAATATTATCTACCTACTTGTTCTAAAATTTTAAATGTCAAAGATTATATGACATTTAAAATTTTGGATACATCTATCTATACCAGTTTTAAAAGTCAGTTTTCTAAGTCTAGTCTAATATAGCTATTTTTTACCATACATGACAAAAAATAGCTATATTGAAGATAAAATATGTGCATATACACGTTTGTGCCGTCAATGCGAATACCCAATGGATAAATAAATTAAAAAAAAATTTTCTAACAATAATTGACATTAAAATTTTAGATATGTACATATATTTGTATCAGTTTTAATGTGCTAGTTTTAAATATAGAAATAATAGAAATGCATAGATGTGAGAATATTTGCAATTTTAATAATGTACCAAATATTTGTATATACCAAAATTAAGCTAATATGAACTAATAAATATAAATATATGATAGATACTACATTTATATACAAGAAAACAACTATTTTTGACTATCTCTCAAATTATGGCATTATAGTATCTGGCTGTAATCCGTCAAAATTCAAAAAAAAATAATCTACATTCTGATATTATTATCAGTTATATTGTTTAATTGTGGTGGCGTATTATACAATATATTTCGATTAAGGTATATAAATGAAGTGATATGAAATAAATGCGTGTATCGTAACTTTTTAAGTTGACTGAAAAAGTCCATAGAAGGTTTTAGTAGAATAGCCACCATTTTATCAAGACGTAACGTGACAAGCTGACTTGTTACATTTCAAGAGATTGGATATTACTGTATTTTACTTGATACTAGCATAATAGTTGTAACTAATTGCTATCAAAGAAAAGGATAGAACAGAAAAATAACACAACAGACTTATGACTTATGACTTATTTACAATATAATAAAAATTTAAAGGAAATTATTACTTTTATATCCTGCTAAATGTCTTATAAAATAGAAAAGAATTTCTCCCATATAAAAATAAATATGAATTAGTTTAATTTAATTAATGCATTAACATTTGAAAAACTGTACTAACATCAAGTGTCATCCACTAAAAGTTTAAAAAAATGTATTTGAACTTGAGTGGATGAATAAAAAAGTGAAATAAGAAAAGTGTAATATGACTTAATCACTGGAATGTTATGAGTTGTATTATACGTTACAATTTACACAAGAACCCATATACTGGGAATAATCAGGAACACATTAGTTGTGACTGAGATTTTATAAGATCAGTAACTTAAAATTCAGAAAGCAAACCGACAACGGTGTCATTTGGATCAACGTTATGAACTGTCATGGCATACCATTCGCCAAATAAAAAAAAATGTGTACCCGTACCATTTTGCACTTTCATTTTCCTATATTATTTTTAAGTTGTAATAAAGTATTCTTATATCTAGCGTATTATCTTAAGCTTCTTTTAGTACAGGCAATAAGCTGCCTAATGAATCCGCATAAAAATCTGGTTGCAGCGTCGGGTGCGCCATCATTTCCTCGTGAGTCTTGTTCGTTAGGACAAGCAGTGTTTTGAAGCCAGTCGCCTTACCCAAACCGACGTCCTGCTCAATCCTAGAAACAATAGCAATTGAACACAAATTTTAAAGACGATTAATGGAGTCAGACCTTACTTTGCGGAAATCCATTACTATGTAAACAGTGAGAATTTTTACTTAGCTAAGATCCACGACAAGCAAACAAAAACAGAAAAATAATAATGTATGTTTTCTACTGGAAAAAGTGGATTTACACTTAAATTAAATCTAACAGAAAAACGGCCGTCAGCAATTCTCCACCTCCCAACCACTATCAACAACACCAAACACACACTGCCACTTTTCCACATTGCACACGACACGTGTTTCGCCTCAACACGAGGCATCATCAGGTATAGTAGACTCTACAGAAGACAACCGTTAAGTTACTTAAACTTAAGGACTAAAAGACTTAACGGTTGCCCGTATTATTACACATTACACAAATTATTTATGGGATTCTTCTTTTATGGGATAGGAGGGCAAACGAGCCACCACCACCCATAGATATATTACATACACTTCCGCATTATTATACACATTATTATTTTTTTGTTTTTGTTTAAATATCACGGATCTTAGCTAAGTAGAAGTTCTAACTGTTGTGCAAATTTTAAAATCGATCTATCTGTAACTTCATATAGTTTCGTATTTCGTTTCAGGGATAGCTACGCTTTGAATTTTGTATACGTCCTTACTTGTATTTGACGCCCTTAATTTTAATTGGAGTTACTTGAAGAAGATATAAATTTAATATAATACAAATATACCTTCTTTAGGGCAAATATTGTTTTACCATAATTACTCTTTTGGAGTCTCAATCCTAAATGCAAATATAATTAAACAAAAATTCATCTACTATTGAATTTTATCTTTTTGTTTTATTTATTTATATTCTATCCTATTTTAAAATCATTTTTATCCGCATCATTATCATCACCAGTCTACGATAGTCCATTGTTGGACATAGGCCTCCCCAAGGGGCGGCTGTCAATTGCCCCATGTAGATAGATCTTTACTCGATCTCGCCGGGGAGCATTTATATACCTGATGTGAAAAGTAATTTTAACAAGAATGTTGGCAACATTAAAAATATTTGTAGTCTTCTTTAAAATAATAAGAATAAAGAAAAATGAAGAATAGAATACATAGACATAGAGACACATAGAACAAATAATAGGTATATCTTGAACGAGTAATTATAGAAACTGGGGATTTTGGTAATATATATTAAATACGTATCCTCTCTGATATAAATACGTATCCTCCTCTGATATATTATTAAATACGTTATTTTGTTGATACTCCAAAAAGTAATTTGTACTTACATATCACCAATGAATAGCACTCTGCTGGGATCTGTGACGCCTGCTCGCTTCATCGCGAATTCTCCCAACTGTTTGCCAGGCTTACCCAGCAGAATGGGGACACGATTCGATTCTGTACTAACAATGTCAGTAAATATACCTGTTCCTGTAATAACATAGTTTATTACTTATTTTGTTTGTGTTATTTCAAATCACCATCGCACCACAATAATCACTGAAGCATTGTCCGCGTTAAAGGCATGTGTAGGCATTGTTTTTGTTAGACCCACCTAAAGATAAATATCCTGGTTTCAAAGGCACATATCGATCTGTCGCACCACTTATATACAATACGTCGGGATTGCGTAGGTAAGTCATCGCTTTGTACATCTTTGGCAAATTCATACTGAAATCACTGTCGAACACGACCGCCCCGATCTCGTCGTCCTCTTCTAAGTACTTTAGGTAGTCGGAATATAAGTCTGTACCTGTATCTGGCTAGAAATTAACCTTAATCAAGTCTTCTACACTATTCTAAATAACATGCAAATCTTATGTATATACTAATAAAATATTATAAATAAGTAGTAGATAAATTTTTATTATTATAAATAAATTTTATGACATTTCCTACTTTATATTCTGTTAAATATCTTATATAAGAGAAATATTTTTCTCCCATATAAAACTAAAATTAATTAATAAATTAATATTTGAAAAAAAAAACTACTTTTACATCTATTGTCATCCACTACAAGTTTGAAAAATATATTTGAACTTGAGTGCATGAATAAAAAAAATATTTTATTATCGATTGAAAATCTGAACAAGATATATAAGTAAATATATTATATATACATATAGAGAGAGTGAGAACTAGTAGAAGGAATTGAAAAAAAAAACGAACTAATTGGAATGCAGGAGATAACAATAAATATAAGCATTATAATAATTATTAGTATCTCGTTTAAAGCATAAACTAATAGTAGGAATTAAAAAAAAAGAATCAATCCGAATGCAGGAGATAACAATAATTATAAACATAATAATAATTATTAAGTATCTCGTTTAAAGCATAAACTTACAGTAGGAATTGAAAAAAACGAACCAATCCGAATGCAGGAGATAACAATAAATATAAGCATAATAATAATAATCATTTGTATCTCGTTTATGCTTTAAACGAGATACTAATAATTATTATAATTTTAATTAAACCGCGTTATATTATAATATTTGCAGTTTCGATATGTGTGTTACAATGACCTTGCATGTGTTACCTTCACATTGATTTTGTTTGCAGAATTTAAAGAATTATTTGATAATGTAAACTCTATGTCAAATAGCAAAATACTCACTCCGTGTTTACACGTGTATCCATAAGATCTTAACACATTAATTGTTTCTGGACAAGTGACACAGTATATGGCTTTGTTGAAATTCACAGATTTCAAATATTCCGCTATTGCCACTGACGGTATTGTCAAATTTTCCTAGAAATGTCAAAAACAAATGATGTATCTCACGATATAATATTTGTATTACAAAGAATTTAATATTAAAAAAACTCTCTTGCGTCTCTCATATACATACACAAGCTCACACATTACACCTGCGGCAGTCCACTGCTGGACATAGGCCTACCCCAAATAACGCCATCTAGCCCGATCTTCAGCTTCACGTATTCAGTTCCTGGCAGCCGCCCTGCGCAGATTGTCGCACCATCTAGCCGGGAGGCAGGCAGATGGACTGTCAGTGTCCACATATTACATATATAATATAAAATGTTTTTGATTAGTCATGACCAAGGAATCCAAGTATTTAAGTCCGTAATTGACTACAGAAGTAATCGAAACTTATATTAGTGTTAGCATATGAAATGCTGTGAATTAAATAAATAAATAAAATATCTGGAAAAAACTATATCCCCACCCCTTGAACAAGCGTGGCCGGGTATAATTACACCACCACGCTTGTTCAAGGTGGATTGTTGAAATAAATACCTATTGGCCACACTTATGTACATATGTATAATTGAAACCCGATACGTGATTCCAAAAGTGGTTACTTCGCCATTGAGTCAATTACGTCTATATATGACGTCAAATAATTTACAGTATAACTATTATTCATACAATTCTGAGGTGACGTAATGTTTTGACAGATCGATTGGGTCAGAATTGTGATAAAACCAATGTTGTGGTTAATAAACCTATTAAATAAAATCGAATTCCCCGGGATCGACCTCCCCCGGGTACTGTAGTGCCTTACCTCAGCACGCGGGTCTCTGCTGACCTCCATCCTCCCTTGCGGCTCGTGGGATTCACTATGAAGAATTCTAATAATAGGTTTATTAGAATTTGTTAAAAATGACGGCGACGTGGTTCGCCACCCGTCACGTCTAGATTCCCACGAGGGCGAGAAGCGACTAACATAGAGCCGTTTCGCTACGATGAATGTGAGAGGAAGGAGGGCTGAAAAGATGGATGAGTGTGGAGGAAGCAGGGAGGGTGTGCCCGGATCGTAGCGGATGGAGATCTGTGGTCTCTGCCAACCCCTACGGGAGATAGGAGTGACGATATATATGTATGAAAGTGGTCGACGGTAAGATTCTTAAAGTTGTCCAGGAATATATCTCGGATCAATTATGTGATTACGTAGAGACGTTTTCAAGTAAGAAGATGACAAGGTTCTATCCCCATCACCTGATTGAATAGAACCTGAGGGAGGGGAGGGATGAGAGAGGGGAGGGCTAAGAGAGGGGAGGGGTAAGAGAGCGCCATAGGCAGTGCGGAAGCGTTGCAGATCTTTAAGGAAAGTGTCATTATTGGAGTGGGAATGGGACGGGGTGAGGGAGGAGAGGAGGGGCTAGGGAGGGCAGAGGATGGAGACGGGAGGGGAGGGAGGGGTGAGGAAGATCCACAACGCTGGAGGCGACGCATCTGCGCCTCCAGCGTTGCGGATGTCTATGGGCGGCGGTGATCACTAACCACCAGATGATCCGCATACTCGTTTGCCTACTCTACTATATAAAATGGATTCTAAGTCATGCAGAAATGGAATGCGTGAAGCCGAAAATTAGGTAAGATGACGCGCCTCGGGGACTATCTGGTGCAGAGTTCCGCAAACTGATGATGATAAAAGTGATTACAATCTCATACTCTTACTTGTTTGAGTACTTACAATACCATTTTTAATGTTTGCAGCTTCAAATAGATTCTCATAATTTTGCCGTGTCCTCAAACTGTTGTTGGATACATAGTGAACAGATTTGCCAAGTCTTTTCATCTCCTGGAAGAACTCCCCCGCGCCGAGATAAGGAGTTTTTGACCAAATCACACCTAATAACACTTTGATTTAATAATAGTGATAAGAATAGAACATATATTTCAATTTTTCGTACCCGCCATTATTATTTTTGTATATATTTTTCTTTCACTACCTATACAAATCCGAATAACATCGACATTAACCCATCATGCTTATCCAAATTTATTCATTGTGTGCGTGCGTGCGTGCGTGCGTGCGTGCGTGCGTGCGTGCGTGCGTGCGTGCGTGCGTGCGTGCGTCGACAACGAACATATCACTATATTATTTGCATAGGCTCAATGAAAGCGCATTCAAAATACTTTACTCCATATAAACACAACTTATGTTCTTACAAAGAGAATATTTTTATATGTACAAGTATTTTTATACTAACTTCATTAAAAAATGTTTTTTTAAACATGTTTAACTAATTTACTTATTAAAAAACTAATTTACTTAAAATATTAGATTATTTATAAACGCTTGGAGAATGATTTTTAATTAAGTAATGAACGATCTTAATAACATTAAACGTTTTAAGCCATATTCTAAACAAATATAATATTTTAGTTTCTTTTGTTAATTATTATTAAATTTAATTATATTCTTTATTTTTATTAAATAACAGACATTCTTTGCTTGAAATAATTTGTTTACAGAATGAAGTATAAATTCAATAACTTCATTTATCTAATAAATATTTCAATCTAAATGTACAGAATTTCGTATAAGAGTTGCATATAAGAAATAAGTCCCATTAAAAATTGGCTGTAAATAGCAAAATGATAATAGCAATGTTTAATAGCAATTCAGAACGACTCGATGTTATTGCCATGCGCAATAAACACCGGTATGTCACAACTCACCGTCGCAGTCAGAGAACACGTGATCGAAGGAAGAGAGAAAATCCTTCAGCTCACTAGAATTAACTTTCATTAAATTCACAGGTTCCATTTCAATCAACGCTTTTAAATCACAAAAAAAAACCTTGTCGAGATGCCGATTCTCACATCGACACGTGCGTTTCTAACCTAGAGGAGTTACTTACTGCGCTGGCGTCATAGCGTACGTATAGATACACTCTGAATCAGCTGGACTGAGC
The DNA here is from genome assembly GCA_031353405.1 of Baronia brevicornis. NCBI lineage: Eukaryota > Metazoa > Arthropoda > Insecta > Lepidoptera > Papilionidae > Baronia > Baronia brevicornis. The sequence goes on from JASFAT010004443.1 coordinate 419,476, forward strand.
TGTCATTATTTAGTGACGTCACCTGATTTCATAACATTGATAGTAATAAGTCTGATAATGTAATTTAACTGAGCCACAATATACTTACGTATAATTATGTATGTATATATTACATAAATTATGTATATAATTTGTTAAATATTAATAAATTAATTAATGTAATAATAATTAATGTAATAACATTTTTAATATACTATTTATTTATAGATATATTTTTTTAAATACACACGAACAATAATTTAATTGATTGTTTATTTTTTTCAAATTTATAACCTCAATTTGAAATCAATTTCATTTTTTAGCATTTAACCAAACTATAATATTCTTTTTCTTCGAATCTCTCAAACTAGTGAAGGTTGCTAGCCGTTTCAACACAACTATCTTAATCTTTAGCTAGTACGAATTCAACGGCACGCGAAAATCAACAACAGGCCTTTTTCAAATAAAACTCTCTTCCGTCGTGATTGTTTTATTCTACACATAGTATATCACTATTTTAACAAAAATATCACATGTGGCGAGATGTTTCACATCATTCTGCATATTCTATAGTAATCAGAAAAAAACAATTATGTATAAATTCTTTTAAATTTTCAAACCACGAACGTTAAGAAAAATAATTTAATCAAAAAAGGTTTTATGTGTTTAAAAAAAAAAGGTTTTATAAATTTAAATATATTAGTCAATGTATCGTTACATTATGTACTTAAATTTAATGGTTTATCATTATATTATCTTATAATTCATCAAGATTTACAAACAACTCAATCCACAATAAATTTCATGGTCCGGCTATTGAATCCATTTTCTTCAACCGAATCAAACCATTCTTGTTAATCGATTCGAATAAAGTACAACATTTTAAATCGAAGTCCGACCTTGTGGATACAGTCAATTCCATAACAATGATTCCAGTCGTGTTCAAACATTCCTATCGTGGAGAATATAATGAGTCACGTAAGGCAAATTTCTAAGACAAGGGTCTTTGAAATTGTTTTACGCCCAAGACTGTGACTGGAATAATATAATACACTGGAACAAATATAATACAGAATATTAAACTTTCTAAATATAATATATTGAGGTTAAGAAAAACCTGTTAATAATTGTAATTAATTTATAGGCCCACATTTTTTTTTTTGAATAGGAAGGCAAACGAGCAGGCGTGTCACACGATGGAAAGCAATTAACGCCGCTCATAGATATCCGCAGCGTCATAGGCAGTGCGGAAGCGTAGCTGACGAAAGTGGCATTATGGGAGTGGGATTGGGGGGAGGGGGAGGGTGTTGGGCCTCCGAAAATCAGCCAGTCACCATACGAAGTGCGGTAGCTAAACTACCACTCAGACGCCGGTTTTCTGCGGAAGTGTTGTATTTCCCCGGGCGAGCTGGCCCATTCACGCTGCAGAGAAATATTATGCCATTCTTGACAAAGTATTCGTCTGCAGCGTGGCTCTACCACTATCAAAAAATACAATTAACATAAATATATTAAAATTATTAACAGGGTGTTATTTTTCTTGTATGCATAGATAATGGTCACGTGAAAAGAAAGAACGTTTGTACTACAACTTTTTATAAATAAAAAAAAAAATTATAATTACATATATTTTGTTTAAATGGAAAATTTATGATAAAAATAAAGGTGTGTCAACGTTGAACTCAACAGTTCCAACATATGACATAAAGTAAAGGAAGCATGACACCTTCAGAACATGATGCTAAGCATGACACAATTTATTGAAATGTGGTTAGGTGACACAGATTGTCCACACGTTTGTGATTTTATGGAATAATATTTCTTATATTTCATGAAAAAATTTTCTTAAAAACAATGAATTATAAAATAAAACATATTTCTTTTGGGATAAACTGCAAGTGGTGGTGTGTGGAAAGAAGTTTCAAGAAAAGCATATCGTATTCGATCGTCATTTATCCAGATGGTGGCTTTTGAAACTGTCTTGATGAAACTTTTCTTTGTGGCCAGTTGTGCGTTGGCGATATTTGAATTCAGAGGCAGAAATTATTCCGAACAATTTTTTTTAATTGTTTAAACATATTTGGGCCATTGCATAGCTCTCATTGATTCAGTTGTTAGTTGTCCGCTTTCAGCTTTAAAGCCAGAGATTTAAGGCAGTAAAAATATCTATATAAACGTTCATTATAATAGAATCATTATAACAGGGTCCAGTACAAAAAAGCGTTCAGGATGCTGTTTCGTCCTCCACCCCGGTATAGCGCATCTATTATGTTTGCTGAGAGACAAAGTGATGATTTTTACGCAATCATTGGAGCTCGATGTGCAGCTCTTCTGCGTTTTTTACGTTCCAACACAAACAGCATCTTGAGCGCACTGGCTGGGACTCTGTAAGTCTAAGTTTGGACTCTGGGTGAGACGCTGGGTGCTCCTGCATACTAATGTCAGGTAGTATTGGGGTGTCTCGTTTTATTATAGATAAACTAACTCTAGCTTATAGATCTTTATTACTAACATATGTCTGAAATAATATTATATATATATATATATATATATATATATATATATATATATATATATATATATATATATATATATATATATATATATATATATATATATATATATATATATATATATATATATATTCACGCCTGTCCCCCGCAGGGGTTGGCAGAGACCATAGAGCTCCATTCGCTGCCATTCATCGCAGCGAAACGGCTTGTCATTGGTCGCTTTTCGCCCTCGTGAGAATCAGGACGTGACGGGTGGCGAACCACGTCGCCGTCATTTTCGACAAATTAGGTATATTAAATTCGTCTTAGTGAATCCCACGAACCGCAAGGGAGGATGGAGGTCAGCCCCAGCAGAGCCCTGCATGCTGAGATAAGGAATAAATAATAAAGGGAAAGGATAGAGAAGAAAGGAAGGGGCAGGAAAGGAAATGCGGATTGGGGGGTTTACCAGACTCGGAATAAACATTTATAAATCCATATAAATATTTATTCCGATGCGGGAATTGAACCCGCGACCATGGACTCCGCGGGAGGAGGGCCCCACCACTGATTGGCTCAGTGGTGGGGCCCTCCGGTCGGTAATATTATTATTATATGTAATTTTTGAAATCTATCATCTAATTAATAAAAAAATAGCAGACAATGTTACTTATATCAGTAAGTGTAGGAAGGTATAAAAGTATCTTATATAACATGGGTAAGTTCTAAGTAATTTTCATTAAAAAGCTTCTGCTAAAGGACCAAATAGGAAATTAAAAATTTATACTAAACTTCATGATTTAACGAATGTGTATTTTGAACAAAAAAGAAATGTATTTTTTATGCAGCCAAGCGTTGCTTTGCAGACATCCATTATATTAATGGAGAGTCAAGAATTAATTTAATATATAGAAGTTTATCTCGCATTGAAGCGAATCACGTATAGAATATTGTTGAAAAGTGATGATAGTTTTATACATATAAATGATTGTGGGGTTAATGATATCAGAAAATTATGTTTGACTATCACTTATTTAAACTATCACTGTTTTAACTATTTTCTATTTAATAGTGGTAGAGCCACGCTTAAGACGAATACTTTGTCAAGAATGGCATAATATTTGTCTGTAGCATGAATGGGCCAGCTCGCCCGGGAAGTACCACACTCCAGCAGAAAACCGGCGTCTGAGTTGTAGCTTACCTACCGCGCTTCGTACGGTGAGCGGCCGAGTCCGGAGGCCCATCATCCTCCCCCTCTCTCATCCCCCCCCTCTCATCCCCCCCCGTCCCATTCCCACTCCCATCATGACACTTTTCTTAAAGGTGATTGCTTTCAGGTGACATGCCTTCAAAAAAAATATCATTTTTCGAATGGTTAATAAGCTTGATGATGGCTGTTTTTCGGGTGGAATTCTGAAAAATGAAAAAATAGCAGGTTCGTTCTTTATGTTGACGAAATTTCTCTTTTAATTATTTTTCTCTTTAGGAAAGAAATTCTTGACTCTCTATCTGAAATTTAAGAACTTTCAACTTTATAGTTGTTGTTTTTTTGTGTACTCCAAACTAAATGTACTGCAAATAGAGTATTGCGTTAAAATTAATTGCAGGCGCCTTTTCATAGCTGGCTGGACCAGGGCGTCGGTAATGACGTCATTACGGCAACGCTCTGGCGGAAATTTCAACCCAAGCACTATGTTCTTGAACAAAAATACACACGCTTTCTGTTCCATTACACTGACAGGTTACAGGGAGTATGGTCGTCTTCATCGACCTACTTGGCTCAGTGATAGAGACACCGCTTTCAGAATCTATGCTCGTAGATTGCAATCCCGCGGCATAATCATATTGACGGATCCGCAGAAGAAATAAGTAATAGTGAAATCCAAATTTTCCAGGACAAATAAAAAAAACAATTTTGTAAAGAAATCCGCTAGTGGTCGATGTACAGATTTCATTTATATGAATATGAAAGGATAGCTAATTTTAATAGTAAACAATTTATATTAATTGAACTGCCATATAACTATAATATTAACTAAAGTCTAATTAAGGAAATACCTTACTTCCTTAATATGATCAAATATTTTTATCAGCGGTATCTTTTACGATTGTATTCTTCGGAATTAAGGTAGGTTTTTCTTGCAGTAATGTTGCATTACCTTACTATTCGTCTCAATATTGCTTAAAACATTAAACAATAACATAATCTTACGACATTTTTGACTTTTTACTAGTTTTACGATAATTTTTCTATTAGAGACTTTATCGTAATCTATATAAATAATTTCTTCATGTATAACTATAGCTGTGTTGTTTCTGTACTATTATATAACTATTTTAAGAGTGGATCGTTCAAAACACAAATATTGTAATATCGCAATCATCCATTACTGTTAAAGATTCTGTTTATTATTTTAGTAAGAAACGATATATGCTTGTATATGGTTACATATTTATTATTATTATTATATTCAATAATAGAATAAACTGATACTTACTATATCTCTGGAAATACACATAAGGAAAATGTGGATAAAAATCACAAAATATATTTTGACCTGTAGATGACAAAAATGACTCAACATCAAAAGTATTAATAGCATATTGCGGGTTGCTTTTGCGAAGACGTCGATGTATTTATCTCATACAATATAATTTTCTCAGTTTCGCATGCAGGTTGACTGAGGGGCGGGGAGAGGGGAAGGGTGGGGTTGGGCCTCCGGAACTCAACCGCTCACCGTACGAAGCGCGGTGGCTAAACTATCACTCAGACGCCGGTTTTTTGCGGTACCACACTGGTACTTCCCTGGGCTAACCGGCCCATTCATACTAGAGACAAATAATATGCCATTCTTGACAAAGAATGCGTCTGCAGCGTGGCTCTACCACTACATAAAATGTTGACGCGCCATGGACTCATTTCTATTCTACCAGAGATGGGGTAGCCTTGTGCCCAGCAGGGACATATACGGGCTGTATAAATTGTAGATATAGTTTTATGGATCTAGCATAAATATGTACTAATATTATACACTCAAAAACAGATCAACATAATCCAATAAAGTGTGGGACTGTTTGGAATAAATAAATGTGAAATGCGGTTTACATTCGTCGTCACCGGAAGGAAGGCAGGCAACGTCGCCGTTTTCAAATTTAGATTCCCAATCTACACTTTATCAACTCCCCTCACAATGAATGCAATGCGGTTTAAAATGACTCGAAATATAATAGACGAAACAATGCTTGTTCAATATTTTATCTATTTTCTCTGATGGCAATTAGTTATAACTATAATATTGAAATGTCAGCTTGTCAAATTACGTCTCGATAAAATGGTGGCTATTCATATTCGGATGAGAAAAAAATACTACGTCGAATGGTCTGAGTCTCACAGCTCTACGACCAAAAAATATTTTGTACAGCTTTGAATGTGACTGTTTTTGAGCGGCCAGATCTTCTCCTTCTAAGAGTGTCTCTCGAACTTGCGAAGGTTGGCATCCAATTCAGCACAACTTTCCTCCTCCTTCACGTGGTTTAGCAGTTCTGGAGCACACGCTATCCCGGTCCACTGCCTGATACCACGTAGCCAAGATGTTTTTTTTTCGACCAACTTGTCTTTTGCCCGCGATTTTTCCCATGATGATCAGTTGCAGCAACTTGTACCTCTCTGCTGCTGCACTGCGATCAGATAACTTTTTTCAGAAATGTTAAAAGCTTTTTGGTTCTTGTGGTATACTATGTTTTCGCTTTTTTGCATCGATCAACAGAAACTAAAACCACGAAAATGTATTGAATAAAAATGTTATTAATGTATTTTATATTTTGTCCTTTTTTTTTACAAAATTCACAACCTTATTTTAATTATATTATTATGATTGTTATTTTGTTGTTGTGGATGTCTGTGAGCGGTATTGATTGCTTTTCACTCGAGCGACTTGCTTGCTCGTTTGCCATCCTATCTCATAAACAAAATTTAACAAAGCTTAATTCCAATAAAGGGTTCAAATTTTATATACACGTTTATAATAAATAAAACTAATTAAGATTAAATATAGTGCACACATAGCGGCTTGATTTTGATGTATGGATAGGTGACGGGTGTGTGTGTATGTGTTATAAAGTTTTGAGTAAATATATATGATTATTTATTTAACTGCATATTATAAGCTATTCCCAAGTAGTTCAAATATATTATTTTTGAAAGTTGTTCCCTATATTTTGGTAAAGTGTACAAATATAAACCGAAACTCAATACGTTTCTGAAATAGATAGTTTTAGAATATTATTTGAACCCGTCTCACAACAAATATTCCTTTGGTAACATTTCGGGTATTTAATTCTCTCACAACTTAGTAATTCGTTTATTTAAACAATTCATAAAAACACATATAGTTTCATGAAGCAAAATATTACTGTGTGAAATTAACATTATCATATCATACACTTATATAATAGTAGTATATACTTATATATATAATATTTGCATAAAATTATAAGTTACACATATAATTTATATGCAAATGGACAACTAAAGTTTAGCTCGAGAGAGAATTATAATTATTTCATAAATTTCTATATTGTAAAGTTGTATATTTATTATTCACAAAAAACGACTTTTCTTACCTACCTGAAGAAGACTAAAAATATTTTAATATTACTAGATTAATAGTGGTAGAGCCAAGCTGCAGACGAATACTTTAACAAGAATAGCATATTATTTGTCTGTAGCATGAATGGGCTGGCTAATACTGGGAAGTAGCACATACCCGCAGAAAACCGGCGTCTGAGTGGTAGCTTGGCTACCGCGCTTCGACCGGTGAGCGGTTGAGTTTCGGAGATCCAACCCCCCTCCACCCCTCCTCATCCCCTCTACCGCCACCTTCTCTTCCCCATTCCCTGTCGCGTAATGACACTTTACTTAAAGGCCGGCAACGCTTTTACACTGCCCATGGCGCTGCGGAAGTCTATAGGCGGCGTTGATTGGTTTCCATTTGATCAGATGACACGCCTGCTCGTTTGCCTGCCTGTCCCATAAAAAAAGGTTTCTTATTAGCTGTTCCAACTATGTTTATGATACCCGCGTTAAGAAAATTGGGTCACATTAATAGTCTACTATTAAAATCGCATCACGGAAAATTATCTACAAAATTGCATACAATTTTTTTACACATTTTTTAAAAAATATAAAATCACTTTCCGTTTCAAGTACACAATTATCAGACGAATTGCCACTTAATAAAATATAATTACTATGCAAAGTTTAAATATGCCCTGAAGAACAAACTCATTAGAGAGACAAAGTTGGGGGAGGAATAATTTGAAATATAAGCGGCTTCACTAATTGTACAACAATTATTTTAACAAGCTTTATTCTCTTCGTATTATATTTCAGAAGAAAATGAATAGTTACATACCTATTTCTTATAAGGAGACATGTTAAAACAATACATACACATATGCAAATATATTTATATACATAAGTGATTTTGAGTGAGTTTGAGCTTAGCTACTGCGCTTCGACCGGTGAGCGGTTGACTTCTAGAAGCCCAAAACCCTCCCCTTCCCCCTTACACTCCCACTCCCACTCCCACTCCTACTCCCAGTCCCACTCCCATAATAACAGAAAAGTCGGCAATTCTTTCGCGCTGTCTGTGGCGCTGCGCATGTCTATGGGCGGCGTTGATTGCTTTCTATCAGGTGACACGCCTGCTCGTTTGCCTTCCTATCCCATAAAAATAAAAGATGCGAGGGTTCCTGTAGTGAGGGAGTGAGTGGAGGGTTCTTCATCAAACAACTTAAATGAATTTCAAATCTGCATGGAAGGGTCCGTAGGGGAAGGCCAAGGCGAACATACTTTGACCAAATTTCTAAAGTTTTTAAGAAAAGTCAGGTCAAAAGTACCCTTATCTGGCGAACTTATATGAAAAGAGTAATGAGTGGATAAAGCAAAGTGTGCCGAGATCGTAGCGGATAGACGGGAAACAGGCGTGATCATATGTATGTATGAATTTCAAATCTACGAACGCCGTAATAGACCCTTCGGAATAACATTTTGTTTCCAAATTTAGTTGTGGAAATGTATCACGCCATAAATTCCACGTGACGGACCGAGCACACACACACACACAGTTCAAATATATGATTTGTTGAGATTAGATTCGGAACAATCGACCTAGTTTCGCGTTACCCTTCAGCAGATATAATATAATACATCAAACCTATGTCGATAGCGATCGTTACTGAAATATTGTTTTATCAATCAACCGTAATGGTTTCTTCAGTTTCGTTATAACTTAATTAATCTTAACATATTAACTACCTTGCTTTTTACGTAATAGTTAACATGATGTATACATTTTTTTAATAGCCCATATATGTCCCATCGCTGAGCACGGGCCTCTCCAATTCTGCAGGAAGAGACGTTAAACCCACCACACTTGTCCAATGCGGATTGGCCGTGTTACCAGACTCGGAATAAATATTTGTAATCCATTCATATATTTATTCCTCAAAGCAATTACCAGTAAGTGGAAAGCAATTATCACGCCAACGCCGCCCACAGACATCAGCAACACCCTAGGCATGACAGATGCGTCGCAGTTCTTTGAGATAAGAGATAAGAGAGTAGACTTCACATCATCCCCCGGTCCATCATAAATAAAGTGTATGGCCTGGAGATATTTCGAGTTAAGTTACACCGCCAATCCGCATTGGACAAGTGTGGTGGGTTAAATTATATTCTTCTAGAAATGGGAGCGTCTGTATTCAGCGGTGAGAAGATATACAGAGATATAGAGAATGTGGGAAAAAACGTAATAGTTGTAGTAATTTATCTTTATTAATGGAGTCAGGCGTTACCTTGCGGAAATCCATCACTATATGGACAGTCAAAAGTTTTACTTAGCTAAGATCCGCGACAAGCAAAACAATAACAGAAAATTAATAATGTGTGTTTTTCCGTTGGGTTTAGTGGATTTATTTGGAACACTACATCGTGTACAAGATGGAAAAGTGATAGTGTGTGTTTGTTGTTGTGTATAGTGGTTGGTGGGTGGAGAGTTGATGGCCGATTTTCGGTAAGTTTTTGGTTTAAGTTCCAAATAAATCCACTAAACCCAACGGAAAAACACACATTATTAATTTTCTGTTATTGTTTTGCTTGTCGCGGATCTTAGCTAAGTAAAACTTTTGACTGTCCATATAGTAATTTATCTTGAATAATTTAATCTTCAATTGGCACGATTCGGAGTCCATACACAACATCTTTTTTTAATTTATTAGAAACAATAAAGTTTAAGGTTTCTTCGTGTTTCCACCCTCGAAATTTTTATTAACCTCCTCCTTTAGGGTGCTTTTGTTCAGAAATATTTTTCTACCTTCAATCAAACTTTTTGTATGTACAATAGTATACTATATTACAAAGTTGTCATTTTGATTATTTAAATTAAATATCTATTAATATTTCAACCTTTACTTATGTTAATACAGAAATAAAGTTATGAAGATGTATTTTATATGACATTAAAAACACACATATAATAAGGACAAACATATACTGAACAAGAACTATTTTACGACAATTGTAGATTAAAATTATTTTCTTTTTGTTTTGTTTATATATTAGCATATTATTAAAGATGTAATTTTAGCTTTTGTAAAAAAATATGTGTCATAAATCAAGTTTTTTCTATTCTATTCTCTTCTATTCTTACGTAATCGTATAATCACAATCGGAGGCATCTGTAATCCATGTAGCGCCCGTGTGCAATTATTACCTTAGCGCACTCTAGTAAGCGCGCGGTCAAAGTGGCATAGGTACGAATTTTAACATGTCTACATAAATGTTATGTTAATGTTAAAAATTGGAAATTTAAAAAAAACCGACTCCATACTAACTCAATCAGCTGATAGGTCATTTTACATGAAGAGTCCATTTATATGGAAAGTCAATTTTTTTTATTGGGTCAAACGCCCGGCGTCATAACACGGGCGTAGATTCATTGAAAGTGCCAGGCCGGCGCCCCCTTAAACCGCTAATAAAGCCGCGTTTCCAATAACCAGGGACAGTTCATACATACACATCATCACGCCTGTTGCCCTTAGGAGTAGGCTGAGACCACACATATCTCGATTCGCTACGATCCCGGCACACCTTCCTTGCTTCCTCGACACTCCTACATCTTTTCATCCATCCTTCCTCTCACATTCATCGTAGCGAAACGGAGGGGCGTTAGTCGCTTTCCGCCCTCGTGGTAATCAAAACGTGACGGGTGACGAACCACGTCGTCGTAATTTTTTTACAAATTAGGTTGTCATTTGTATTAGATTTATATATTTTAATTATTATTAATCGAGTCAGGCGTTACTTTGCGGAAATTGAGACAGTGAACAGTCAAAAGTTTTATTTAGCTAAGATCCGCGACAAGCAAACAATAACAGAAAATTAATAATATGTGTTTCCCTACTGGATGAAGCTGATTTATTTGGAAATTCAACCAAAAACTTACCGAAAAACGGCCAGCAACTCTCCACCCACCAACCACTATACACAACACCAAACACACACTACCACTTTTCCACTTTGTAAACGACATGTACTTCACTCCAACACGAGGCATCTTAGGTATAGGCTCTCCTCTCCTCCTCCAGCTCCTCCTCCGTAGAATCTCTGTAGTCCAAATAAATCCACTACATCCAGCAGGTAAACACACATTATTAATTTTCTGTTACTGTATGCTTGTCGCGGATCTTAGCTAAGCGAAACTTTTGACTGTCCACATATTTTAATTAATTGATATATGTATTATAAAATAAGTTTTTAATAAATTAATTTAAGAAAATTTGATTTTTTTGGATACTATCGCTGCGACCGTTCATTATTAGCTATTTATTATTTATATTTTAATAAATACAGCTATGAAGATAATTTTATTGTGTATAAATAAATAAATCTCATAAAATCAGTGCGGTTTGAGAAATGTGTACAAAGTGTAAAAGGGAAACAGGATAAAGGAACGGATAGTCAGCATGTCCAAAACCTTACCCTTGTCAAAAGCCGGTTTCCTTGTGTTTACTATATGGAGTATTGCACATTGAAAATAAAATGGTTGTGAACACCTATGCCAAAATACACAGAAATGTATATTTATGAATTATTGTTTACTCAGGTACAGTCAATACAAGAGATATAAGCTGACTTTAAAAGGAAGAAAGTGGACTGTTTATGAGTAAAATGAATGTAGTTCCTGACAGAATAGAGCACTTTTTCCCGTGAGTGTTTTAGGCGTCTTTTAGGTCAAATACCAGTAGATGAGTTGCACCTTCTACTTGTGAATAAAGACCAATTTGCAATCCCAAATACACCCGCTGAAGTGGTGGGTTATGGCAACACCTCTCAATTCGGAAGAACTAATAGTCTAGTAGTGGACTATTGCGATTGTATTGATATTGATAATATAAGAGAACTAATGATTGTTTGTCTTATGAACTTTTCTAAACCATTCGTTCGATTGAGATTAAACTTTTGTTAATTGTTTTTGGTAGGATGGAAATGTTTTTGAATTTATTTAAGCATCTAACATTGGTATGCGATTTCTAAGGTAGTTTATTGAAAGTTCATATACTTTGAGCATATGAAAAAAAACTATTTTATTTAAGTTATAATTTACAATTAATATATGGGTGAATATTGGTGGCCTAAACAAATAGAAAACACAGCATTCCTAAGAACGGTAGTGCAGTATGCTGGTTTATGATTTTATAAATTGTTTTTTAGTAAAGTAAGTACTGAATTCACCGACATAGCCTTTCGAATTAACAAACTATAGTGGCAATGAGCTGGTCACGTTTGTCGGAGATCCAACAATCCTTGGAGCAGACGAGTGCTGTAGTGGAGGCCGCGTCATGCCAAACGTAGTGTGGGATGCCGTTCGGCTAGATGGTGCGACGATCTACGCAGGGCGACTTGCAGAAACTGGATGCGTGTAGTTCGTTTATCTCGGCTAATTTTGAAAATAGTTCAACTGAGTTTTTCAGGACTTTCACAAGGATTGTTTTAACTTACTTATATTACGGAATATTTTAAGTTTTCTGTTTAAAATGGAAAAGAGAAAAAATTATAAAAGCAGATAAAGACGAAAGAAATATTTATCACCAGATAATAAGTGATCACCAACAACTATAGACATCGACAACGCCGGAGACATCTTAGATGCGTTGGAGGCCTTTTGTGAACGCATACGCTCTTCCCTTGGATGCTAGTATGTCCTGTTGATGTGGGAACACCGCAGTGGTAAATCGTTTCACATTTGTATTGTTTATGTCAGAAAATTGTCAGCCATCAGATCAGATGGTGATTTATTTTTAAATAAAAATCACCATCACTTGGATGGCTTTTATGATTGGATGGATTATTTTGTTTTGGATTGATTAGTTAATAACTATTTCATAGTTTCGTGTATAATGATAGCTTAATATGTTATTTTTAACTTTTTTATTTGCGTGATATTTTTCAATTTCTTCTATCAGTTCACTCTCCCTACATAAATATATTTATATATTTTGTTCAAATTTTCAATCGTTAATAAAATACTTTTTATTCATCCACTCAACTTCAAATGTATTTTTTCAAGCTTGTAGTGGATGATACTTGATTTTAATACAGGTTTTTCAAATATTAATTTAATAATTAAATTGAATTAATTAATTTTGGTCTTATATGGGAGAAAAAAAATCTTTTATATAAGGTATTTAACAGGATATAAATTTAGGAATAAATACCTTCAGTGGTGAAGTGTGTAGATCACTGAAAAAAAAACTTGACTTTATTTTTTTTTATATTACCTGTCTCTAACCACTTGCAGTAATAAGATAAAAGGTCTCGAAGAGAAACATTCGAGGACGCCACACTCAAGATAAAAGACGCTCACGTCACTGTCTGGTAACGAGACGTGATGTTTTTAAGCTTAATTAGTTCAAAGCGCCTGTAAAGTTAATTAACTAACTTTTTTAATTATAATAATTGCTACGTATAATTAGTCATTTTAATTTATGTCCTACAGTTCTTAACAAATTTTGAGTTTTGTTAGTTAGTTGTTGTTCCTTTTCGTTGTATTAACAACTACAGGCTGTCGACAGAACTAGGTTCAAACCTAAATAATAAAAAGTCCAATACCTCTACTAAAATATTAATATTTTATTTTATTAAAACATAAATTACAGAGAAGATAACTTAAAATACGGTTTAATTTACATATTACATCTGTTGATGTAATAAAATATACACTGGCTTGTTTAACAGTTCTTGTATAACAAATTAATTATCTGTGTTAATATTATGGTACAACCTGAACTTAATTAAATTCTATATTTTCCTCATCAATATATATCTTATGTCTTCTGAAAATACAACAGAAGCATCAATTACTCAGAAATAATTGATGGAGTCAGACGTTACTTTCCGGATATCCATTACGAAGATGGACTGCCGAACTATCTTTGCTAAGATACGGGGACACAAATCAGAAAAATAATATTATGTGTTTGCGTACAAATATATAGAGATTTACAAGTCTAATTACTCCCAAAAAATGACCATCAGAAAATCCTCTACTACTTCACTATGGTTACCAACGTTGACAGCGTCAAACACACGTCAAAGGATATGAAGAGAAAGAAATGATGGACTCCAAGATGTGGGACAATGTTAGCAGAGAGACGGACGCTAAGTACCCTTTCCTCTCTTCTCTATCCTTTTTCCTTCCTCTCCACCAATCCACGATCTGCCGTACCAATGGATGCGTGGCTAGGGGCGAGCCTAGTCGCAAGCGCGCCGACCGTCCCGGGATCGGGCTCCCCGGGTACTATAGTGCCTTACTTCAGCAAGCGGGGCTGTGCTGGGGCTAATCTCCATAGTTTCTTAAGGCTCGTAGGATTAACTTTGACGAATTTTAATAAACCTTATTTGTTAAAAAATGACAGCGACGTGGTTCGCCACTCATCACGTTCTGATTCCCACGAAGGCGAGAAGCGAGTAATGGAGAGCCGTTTTGCTAGGATGAATGTGATAAGAAGCATGTATGAGTGTGGAGGAAACAAGGAATGGTGCCGGGATGGTATCGAATGGAGATATGTGGTCTCTGTCAACCCCTACGGGAGATGGGCATGACGATATGTATGTATGGATGTATTTTATACAAATAAATTTTATTAATGGTAGAGCCATGGCAGCATGAAGTAGATGGCTCTATAAGAGAAGTACCACGCCTTCTTAAAATATAGGCGTTAATAGTGTGAGAGCACGGATCCGGATACCCTATTACTTTCTATTCTTTTATATCCTTCTTCCTCTTCCATTAATACCTCCTTCTTCTCATCTCTCTATAGATATCCTAACCCAAAGGTTGGCACATATTTGCTCTTGGTATCGGTCATTTTATTATTTCTTATAAAGTAAAACCTGTTTTTGTGCGATAGGGACCGCATAAAAAAAATTGGACTAGAAAATACATCAATAATTTATGAAATAGATGAGAGAATACTTTCAATTATACATAGAAATATATATATATATATATATATATAACAAAAGTAACTAATTTATTAACCTTTGATCTCGCTATAAAATAAATCCTTAATCACGTGAATCGTGGATAAAACTCTGAATACGAAGCGTATACCTTTCGCGCGTCGAACGACAATATGTACGTAACTGAATCTGCCTTGTCAGTAGATTGTTTAAAATAAATGAACAGAGCATCCTGAAGTCCAAATACATCGTTGTCAAGGAAACCACGTTATCAGAGTTCGTCCACAACATTGTATATGTACGTACATTGATAGGAAATATTAAACTGGTGCTAACGCCGCTAAGATTCATATATCGCATAAAAATAAATCGCAAAAAAAAATCGCACAAAAACAATCGCATAAAAAAGGACCGCACAAAAAAGGTTTTACTGTATAACTTGCTCGTTTCTCTATGTATATATATATATATATATATATATATATATATATATATATATATATATATTAAGAAAAATCAAATCACACAACAAAATCTTTCAAAGCATATATACATATGTATACCGTAACGAAAGCATCATTTGTAAGTTGTGGAGTGTGTATTGTATTCCAGTCGCTGTCTCGGATAAGGGTCTTGGAAATAGTTTTACGTGACTCATTATATTTACTGTGCGAGGAGTGTTCGTACGCGATCCGAATTCGTATCGCGGTGGTTAAATCTTCCAGTGTTCAGCCCTGAATTAGGCGACAGTTTTAGGTGTACTATTTTACAGTGATTTTTTATGAGTAAAATGGCAAAAATGTCATAGGGATGTCTCTGAGCGCATTTTTTATGGCACATGGAAGCAAATGTGTCGTCTCATTGAAAGCTTTTCACGTCACCCATTGACATCTGCAACACCATAGGCGACATTACAAATATGTTGCCAGCCTTTAAGATATGAGTAGGCTTATTTTTCAATGTCGTACTGTATCGCTTTGGAAATATTGGGTTTTGAAATGTTTTTCTGTTCCAACAATGTCAAAAAACAAATATGGTTTTTTTTTGGATTATTCGGTCTACTCATCGCGTTGGTATTCGGCTGAGAAGTCAAGTGTCATGTACTTTTCTTACCAAAATATCTTAGTGCATGATAAGTTGCCAAGGAAGACAATTATTTACGCATTCTCAAATCTGTGAAGATGGATTTAAAGACGTAAGAATCGGGATTTGTTATAAATTAGGCCATATATTTCGAAAAGAGATAAAAGAAAATGATTTATATTAATAATTGTATCAATATTGGATAACAAAGAAAAAGTGATTATAGTGATGCGGCCCTCCACGATCTATTTCCGTTCACATCCTGCGTTAGCCGTTAGCAACAAAACTATAGCGTCGATATTAAATATTATTTCTTATATAACTTATCGGATTCACTATTTCGATTTTGCGAAATATCATTATCATTTAGCCTGGAAGGGACATATTAGACCTAAGTACGCTTTATGGCTTCAATTATCATCTTTTAAGGCTTACAAGAATTAGGCTCCGAAAACCGACTGATGGCCGTAAAACAAAAGTTTCATGCCCGACATCTAGATGAATGGTGAAACAGTACGGTGAGTTTTCTCGAAATTTCATTCCACACCACCATTCTATAAAACCAGCTACTTTGAGCGATCTTTTCGAAAGGATACTTCAGTGTTAATTATATATATTAACAAACCTAATTTGTTAAAAAATGATGGCGACGTGGTTCGCCACCCTTCATGTCCTGATTCCGACGAGGGCGAGAAGCGACTAACGGAGAGTCGTTTAGCTACGATGAATTGTGAGAGGAAGGATGGATGGAAAGATGGATGAGTGTGAAGGAAGCAAGGAAGGTGTGCCGGGATTGTTAGCGGATGGAGTTCTGTGGTCTCTGCCTACCCGTACGGGAAACAGGTGCGACAATATGTATGTATGTATGACACTACATTGAAACTTTCATAAAACAAAGGTTGGTAACGCCCCGTCGTTTGCCCCCCTATCCCATAAATATAGTTGTCTCACAAGAACGGGAAAACTATGTTATTCACAAAACTAAGTTGGTATTCCAAATTTATCAGAACACATATATCACAAGTGACGGGTCGCCGAAAAAATATGATTTGGCGAGATTAGATTCGAAACAGTCGACCCATTTTTTTGACGGCTTTCCACGATCATTCTTCGACTTCATAGCGGGTCTTGTCGAAACTCAATGTATGTGTGCACTATAATTCTAAATCTACGAACAAATATGGACAGTCAACAGTTTTACTTAGCTAAGATCCGCGACAAGCAAAACAATACCTTTTCGGTTGTCCTCCGTAGAGTCTACTAAAAACACTTTTCGGTTGTCTTCCGTAGAGTCTACTATACCTGAAGATGCTTCGTGTTGGGGCGAAACACGTGTCGTTTACAAAATGGAAAAGTGATAATGTGTTTGTTGTTGTGTATAGTGGTTGGTGGGTGGAGAATTGATTTAAGTTTGATTTTTTGGTTTAAAATTGAGTTTTTGGTTTAAGTACCAAATAAATCCACTTAACCCAACAGAAAAACACACATTATTAATTTTCTGTTTTGCTTGTCGCGGATTTTAGCTAAGTAAAAGTTTTGACTGTCCATATAGCGATGTATTTCCGCAAAGTAACGCCTGACTCCATTAATAATCTACGAACAAATATCATCCAATCTATAGCTTTGCGAACTTTTTATAAGTGTTTAATCGGATAGAATCACGATGTAGGTAAGTTATGTCACCTGCATTTATTGATCCGATTTATGACTAGAAAACTAAAATATCAGCTGTAGCTTTATTAACTGTTTTATTATGAAGACAACTAAAAGTACCTTTGTCTTCTTATCTATCCACCTCAACTACAATCCTTATATCGCTTCTTTCATCATTTAATATACCAACAATATGATGTCGTCAGATTAATAATAGAAATACAGTCACATACAGTGAACCTTCATTTACTTCTCTCCACGCACCACCACTCTTCGACGGTCTTTCCGAACCGATACGACATTGGCACCTTCAAAAAACAAGCCTACGCATATCTAAAAGGCCGACAACGCTTCCGGCGTTGATTGCTGTCTATCAGGCGACACGCTTGCTCGTTTGCCCTCCTAAAAAAAACTCGCAGTAATCCGACGAACGTATTGATGTCGGGTTATTGATTTTGTTGGATTATAGAGCATTGCCTAGGACCCTCTGTAGTACAAAATTTTTGAATAAGAGAACCTTGTAATACGACAAATTACAAATCGAAATGCAAAGGATATTGTTTTTATTTATATATTCACGCCTATCTCCGCATGGGTTGGCAGAGACCACAGAGCTCCATCCGTTGCCTTTCATCGCAGTGAAACGGCTCTTCATTGTTCGCTTTTTCGCCCTCGTGAGAATCAGGACGTGACGGGTGGCGAACCACGTCGTCGTCATTTTTCAACATATTGAGTATATTAAATTTGTCTTAGTGAAAAGTATAATTATGTACCAATCAATTTATGAATCATTAAAATATTCATTAATTTATTTCTGTTTTAATATGTTATAGCGCAAGATCCTAAGCTTTGTCCCTTAGTTTTCTCTAAAGTGGAATCTGTCCAATCATGCATTATATTTGTGAAGATTTACCAACTGGGACCCTGTTAATAAATCTTCTCTAATGTAATGCATGATTTGTTTCGTCTGAAGAGCAGTAAAAGTACCTTCCTCTTCTCATCCATCCATCTCAGTTTCCATCTTCATATCATCAATATGCTATAGTCAAGTTAATAATAAAAAAATACTGTCATGTTTATAATGATTGTTATATAGACAGTCAAAAGTTTTACTTAGCTAAGATCCGCGACAAGCAAAACAATAACAGAAAATTAATAATGTGTGTTTTTCCGTTGGGTTTAGTGGATTTATTTGAAACTTAAACCAAAAACTTACCGAAAATCGGCCATCAACTCTCCACCCACCAACCACTATACACAACGCCTGACTCCATTAATAATAATGATTGTTGTTTTCAATATTTAAAATGGTTTATTTGCTTTTTAAGAATATCAAACAATTTTTTGTCACCGATTGGTACCCGAGGAGCTTGAAAAGGAGACGTGGAAGACAATATAAAACGAAAGACGAAATAAAAGAAATAGCAGGAACATTGTGGATTAGCAGAACCAGGGATAAGAGTCAATGAAAAATGTAGGGAGAGGCCTTTGTTATTAGACAAACAGATAACAAGGATGACGACGTATAACATTATTTTAGTATATTATGTATTTATCGGAATAAAGAAAAATTATATTATATTATAATATCAAACAATTAAAACATAAGCGAATTATTTTAACAGCAAAAACTGTTAGGAGAGTTTCATAAAATATTATTAGCTTAAAATAATTACATACAATGCTTTTTTCAAGTTATTTCTGAATATTTATTATTTCTAAACAATTTTATTTATTTTTGAAATCATTTAACGTCTAAAACCTAATAACCAATGGATTAAAATAAGTTATATATAAACTATTATATCAATCAATATCAATATCAGCCCGCGGCAGTTCACTGCTGGACATAGACCTCACTCAAGGCGCATCACCTAGCCCGATCTTCGGCTACACGCATCCAGTCTCTGCCAGCCGCCTTGCGCAGATCGTCTATTATATATTATACTAACTATTATATATTAGGTTAAAATAAAAAAAAAATATGAAATATTATTACCCGAGAAAGAATAGAAAAATAAAATGAAAGGTAACCTTAATTTATAAACAGAATTAGCAACCGTCGGGTTTGTTCGATTAATGAAGCACACGGTAATTGAAGCGGTAATTTAGTAAAAGCTTTGCTAAGCCAGTCCGTTGTTTTTATGACTGTGATTGATTGGATTCGTTAGCCAGGATCCAATTAAGATGACCCGATAAATTAAGGCACTCCGTCTTAATGGACGTGTGACAACGACAGGATGGTAAATACTGGTTGGTTCTTTTGTTACGAAAAACGTAACTTTATTGATCGAAATAAAAAAAATATCTACTAGCTTCTGTCGATAAATCTATTCGGAAATATCGATGAACGAAGCTTTTTAACGTAGTTTCAATAGATACTTGGAAATAAGACTCGAGAAAAACGCACCTTTACTATTTTTAAACTTTTAATTTTGTTCTAATTATTAATGGAGTCAGGCGTTAATTTGCGGAAATCCAATTTTCCATCCATTGCGAAAAATCATTTTCGGTTGTCTTCCGTAGAGTCTACTATACGTGAAGATGCCTCGTGTTGGGGCGAAACACGTGTCGTTTACAAGATGGAAAAGTGGTAATGTGTTTGGTGATGTGTATAGTGGTTGGTGAGTGGAGAGTTAATGGACGATTTTTGGTAAGTTTTTGGTTTAAGTTCCAAATAAATCCACTTCGTCCAGCACAAAAAACACACATTATTAATTTTCTGTTATTGTTTTGTTTGTCGCGGATCTTAGCTAAGTAAGACTTGACTGTCCACATTTTGTTCTAATACTACTTAAGAATTTTCATCCCCACTATCTGAATCAATGGCGATACAGTACGGTGAGTTTTTCCAGAAACTTCTTTCTACACACCACTACCCTATGGAACCAGCTGCCTCCAGCAGTATTTCCGAACCGATACGACATTGGCACCTTAAAAAAACAAGCCAAAAATTTCTTACAGGCCAGTAACGCTTCAGAATAGCCTGTGCCACTGCGGATGTCTGTGGGCGGTGTTGATTGCTTTTCATTGGTGACACATCTGCTCGTTTACCTTCCAATCCCATAAAAAATTACTTCGCGATACAACAACCCATAGTGTGTCCTTTGCCTCAGATACGAGGACGCGCTATTGGTCATGTCGTTGGGCTGCTTCTCGCCAATTGCAAGCTCGCTCAGGTCAACAATCACTGGGTCGCTACATCAGTACCAGTCGTCCGATCCGATGACCGAACGGATGTCGTCCATATGGTATTGTGACGTACAACCCTTTTCGCGGCTCGATCCTTTCCAGACTTCTTCCTTCCTTTCCTAATAATATATATATATATTTTTTTTTGATATACAAAGACTCCTTTTAGCTTTTTGTTAACCACTCCAACTATGCTAATGATGCGTGAATAAAAAAATATTTCATATTTAATTTATTTTTATTTTTCATTTAAAAGGGTGCCCAATGACGAGGTTCTCCGACAAGTCAAGCAAAAACGTGAACTTTTGCAGACCGTCAAAGGTAGAAAAGTCGCTTACCTGGGTCGTATCATGAGACATGACAGGTACAAATTGCTGCAACTGATCATGATGGAAAAATCGCGGGCAAAAGATAAGTTGGTCGAAAATGAAATTGTTGGCTACGTAATATCAGAGAGTGGACCGGGATAGCGAGTTTTCCAGAACTGCAGCACTTCGCGAAGGAGGAGGAAAGTTGTGCTGAATTGGCTGCCAACCTTCACAAGTCGGAGAGGCAGTCTTAGAAGAAAAAGTTTTCATTTATTTTTTCTTAATGTACATTTTTGGTACAACGGCGGACTTAGTGCCGGAACATGGAACATGCCGGACTCTGCCACTTTTGGGTTGATGAAAAAGGTAAAGGAAGTACAAAGACTATATAACTAAATACATACTATATGTAGATATATCTATATGTAATATATACTACATATCAAATACACAGATAAATATATATACTAATAGATATTGTAGATGAGCAAGTGAGTAACCTCATGATCACACAACTGCCTTTAAACATACTAAGGGCAAATGCGTTACCTACTTTGGGATAAGGATGTGACTGAGAGAAGAAAGGAACTTATGAATTGGGCTTACGAAAAACGAAAAAATGCTACCACTTGATGCCGATATTTTATAAGGGTACTTACTTCTCTTATTAAAATTGTTCTAGTGACATATTAAATTTTCTTACAATAATAATTTAAATTAATGCGGAAAATATTACCGCGTTACCTATGGCGCTACATTTATTATTCGAATGGAAAAGTATGATGGTACTTAGCGGATATTGCTTTACTCTGTTCTTGTTTATTTTGTAATGAACACAAATTTAAAACAATTTGTGAATAAATATTTAGGTCCGCAATGAAATACTGAAGACATTTTTAAAATATAACTATGTTTTTTATTTCTTTGTTCGCTTAATTTTTTAAATTTTTAGTGGTAAAAGAAATATGTTATAGAACACATAAAAAAATAATATATAATGTTAAAAAATCTCTTCTATTTTTTTTGGCATAGAAAAGTAAAGTAGCAAGTGTCACCTGATGGAAAACAATCAACACCGCACATAAGCATCCGCAATACCATAGGCATTTCAAAAGCGTTGCAGGACTTTAAAAAATCAGGACTTTAATACTTTTTTAACTTACTTTTTTAATAACATGTTATATATTAATATTATAAGAATTAATATTATAAGAATTAATATATGTATATCTAAACAGTTAATTATTCTTATACAAGTATCAAAATTTCAAGTACCAAAATTTCAAATTGCCAAATTTCACACAAGAACATTATAAAGCTTCATTTGAATTTTCTTGAAAGCGTAATGGAATCCCTCACTTCCTTCCGCTTGGAGAGCTTCTCTCAAGGATTTAGGAGTGGTAATGACTAATTTACATTACACTGAGCCAACTGAAGCATAAACTGACTCGTGTTTGTGGATATTATCTTGTTTATAATTATTTGTTAATAAAATATTATTTATGATTAATGGAGTCAGGCGTTCATTCTAATTATGATAATAGAGTCAATCGTTACTTTGTTTGAAACTCATTTTTTATAGGCAAACGATCAAGCAGGTCCTTCTGCATTGCCTATGGCGCTGCAGATTTATACATGTGGAACCAACCTTCCTTAGGGGTATCTCTTAACCTTGAGACAATCAGCCTACACATCCATTAAAGGCCGACAACGCTTCAATTAACATGCCTGTTCGTTTGCTTTCCTATGCCATAAATCAATCACCATCAAGCATAGATATCTGCGACACTAAAGGGCAGTATAGATACATATGTATATTGTCTGTTAAGAGTTAAAAAGAATTAAATATGGAGAAAAGAATGAAGTAGAGAAAACGGAAAGATATTGGGCCACCTATTGTACGAAATGTAGCGCGGTAAAATACATAATTACACTTGACGGCAATATTGTCGTATTTCCACTGACGAGTCATATTTTTCTTTACGAAGCAATAAGATAGGTTTTAAATGATTTTTTAAGGGAAAACTTCTGTAGCCACGTTACACGATTCTGGATAGGGAAAAAATTTATGGGTTCGTGTCAGCAACATGCTAATGCTTAAGGTATATCTATAGCTATGAGTATACTTTAAATACAGTTCATGCGTGTACAGTTGCCTACGTACACGCATCACGTCAGTTATATGTGTGTGCGTTGGACGCTTTATGAATGGACAAAGTTTTGTGACTCGTGTCAGCAACACGCTGTAGTAATAGGAGCATTTAATATTACAATTAGTTTGAAGATTATTAATGGAGTCAGGCGTTACTTTGCGGAAATCCATCACTATATGGACAGTCAAAAGTTTTACTTAGCTAAGATCCGCGACAAGCAAAACAATAACAGAAAATTAATAATGTGTGTTTTTCCGTTGGGTTTAGTGGATTTATTTGGAACTTAAACCAAAAACTGTGTGAAAAGTGACTTTTCGGTTTTCTTCCGTAGAGTCTACTATACCTGAAGATGCCTCGTGTTGGGGCGAAACACGTGTCGTGTACAAGATGGAAAAGTGATAGTGTGTGTTTGGTGTTGTGTATAGTGGTTGGTGGGTGGAGAGTTGATGGCCGATTTTCGGTAAGTTTTTGGTTTAAGTTCCAAATAAATCCACTAAACCCAACGGAAAAACACACATTATTAATTTTCTGTTATTGTTTTTCTTGTCGCGGATCTTAGCTAAGTAAAACTTTTGACTGTCCATATAATTAGTTTGAAATTTCGAAATACAGTTTTAACTCTTCACTTTTGACGGCAGTCCTCATGACTGCCTCCGATTTTTGTTTGCTTTGTAAATAAGGTTTGTGAAAGTCATCCGTTGTCTTTCACAAAGTCTACTATAGCTTATACCTTATAAATTTTTAGGTGAAACACGTCACATATTTATCATAAAAAAAAATATTACACTTTAAAAAATCCTGACGCAAATATGTTGCGCCAGGATTTTTTATTGTTATATATTTTTTTTCGCGCCGAAATACATATGACAAATTGTGTTTTATTTTACTATCCGCAGTTGTTGCTGATGTAATTAGAAGATCTTATTTTTAATCCATTTTCTTCTGTTTAATTAATGTTTTAGCGCGAAAAACTTAAAAAAAAACACACAGTCACAGTTTATTTGCAAGTTTTATATTCGTATTAAGTCCAACTAAAATATCCAGGTGTGAAAATGGCCGCGCCCAAATCGTTTTATGATAATGGTAATTGAGCAGTTTGTTTTTATGGCTTCCATGGTACATGGAATGCGTAATTATCTGCTCATTTTCTTTTTATATCTATATTAAAATTGTTTTATGTCAATTTTATTTGTAATTCTGTTTCCATATGAGAATCTAAAACCGGTTTATTTGTTCGGTGACATGCCTCGTGTTGGAGCGAAACACGTGTCGTTTACAAATTGGAAAAGTGGTAGTGTGTGTTTGGTGTTGTGTATAATGGTTGGTGGGTGGAGAATTGATAGTCGATTTTCGGTAAGTTATTGGTTCAAGTTCCAAATAAATCCACTTCATCCAGCAGGAAAACACACATTATTAATTTTCTGTTATTGTTTGCTTGTCGCGGATCTTAGCTAAGTAAAACTTTTGACTGTCTACATAAAACCGGTTCGATTTTTTATGGGATTGAAGAGCAAAGGAGCAAGCGCCTGATAGAAAGCAATCAACGCTGCCTATAGAAATCCACAACACCATAAGTTAACGGGAGCGTTGCCGACGTTTAAGGTATGTAGGTTTTTTCTTTGGGATAAGAAGGCAAACGAGCAGGCGTGTCATCTGATGGAAAGCAAGCAACGCCAACAATAATCTATTGAAATAGATATTGCCTATGCGTTGCCGGCTTTTGATAAATGTTATATGAAGGACGTAATAGCAATAGAAAAAGAAGAAATAAAAATGTCAATATCTGTGTAGAAATTAAACTAGAAGAGTATTTTGTTCTTTTGCGTTTGTTCATAGGATTCAGAAACTAAAAGCACACGCAATAGACGATTCAGTTAATACCGGTTCGATGTACAGATAAAAAGCCTCCGTCCCACCTCTTGATCAAAAACCTATTCGAACACCAGTCACGAGCCGAGACAAAGCTTCCATCTCCTCGCTATTTTAATCAAAGCGGTAGCTGCGCTGCAGGCGGAATCGATTTGAAATTAAATTCCTCGGAAAAGATCGTGGATTTAATCCCGTTTTGTGAAGTTGGTATCACTCGGCGCACACTTGCTCGTTCTAAAACCTTCGATTAGTATTTCATTATTTTCTATGAGATAGGAGGGCAAACGAGCAAGCGTGCCGCCTGATAGAAAGCAATCAACGCCGCCCATGGACAACCGCGACACCGCAGGAGTCACGGAAGCATTACCAGCCTTTTAGGTAGGGTGTAAACTTGTTTTTTGTAGGTACCTATGTCGTATCGGTCCTAAAAGATCGCAGTAAGTTGAACCTTAAGTTTTTGTACAATCATAACCCTTATTTCAGTATCTACGTCCTATAACGTGCCTGCTGTACTGCTTAGGGCGACACCCGGGATCTTTAGGGGGTATCAATAAATAATATTCTTCAAAACGATATCAATTTTTTCTTGCGTTTCATTGTACATTTATATAATATCATACTTTGTTAACACTTTACATTTTATATCTCAATATATATATTATAATTTCAATGTTTTGTGCCGGACGGGTGACATGCCTATCCAAGAGACGTCAGTTGAACTAATTCATTTTGTTTTATAACAGTTTCTCTTTCATTATAAATTTGAATATTACGAATGTAAACAAAGTAATATAGTATAAAAGTTTTTAATGCATTAGTGATACATTTATCAAAGTATCACTATAGTACTAATGACACAAATCATATCTTAAAGGCAGCCAAAGCATCTGTGACGCCTCTGGTTTTGCAGATGTCTCGACTCAAAGGCCGACAAGCAAGGAACTAAAAAATAAAGTCCAGCACTGCTTCTACAATGCCTATGGTTTTGCAGATGACTATTGGCGCCGTTGATTGCTTTCACAGCAACACACTTACTCGTTTGCCTTCTAAGACAAATAAAGTTTTTTATCATCATCATCAGCAGCCTGCGGCAGTCCACTGCTGGACATAGGCCTCCCCCATGGAGCGCCACCTAGCCCGATCTTCGGCTACACGCATCCAGTTTCTGCCAGCCGCCCTGCGCAGATCGTCGCACCATCTAGCCGGGGGGCGTCCCACACTACGTTTACCGAGACGCGGTCTCCACTCCAGCACTCGTCTGCTCCAACGATCGTCGGATCTCCGACAGACGTGACCAGCCCATTGCCACTTAAGTTTGCTAATTCGAAAGGCTATGTCGGTGACTTTAGTTCTCTGGCGGATTTGTTCATTCCGAAACATATCTACCAGAGAAACTCCGAGCATAGCTCTCTCCATAGCTCTCTGAGCGACTCTGAGCTTATGAAGTTTTTTATACTAGATCCAATAATAGGCGTATTTAGTGCGCTTGAGAACTTTTTAGTGGATTTCTATTGACAATTTCCTAATTGTAAGCGGACAACTTCCATTTTAATTAACCACAATGGTTTTTTAAATCAGTGATTTTTGTTTGATTTTGTATTGTAAAATAAATTTAAATACAATATTATTATTATTTTATGTACGATTGTTGAAAAGACTGATTAAGGTAATGTTTTGAATGTTATTCTCTTTATATTTCTATGTTATTTATAAAATACAATAATTTAAAAAAATAAAATACAATATGTATGCTTTTGTGTTGTTAATTACACAAAAATGTTATTAATTACACAAAGTATTTGAGCGAAATACGTAGAAGAAAGTCTGAAAAGTGAGTTTAATAAAACACTTGATGAGATAAAACGGTTTAATCTCAAAAAGAGCGAACACACTCCAGTGAATACACTTCCGTCTATTTGCATTTCGCTGAAGGTGATCGCTGCGGGCATTTGCACTGACAATTACTTGAGAACGAAACGAATAAAAAGCATAGAATTCCCAAGCTTTCATTTCTTCACAAAATTAATTTTATATTTTACAAGTTTACGTAATATGAAAATGAAAACTAATAAATGTAGACTTACAAAACGAAAGGAGAGTATAAAAAATAAATATAGAGACACACGAGCCCGTATCAGAATCTTTATAAGGTGGTTCCATTCTTAGGATCAGCAGAAAATTCTCTGTAAGATCGTGGGCAGAAACAGAAGGGAGGATGGGTCATGGAGGATCCGAAAAAACGCTGAGATAGAGCTGGTGCACTAGCCAAAGATTATGGGCGAGATTAAGGCACATCGACTTCGTTGGCTCGGTCACCTTGAGCAAATGGGCGAGGATCGGAGTGTGAAGAGGTCGAAGGCCAGTTGGTCGACCCAACTATCACTGGGTAGATCAGGTGAATGCAATTAGCAAGAATTAGCGCAGGGCAGGGAAAGATGGAGGAGTCTCGTTTTGGAGGAAAAGATCCGCTTCGGGTCACTGAGCCAGAGGAATAAGTATTCTTAGGATAGACGTGGATTGATCTGACGAGAAGAATAAGGACAACCCTTCAGATATATGTGTAGACTATACTTGTTGACTTTACAATAATCGATTGAAATATGATTCTAAATAAATGAAGGATATTTCAATTAATTTTTATGAAAACAGACACCTCATCGAACACGTGATGCGTATGCGTGATTGGGAAAGATTTTAACTATCACTACATTTATCTTCCGATACTGTAATGGCGGCCCGTCTTCTATCTGTCGGATATCGTGCACTGGTGCCTGGAGTTTCATCAAAGTGTGAACACGTCAAGAGACATTACAAATACGAATATAAGAAATAATGATGAGCTTTTTGGATATTGATGAGTGTTGATTATAAACTTAAATATGTAACTGTAATCCTTGTTTAATAGTCGATTATTTGAGGCCAACATATCCGAGGAGAAGTCCTTATAGAGACAAATATTGTTTCTTAGAAGCCATAGAAATATATAGTACAAGAACAAGTAATTACCTAGTACACTTATTTTGATATGAAATGCCTGAAGAAGTCCAAAGGCGTATTTTTAAATATGAAAGTCTTAATGAAATAAAAAAACACTAAATCTATTTATAAAGAAAAAAAAGTGACTCATCGGTTCATAAATAATATTTGTTAGGCTTTTCTGGCGTAGCAATAATGAAGTAGTTTTTCAGTGTACTGTTACAATCGATAAAAAAGTTTAAAAGCAAAATAAGATATGACAAAGGACAATTTAAAGCGATTTTTTTGGGAATGACAGTAAGATAGTAACTGAGTTAGAGTGGCTCAAAACAATTACTCACAATATCCAAAGAAATAACCTTTAGATCATAATCATGATACAAAATATAATCGTAACGATTGTGAGTTTAAGACTGACATTAAACATTTTAACAACCCTTTAAGCAGTTTGCCCGTACAGTGCACGTACACTAAATCGGCCTCATCTGGTTTTCCCGTACGGCGTACGGGCAAAATGCTTAAAGGGTTAATAATTAAAAGTGAAAAAACATAAAATAAATTACTAATGGAGTCAGGCGTTACTTTGCGGAAATCCATCACTATATGGCCAGTCACCGACACCGACCCGACCGACCTATATGGACAGACACCGAAAAGTCTTTTCGGTTGTCTTCCGTAGAGTCTACTATACCTGAAGATGCCTCGTGTTGGGGCGAAACACGTGTCGTTTACAAGATGGAAAAGTGATAGTGTGTGTTTGGCGTTGTGTATAGTGGTTGGTGGGTGGAGAGTTTTTGGTTTAAGTTCCAAATAAATCCACTAAACCCAACGGAAAAACACACATTATTAATTTTCTGTTATTGTTTTGCTTGTCGCGGATCTTAGCTAAGTAAAACTTTTGACTGACCATATATAAAAAAAATTCTCAATATTCTTATTCTATTAAGTATGGTACTTAATTATATGCAATAAAAAATATGCCTTTTTGGAAGCATTTCTGGTAAAATAATTGACCGTTTAAAGGGTAAAGCACCGAGAACCTAGTTACAGAGTTTGTGTTATAATTCTTCTAATATACTCCAGGTTTCCTTTAAAAAAAAAATAGGCGATTCATTTCAAAGTATTTGTACAGAAACTTTTTTAACTTCCGGTGATTTTGTTTAAAGTTACTTTTGCTAATGAGTTTCTTTCCTTCAATCAAACTTTTCTCATTTGCTATAGCTCGTTTTTTTTCTTTCGCTCACATTTTGATGAATTGCGTAACATACTTCTATATTTCAAATATTACCATCATTTCGGTAAATCTGTGTTTAGAGAATCAAAAGAACTAGATAAAGAATAACATCGTGAGTTCACCATCTTCTATTACAGTGTAACATCGTGAGTCCATCTTCTATCTTCTATTACAATGTAACATCGTGAGTTCAGCTACTATCTTCTGTTACAGTGTAAGATCGTGAGTTCATCTTCTATCTTCCGTTATAGGTTATAGACCCATAGACTTCCGCAGCGCCATAGGCAGTGCGGAAGTGTTGACGAATTTTAAGGAAAGCGTCATTATGGCAGTGGGAATGGGAGGGGATAGAAGGAGGGGGGAGGGTGTTCGGCCTCCGGAACTCGGCCGCTCACCGTACGAAGCGCGGTAGGTAAGCTACCACTCAGACGCCAGTTATCTACGGGAGTGTGGTACCTCCCGGGCGAACTGGCACATTCATGCTACAGACAAATATTATGCCATTCTTGACAAAGTATTCGTCTGCAGCGTGGCTCTATGACTATTAGTTAATCTTTATTACAATGTTACATCGTGAGTTCATCTACTATCTTCTGTTACAGTGTAACATAGTGATTTAATCTTCTATCTTATGTTACAGTGTAACATCGTGAGTTCATCTACTATCTTCTATTATCCATAAAGGTTATAATTGTTAAAAAAAATAGTGCTTTTACTCAAAATATACCTAAATATTATTTTTATTCGTGTAAGAATGTTTTTTTCTTGTAATATTACTAGAATTCTTTCCAACTAAGCTAAAGCCTAAAAAATCCGCCTTAGAGAAACGTGGCTGTAAAAGAGAGATGATGTAAACTGTATTTATTAGCAACAGCATTCATACAGATATAAAGGCTACATAAATACAGTTCTGGCAAACATTTCTCGCATTGCGTACGAATAAATCGTTTCCCGGAAACACAAGAACATTATATATATCTTCATTTGAATTTTCTTGAAAGCGTAATGGAATACCTCGCTTCCTTACACTTGAAGGGCCGCTGTCTTGAAGGATTTAGTGAAGGTAATGACTTATTTATATTACAATGCAGTAACCAAAATATTTACTGCTGTTCTGGCCACTTAATAGTCATTTCTTTTTATTTATCGCATAAATTTAACTGGTTTATAAATAAGATTGTGTCATTATGTTACATTATATATTTCATTTGACATTAAATAAAATATATTCAGCTTCAGTCAGTGTTAAATAAATACCAACTATAATTTAAAATATACAGGTTCCTTTCAATTAAAGTTTTCTAAAGAGCTTCTATCCTTTTACTATAGATATGAAATAAGGGGATATAAGCTTTACAGATTATACTCGTATTTGTAAAATGAAAAGGGAAGATTGATAACTTTTCATCTCTCACAACAATCTTAAGATATTATCTTAAGATTAGTAACCATCAGATGTCTTGCTTACTTGTTTCTCTACCTTATTCACATGAATATTTAATTTTCGGTTAATTTAATAAAATAATAAATACGTATAATATAAATAATAAATATATAAGTAATATATAACCTTGATTAAGAAGATATAATACAAGTTATATTGTAACTTCTAATTTAAATCAAATTTTATATATATGTATATTGTAATTAATTGTTAAAATCAATTTAAATTGATAGATACACTGCATAGTCTTCTGTCTGACTTTTAGATAGATATGTATTTTTATTGTACACCAAAAACATAGTTAAACAATTTTTGTACGATTGTAATATTTATGTACAAATGGCGGTCTTATCGTTAATAGTTTCTTCCAGACAACCGTTAAAAAGACACAATGTTAAAAAGATAATTTGATGTAAGTTAGTAGTACATTATCGTTATGATGAAAAAATATTTATATACAAAGATAATAGCCATAAGCAAATATATAAGTACATACATACATACACACACACATACATATACATATTTTTGACAAGCTTTTTGAAAATTGGGAGAGACTTCGCTTGTCTCACCTCCAACGGCAACAAGTTCCATAGCCGAGCAGACACAGAAATATTCTATTAGTTTTAGATTATGCTCGTATAACAATTTGTGTGTATCAGAAGTTCTAATCAAAACTTGTAATACGTCCTGTCAAATGGCTGCTTGAATAATGGGAACACATTCTGTGGAGAATAAACGTGAATATTGAACTATATACACTCTGATCATTATTATAAATCTTTACATATTGTTATATTTTTATGTTATGTTAATTATAAGCAATATAATTAGCAACAAGATCATAAAACATAAGTATGACTGTAACCACATAACGGTATTTTATTATCTATAATTTTAATGTGTTTGAAGATAATTTAACAGATTAAACAGTGGTACAAAACTATTGGCCAGCAGTGTATGTATATATTTATTATTATTATTATTATTATATATTCACGCCTATCCCCCGTAGGGGTTGGCAGACACCACAGAGCTCCATCCGCTACCGTGCATCGCAGTGAAATGGTTCTCCATTGGTCGCTTCTCGCCCTCGTGAGAATCAAGACGTGACAGGTGGCGAACCACGTCGCCGTCATTTTTCAACAAATTAGGTGTATTAAATTCGTTTTTAGTGATTCCCACGAGCCGCAAGGGAGGATGGAGGTCAGCCCCAGCCGAGCTCTGCATGCTGAGGTAAGGCACCATAGTACCCAGGGAGCCCGATCTCGGGACGGTCAGCACGCTTGCGACTAAGCTCGCCCTTAGCCACGCATTCGTTGGCACGGCAGACGGTGGATTGGCGGAGAGGAAGGGAAAGGATAGAGAAGAAAGGAAATGGCAGGAAAGGAAATGCGGATTGGGGAGTTTACCAGACTCGAAATGAATATTTATAAATCCATACATATATTTATTCCGATGCGGGAATCGAACCCGCGACCATTGACTCCGCGGGCGGAGGGCCCCGACACTGAGCCAATCGGTCGTCTTTATGTATATATTTATTGATGAAAAAACAATTTATCATTCACTGATAGTTGCATTTAAAAATCTGTATACGGTACACTTTACATTGCGATTAAAGAGGGCAGAATTGTATCTTGACATGTCAATTATGTTATAGCACCAGTAGAGCCACGCTGCACTTGAATACTATGTCAAAAATGGCATAATATTTGTCTGTGCCGCGCTTCGTACGGTGAGCGGCTGAGTTCCGGAGGCCCAATCCCTCCCCTCCCCTTCCTCCTCTTTTCCCCTTTCTCCTCCTACCATAATGACACTTTCCTTAAAGGTCGGCAACGCTTCCGCACTGCCTATGGCACTGCGGATGTCTATGGGCGGCGTTGATTGCTTTCCATCAGGCGACACGCCTGCTCGTTTGCCTTGCTATCCCATAAAAAGAAATATCTTAATACGGAAATCGAACCCACGACCACTGAGACAATTATTAACGCTAAACAATACAAATAAAACTAGCATCTTAAAAAGGTTGCATAACATCTCTACCTATTTAGGCATTTTATTCTTGCGGAATGTAAAAATGGGATCTTGAAACAAAGAAACAAGGGATCGTTCCATCAAAATGTAAATTGTTGCGTCAAAACACATAACCGCAAATTAGAAAAGTTTGATTAAAGGTACTACGACGGCACAGGAATTAATTAACACACGCGGAGTGCGCATACGAAATTTTCTCTAAAGGGATTAAAGGGTTGTACGAAATTACCGTTTACTAAGTTTACAATATTGACGCAGTGTTTTACATATTGTTTGAATGTGTTTAGTAAACAATCGCCTTCGTTTATTTGTAGTGATGTTTTACGACGAAACTATTTCAATTAAAGTTCTAAGTTTGAAATCGAAATTCTTTATTATTTCAGCGTAAGAACGTTTCAAACGCTTCTACTATTGTTTCTTAATAAGATTCATAAAGTTTTTCCATGATCCCCGGTTAAAACAAAAGAAGGAACTAAATGTTTTAGTGGGTGTTTGTATTTTGATATAACCTATTATGTTAAATATAAGCTATTATGCATTTATAAAGGATATCTCTCTGATTCAAATGTGTTGACTAATTTGAGAAAATATTTTTTTTCTAATTCCTCATTTTTGTTCAAACTCTTTTCTAGTTCTGGCCTCCTCTGTAATTTTTTAATTTGTTCAGTTTCTTGGCTTCTCACGTAATGTCAGCATTTCTTATTTGTTTAAACTTTCCTCTATGCAGTTATTTTTTTTTTTGATCTTCCTCTAACTAGCGTGCCGGCCGATCCGGGATCGGGCTCTCCCAGGTACTATAGTGCCTTACCTCAGCATGCGGGGCTCTGCTTGGACTGATCTTCATCTTTTCCTGCGGCTCGTGGGGTTCATTATGACGACCTAATTTGTTAAAAAATGACGGCGTCGTGGTTCACCACCCGTCACGTCGTGATTCCCACGAGGGTGAAAAGCGACCCACGGAGAACCGTTTCGCTGCGATGAATGTGGGGGGAAGAATGGATGGAAAGATGTATGAGTGTGGAATGTGTATGTTGCTTTTATTGGATACTAAAAGGGATGACTTCAGCTCGACTCAAAACATTACTATAATAACATAAGATAAGCATTTTGTATTAGGTACTAACATTCAATAAGTCTTGTTACTTGAATAAACAATTTTATTATCATTTTTGTCATAATAATAAGAATTTAATAGAAGAATGTATGCTATCGAAAAAGTTAACGCTCAATCGAATTCTGATGTTATTCGATTTTATTCGATATTTATACGTAATTGATACAAGTCAACCAACCGCAAAGCATACGGGACGGTATACTGAGCAATTCCGATGTCGTTCGGTCCATAAAACTCAATTAAAATATTTAAAAGCTGATGATAGCGGAAAAAGGAAAATGTTACATTATTAAACAAAAAAAAAACCAATCGTTTTGGACCGCAAATGCATTCGTATCAAAGGACTATTATTATATTAAAGTTATTGGATTGAATTTTATACAAATAGGATAGACCATCCATGTCAGGAACAACGTAGTAAGTCAAAAAAAAGTATTACTCAGCTAAAATCCGCGACAAGCAAAACAATAACAGAAAATTAATAATGTGTGTTTTTCTGCTGAAGTGGATTTATTTGGAACTTAAACCAAAAACTTACCGAAAATCGAAATCAACCGAAAAGATTTCGGTTGTCTTCCGTAGAGTCTATTATACCTGAAGATGCCTCGTGTTGGGGCGAAACATGTGGACAATTGTTAGTGTGTGTTTGGTGTTGTGTATAGTGGTTGGTCGGTGGAGAATTGATGGCCGATTTTCGGTAAGTTTTTGGTTTAAGTTCCAAATAAATCCACTTCATCCAGAAGAAAAACACACATTATTAATTTTCTGTTATTATTTTGCTTGTCGCGGATCTTAGCCAAGTAAAACTTTTGACTGTCCACATAGTGATGGATTTCCGCAAAGTAACGCCTGACTCCATTAATAACAACGTACTAAGCAAATTGTATTAAGTGTCATGTATTTATAGCTCCAATTTACTAGTTGTACGTATTCAGTAGCATTATCGTCCACTTTGTCCGTGTTCTACACTTCATCACTCGTCTTCTTTAATAGTTGTCTAATCTCTGACAAATGGAACCAGCTCATAACCACTTCAGATTTCTAACTCGAATTGCGCTTTTCTTCATTTCGGAACATATCTCGTTCAACGGTTGCTTTTACAATTTATCGTCATGGGTTCTTCCTATGTACCATTATGTATGTATTTTTTTCTACAAAAGTTTATAAGATTTCTTGTAAAAAGATTTGCGAAAACTCTTAAAATGAATACCGAAAGACACCCCACATATTGTTTACAATAATGGCACGAATTTCTCCAGTTGCGCTACTCTTTACCTCCGTGGGATTTGGCTGATGGCAGATAACCCCCCCAATCCGCATTTCCGTTCCTGCTCTTTCTTTTCTTCACTATTCACCTTTCCCTTCCTCTCCGCCAATCCACGGTCTGCCGTGCCAAAGGATGCGTGGCTTAGTCGCAAAGCGTGCCGACCGTCCCGGGATCAGGCTCCCCGGGTACTATGGTGCCTTATCTCAGCATGGAGGGCTCGTGGGATTCACTAAGACGAATTTAATATACCTAATTTGTTGAAAAATGAGGGCGACGTGGTTCGCCACACGTCACGTCCTGATTCTCTCGAGGGCGAGAAGCGACCAATGGTGAGCCGTTTTGCTGCGATGAATGGTAGAGGTTGGAGCTCTGTGGTCTCTGCCAACCCCTGCGGGGGATAGGCCTGAATATATAAACAAATAACAAAATAAAAAAAAGATAACTATTTATTATACTTGCTGAGTGGAAGTTATAACTGAATCATGGCCCGTTTTAACTCTGCAGTACGCACACTGTATTTTTTATGTGTTTAAAATAGTTTGTTTTAAATTTAATAATGAATATATCTTTAGGAATTTTGTTTTATATTTATTTTTATTTTATTGTGTGACTGCGGAGGAAATAAATCTGTCTCTCTGAATAAATAGTTTACATGTCATTAACAAATAAAGAAGAACTTGTATCTATTTATAAAAATACTATGTGCTCTGTGATGATGTTTCTTTCAGTTCTATTAAATTATTTTTCTCTCCATCATTTAGATCCTTACCCTAAGATAAGCAATGCGTCTTCAGTGCCCTTGGTCGGATATGTCCATGAGAGGCGGCGTACAAATAAATTAGATGACCCGTTTGCTCATTTTCATATTTCTTTAATAAAGAAAAAAGATGCCTTACTTGCTGCTTACGGCCACACACGGGATCTTTAGGGGGTTTTATCTTCGATGTAATCGAAATTCATCTATTATTCCAATTAATTTATTCATTAGAATAATAGATGAATTTCGTCTAAGTCTAATTAATTTATTTCTATATTCATTGCACATTTATATCTTATTCATACTTTTCACTTTACATTTTATATCTTAACTAGCCTTTGCCCGCGGTTTCTCTCGCGTGGAATTTGGTCTGCCACATTAAGTTTCGTGACAGATCATTTTAAATAAATATATATATTTTTTTACTTAATTTATGGTTCACCATTTTGGTCATAGTAGCTTTCACATAAAATGTAGATATATGCTATCGTGGACTTTTATTTAGAACTATTCAAGACAAACAATCCTACGGTACATCATCTTTGTGTAACTCCAATGGTTTAGGCAGCGTACGTCAAGATAGCTCTCAGAGGCCAGATTTTCCGACTTGATTGACATGTATCGTTATATTACGACCAAAAAATTACATAAAATCATTACAAATTGTAGCGTATATATTATTCCGATTTATAACCTATATTACTGTAAAGTTTCATCCAAATCCGTCCAGTAGTTTTTTCTTAAAAGAGTAACAAACATACATAATAACAAACTTTCGCATTTATAATATTAGTAGGATATATATAATTTGAATTTCTTATGCCGGACAGGTGACATGTCTATCGAAAGACGTCAGACGAACTAATCTTTTTGTTTTTATATAAAATAATTCATTTATTTTTTATTTTAAAATTAAGAATTCAAAAAGAAGTAATATAATATAAAAGGTTTTAATATATTCAAATAAAATGTTTTATTACATTAGTGATACATTTATCAATGTATCACTACAGTAGAAACAAAAAAAATCCGTATTAAATATAGTAGGACCCCGAAAAATTAAATAACGTAGGTACAGAAATTCCTTTGTTGGGTTTCACAAAATAATTTGTATTACGGAATGTAATAAAGAACAAATTCCACACATATTTTTCGTAGTTTTTTCATTATAAACGAGCAGCAAAAAAAAATATAATTTTTTTTTAAATTGTAATATGATTAATGCATCACTAGACAGTAGAAATATAATAATGTGTGTTTTTTACTGGATGACAGTGGATTTACGGGGAACTTAAACTAAATCTTACCGACAAAATGGCCGTCAGCAACTCTTCACCTCTTAACCACTATCAACAACATAAACACTTAACACACCACCACTCTTCCATAATGTACACGAAACGTGTTTCGCCTCAACACGAGGCATCATCAGGTATAGTAGACTCTACGGAAGACACGATTTAATTGTTGTGTCTTCCGGTAAAAGAAAACATATTTATTTTTAAATTTATGTTTGCTTGTCGTGGTTTGTTAGCTAAGTAAAAGTTTTGACTGTCCACATGAGATGCAATATATTTTTTTTCACAAGTGAAAAAGAATTAATTGATGCTTCACTATGGTGTTTTGCCGAAATTTTTTTGCACACACCATTGCTTCAAAATTTTAAAACATTCAAAACTTAGTTTTTCATTCTTTCTCAGATTGCTTTTGGAATACCTATAAATCTTTGGACGGCATGTGTTGCTTTCCATTAGGTGACACGTTTGCTCGTTTGCCTTCTTATCTTACAAAAAATATTAAATATTGATTCAAGTTATAAGGAGCGTAATTTAATATTCTATATCTATAGAATATACATTTCTATGTCAATCTATTAACATAAAAAGATCACTTTCTGGAAAAGCAATAATTCTTAGTATTTACTAGAAACATTAAAATAAAAATCCCCCATTGAGATTCTTTGTTTGTTAATGCCATCTTCTTCTAAGAGTGCCTCTCCGACTTGCGAAAGTTGGCAACTAGTTCAGCACAACTCTCCTCCTCCTTCGTGAGGTGCAGCAGTTCTGGAGCACTCGCTATCCCGGTCCACTCCTTGATATTACGTAACCAGGACTTTCTTCTCCGACCAACTTGTCTTTTGCCCGCGACTTTTCCCATCATAGTTAGTTGTAGCAACTTTTACCTGTCATGTCTCATGGTATGACCCAGGTAAGTGTGAACCCTTGAATGAAACCTTGAATGTAATAACATCACACAAATAACATAGACATGAAACTAAAGAATGTTGAAGATAATGATGATGATAATATTTATATTTTTAAAGATATATGATAATATTTATATTTTTAAGATTTTAAAGATATATATATATATATATATATATATATACACTGCAATATTTTTAAGAAATTGAAGGCTTTATAACTGCCACTTAAGTACTGTGAATAATCATAGACCATAAAAGCGAAATATGAAATACGTTTATTACAGAAGTATTATGCTAATGGTAAGGGTTGTACATGACTTATAATTCAACTAGATTAGTCATTTAATATGCGTAGAGCTAACAAAGAAATATCATCACACCCCTGGTGAAAAAAGGATAGGGGTAAGAATAATGTAATATTAAAAGGGCCAATTAAGATACTGGTATTTTGTAACTGAAATTGTTAGAACATATACAATGGATATTGTTTAATTTTTAAATTTTTTTAATGTAAATGTACAAATGAAAGAGTTTTGGAATTAATGAAATTTAGAGGTAGTTACAACATTTACAAATTAAGAGGTAGTTACAACGTTTAAAAATTTAGAGGTAGTTACAACGTTTAAAAATTTAGAGTAGTTACAATGTTTGAAAATTTAGAGGTAGTTACAACGTTTAAAAATTTAGAGGTAGTTACAACGTTTAAAAATTTAGAGGTAGTTACAACGTTTGAAAATTTAGAGGTAGTTACAACGTTTAAAAATTTAGAGGTAGTTACAACGTTTAAAAATTTAGAGGTAGTTACAACGTTTAAAACTTTAGAGGTAGTTACAACGTTTGAAAATTTAGAGGTAGTTACAACGTTTGAAAATTTAGAGGTAGTTACAACGTTTGAAAATTTAGAGGTAGTTACAACGTTTAAAAATTTAGAAGTAGTTACAACGTTTAAAAATTTAGAGGTAGTTACAACGTTTAAAAATTTAGAGGTAGTTACAACGTTTAAAAATTTAGAGGTAGTTACAACGTTTAAAAATTTAGAGTAGTTACAACGTTTGAAAATTTAGAGGTAGTTACAACATTTAAAAATTTAAAGGTTGATACAACGTTTAAAAATTTAGACGTAGTTATAACGTTTGAAAATTTAGAGGTAGTTACAACGTATGACAATTTAGAGGTAGTTAAAACGTTTAAAAATTTGGAGGTAGTTACAACGATTAAAAATTTAGAGGTAGGTACAACTTTTAAAAACTTAGAAGTAGTTACAACGTTTAAAAACTTAGGGGTAGTTACAACGTTTAAAAATTTGGAGGTAGTTACAACGTTTGAAAATTTAGAGGTAGTTACAACGTTTAAAAACTTAGAGGTGGGTATACATGATAAGGAGATTAGTTACGTATTCTAATACACAAGTATACAATATATAAAAACAAGTATACATATATTACAACTATACGTATAAGTCGAATGTAATAAAATTCAATTTGAAACAAGGTTTTGTTGCTTTGCACGCCTACAATTTGTGTAACCGCAAAAGTTCACAGTTACAATTCTCGCTAATAAATTATAAACGCAGTCAGCGTCAAAATATAGCTGATATTGAACAATTCAAACCCATTGTTCAAATTGAACATTTCGTTTTTGGAGTGAAAATTTCTATAGCAACGTTATACGACTCTGGTTAGGGAAAAAATCTATAAGTATAGTAATATAATAGCTATATAATATAAGTAATATAATATAATAGCTATGAGTATAGCTATAGACATACTTTAAACACAGTTAATGCGCCTGCAGTACACGCATCACGCCAACACATTGTATATACCCAATTGTGTGTGCGTTGGACGCTCTATGGATGGACAGTTTGTGAGTCGCGTCAGCAACATGCTGTAGTAATAGCAGCATTTAATATTACAATTAGTTTGAAATTTCAAAATACAGTTTTAAGTTTTGACTTCTGTCGGCAGTCCTCATGACTGCCTCCGATTTATCCTTCATACTTATAAAAGACTAGTGAAAGTTAAAATCATTTGTTGAATCATGGAGATAAAGGTTTAGCTTAACTTTCAGGAAACTTAAAGTTCGTTAGTTATTGGATTGTGAATATAAAAGATATGCGAAACTTGCCAATAGTTCTTGGAATACAGAAAAAATATTAGTTTAAGTAAATGAAACTCAACGAGGAAAGATCGCGTTTTTGGCAAAAGTAGTTTCGGACGCCCCCGGCTGGATGAAGATATGATCTGATCAGTGCGCCCGATAAAAAGTTATACCCGAAGATTGAGCTAGTTGCGCCTTGGGGGAAGCCAATATTTATTTAATCATTCTTCCTGTATTAATTCTAGCACAAAGACAGACTTAATCTCAGAAGGCATATATATATCACACGGTAGCCGCTATGCTAATGGTAAGGCTGCTTAATGGAATTCAAAGTTAAAATATTTGTGAAAATTAAAAATTTATTATTAGTTACGAAAATTAAAGATTTAAAAATCTCAAGATATCTAAAACTAGCTTTGCCCAACGACAATATAATTATTTGGCTCCGTTTATTTATACTAAATTAAATCGCATAGAGAAGACTAATAATCTAAATATCAATTCAATAAAAAAACTCATAAACAAATGGCTATCCAACCTAGCATATAATTCTACAGAATTAATATTAAATAAACATTAGCTTAGTAGGACAAAATAAAATAAAATAAATTCAGAAATATCACAATATATTATCACATGTAAAAAAAAAATCTTTTTGGTTTGTATAACTTAATAAAGTTTTTTTTTTAAATTTTAAATTTGCATAGTTATATTAAGTATAGCAAGAAAATAATATATGTAACTCATAAATATGTCACAGAAGGGAACCGTCTGCCGTAGTACAGGGTTCGCCCTAGTTCGGCAGACGGGGAAACAAAAATTGTAAACTTATCAATGAACAATAAATATATATTATTATATTATTATTTTATTATTATTTGAGGACGCAAAAAAACGATTCC
The DNA here is from genome assembly GCA_031353405.1 of Baronia brevicornis. Lineage (NCBI taxonomy): Eukaryota > Metazoa > Arthropoda > Insecta > Lepidoptera > Papilionidae > Baronia > Baronia brevicornis. The sequence continues at coordinate 460,768 of JASFAT010004443.1, forward strand.
AGAAACTTAAGATAACTTGATCTAGTTCAATTCAGTTAAAAGATTCGCGAAACTCAAAGTTATTGAAGTGCAAAGAGATAAGCTTCACAAAATTCAAGGTTAATTATTGGAGTTTATAGAAAAAAGATTCTTGAAACTTGAGGTTATTCGATGGAGTTCAGAGTTAAAAGATTCACGTAATTCAAAGTTAGTTAGATCAGTTCATAGAGTGAATCTTATACTCACAAGACTTAAAGTTAACGATTGGAGTTTAGACTTTACACTAAACTCCAATAGTTACCCTTTCCAAAGATTTCTGAAATTTGAGGTTACTCGGTGGAGTTCAGAGTTAAAAGATTTACGAAACTTAAAGTAGGTAAGTTATTGATGTGAGAAAATAAAAGATTCACGAAATACGAAGTTGGTTATTGAAGTTTAGAAAGAAAAGATTGCTGAAACTTGGGGATATTCGGTAGAGTTCAGAGTTAAAAGATACATGAAACTTAAGTCGGTAAGTTATTGATGTGAGAAGATAAAAAATTAGTTTTTAGACTTAAAAGATTCACGAAACTCCGAGTTAGTTATTAAAGTTGCGAAGATATAATATTTACGAAAGTGGAGGTTAATTGTGAGATTTCGGAGTAAAGAGATTCCTGAAAATTTAGGTTTGTTGGTGGAGGATGTAAGGATTGCCGGAGTTTCGAGATAATTATAGGATTTCGAAGATATTAGATGCACAAAACCGAGGGTTAGTTCTTAAAGTTCAGAGAAAAAATTAATTATACGACTATATATATATACATATGTATATATATTTCATTAGCTTCTCTACGGAAGTACTACTATCATCAACATCATCAAGGCATCATGCGCGTGGGCTTTAGCTTGATTCAGTAAATTTCTCCAGTCGGATCTTAGTTCGGCTTTTTCTCTTCAGCCCCTCATATCGGTTGCTTTCAAATCATCCTCGACTCTATCTAGTCATCTGAGCTGAGGTCTTCCGTGGCTTCTACAACCATCTGGTTTACCGTCAAGTAGACGTTTGGGTACTCCAGACTCGTCCATCCGCATTACGTGCCCAGCGCAATAAAGGCGTCGAATTTTAATGGTTTTGATGAAGTTCGGCTCATTGTACATCTCAACTCATACTACTATCATGAAAGAACAAATTATAAGTAACGATACCTTTTACAGTGCACGTTATTCGTTTAGCACTCAGAATGAAAGCATCGTCCTCTAACCCTACCCGCTCTTTAGCCATAATTCTTCATCTTTTTCAAAGATAGGCAAAGCGTCTGCCGTAACATGACCGGCAGTGACAGAATACTTAAGGCGTATGGTATATATATCATCGAAATTATATGTGTCGTTCCGCCATATGCCGCAGACATTTTCCGCAGATGGATTTGCGTACGCTAATCAAATCGTGAAGCTTACCTGCCGTTAAACTTTTCTCGTTTGGGAAATGTGTTACGAAGTCACAGCGCGCACGTTTGAAATTATGAGTAATTTTAATTTCTTTATCTAATTATGATTAATGGAGTCAGGAGTTACTTTGCGGTAATCCATTACCATGTGGACAGTTAAAACTTTTACTTAGCTAAGATTCGCGACAAGCAAACAACAATAGATAATTAATAACGTATGTTTTCCTGCTAGATGAAGTGGATTTACAGGGAACTTAAACTAAATCTTACCGAAAAACGGCCGTCAGCAACTCTCCCCTACCAACCACTATACACAACACCAAACACACACTACCACTTTCCCAACTTGAAAACGACACGTGTTTCGCCTCAACACGAGGCATCATCAGGTATAGTGAAGTCTACGGAAGACAACCGTTAAGTTAACTAATTAATTATCGTCATCTACAATTCGAAGATTGAAATGAACTTTTTATTTTACACTATTCTCAAGACGTAGTTGCTAGAGGCATGCTACGTTACAAATGAGATGGTTCGACCAATGAAGTGAACATCCTCATAGAACTTCGGAGTTTATTGGTGACTTGTTTTATGAACGCTGCTGTTCGTACGGTGGGTAAATGCATACCTCTTTTTTCCCCTTTCTGTATTTTTCCATTGAGGCAAGTGAGCAATTGCGACGGCTTATTGAAAAAAAAAACAACGATTGGCTTAGTGGTAGGGCACCCCGCCTACCTGAGTCAATGGTTGCAGGTTCGATCTCCGCACCCGAATAAATATATGTATGAACTACAGATATTTATTCCGAGTCTGGTAATCCCGCCAATCCACATTGGAAAATCGTGGCGGATTAACGTCCGTTCCTTCAGAAATGGAGAGGCCCGTGCCCAGCAGTGGGACATATATGGGATGTGAAAAAAAAAAGACGCTGGTCATAGATATCTGCAACACCATAGAGTATAGTAGAGTAGAGTAATATGAGTAGACATGTTTTTTGAAACTTCCAATGTCGTATCGATTCGTGCCGTATTTCCGTTTTGTCTTCCTATCTCATGCTCTAAGGTTATCAGGAATTGCGTAACATCAGTTTACCCACATTCTATTCCCTACATGAAAAGATCAAATAACTACGTCCTATATTCAATCTATTAGTGTAAATATGAAATAATTTACGCAGTCGATGAAGGCAAAATTGGTGAAATTGCTTTGTCGCTAGCTAATTTCGGAAGCCCGTATAGTTATTTAAGTCGTTCGTTATCAGCAAAGCGTGTTACGTTCGTACTAGTACATATGTACGAGTATATTGCAGACACGGCTTGAGTGCTACGGAGACACGGTAAAGCAAATGTAGAACAATGACATTATTATAATTATATCTCGCACTGACTTAGCTCGGATGTGAATGTACCCAAGTGAAACCTCGGGTGATGTAATTACATTAGAATTTATTATACATAGCTTCTAAACCTATTTGTTGTTTTGACGTACTTTTCAATACCTACTATATAAATCCTACTATATATCATGTTCAAAATTTCAATAGTTAATATAATACTTTTTATTCATTCACGCAAGTTCAAATCATTTCTTGAAGTTGTAGTTGTACTTCATGTTAATATTGTATTTCAAATATTAATTCATTGATTAAATATAATCAATTAATTATATAATGGTTTTATATTGGAATAAAATCTCGTAAATAAGATATTTAGTAGGATATAAATTTAGTACTAAATACCATCAGTAGCGAAGTGTGTAAATCGCTAAAAAAATACGAATAGACATTAAATTTGTATTTTATATTATTTGTTTAAAAAAGAATGTAAAAGAAGATATTATGTATAGAAGATAGTTATAATCATTATGTGTGTGTATATATATATATATATATATATATATATATATATATATATATATATATATATATATATATATATATATATATATATATATATATTTCTAACCTTTAATCCTATTTCTATTCTACCGAATAAATATGCGATCCTTCTTCCGCCTGCCGAAAAAGGGACATGGTGAAAAAAAAAATATAATAATTTGAGTCTCAGAAAAAACAATGCTGCTTTTAATTCTAACTTTATATATGTAATGATTTTTCATGAGAAACCTAACACCCGGTATAATTAAAGATTGAAATGCTTATATACACATGTATATTATAATATTTGTATAAACGCGCTATGTGCGTGATATTGAATATATGTGTATAAAGTTTCTCCAGCAGTCCATTTCAGACATTCATTAGAGTACGGATGGTTCCCAAACACAATTACATCGACGTAAAAAGTTCGATAACTAGCATTGGCACGTATCCAGACTTCGCTGACTCTAATAGGCAAGAACCTTCAGCCTTCAGTTTTTCCAGATTAATTCTACGCTCTTCTACATTCTTTTAAAATAATATATAATATGCTTCATTGTACTTTATTTTCTATTTTCATACGTTTTTATATTTTATTGAATATGTAGGCAAAGCCATCGCCGTCGCACTATAGAGATTTCTGCTACTCTAAGAACATAATATGAATAGTAGGAGAAGAAGAAGTAGAAGAAAGAAGGGGAAAAGCGAAACAGAAATAAATATACCACTTAACGCCAATAATCTGTGAGGGCTGACTATGCATGTATCTATCTCCACAATCTTGATGAGTGGTGCGTTATCCTGAGACTTCGTTTCATGCACCACCACTCTATGGAACCAGGTGCCTTCAACTGCTTCCAACTATTTCCAAACCGATACAAGGACATAGATATTGAAATCTGACATGCCTATTTATGTATATCTCTCACACTTCACACCATACAATTTCATCCATTTTTCCTTCATCAATTGCGAAAATCATTTACTGACACTATTAGATTAAATAGAGAATGGAATCTTCTTTATGTAGAAGATAACAAATGGTGATCTGATTATTAATGGAGTCAGGCGTTACTTTGCGGAAATCCATCACTATGTGGACAGTCAAAAATTTTACGTAGCTAAGATCCGCGACAAGCAAAATAATAACAGAAAATTAATAATGTGTGTTTTTCTGCTGGGTTTAGTGGATTTATTTGGAACTTAAACCAAAAACTTACCGAAAATCGGCCATCAACTCTCCACCCACCAACCACCATGCACAACACCAAACACACAGTACCACGAAGAAAACCGAAGATTTTTCGGTTCTCTTCCGTAAAGTCTACTATGCCTGAAGATACCTCGTGTTGGGGCGAAACACGTGTCGTTTACAAGGTGGAATCCAGCAGAAAAACACACATTATTAATTTTCTGTTATTGTTTTGCTTGTCACGGATCTTAGCTAAGTAAAACCTTTGACTGTCTACATGGTGATCTGATGGTAAGCAATCACTCCCACCCTTAGGGTATAGTGTAGAAGTAGAAGACGGAAATGCGGTATTTCTGAACCAATATGACATTAGAACCTGAAAAAAAACAGGCTTAATCACATTTTAAAGGCAAACGGCAACGAATTTGCCTATGGTGTTGATGTCAATTTTTTTTATGGGATAGAAGGGCAAACGAGCAAGCGTATCGCCTGATGGAAAGCAATCAACGCTGCCCATAGACAACCGCGACACCGCAGGAGGCATTGTGAGGCTTCGATTGCCTTCCTGATTGAGATTGAGATTGACTCTATCACACGTAAACATCCTTACATCTACATATATGATATATATATATATATATATATATATGTAAAGAAAAATCATTTATATCTCAACAATTGGTTTTCCCAGCTGCTAAAACGGTTCTCGAACTTTCGCAATAAAAGTAAACGTGAATGCTTTTATTGACTCCAAGCATTCTAGGCACGTTTAAAAAGTTACTCCGGGGCCTCGACGGGTCGACGTTGTGAGGTCCGTAATAAAAGTTTGAACTCTTTGTGATTATTATCGGCGGCCATTATTGAGGCGTGAAAATATTTTATTTAAAAAAATATGTATATTTATGGGTAACACTTGAATTCTATCGTTTGTTTTTTTTTGTTTGTTATAGATTTTTTATTTTATTTTTTAGTATATCTAAAAAATTAAAATAAAAACACTCTGAAACCAGTACATAGATTAACTGTTCCCACATCCCACGCAAGGGTGTGGGATCGAGCCTCGGAGATGAAACCCATTGCTCGTGCCGAAACTCATTGAGGCGACCGCCCCCCGGTCTTTGGTGCCGCTGTACCCAGCTGCTTTTGGGGTTTTCTAACGAGACGAACGAACAAAACCAACGAGACAAAGAGCAACCAAAGCCTCAGAATTGGCCTCACTGGTATCCTGTCGACTTCGCGTTTTCTTAGATGTGGCTGAACCTTTTCCTACCTTTTTTTGTTTTTTTTTTTATGGGAAAGGAGGGCTAACGAGCAAGCAGGTCGCCTTATGAAAAGCAATCAACGCCGCCCATGGACAACCGCGACACCGCAGGAGTCGCGGTTGTCTACAGTCGCGACTGTAGGTGCTGTGTTGATAAGCAATCATCACGGCCCATAAATACCTACTATTGTTTTTGGGCCGTGGGGCACGACAATTGCTTTGCCTGTCTATAAAATAAGGATTAAGGATATTGAAATGAGAAGATATGAGAAAGAAGAATAAAGGGCTGGAAGGTAAAAGAAACACTATGGCCTCTAATTCTTACCAGAGTTTTGGTGTCTGTCTTCTGTAATATGAGTTATGTTTTCTATTTGTATTGATGATCAAACATAAATTTAATATTTAAGAGACATTACCCCAATTTATTAGGTGTGGAGTTTTCGATTTAATGCATAAGTTTCAATTCCACATACCTTCTTCCTTGCAGTGGTTAGTAATTCTAGTCTCTTACATTAAAATGAATATTTCATTTGATCATATAAAAGACGATATTAAAAACAAGATTCAAAGTGCTTTTTTATAGAATAAAACACGATTCAAGATTTCTAAGTACTTCTTAATTAGGTGCTTTCATTCAAAGCGCAGAGAGCTGTTTTCTCTTGATTCGAATAGAAGCAAGTACAGTTGTCTGCAGAGCTTATTTTTACTGTGCTGGTAGAAAATGTCGAGTATTTATTCATCCTGTAACGGACGCTCAATGTTTAGATAACCTAACATCTGAACTAAAATATTAAATTTCGAGTCTGCATTTAATTCATTACTCAAGTTGGCCATCTACTGGTATTTATTTGCATAGTCGACTGGAACAGGGGTTCTCAACTGTCGTGTTACGCGATATTGGTGGGTCGCAAACCTCTATTAAATGTCGCGAGATTTACAAATACGATATTTGGATCTATTTTTTACTTTATGTGTTTGTATTTTATATTCGTACATAAAAAAAAATACGTTTATTATATAAATTAAAAATAAATAAATAAATATACCTATACCTACCTTCACTTCAAGTATCAAAAATTTTGCACGTAAGTATGTAAGGGTGTCGCAAATTTGTAAAGATTATATAAGGTGCTTGAAGATCAAGCGTCGCAGGTAGAGCTGGACACACTCTCCGCTGGGAGCCCAATCATATTCCTAGGCAAGCACTAGATTGGAAACGTCAAAGGTCAAAGGAAACGTGACCGCTGCAAGATATTTTCTGGGCGACGTACGGTGATAGCAGAAGCGGATGGCATCGAAATGAGCTGACTCTGCCCCAGATAGGGGACACAAAAATATAAGGTGCGTCGCTGAGTAAAAAAGGTTGAGAACCGCTGGATTAGTAAGATACAAAAAGAAATAAAGGAGCTCTATTCTACGTATGGGTTCACAGTGCTATGTTTTTCACAGAAGGTATATGTTTCCCTGCTAATTACGGAATTTCCTACGTTTAGAAGAATAGGCACTTAAACCCCACGCTTGTCCAAAGTGGATTTGTAGGACAGCCAGATACGGAATAAATGCCCGTATTTATCCCTAGATTCCGGCATCGGTATAAATATATTTATACCGATGCGGGAATAGAACACGTGACTATTGACTTCGAAGTAGCAGCTTTGCCACTAAGCCGATTGTTAACTTTAATAAGTAGTTATTCCTTTTCCAATGTTTTATTTGTAACAATTAAGTTTTGCTATTGTTTTCATTATTATTATTATTATTATATTTTTATTTATTATTATTATATTTCATTTTATTGCCTTGGGTTCTCACCTTAAAGGTGGGAGGCGTATAATTAAGACATTGTTATTTAATAATAAAATTACTATTAAATAAAATGATATATATGTATGTATGTATATATATATATGTATATATATATATATATATATATATATATATATATATATATATATATATATATATATATATATATATATATATGTGTGGCTAAGGGAAACCGTAAACAGCGATGTATACAGTTCACACTCTACCAACTCGCTTAGCTTTTGTGAGGTATAAGGATCGATACCCAGCGCCTCTACACATCAGATACGTCCTCTGTAGCGTTATTACGATGTTGGTAACTTGAAGGGCTTCTCAATTGAAATTCGCATTGAAACTTTTTTCAACAAAGAATACATAGAGAATTTGTTAGACAATCACGACACCCTCGACAGCAAAGATAGAATGAATGGCACGTTCATTGTTTGAATTAACAATTATTTCTTTTATATTTTAAATTTAAAAATAGCCAATTTTTTAAAAGCATTTATTATCTATTCAAACTTTTATTTAAAAAAGGTTTTATTTTTTTAAAATAAATAATTTCAATATAATACATATATACATACATACATATTGTCACCGAGATATCCATCTGCTACGATCTCGGCATACTTTCCTTGCTTCCATTTAAATATAATAAAAGTATTAATTAAACTAACAAACTTTGTTGGCGCAGCGACCCAAAATGGATCTTGGCCTCCGAACAGATCTTACACCACTTTGCCCTGTCCTGCGCCACCTCCTGCCAGTTACAGACTTGAAGGTTGCGCAAGTCATCTTCAATCATGTCTCTCCAGCGGTACCTGGGGCGCCCCACAGGACGTCGTCCAGTTGGGCGACCCACATACGCTCTCTTGACTGCGCGAATTAATTACACTATTGGAGAGAAATATATAAATGTTTTCTCACTTTTAAACGACCTTTATTATTCTCAAGGATGATACACGTAAAAGTTTCTCTTTTCTCCTCGCAAGAAAACTCAGATAAAACCACCCGACCGCAAACTTGCTTAATAAATGTGTACATACGTACACGCACGTCCTGTTATCACGTCCAAGCATTCAGAGTGCAAATAAAAACATTTAATTGATTCTATACTCAAAAGACTTAGACAAGACATATGTATGAACACATCTACCACTTGTTATAATTAAAGTATAAGTTTTTTAAGAGATTCATTCCAATTGTCTGTATGCGTTGCTGACGCGAACCCATAGATTATTTCCGTACCCAGAGTCGTGTAACGCGTCTATAGAAGTCTTCACTACAAAAATTCTCTCTACGCACCATAGTCAACGAAATTTTCAACCCGGTATAACACGATACGTACATTTGCAGATATATATATATATATATATATATATATATATATATATTCACGCCTATCCCCCGCAGGGGTTGGCAGAGACCACAGAGCTCTATCCGCTACTATTCATCACAGCGAAACGGCTCTCCATTGGTTGCTTCTCGCCCTCGTGAAAATCAGGACGTGACGAGTGGTGAACCACGTCGCCGTCATTTTTCTACAAGTTAGGTACATTATATTCGTGTTAGTGAATCTCACGAGCCGCAAGGGAGGATAGAGGTCAGCCCCAGCAGAGTCTTGCATGCTGATGTAAGGCACCATAGTACCCTGGGGAGCCCGATCCCGGGACAGTCGGCAAGCTTGGGACTAAGCTCGCCCTTAGCCATGCATCCTTTGGCACGGCAGACCGTGGATTGGCGGAGAGGAAGGGAAAGAATAGAGAAGAAAGAAAAGGGCAGGAACGGAATTGCGGATTGGGGGGGTTACCAGACTCGGAATAAATATTTATAAATCCATATATATATTTATTCCGATGCGAGAATCGAACTCGCGACCATTAACTCCGTGGGCGGAGGGCCCCGCGCTGACCCAATCGGTCGTCCAGATATTTATGGGATTGCTTTTTATCGGGCAACATACTTACTTGGCTTGGTTTGGCTTTTAATCCCATAAAAAATATCAAATTTCAGAGCATTCAAATAGTAGTTTTTAAATAGTACACACAAAATGAACGTCTAATTGCCTCATTATATGAATTTTAATGATACCAATACTAAGGTTTATTTCAGTGTAAATAATTACCTAAGTAGACAAATACTGAACTATTGACTTTCAAAGAACCGATGACTTTCCATGAAATCAACTCGAAAAACCCAACGCATATTTTAGTTGTGTTTAATATACAGTTATTAATTAAGTTAAACTAATTACAAATCAAACTTGAGAACGGGTCGCTGCACTACATAGGATTCTCTTAACTTTTAGAAAGATATATTCTTTATTGTACACCAAAAACCAAAGTAATACAATTATTGATTGTAACATTTATATACCATTTATATACAATACAAAATGGTGGTCTTATCGCTAATGGCGATTTTCTCTTTTCTTTTATATATTTAACGAATTTTTGTAACGTAATCCCTTGAATATATTTATAATTTTTGAATTAAACAAACTTTTCAAACTGTAATATGTCCGAAGCTCGAACTACGTCTTAGAACTTTGGTATATAAATCACACGACTGTTTATTATTATTATAATGTAGATATGAAAAAACGATATATTTTTTAAAATTCTTCTATGACTAATGGACAGTGTTAAAAAGATAATTTGATGTACATTGAAGATACATTATCGTCAGCATGATAGAAAAAAATTATTAATAAACAACGTTTACAGCCATTAGCAAAAGTAAATTTTATTATTTTTCACATCACACATATGTCCCACTGCTGAGCACGGGCCTCTACATTTCTGGGGGAACGGGCTTCAATCCACCACGCTTGTCCAATGAGGAATCGCGGGGTTACCAGACTCAGAATATATATATAGACTCCGGGAGGCGGTGACAATGTACAGTGGTCCCGTCACTGAGCCAATTGATCGTCAATATTTAATTACTTAAAACTTATATCTAAGAAATACAGGGTTGGAAACAAAACAGCTTTTTTAAATTTTGAATCACAGTTTTGAACTGTGATTCAATCGAATTCAATCACAGTTCAAAATATATCCATTGGTTATGTAGATATAACAATTTAATTATAATATGAAAATTAGCTTACTTGAATCATTCTATCATTCTATCATTGGTCAGCCCACGGCAGTCTACTGCTGGACTTCAGCTACACGCACTCTAACTCTGCCAGCAATATACGCAGATCGTCGCTCCATCTAACAGAAGAGCGGTGTCCCACACTATATTTGGCAAGAGATCTCCACTCTGATTGTTTAGTAATATTAAAATATTCGAGTCTCACTGTCAAATTAAATCTCATCGTTATATAAACCCGTTAGTTTGTCAATCGTGGGCGAGGGACTTGTGAAAAATCATTATATTTTCGTCGTATAAAAGGTACGAAATCCTATCTAAACTGACACATCACTTTGAATAAAAAATATGAAAGCGATTTTCCGCTGCTAATTAAGAGAAATTAGAGGATGACAAGTAGTACATAAGATTTACTGAGAAATAAGTAGCCGTAGAAATAAGTATATAATGAAACTACTTCGAGAAATCTATGTTTTGATTTTTCAGATGAATAATTAATATGAAAAAAAAGACAATTCCTACCTTTTTCTAGCGATCAACACGCTTCGCCACTGACGATATTTATTCCTAAATTTATATCCTGCTAAATATCTTATAAACTAGAAATTATTCTCCCATATAAAACTAAAGTTAATTTTGTGGACAGTCAAAAGTTTTACTTAGCTAAGATCCGCGACAAGCAAAACGATGACAGAAAATTAATAATGTGTTTTTCTGCTGGATGAAGTGGATTTATTTGGAACTTAAACCAAAAACTTACCGAAAATCGGCCATCAACTCTCCACCCACCTACCACTATACACAATACCAAACACACATTACCACTTTTCCATCTTGTAAACGACACGTGTTTCGCCCCAACACGAGGCATCTTCAGGTATAGTAGACTCTACGGAATTTTCTTGTTGTGGAGTTGTTTACACATAGTGATGGATTTCCGCAAAGTAACGCCTGACTCCATTAATAATCTTAAAATTAATTAATTAAATTTAATTAATGATTTTAAATATTGGAAAAAACTGTATTAAAGTCGAGTGTCATCCACTACAAGTTTAAAAAAAAATGGATGAATAATAAGTATTTTATGAACCATTGAAACTGAACAAGATATATAGGGAGAATGTGAATAATTGAGAAATGAAAAAAGAATGAGAATGTAATAGTCGGAATCGAAATTTTCTTTTGTAAAAATAGTTGATGATTGTTAGGACTTAAACAATGATAAAAAACATATTGACGACCTGAACGACTCAGTGGCGCTGTTACAGCATTCGAGGTCAATGTTCGCGAGTTCAATTCCCGCAAAGGGACAAATGTATGTATGATCTATAGTTATTTAATCTGAATCTGGCGTTATAATGAGTTTCACTAATTTGACTTCAACAAGCATTGTATTATAATATCTATTTGTCTTACATATTAATGAATTACTTTTTGAACAAGTTTAATTCTACGAACTTTGTTGAATTTTTTCATTTTCAACTGGACGTTTTTTAAAGGCTTTAATAGTTTCCCACCTTTTCATAAGTTTACTGTAATACCTAGATATATAACCATGTAAATTGAAAAAAGAGGACCTCAGTGCATTACCGGAGTGTGTAGTACCATACAAAAGTTTAACAGGAGCAAGTAGTCTCTTTCATCGTCAACTGCACCGCAGTTTTCGTAATGACCTCATTACGTCAGAGTTACGACACGAAGTAACTTCAACTGTAGCTATATTACACGAGAGCTCCGTAACTTTTGATAAAAATTAAAATGCTCTCAGAATATTGTAAAATATTTAAAACAAAAACTATAATTTTTTAATATCGCAGGTTTATATGTATCATTATATTATACTAGTTTTTGCATGCGGCTTCGCTCGCGTGGAATTTGGTCTGCCACATTAAGTTTCGTGACAGATCATTTTAAATAAATATATTTTTTTTACTTAATTTATGATTCACAATTTTGGTCATAGTGGCTTCCACATAAAAGGTAGATATGTGCTGTCACGGACTTTTATTTAGAACTATTCAAGACAAACAATCCTATGGTACATCATCTTTGTGTAACTCCAATGGTTTAGGCAGCGTACGCCAAGATAGCTCTCAGAAGCCAGATTTTTTTTCGACTTAATTGACATGTGTTGGTATATTACGACCAAAATTACATAAAATTATTACAAATTGTAGCCTATATGTTATTTCGATATATATTACTGTAAAGATACCTATATTACTGTAAAGTTTCATCCAAATCCGTCCAGTAGTTTTTTCGTGAAAAAGTAACAAACATACATACTCACAAACATTCCCATTTATAATATTAGTAGGATAGGATAGGACTAGTAGGATTAGTAGGATAGGATTTATTAATGAAACTTTTTTGTACAACCCAGCCTCCACATTTCTGGAGGAGTGGATATTAACCCTCCACGATTGTCTAATGAGGAAAGGAGGGGGTTACCACACTCGGAAAAAATATATGTAAGGTAAAAGCCTATAGGCTTTTACCATGGGGAGTGCTCCGAGGAATTGCTTGGCAGGTTGAATTCCTGCCGCCGAATTCCACAACCGCACAATTACTACCGTCCGTACCAAATTCAACTTATTCCGTACCAAATTCGTGTTAGTCCATACCAAATTTACCACACCATTCGTTGTGTTCGGACCTAAATTCTTCTAATTCCTTACCTAATTTCCCCAGAGGGAAAATCTTCATACAATAAGTTTTTTAATGTGTTTTCGATTAATAAATGAAACTTTGCAGCCACAGAACTTTTCCATTTGATAATTATCAATTGGGTCACATGTCGACTGGGCGACGGCGTATCGTAGAATGAATTAGATGATGATTTCGGTGACCGAGTTAATTCGTTCATCCGCGCTAGAGATGTGCATCGATTATCGAAAGTGCAATCAAATGTATGTTACGGACTCGATTAATCTATTAATGGAATCAGGCGTTACTTTGCGAAAATCCATCACTATATGGACAGTCAAAAGTTTTACTTAGCTAATCCACTTAATCCAACAGAAAAACACACATTATTAATTTTCTGTTATTGTTTTGCTTGTCGCGGATCTTAGCTAAGTAAAACTTTTAACTGTCCATATACTCGATTAATCTATTTTATGTTTATTTAGTTATATGGACAGTCAAAAGTTTTACTTAGCTAAGATCCGCGACAAGCAAAACAATAATAGAAAAATAATAATGTGTGTTTTTCCCAACGGAAAAACACACATTATTATTTTTCTGTGTTATTTTTCTGTATTATTATTATTATGTTTCTGTTTAGTGGATTTATTTGGAACTTAAACCAAAAAAGTAACGCCTGACTCCATTAATAATCTTTATTTAATTAATTTATTCGGTTGGATATTTAGTATTACATTTTAATATTAGGTTAAATTATTTCCGTAATACTAAACATGTATCTTTACTTTCATCTTTTCTTACTATTAACGCCATTTTCCTTCTATTATTCATAAGCTTACACTAACGTGGATAGAACATCTATCAATCTACGCTAAATTTCATTGTTCAATGAGCAATCGTGTCTTTTTATGATAAATATACCCTGTACAAGTTACATCTGTCTACTGTATACTGCCTGTTATTCGTGTCCTATGCGTCCGACCGATGTAACATTGTACAAGCGTCTATTATTTTCAGTGTTCCTATTTAAATTTTACTTTGAAGCAATAAAAAGTCTTAAAATTTTCGGATAACGCTTGAATCTTTAAGTACTTTTATGTTATATGTTTTTTTAATATTTTTACAATTTTTAAAATCATTAAATTAAGAAAATAATATGTTCGTCATTGTAAAGTTATGTCGATCAGAAAAATTTACATCTGGCAAAAAGATCGAGCTAACTTGTATAGGGTATAATCATCGCAGTCTACCTAGTCTGGCCATAAATAATGTTACAATTAAAAATAAAAAATATTACATTTGAATTTGGAATCTATCATTTTTATACGATTGTTTATTGTGTTTTCTCGGTTTGGCACCAATTCATTGTACAATATTTTGCGATATTAGAATGGAGTGGGGTGATAAAGAGAACCGAATTGCTGTGATTGCATTACACAAAGTAGGTATAGAGCCAAAAGCAATTTTTAAAACTCTCCATACACTCAAATGTTTGTGTACCGGGCTATTAATAGGTACAATGAGACCTCCTCTGTTTGTGACAGAAAAAGACCTGGCCGTCCACGTAGTGTTCGTACGAAACCGTTTTTATGCTCAAAGCTCTAAGAAAGCTTCCCAATTAGTCGACAGAGTGCAACGTGGGCATTATCCGACTGCAGTGCTGGTTTGGTGGGGTGTTAGCTATGAAGGAGTGACTGAGCCATATTTTTGTGAAAAAGGTATCAAAACATCGGCACAAGTGTATCAAAATACCATTCTTGAGAATGTAGTTAAGCCCCTTAACAACACCATGTTCAGTAACCAAGTATGGTCCTTCCAGCAAGACTCGGCACCGGGTCATAAAGCTCGGTCCACGCAGTCTTGGTTGGAAGCGAACGTTTCGGACTTCATTAGAGCTGAAGATTGGCCGTCGTCTAGTCCCGCCTGCTCGTTTGCCTCTCTATCCCAAAAAAAAGAGACACCAAATGAATCAAACTGATGTTTTGATAAATGATGTTTTTTTGCTTATATATAATAAAATATACTTAATTATAACCTATTACATAAGTTGCTTATATGCCAAACTTGTGAAACCATTTCGCCATACTAAGTGTTCCAGCCGACAACATTTTAACCAGATGGCTCAACATTCGCTAATGAGTTTGGGAAATTCGTCAAACTTTTCTAATTTGGTATTACTTCCGTGTCTTATAATAAAAAAATCATTTTTAATTATACGAGACCTGCTAATTAATAAATATTTTTTTATAAATTGTTTTACATTTGGATATTACGTAAGTAGTACGTAATATAAGATGTCCGTGGCAAGTTAGGTTTTTAAACATAAATATTATAATAAAGAAAATTACAAAGGATATAAATAAAATTCAATAAATTTGCTTCATGTATCTGTATTTTATTTGTGTTTCTTGAGAACCTTGTTGAGTAATTGAATACCGCAGTCTGATGAAGAAAGTTATTTCAGAAAAGAAATGCTCCACTGTTACATCTGGCCAATTCTTCTATACGGATGCGAGGCTTGGACGCTCAAAGAAGACCTCAGAAAACGTATAGAAGCGTTCAAAATGTGGGCATATAGGCGAATGCTTGCTATTACCTGAACTCAAAGACCAATGATGAGGTTCTCCGACAAGTCAAGTAAAAACGTGAACTTTTGCAGACCGTCAAAGGTAGAAAAGTGCTTACCTGGGTCATATCATGAGACATTACAGGTACAAATTACTGCAACTGATCATGATGGGAAAAGTCGCGAGAAAAAGACAAGTTGGTCGAAAACGAAAGTCTTGGCTACGTAATATCAGGGAGTGGACCGGGATAGTGAGTGCCCCAGAACTGCTGCACCTCGCGAAGGAGGAGGAGAGTTGTCCTGAATTGGCTGCCGACCTTCGCAAGTCGGAGAGGAACTCTCAAAAGAAAAACGAAACAACGCGTGTGTAATAAAACGCGTAACCGTAACTAAACCGTAAATAAAACCCGATGCCATTTAGCTTGTTCCTGTGTGCTATTACCGACGACAGCCACATTAAAGCTCCCGTTGAATTATCGAAGCAATAATGACACTGTTCAGTTAAATTGATGAACCAATAGAGTCGTGAAATAAGCTTTACGTAACGGAAAATTCTATGACACTGGTACACATGAAAATTAGTAACTGTTAGCGCCTGATGGAATAATACAGCAAAATTACTGTTGTGAATATTGCAAACAACAATCGTTATGAATCTAACAGTAGAATTATTGTAATATAATATGACTGTAGTATTTTACTCATCATAGTAAATTTACATGAGATATGAAATAGAGAAGAATCCATTTAAAAGAATAGAAAAATATGTTATTCGAAAAAGGAAATTATATTATAAGTACCCACATGTTCAAGTAAATATTTTAAAATTTTACATTAAGTTACGTCATAATACATTAAACAAATCCAGTTTATTATTCAGTGTATGTAATAGTAGTATAATTTGACATGAATACACGCTCTCCTGGAACCTTCGGGTGAGATCTCCTTGGCATTCATAAAAATGGTAATGCGTTTACTGAGCCACGAAAAAACCTCGTAAATACAGCAGAGATATAATGCTGTAGTGGATTTAAAATTCAATTTTTCTGTATTCCGCGAGAGTTGCTAAAATAAATAATTATTTTATTAAGTAAATGGAATACTAAGGGCATTCAATTTACTGAGCTTTTAAAGATGCTTTGAAGATGATTCAAGCAACGTTCGTTTCTATTATTTTTTATGTAATCTTATCACTACACACTATCACTATTAATATTTTTTCATTTCTACTTTAAAGAATTACGTTTTAGTATAGTTTTTAATTAAATAAATTCTAAGGAAAGGTAGAAACGTGAACGCTGGCAGTCCGTCGGCTTCACAAGCTCAGAAGCGCTCAGAGAGCTATGGAGAGAGCTGTGCTCGGAGTTTTTCTGGTAGATATGATTCTTTTTTTATATATATTCACGCCTATCCCCGCAGGGGTTGGCAGAGACCACAGAGTTCCATCCGCTACCATTCATCGCAGCGAAACGCCTCCCGCTTGG
This sequence comes from Baronia brevicornis, assembly GCA_031353405.1. NCBI lineage: Eukaryota > Metazoa > Arthropoda > Insecta > Lepidoptera > Papilionidae > Baronia > Baronia brevicornis. The sequence goes on from JASFAT010004443.1 coordinate 478,110, forward strand.
TCGCTTCTCACCCTCGTGGGAATTCGGACGTGACGGGTGGCGAACCACGTCGCCGTCATATTTCAACAAATTATGTATATTAAATTCATCTTAGTGAATCCCACAAGCCGCAAGGGAGGATGGAGGTCAGCCCCAGCAGAGCCCTGCGTGTTGAGGTAAGGCACCATTGTACCCGGGGAACCGGATCCCGGGACGGTCGGTACGCTTGCGACTAAGCTTGCCCTTAGCCACGCATCCTTTGGCACGGCAGACCATGGAATGGCGGAGAGCAAGGGAAAGCATTGAGAAGAAAGGAAAGGTCAGGAACGGAAATGCGGATTAGGGGGGTTACCAGACTCGGATAAATATTTATAAATCCATATATATATATATTTATTCCGATGCGGGAATTAAATCCGCGACCATTGACTCCGTAGGTGAAGGGCCCCGCCACTGAGCCAATCGGTCGCCAGATATGATTCAGAATGAACAAATCCTCCAGAGAACTAAAGTCACCGACATAGCCTTTCGAATTAGCAAATTAAAATGGCAATGGCCTGTTCACGTTTGTCGGAGATCCGACAATCGTTGGAGCAGACGAGTGCTAGAGTGGAGACCGCGTCTTGATAAACGTAGTGTGGGACACCCCTCGGCAGGATGGTGGGATCTGCGCAGTGCGGCCGGCAGAAACTGAATGCGTGAAGCCGAAGATCGGGCTAGGTGACTGTTCTTGGGGGAGGCCTATGTCCAGCAGTGGACGGCCCCTGATTAACACTCCTGATTGTTAACGACCTAGTTGCCTCATTATCCTTTTTTTAAATGCTCGATGGACGGCTTCGAAGTGTATCATAATGAAACGTAAGACAAGTTTCGAGTTCAGTTATATCGGCTTTCCCAACATTTTCATCTCTGCTAAAAATTCTACTAAGACTCGACGTTTTTTAAACGTGTCAAGAGAAAATAAATGTAGTATGAATCATCTACTGAGCCAAGAATGGGCCGGCTTGAGTGGAAAAGTACCACATACGCTTATCTCTTTCTCCTACCTTCTCACATATTTAATTGCCCATCATTTTTTCCTCTCTCCTGTCATTATTCACACTTAAGGTTCGTAGCATATCTGAACACACCTTGCTATTGCAGATTTCTATAGGCGGTGATGATTACTTAACAGCGGATGACCCTGTCTTGTTTGCTTTACTGATGTGGTACTTCTGTGGCACAGTCCAGGTCATTCGTGCCGTGGCATGGCTCTACTATATATATTTTTTTTATTTCACATTTTCGTATTATCGTAAGGTTATTATTTTGTGTAATTCTTGTTCATTAATATTTCAGAACTTTAATCTCTCTTAACAACATTAGATACCTTTGAAGTATCTCTCAAAAACTTGTATTTTTAGACGGACTTGCTTCTTATGGCACTTATTTTTTTTTAAAAAGCTTTTTGATCTTATTTCTCCGAAGTAAATCTCTGAGTGAAAAACTTCATATTTTTTTTTCTTTCATGTCACTTTTCATAGTTAGATAGATTCAAAAAATAAGAAAATATTTTCTTATAATTCGTTTACGAGAGTGACGCTTAAGTGTATTATATCTAGTCAAAAAACTGTTATAATTCTTATAATGAAATGTTCAATCTCAATTTGGATATATATATATATATATATATATATATATATATATATATATATATATATATATATATATATATATATATATATATATATATATATATATATATATATATATATATATATATATATATATATATATATATATATTCCTAAGAGTTCCTAAGGCTCAATAATGACTGACACTTTCACACACAAAGTCGGTAACGCTTCCGCAACGTCAATGGCGCTGCGGATAACAATGGGCGGCGTTGGTTGCTTTCCCTCGGGTGACGTGCCTGCTCGTTTGCCTTCTTAACCCATAAAAAAAAGATTTAGAAAGGTTTTTAATATATGAAAGGCAACGTTTTGTAATTAAATATTTCTTTCGGAATTTTGCAGGATATAGTTATCTTAATGCGGGAACTAAACCTTGCAGCCGTTGACTCCGAATGCGATAACTTAGCCTGCGAGCCATAAATCGCTGTTGCTGATATATCAAATAAAAAACCGGTTGCCCGTATGTGTCCAAGAAGTTTCTCTATGACGATCAATTATGCGCACAATTGGTCATATAGACCGTGAAATAGTCGTTTCTGACATTATTTGACATTAAGACTGCTCGTACCACTCGAATAAAGTGGCGTCTTTCAAATATCCTTCGGGGCAAAATGGAACAGCTTTCAGAATATAATATGTGATGACATTAGCGGACCGCAATTTGATAAGGGTTAGGGACTTTTGCATATTCCGAACTCCTATTGTGCCAATATTTTTGTAAGTTGAGTGCGGGAGAAGGTAACACAGTCAGGTCTTTATATGAATATATTTTTGAAGTTCCTTTGCCATTTTTAATGATATATAATATTCTTTACGTGAAATCACAAAAGAAGATGCAAGTATACATCATTAGAATGTATAAAAATAATGAGAGCCGACAGATGGAAGATGTTTGATCGAGCCGACAATGGGCCACACTTCCACCTTAATCGGTTTGCTCCTTTCCACGCTCCCATGTTCGCTCCCATGAGAACTCCTTCTGCCGTCACCCGGCCTGCAACGGACTCGACGTAGAAATAAGTTTCAGCCATGTCTAGATGACGCGAACGCGATTAGCATGCCTCAAAATGGCAGTGTCTTGCGCTTGATGCCCAAGTGGCGGTCTTTTTCCAGATATTTTTTTTCGATTATTTTTTTTTATTACAGAGCAGGCAAACGTACGTATCTAAAAATATATTTACTTTGTGGTTTATGGCACAAAATATCCTCCTCGACAAAGGGTCCTCTCGTTTCTTCTTATCAGTACGTTTCTTCTCTTGTACGAAGTGGCTATGGGGATAAATAATAGAAGATTTAGTAGCGGCATCCAACTTAGTAATAAATCCAATTTGTGGTCCTCAAACCAAGCTGCCTTCCGCAAATCATCACTCCATCTATACGATAAGTTTTCAATTATCAAATTCGATCAATTTCGTGATCATCTCTTATACAAAATATCGATGTTATAATTGTATCTAGTGGTTGTCCGTTGGTCAAAATTCGACCGTAATTTATAAAATTTTTAATTTATTTTTTGTTTTTCATTTCATTTTTCTGCATAATTCTTTCATATGAATTTTACTTATACGTGTACATTTTTTTCTTCATGTATTACGATAGTATATATATAATTAAAAACGCATCGAAAATATGAGTCTCTCACGTCATTAGATTTTATATAAGTACCATTGGAACGTGACGGGGATAAAGAGAAGTTTGAATATTTTTAAAGTAAATGTCTCTTCGACTAAATTCTTACTTATTTACCAACGGTAGACTAATTATTGTTTCTGGTAGTTCTCTCTTAGGTAAACTTCAATAACGAGAATATATACTCTGGAGAGTGCGCGTAATTTCTCACCTGTCGAATTGCCAATCAATGGACACAATAGATGTTATCTTCGGTGTTGATGTTATCCAATTATCTCTTGAAGTTATGCAATATATTACGAAGAATAACTTACGTATAAATATTTTTACGGTGTATAGACAGGTGATTTTATACATATTAATGAAATAATACATTCGAGGGATTACCAAATTAAATATATTATCTTGAAAAAAAAAGGAAAGAAATGATATAATAAATTTTCTTTGATGTAAAAGCATCTAAAAGAATTGTTAATGATGTTATATTAGTCAATTTTCTTACGGTAACCAACAAAAGGTTATTTGAAAGGTTTGAAATACCCATTGGTAGTTTATCCCAAAAGCAATAATATAATATAATAAGCAATTTTATTTTACAAAATATCGCTTTTAACATATATTATTTTCGATACAAAATTAGAAATAGTGTTCCATTCAACGACAAACGTGTTGACAATCTATGTAAAGTGAACATACGTAACTGTACCGCACCATGCTGCTGTTTTAAAAGAGGTCATCAATTCCTTTACCTTTAAAGAGGTCATTGTTTCCTTTTTAAAGGGGTCATAGATTCACTTTAATTTACGGATTGAGTTTTGTGAATGATTAATTTAAATTAATTCAAACAATATATAGAAGAAATGATGTATAGAAAAATGTGATTTTTCTAACTTGAATTTTATCTATATATTGTTTTTTATACGAGAAAAAACACTTTTACATAGAAGCAACTATCTCAACCAAATAATGTTTTTATATCCAATCGAATGTTTTTTTCTCGGTACTATTGTTGGATGAGAATTCGATTTTATATGATTTATTGCGACTCAAATACTACATTTGAGTTGTAATAATTAGACTAAGGGCAAAGCAAAAAAATGCTTAAAAGTACTCAAATTTGCTAGGATACGAATTAAATTCTATTTTATTTATTATGCATTAACATTTACATAAAGAATAATATATTTTCACGCTTAGATCGGTAAGACAATTAAACAAATGAACTCCATTCTGTGTAAGTAAAACTCGTATAATTGAATGACTCGTATAACTGAAAACACACTTTCTTGGAGTTTTCGGGCCTCTTTCGGTATTCATAAAAATGGTAATGTGCTCACTGCGGCGAGAAAGACCCTCCTTAATAAAGTACGAATTTAATGCTTAAACAAATTTAATTTCAATAAATTGCATAGTGATGAAAAGTTAATTTAAATTATGAAAGTTATATAATATAAATACTTATATTGTCTTGAATCAAAACAGCGCCAGTTCCTTATAAACTGCAGAGAAGGGCAAATAACCTACATAGCTGAAATCAAAATATATTTTTTAATATTATGTTTGTAGAGTATACATAGATACATATAAATCGTCACGCCAGTTTCCCGTAGAGGTGAGCAGAGACCACATATCTCCATCCGCTACGATCCCGGAACAACTTCCTTGCTTCCTCCACACTCATTCTTTTTCTCTACATCTTTTTATCCATCCTTCCTCTCATATTCATCGTAGTGAAACGGCTCTCCGTTCGTCGCTTTTCGCCCTCGTAGGAATCAGGACGTGACGGGTGGCAAACCACGTCGCCGGCTTTTTAACAAATTTGTTTGTTAAGAGTTTGTAGAGTATAAAATAAATTTTGTATGTATATATGTGTATATATATATATATATATATATATATATATATATATATATATATATATATATATATATATATATATATATATATATATATATATATATATATCCCTGGGCCGAGGTCTTATACCTGATCCCGTTTGCAAGCGGGGTCAAGTAGAAGACCTTGGAAGTGATCAGCTCAATTCAACTTAGGGGACTTCAATAGCCTTGATAATTGTTTGATATGCAAAGATCTCAGATCTCCATCTGCTACGATCTCGGCACACTTTCTTTGCTTCATCCACACTCATCACTCACATCATACAAGCTCTGTGTGTGGATGAAGCAAAAACAGTGTGCCAGGATCGAAGCAGATGGAGAACTGAGGTCTATGCATACCCCTACGGGTAACAGGCGTGTTGATATGTATGTATGTATTTATTTACTTGTTATATTAGAATTGCAAAGTCGTTTGTACAAATAAAACAATTTCACACAATGTAGGGAAGGACAATAAAATTGAACAATACAGAAACGAGAAGTGTAATATTCTGACATACAGACTCACCCCTAGTTCATATACTAGCTTTATTCTCTCTCTATATTGTACCCTATATATGTAACTTTGATATGAATCAGTGTATATTTTCTTATTGGTAACAAAAAGAAAATATACACTGATTCAGGATAAAAAGCAACGTACACGACCGGTGGTTTCTATTAGCTTTGAGCTTTTCCTGCCACCGCGACTATTATTCCTAGCGTAAATTTTTCTATCGAAACGTCCTTTTGTTTTGAAACCAAATCGATACGTATTACTAAAACTCTTTGTTTGTGATCTCAAAATAATTTTTCTATATCAATTCACATTGCATTAGAGTTTAAATATCGTTTTTTAACATCATTTGTCAGTCTGCCTTTTTGTATGTTGTCGGGGCAAAGCAGCTGAGTCGATTTTGATGGGACTTTCAAAATTCAAAACACTTAAACAGGAATAGTTTAATTTACGTCTTCTAGAAAATGAAAGAAGTATGTTAAGCTACTAATGGTAATTTTACTTAAGAGTAAGATATTACTAAAGGGAATGCAGGTAGTGGTCTTCCAAATCATTGTTATCCTTAAAAAGGCATGTGAGTGAATAAGCGCCTGTGTGAAGTGTCGCCTGAAGGTGAAAGATGGGAGAAGAATTACTTAGAACTACTAAGAAGAATTAAGATAAGGTACTACTCAGAACTTTCTTTTCTGCAAGAGATATTTAGAATGAATGATATTTTTAATTAAATTTAATAAATTGCAACATAAGACTACCACATTATTATTTTTAGCCTTAACTGTCCCACAGCAGGGTAAAGGCCTCCCTTCCTTTTCTCCACTGGTCTCTATTTTACTCTATCTGTTTACCAATCATTGCAGTGGGAGTTCAGTTCATCCTGCCATCTCTTCGGGGACCCGCCGCGAGGTCACTTGACCTTGGGGACTCAGTCTGTGGTGGTCTTTCCCCAAATTTCGTTGGACATGCAACATACATGGCCTGTTCAGTTGCACTTGAGTTTAGCAGCATTGTGGCCGACGTCCTTGACCTTCATTTGAGAGCGTAGCATGGTAGTCTTACACAGACTACCAAATACCATTTTATTTTTTTTTTTTTTATATATTCACGCCTATCCTCCGCAGGGGTTGGCAGAGACCACAAAGCTCCATCCGCTGCCATTCATCGCAGCGAAACGGCTCGTCATTGGTCGCTTTTCGCCCTCGTGAGAATCAGGACGTGACGAGTGGCGAACCACGTCGCCGTCATTTTCGACAAATTATATATATATATATGTATATATATATATATATATATATATATATATATATATATATATATATATATATATATATATATATATATATATATATATATATATATATATATATATATATATATATATATATATATATATTCAACAAATACCATTTAAAATAATTATTAACGCTGTTTGTTGCTAGAAATACAATTATTCTTTATACCACAGTAATATTTCCTTTACTTACATCTACTATCTTACTTAAATAAACACAAAGAAAGACGTGCCTTTTATTCTTATCAAAAAAGAACCTTTTTCCAGTAATACATTTACTCTATACATAATCTCTCCACCTGTCCGTTCAATTACTTTGAGGTTCACAAGTTCATTTGTTCCGAATTAAATTAATACTTAAGATATCATTACTTAAGAAATATTTAACTTATATTCCAATACATATCTAGTTCTTTATTCATCTTCGAATTGTCGAAAGAGGTTATTGACGTTTTGAATGTATTTTCACGCGGCATATGTTTTTCTTTTAATGAATTACGATTCTGTATATTCTAGTTAGTTAAACACACGAGTATTCTTTGAAACTTCATCTCAACGATTACATACATAACAATTAGGGAACCCAAAATCAATGTTTAATTTGTTAAATGAAAATACTTTGTTCTTTGTACCCTCAATCCTTAGGATCGTGACCCATTATGGTAGATGCCGTAGACAATACTAAGGCAGCGCCATCGCCTCAGCATCATGTGCTTTTGTGAGATCTACCCTTCCTAGTAGAATGTTGCATTTCAGCTTTTCGTGCTTTTCCCAATGATGTGACCAAAATAACTTTAAGTACGTCAATTGACTGACTGATCTTTCGCGAATGTCCACGTTTCTGAGAATGGATAATTTGTTTGATATAATTAATGAATATGTTATTAATTTGTAATGACTTTGCTTATTAATAATAAAGTAGAATGGGATTTACAATCATATTAACAAAACCATTGTATAATAGGTGCACTCCCTCGCATAAAAAAACGGGCTGTTTTGATTTTTCTACATTATTGGTAATAATTTAGTTTAAAAGAGGTTTTAATAGCCAAACTATGTTTTACACTTAATAAAGAGTTAAAACATTGCAATCATTGAAAAAAAATTATTCCAAATTTAAAAAAAATATATAAAAAAGGAAATGAATTAAATTGCTAAGCTAATGACATACTAAAAATATCAATATTATTCACAAATAAGCCAATGAATATAAGGTAAAGTAAGGTGCCCGTTTTTTTTGCAAAGGAGTATATATTAGACATATATCTGTAACAAACAGTATATTTGCACGTATGATGTCGAACGAGCTTTAAAATATTGAGTTTTAATACGAGGTGGAAACTAAAGCATTTCTCCGGCTTTAGTGTTGAAATTATGTGTCTAAGTGCTCACAAGTTTCCAACAAACCGCCACTTTAACGAAATCGCCCCCCTAGTCACCGGCAGCTGGCCGCAGTCACATATTACGAGAGCTTTGAATTGGGTTATAAGTTTATCGCTCTCAGATATGTGTATTATTTTATGGAATTTGATAGTTAATAATGTAATGTATGGATATATAGGAGGATATATTTTTTTATGGGATAGGATGGCAAACACCGACTCCCCCGTATGGCACGCTCCCGGAGAAGACCGGCGTCTGAGTGGTAGCTTAGCTATCGCGCTTCGTAGGGTGAGCGGCTGAGTTCCGGTGGCCCAACACCCTTCCCTCCCCTCCCCCTTCCCCTCCCCTCCCCTCTCCCTTCCCCTCCCCTCCCCTTCCATTCCCATAATGACACTTTCCTTCCAGTTGGCAATGCCTTCGAACTGTCTATAGCGTTGCGAATGTCTATGGACGGCGTTGATTGCTTTCCATCACGTGACACGCCTGCTCGTTTGCCTTCCTATTCCATAAAAAAAACAGACCACCTACCCGTGACTAAAGTGTACCTCGCATTTAAATAAGTCATAGTACCAACGGCTGCTTGACGTTTCAATAACCCAAGTAGTCGATGTAAATCTTGGTTTAATTCGACATCGGGTATATTTATTGCGCGCTAAACACGGGTTTGACCTGGGATAAATTATTGTGTCTCCCTCGTGTCGGGCGGGATTAGATCAAGTTGACGAGTCATTTAATAATAATACGTTTATTTTCAAAATTTTACATGTGTTACAGGACTCTACTAGATCTACGATAGGATTCCCTGTGTTGTGGGAAACTAGGCCCTTCCTTTAGTTAATAATACAAAGTAAGAACACAAATATCAAAAATGTAAGGAAAAAGAATTAAAAAACACTAATAAAATATAAATATAATAATAAAATATGAATTAAGTCATTTAATAAATAATTTAAGATAGAAACCTTTTTGTGTGAAATTGGCAGTCACTGTGTGTCTAATACACACACATCATCGTAATTACAAAAAAACACAAGCATTTAATATCATGGTACTTAATCTTTGCTAAAAGTAGTTTTATTTTTCATCGATTTTCAGTCCTATACAATTCCGACGTTGCTACGAAATGAAAGAACAAAGAACGGTTCGGGTTTAAATCAGAAATAAAACATAGCGAACGCAGTATTGAATGGCATCACAGCGTCGATTTTTATAAAAAAAAGTTCTTTTGACTGCTATTATTTCGTATTCTTGAATATTACAAGTCTATTATGTATTTTTTCATTTATTTAGATACTTAAACAATGTCATAATAAATAATTATACTAAAAACAACAAAAAAATAATTGTGATATTCACCATCTTTATCACATATTAATGAATAAAATTGTACTTTTCCCGTCAACTTACATCATATATATTATTATCAGTTATATTGTTTAATTGTAGTGGCGTATTATGCAATATAGTTCGATTAAGGTGTATAAGTGAAGTGGTATGGAATAAATGAGTGTATCGTGACTTTTAAATTGACTGCAAAAATACATAGAAGGTTTTGGTAGAATAGCCACCATTTTATCAAGACGTAACGTGATAAGCTAACTAGTTAAATTTCAAGAGATTTGATGTTATCGTATTTTACTCGACACTGGCATAATAGTTATAACTAATTGCCATCAAAGAAAAGAAAAGAAAACTTAGATGAACTGAGCTCTGGAAAGAGTATTTGTCAATCTCAAACTCTGAAACATAAATAGTTTGAGATATATCTAAGAATAATACTTAGGAAATCCATTTAAATGTATTGTAAAGCAGAATGGAAGGGCTCATGGAATATTTATGTGATGACATTACCGTACCACAGTTTGATAAGGGTGAACACATTTTGTATAACCAATTTATATTATAAGCTAGCTTATATCATATCTATTTCATTTATACTCACTTTTGAAGAAAACATTGAAAAGTAATGCAATAACCACAGGACCTATATAGCTTAATTACAGACTAATTTTAATTCCCAGATGGATGTGAACAGTCAGAAGTTTTACTTGCCTAATATCGGCGACAAGAAAACAAAAGCGAGTTACTGAACTTGATTTAACAGTAGTCTTCTGTAGAGTCTTCTATACCTGATGATGCCGCTTTTTGAGGTGAAACACGTGTAGTGTATATCGTAGAAAAATGGTAGTTGTTAGTATTGACGATAGTGTTTGAGAAGTGGAGAGTTGCTGACGGTTATTTTTCGGTAAGATTTAGATTAAGTTCTTTATAAATCTGCTTCCTCCAGCATTATTTTTCTCCTCCACAGAATTATTTTTCTTTGCTTACAGCGGATCTTAGTCAAGTACAAATTCTGACTGTCCACATAATAATGGATTTTCCTCAAAGTATCGCCTGACTCTATTAATCATTCCAGGCGGATGTCACGCCAATCCACTTGAATGAACATGTAGACAGTCAGATTGTGTGAGATAGCATCATCATCAACAGCATGTGGCAGTCCACTGCCAACAATATGTCTAGACATAGACCTTCCCAAGAAGCGCCATCGAGCCCAGTGTTCGGCTTCATGCATCCAGTCTCTGCCAGCCGCCCTGCGCAGATTCTCCCACAATCTATCCGGGAGGCGTCCCACAAGTTTACCAAAGTGCAGTTTTCACTCCATCGGATAGATATACTTACTATATTATATACATACTTCTATATATTTATTTATTTATATACTTAATAAGAATACTCCCCATATTTGAATTATTAATATATTATAAGCATACCTTTGTTTAAAAAAGAACAAAAAATAACACAAATAGAATTATGATCTAAAATTTGCAGAACACATGGCCACGTGTCCGCTTAATGTCTTTTGTAAAGTTAGCAGCGGTCTGTCGCCGAGAGAGTTCCTCTATTTGCGCCGGAGAGATCAAAAGAGGATTGCGTATAAGTCCGACGCTCTTTGTTTTGCATAACAAACCAATTTTATTCCGCTTTCTCGTAAGCCTTCCTCCTGGCTTCCAAAGTTTTGCAAAATGTTTTGGTTTGGAATTCTATATACACATGTATTATACATTTATATATAATGGACAGAAAATGTTTCCATCTTTAGCAATACTTTATACCAGTGTTTCTGAAACTGTTATCCGCGGACCTCTAGTGGTCCCAGAAATATACTCAATATTTATGGGAGTATATTATTGGACCCCCAATGTGTATGAATATAAGTATAGGGTATATTTATGGTGGGATTTATTCAGTCTGTAGAATCACCTATGCTATAATTGCCATTTACCAAAAATATTGTAAATAAATGCCACGAAAAGTCTAATCACCAAAGGGGTGAATGTAAAAAAGATTATATAGAAAAATTAAAGAAGAAACATTTACTGATTTTCTCAACTACATACTTCTGTGAAAATGCATGATCTGCTCTTGTAGATATATATTGTAATATAACAGAAACAAATACAGAAACAGATTACACGTGGAATATAATTTGATATAACGACTTAGTAGTAACATTAACCCAAACCTACCAGAATAAATAAAAACCTAATCTGCAATAAGAACCAATCTCATTTTTGAGATAAGCCAATGCCCACCAGGTGGATTTTTACAGCTGTATTGATTGATCAAGTCACCGCCTTATTCGCTTTATAAGAGTACTTGAGATATTTGTACATTGAGACGATTGTATAATAAATATGACTGATGTGCATTTGCTGGCCAATAATATTTTATTTTTCACACACTTTAATTTTAAAATATTTTCGTCCATAGTTCGTTTCATAATACCGCTGCGAAGGATCTAATTTAATTAAATTAATAATAATTAATTTAATAATAATCTAATTTAATTGATTTAATTGCAAAAAAGCAGCACCAACCTTTATATTAATGTATTTTTTATGAAAAAGATATTTTTTATTTTGTCCTGATTCTCACGAGGGCGAAAAGCGACCAATGACGAGCCGTTTCGCTGCGATGAATGGCAGCGGATGGAGCTCTGTGGTCTCTGCCAACCCCTGCGGGGGATAGGCGTGAATATATATAATTTATTTTGCAGTACTAAAATAAATAGTCCGAAATTGCTGTTTATTTATCAAGGGGTCCATGAAATTGTGCTTGATTTCATTGAATTGTTTATTTTCCATTAGGTGACACACGTGCTCGTTTGCCATCCTATTCTATAAACAAAATCAATTATACTAGAATGTTTGTACCTCAAAGTTTTACTAACAAAAGATTTACTCGTTGAGAATGAAGGATGTTTTCGTCAACAATGTTTTAGTGAGCTAAATCTTTCAGTGCCGGAAACATTTACACAGCAAACATTAAATATCTACATCGCTAAGGAAGCTCAACAACAACGTTGTTTTATTATGTATTTTCCGGGATTTAATACGACTACTACGCATGGAACAAAGCAGGCTGTAGATACGCTACAAAAAAAATATTCTAAAATTTTTTATTTTTGAGTGATTGACAAAGGAATCTTTATTTTGACGCCATATATAGTAAATGCAGTTTTTATCGTCGCCAGAGTTACTCCTTAATACCAAGACGACCAATTGGTTCAGTGGCGAGGATTCGCCTACGGACTCAATAGACATGGTTTCGATATCCGTATCAGAATAAATATATGTATTATCACCATTTTCAACAGCATGCGGCAGCCCGTTACTGGATATAGACCTCCTCAATAGTGCCATGTAGCCCGATCTTCGACTTCACGCATCCAGTCTGCACCAGCCGCCGTGCGCAGATCATTGCATCATCTAGATGAAAAAAAAATAAAAATCAGACATGAGGTTAGTGATGAGGATTGCCGACAGAAGTGAAATCTTAAAACTGTGTTTTGAAATTTCAAACTAATTGTAATATTATATAAATTACATAAATAAATAAAATTTGAACTCTTAATAATATATAAATAATAAATAAATTGATTAAATAACAATATTAGTAATATTAATCTTATTAATAAATCAATAATATATAAATAATTTTAACATTTTAATAATATACACCTTAAGTATTCGCATGTTGCTGACGCGAACCCATAGATTTTTTTCCGATCCATAGTCATGTAACGCGGCTATAGAAGTTTTCACTTTAAAAACTCAAAATGGCATCAATAGCGTACATAAATCATTATATGGAATGACAACATACATAATCAACGAATCAAATTTTTTCCATCTTTCGAAATACGTATAATTTGATTTTTCACTCAAATTCTACGTATTTCGAAAGATGAAAAAAATATATTATCCACTAAATAGGTATATCTATGTCTAGCATTGGATTGCTATATATGTATATACATGTTAGTCTCCATTATATATAGACACAATCAAATATATCAGACAAGTTACAAACTTCTAATACGTACCTACTTCAAGTCCGTTAAGAACTTACTCCTAAAGTAACTTTAAGAACGTGCCTAAAATGCTTCAAGTTGATAGAAGCACTCACAATTACTTTTATTGCGAAAGTTTGAGAGTAGTTTTAATAGACACCAAATCAAGATTCGTGGAAAAAGATTTATATAATAATTATTTATATATTGCATATATGGTATACTAACTTTTTCCCGCGGCTTCGCTCGCGTGGAATTTGGTCTGCCACATTAAGTTTCGTGACAGATCATTTTAAATAAATATATTTTTTTTACTTAATAGTAAAATTATATTACGACCAAAATGACATAAAATCATTACAAATTGTAGCCTATATCTTATTCCGATGTATATCCGATATTACTGTAAATTTTCATCCAAAACCGTTCAGTAGTTTTTTCGTGAAAGGGTAACAAACATACATCCATTCTCACATACTTGCATTTATAATATTAGTAGGAAGGATAAGATTTTACGGGAACAATAAAAAACTAATTTTTTTCGCAGTTTGAGATTAGTTTTAAAAGACACCAAATCAAGATTCGTGGAAAAAGATTTATATAATAATTATTTATATATTTCATAAAAATAAGGTAGTACAATATGGTGTATTTTACAGGAACAATAAAAACTAATATTTTTTCGCAGTTTGAGCATTTTTTATAAATCTTTTCTTACTACTTATTCCATTGGATACACACTTCAAGATCAAAAGTGTGGAGTGAGAAATAAAATTATTATAGAATTACGAGTTAGACCAACGGTTTATATCATAAGCAACACATAATATATTTACTAGTTTACTTGGCAGGCATTGTTCTGTCCATTCCAAGTTTCTTATCTGGTGGGTAGGGCGATCAATTCGATTAATTAATAAAATTTTAATAACTCAACCACAACTTCCATAGTGGTAGAGCCACGTTGCAGACGAAGACTGTCGAGAATGGCATATTACTTGTCTGTAGCATGAATGGGCCGGCTCGCTCGAGGAAGTACCACAATCCCGCAGAAAACCGATCGGGCTAGGTGGCGCTTCTTGTGGAAGGCCTATGTCCAGCAGTGGACTGCCGCAGGCTGTTAATAATGATGATGCTCAAGAACAGACAGTTTCCAAGGTTTACAAATTTTCCTATTCACCGTAGAGCTGTGAAAATCGAACCATTCGACGCAATATTTTTTTGTGGTTCATATATACAATAAGGTTTTTCGACATCTGTGTCGTTTACAGCGTTTTCGATTTTTTTCTTCGATATGTATGTATGTACATAAGAACATCATGTCAAAATATTCTATACAAAAACATTTTTTAAAGTCTATTTACTCCTTCTTAATAAGGTTATAAATAACGTATAATGATGATGTTGTTTATCTAAACCCACTTCCACGAGTTAACTTTAAGGTCCTCGGGAACTTGGAGTGAAGTTTAATAAGGAAAATACTTATCAAATTTATCTTTGCAAGTAATTGGAGAGGAAATTTGTTAAATGATTTGAAGGAAATTTTGTAAAAGATCTCATCGTTATTCAAGTGACTTAAGCTGCTAAAATTATTATTAAAAAGGTAAAAATAAATACTAAAGTAAAAATTTAGGATGTTAGTCGAATTTTCATTAGCATTTTTTCATTCTTCTTGATGTTGATAATACTCGAATTCTAGATAACCATTCTAAGCTAATAGTGCTTGTGCTAAAAAAAATTGGAGGAAATCATGAGGCCTGCTTACATAAGTAAAAAATTAAAATTGTTTTTTTTTTTGTAATTTCAAACTAATTGCAATATTAAATGCTGCTATCACTAAAGCATGTTGCTGACGCGACTCACAAAACTTTATCCATCCATGTTGCGTCCAACGCACATAATATATTCAAGTATATACAATATGTTGGCGTGATGCGTGTACGTAGGCAGCTACGCGCGCATTAACTGTGTTCAAAGTATGTCTATAGCTATACTCATAGTTATAGATATACCTTAAGCATTAGCATGTTGCTGACGCGGACCCATAGATTTTTTCCCTACCCAGAGTGGTGTAACGCGGCTATAGAAGTTTTCACTTCAATATGATTCACATCTTCGTCCAATGGTATATGCTCGATTCTAAAACGAACCTACAACCTTAAATTGGAAGCATAATCCTAACCAATTGAGCTTTACTCAGGTAATATTTACTAGCTATCATTGCACAGGCATTTTTCCAACTCATATTGTTCGATTTAAATCATAATTGCGTATAGACATTTTCACTCGCATCTAGTTTCTGCCTACCTTGCATAGAGTATCACTCCATGTGGCTGGAGAGCGTCTCATACTACGTTTGCCGAGACGGGATCTTCATTTCAACATGGATGTATTCCAATGATTTACTGACAAGTATGACTCGTCCATAAAAACAATTGAAACGTTATAGGATGCTCGGTCTCTACCGTATGCTCACGGCCCTGGTCCACGGCCAAGTCACCCTGTATAGAGTCGAGTGGAGGAGAGTGTAGCCTGAATCGAGATGATGCCTTGGTCTACGATTTCACTTCCATACCCCGCAATAAGGAAAAATGGATGGATGAAATAAAAAGAAAAGCTGGTGAAAATTGGATCACCAAAGCAACAGACAGACAGATGTGGATCAAAATGGATGAGGCCTTTACCCGTAGAAAAAAAAATGAATTTTTTATTTTGATTCTTTTTAATTTAATTATCATTTAAAATTTATATACGTTGAAATTATTTATTATTTAAATTTAATGATTATTAATAATAATATTTTATTTTTTTAATGCCTGCACATATTATGTAATAATTAGTCATATGTTATACTTGTTTAATATATTATTCATTATGGAAATAAAGAGGCTATAATAATAATATTAATAATAACCCCGCGATAAGATATTGCATGTCAAAATTATTAAGTAAATTGTATGTTACAATGATAAAATTAAGTTTATATCAAACATCGAAATCAATTTACTGACTTCAGACGATGCGAAACGGTCAGCTGAGCAAATAGTAATTTATTATTAATAATAACCCCGCGATAAGATAATTCATGTCAAAATTATTAAGTAAATTGTATGTTACGATGATAAAATTAAGTTTATATCAAACATCGAAATGAATTTACTGACTTCAGACGACGCGAAACGGTCAGCTGAGCAAATAGTAATTTAACCACCGATAAAGCCTACTTAATGGGACAGAATTAAAGGCAGATAGATCGGGGGAAAACTGTAATGGCCGTGTTTTTCCCGAAAACCAACATCGAATCAATCATTGTGATCTGTTATTGATACGTTACATTTTCAGGAATAAAACGTAAAATGATACATTATTGTATGGAAGTGAAACCGTAGACTAAGACGTCTCCATTTAGGCTACGCTACTCTCCACTCGACTCTATACAGGGCCACTTAGACGTGGCCGTCAGCATGCGGCAGAGACCGAGCCATCGTCAATGTCAACGTTCACATCTACAAAGCGTTCTATGACGCTTCTCTTTTTTACAGCAGAGCAGGCAAACGAAGATGAAGGACACCTGGTTGTAGATGTGAATATCTCGGGTAGCAAATCGTTCCACATTTGTACAGTTCGTGGTAAAAACTACAATTAAATCGGACGGTGGTAAACAACCAGACATCCAGGCTGGTGATGGCGATGGAATCTATTTCATACACTGCAAGTATGTATGAAATAGGTTCCTACACTTGCAGTGTATGAAATAGGCTCATACACTTGCAGTGTATGAAATAGGCTCATACACTTGCAGTGTATGAAATAGGCTCATACACTTGCAGTGTATGAAATAGGCTCATACACTTGCAGTGTATGATATAGGCTCATACACTTGCAGTGTATGAAATAGGTTCCATCGCCTATTTCATACATCATTCCATCGCCTATTTCATGGATCAATTAAAGGAAATAAAAAATGGACAATTTGAATGATATAAATATGTAGGAAACTAGAATTTATTTTTAAGACTTACAATATTATTGAAGTAGACATAGAAATAGGACCACTCGATTTCTTCCCGTGACTATCGTAAAAGAAAACCGTGAGAACAAATACCACTAGATCACCAAGGCCTTTTCTATAGTCCATATATGTCCCACTAAAAAGTTGTCTGCCCAATGACAATCCTCCCGATTTGGGCTCCCGGAACTCAACCGCTCACCGTACGAAGCGCGGTAGCTAAGCTACGACTCAGACGCCGATTTACTGCGGGAGTGTGGTACTTCCCCGGACGAGCGGGCCCATTCACGCTACAGACAAATTTAATAATGTGCCATTTTTAAAAAGTATTCGTCTGCAGCGTGTCTCTACCACTACAAGTAAAACACTGGGCTATGGAGACTTTATTGTTGATGATGATATAAATTTTTTTATATCATTCTAGTTTGGTAAAAATAAGTTTTCTCTCTAAATACAAATCAGTCTGGATTTACATTATAAAAAACTTCTCTCTTATCTCTGACTGTCTGGATAAATTTGTTAAAAATCCATTTTAATTTGATATATTACAACTTAATCTGCAATTTTAAATTATAATGTGAATAAATGAAACGGTATCTAACCGAGGCAAGCCCCACAGAATTTAATTATGAGTATTTCAATCAAGTTGTTAAAGTAAATTACATTGAACTTTTGACATTGAAAGTGTCTAAGTTGTGGCTCGAGATAAATTTCACTTTCAATTTTTTATCTTAAAACTCTGAATATTTTTATTTGATGACATAAGAGTCGCGGCTGCGTAATGGTCGCTTAATAACCAAAGATAGTAGATTCAATTACCGCGTAAGGAAATATTTTTCTAACTTATAGATATTTATTATGAGACTATTCACTCTCTAATGTAAATGACAAGGAAAAATACTCATTCATCATATAAATAGCGATATACATAGAAAGATGAATTTATTCTAATCTGCTGTAAAAGAAATACATTTGTGTGATTTATAAAACAGTTGAATATTCTTTATTTTATGTTGTTCGAATATTTTTATTTTATTTTCAAATCTGATTTTTTGACATAAATTTATTTAAAATATTAAAAATACTTATCAATATAAAATATCATCGAATATACCGATATTTTATATGTATAAGTATTTTTAATATTTTAAATAAATTTATTTAAATCTTAAAACGGTCAAACTGTTTGCAAAATGAAAAACTTAATTTTTTTTATATATTCACGCCTATTCCCCCCGCAGGGGTTGGCAGAGACCACAGAGCTCCATCCGCTACCATTCATCGCAGCAAAACGGCTCTCCATTGGTCGCTTCTCGCTCTCGTGAGAACCAGGATGTGACGGGTGGCGAACCACGTCGCCGTCATTTTTAAGTTTTATCTAAATAGATTTATTCGATTAAATAATACGTGGAATTAAAATTACTAGACAAGCCGAGTGTTCGGTTAAGTTCGATCATAATCACTCAGAATCCGGTTAAATTGTTTTTTTTTTATATACATCAACTGTCTGAAGTAAGTTTAAATAAATTCTTGAACTCAATAAACCAATTAACTGCGTATCGAATTTAATTTAAATTCGATTATGCGGTTTTCCGCCTGCGAATTTGCGAATAACCGCCAAAATCAATATATATATATATATATATATATATATATATATATATATATATATATATATATATATATATATATATATATATATATATATATATATATATATATATATATATATATATATATAAATATATATATCTAAACTTATTTTGTGTGTGGTATTAACATGTCAAAAAATCAGATTTGAAAATAAAATAAAAATATTCGAACAACATAAAATAAAGAATATTCAACTGTTTTATATTGTTTGCAGATTAAGTTGTAATATATCAAATTAAAATGGATTTTTAACAAATTTATCCAGACAGTCAGAGATAAGAGAGAAGTTTTTTATAATGTAAATCCAGACTGATTTGTATTTAGAGAGAAAACTTATTTTTACCAAACTAGAATGATATAAAAAAATTTATATCATCATCAACAATAAAGTCTCCATAGCCCAGTGTTTTACTTGTAGTGGTAGAGACACGCTGCAGACGAATACTTTTTAAAAATGGCACATTATTAAATTTGTCTGTAGCGTGAATGGGCCCGCTCGTCCGGGGAAGTACCACACTCCCGCAGTAAATCGGCGTCTGAGTCGTAGCTTAGCTACCGCGCTTCGTACGGTGAGCGGTTGAGTTCCGGGAGCCCAAATCGGGAGGATTGTCATTGGGCAGACAACTTTTTAGTGGGACATATATGGACTATAGAAAAGGCCTTGGTGATCTAGTGGTATTTGTTCTCACGGTTTTCTTTTACGATAGTCACGGGAAGAAATCGAGTGGTCCTATTTCTATGTCTACTTCAATAATATTGTAAGTCTTAAAAATAAATTCTAGTTTCCTACATATTTATATCATTCAAATTGTCCATTTTTTATTTCCTTTAATTGATCCATGAAATAGGCGATGGAATGATGTATGAAATAGGCGATGGAACCTATTTCATACACTGCAAGTGTATGAGCCTATATCATACACTGCAAGTGTATGAGCCTATTTCATACACTACAAGTGTATGAGCCTATTTCATACACTGCAAGTGTATGAGCCTATTTCATACACTGCAAGTGTATGAGCCTATTTCATACACTGCAAGTGTAGGAACCTATTTCATACATACTTGCAGTGTATGAAATAGATTCCATCGCCATCACCAGCCTGGATGTCTGGTTGTTTACCACCGTCCGATTTAATTGTAGTTTTTACCACGAACTGTACAAATGTGGAACGATTTGCTACCCGAGATATTCACATCTACAACCAGGTGTCCTTCATCTTCGTTTGCCTGCTCTGCTGTAAAAAAGAGAAGCGTCATAGAACGCTTTGTAGATGTGAACGTTGACATTGACGATGGCTCGGTCTCTGCCGCATGCTGACGGCCACGTCTAAGTGGCCCTGTATAGAGTCGAGTGGAGAGTAGCGTAGCCTAAATGGAGACGTCTTAGTCTACGGTTTCACTTCCATACAATAATGTATCATTTTACGTTTTATTCCTGAAAATGTAACGTATCAATAACAGATCACAATGATTGATTCGATGTTGGTTTTCGGGAAAAACACGGCCATTACAGTTTTCCCCCGATCTATCTGCCTTTAATTCTGTCCCATTAAGTAGGCTTTATCGGTGGTTAAATTACTATTTGCTCAGCTGACCGTTTCGCGTCGTCTGAAGTCAGTAAATTCATTTCGATGTTTGATATAAACTTAATTTTATCATCGTAACATACAATTTACTTAATAATTTTGACATGAATTATCTTATCGCGGGGTTATTATTAATAATAAATTACTATTTGCTCAGCTGACCGTTTCGCATCGTCTGAAGTCAGTAAATTGATTTCGATGTTTGATATAAACTTAATTTTATCATTGTAACATACAATTTACTTAATAATTTTGACATGCAATATCTTATCGCGGGGTTATTTACTTAGCTAAGATCCGCGACAAATTTGTTGCGCAATTTGTCGCGGATCTTAGCTAAGTAAAAGTTCTAACTGTACACTTAACAATTTGATATGTAGCATTTTGAACGTGATTTTTTGGCGTACATTATTGAGAAGAATTTACGCGTTGAATTGGAAAATAAGTTTCCATCGCGGGAGACTGCGGTAAGTGAATTGTGTTAATCCAAAGTTTATTTCCTAAAGTAAATTACTTTTCTAATTAACCGTACGCGGCGACCGCAATCTCAGATTTTCACCATTACTTCCTTTTTATATCTACAGTATTTTCCGCGGGGCGCAGTTATTACCGAGGTAATTAGTAGCGCGATGTTAGAGCGTGGTTTAACACTTTTAAATTGGGATAAGGAAGCGTAATGATGTCAATTTATGATCTGTTAAAGTCTTTGATAATTTTGCAACCTGCTATTGGATACTGAGATTGAGTAAGCCAACGAAATAAGTAAATTATACGGTCGGTATTATAATGCCAGGTCAAGAGTACCCTTAACCGGCGAGCTAATATGAACAGAGTTAATGAGTTTGTTATTGGTAGAGCCACGCTGTGGACGAATACTTTGTCAAGAATGGCATAATATTTGTCTGTAGCATGAATGGGCCGGTTCGCTCGGGGAAGTACCACACTCTCGCAAAAAACCGGCGTCTGAGTGGTAGCTTAGCTTCCGCGCTTCGTACGGTGAGCGAGAGTTCCGGAAGCCCAACACCCTCCCCCTCCCTTTCCCCCTTCCCCCCTTCCTCTTCCCTTCCCACTCACATGACACTTTTCTTAAAGGTCGGCAACGCTTCCGCACTACCTATGGCGCTGCGGATGTCTATGGGCGGCGTTGATTGCTTTCCCTCTGGTTGCCTACTCTATATACTACTACAGTATGCCAACTCGTTTGCCTTCCTATCCCATAAAAAATAATGAGTGTGAATGAAGCACGAAAAGTTTGCTGAAATCGTAGCTAATGGAGGTTATATTATAATAAAAGACACTCTATTCAAGAGTTTAGTATCTTCCTACAAATGGTGTTAGTTTTTTATATATATATATATATATATATATATATATATATATATATATATATATATATATATATATATATATATATATATATATATATATATATATATATATATATATAAATTTATATTATTTAATAAAAAAATTTATTAATTTAAATAAATTTATGTCAAAAAATCAGATTTGAAAATAAAATAAAAATATTCGAACAACATAAAATAAAGAATATTCAACTGTTTTATAAATCACACAAATGTATTTCTTTTACAGCAGATTAGAATAAATTCATCTTTCTATGTATATCGCTATTTATATGATGAATGAGTATTTTTCCTTGTCATTTACATTAGAGAGTGAATAGTCTCATAATAAATATCTATAAGTTAGAAAAATATTTCCTTACGCGGTAATTGAATCTACTATCTTTGGTTATTAAGCGACCATTACGCAGCCGCGACTCTTATGTCATCAAATAAAAATATTCAGAGTTTTAAGATAAAAAATTGAAAGTGAAATTTATCTCGAGCCACAACTTAGACACTTTCAATGTCAAAAGTTCAATGTAATTTACTTTAACAACTTGATTGAAATACTCATAATTAAATTCTGTGGGGCTTGCCTCGGTTAGATACCGTTTCATTTATTCACATTATAATTTAAAATTGCAGATTAAGTTGTAATATATCAAATTAAAATGGATTTTTAACAAATTTATCCAGACAGTCAGAGATAAGAGAGAAGTTTTTTATAATGTAAATCCAGACTGATTTGTATTTAGAGAGAAAACTTATTTTTACCAAACTAGAATGATATAAAAAAATTTATATCATCATCAACAATAAAGTCTCCATAGCCCAGTGTTTTACTTGTAGTGGTAGAGACACGCTGCAGACGAATACTTTTTAAAAATGGCACATTATTAAATTTGTCTGTAGCGTGAATGGGCCCGCTCGTCCGGGGAAGTACCACACTCCCGCAGTAAATCGGCGTCTGAGTCGTAGCTTAGCTACCGCGCTTCGTACGGTGAGCGGTTGAGTTCCGGGAGCCCAAATCGGGAGGATTGTCATTGGGCAGACAACTTTTTAGTGGGACATATATGGACTATAGAAAAGGCCTTGGTGATCTAGTGGTATTTGTTCTCACGGTTTTCTTTTACGATAGTCACGGGAAGAAATCGAGTGGTCCTATTTCTATGTCTACTTCAATAATATTGTAAGTCTTAAAAATAAATTCTAGTTTCCTACATATTTATATCATTCAAATTGTCCATTTTTTATTTCCTTTAATTGATCCATGAAATAGGCGATGGAATGATGTATGAAATAGGCGATGGAACCTATTTCATACACTGCAAGTGTATGAGCCTATATCATACACTGCAAGTGTATGAGCCTATTTCATACACTACAAGTGTATGAGCCTATTTCATACACTGCAAGTGTATGAGCCTATTTCATACACTGCAAGTGTATGAGCCTATTTCATACACTGCAAGTGTATGAGCCTATTTCATACACTGCAAGTGTAGGAACCTATTTCATACATACTTGCAGTGTATGAAATAGATTCCATCGCCATCACGACATGCAATATCTTATCGCGGGGTTATTTACTTAGCTAAGATCCGCGACAAATTTGTCGCGCAATTTGTCGCGGATCTTAGCTAAGTAAAAGTTCTAACTGTACACTTAACAATTTGATATGTAGCATTTTGAACGTGATTTTTTGGCGTACATTATTGAGAAGAATTTACGCGTTGAATTGGAAAATAAGTTTCCATCGCGGGAGACTGCGGTAAGTGAATTGTGTTAATCCAAAGTTTATTTCCTAAAGTAAATTACTTTTCTAATTAACCGTACGCGGCGACCGCAATCTCAGATTTTCACCATTACTTCCTTTTTATATCTACAGTATTTTCCGCGGGGCGCAGTTATTACCGAGGTAATTAGTAGCGCGATGTTAGAGCGTGGTTTAACACTTTTAAATTGGGATAAGGAAGCGTAATGATGTCAATTTATGATCTGTTAAAGTCTTTGATAATTTTGCAACCTGCTATTGGATACTGAGATTGAGTAAGCCAACGAAATAAGTAAATTATACGGTCGGTATTATAATGCCAGGTCAAGAGTACCCTTAACCGGCGAGCTAATATGAACAGAGTTAATGAGTTTGTTATTGGTAGAGCCACGCTGTGGACGAATACTTTGTCAAGAATGGCATAATATTTGTCTGTAGCATGAATGGGCCGGTTCGCTCGGGGAAGTACCACACTCTCGCAAAAAACCGGCGTCTGAGTGGTAGCTTAGCTTCCGCGCTTCGTACGGTGAGCGAGAGTTCCGGAAGCCCAACACCCTCCCCCTCCCTTTCCCCCTTCCCCCCCTTCCTCTTCCCTTCCCACTCACATGACACTTTTCTTAAAGGCCGGCAACGCTTCCGCACTACCTATGGCGCTGCGGATGTCTATGGGCGGCGTTGATTGCTTTCCCTCTGGTTGCCTACTCTATATACTACTACAGTATGCCAACTCGTTTGCCTTCCTATCCCATAAAAAATAATGAGTGTGAATGAAGCACGAAAAGTTTGCTGAAATCGTAGCTAATGGAGGTTATATTATAATAAAAGACACTCTATTCAAGAGTTTAGTATCTTCCTACAAATGGTGTTAGTTTTTTATATATATATATATATATATATATATATATATATATATATATATATATATATATATATATATATATATATATATATATATATATATATATATATATATATATATATATATATATATATATATATATATATATATATATATATATATATATATATATATATATATATATATATATATATATAGGAATGGACACGATAAATACCCGAGCATCTCAGCTGATGAAGTACATCCGCAATACTTAGGGCACTGCTGATGCGTTGTCTATATTAGGGTTTAGATGTGGATAATGGCAAAAGAAGAATGAAGTATTGGTTGGGGATGAAGAAAACTAAGAAAAGGAAAAGGAATGGGGTTTTGAACCACATCTCCCACCGTACGAAACGCGGTAAATTAATCTTCTTTGGGGGTCTGGTATCTCTGGATGAGCCGCCCTATTCGTATTACCATGGTTCTAGAGTTTCTCAGCTTTTTACACTCTTGTGAGAGTGGTCTTGGTCATTACTTCTGATGGTGGCTTGCTTCATGCTCCGCCGTCATTCTCCGCACACGAACATGCTCTTCATGCATTTATCGGACCATTGAGTGAATCCTTCACTCTTCCGGTATAAAGCAATGGAGTTCTACCTTATAATATTGCCGTACATCACGAGGCCTTCCAGAAATCCTTCTTTACGTTGCGACAATTGCCCAAAGAAATAAGGATGCGAGCGTAAACGATGGAGGACAAACGCTGCTTGATGGTGATTTCTTCTAGAATGGAATTATTTTTCCTGAATTCTGTCCAAGATATCCTCAACATCCGCCTTCA
This sequence comes from Baronia brevicornis, assembly GCA_031353405.1. Lineage (NCBI taxonomy): Eukaryota > Metazoa > Arthropoda > Insecta > Lepidoptera > Papilionidae > Baronia > Baronia brevicornis. Next base: position 503,865 of record JASFAT010004443.1, read on the forward strand.
GAATTATATTTCGAGAGAGTCTATCTTTAAGTTACAGTATCCATCATTGTAATTTGTGACAGAATTACGGATAAAGGAGTCTCGTCGTGGAGATTTCTTTAATACTCATAAAAATGTTAATGCGTTCCCCAAGGCAACAAAGGGGCCCATAAATATGCCAAAGATATAATGCTGATCTAGGTTTAAAATTCAATTTTCTTTTTTTTTATTATTCTATAATTCTGAACACGACGAAAAACTGAAAATTATTATTCTTTTAAAATAATTAAAATATGTTTTTTGAAATACCTTGCAAATTAAAAATCATTGTAAATGTTGCATACAATTTTTTTATATAAGCTTAATTATTTTTTTGACGATCGATATCCACCTCCCCACCCCACAGTCCTTATATGTCCCACTGCTGAACACAGGCCTCTCCATTTCTGGAGAAACAGACGTTAAGTCACCACACTTTTTTAAGGGATGAGAAGGCAAACGAGCAGGCGTGTCACCTGATGAAAAGCAACCAACGCCGCCCATAGATATCCACAGTGTCACAGGCGGTGCAGAACCGTTGCCGGCCTTTAAGGAAAGTGTCGTTAAGGGGAGGGAAGGAGGTGAAGGAGGGGAGTGGGAGAAGGATGGGGGAGGGGGAGAACGAGGACCGAGGACTGTTGGTCCTGCGGGATGAGGGGCAGGAATAAATATCTGTAGGCCATACATATACATATATGTTCCGATGCGGGAATCGAACCTCCGTGGGCGGGGGGCCCCGTCATTTTGGCAATTGGTTGTCGCTTTTATTTATTTTTAATGTACAATATTTGGTACGAAGGCGGACTTAACCCCGGATGGCATTCTCTGCCAGTTAAACTATAGTTAAAAATATACATAAATGTATATGTATTTAATTATATAGTTTTTGTAACCTACATATAAATATGATTAATGGAGTCAGGCATTACTTTGCGGTTTAAGTCTTAACGGTTGTCTTCCGTAATGTCTACTTGATGGTGCCTCGTGTTGAGGCGAAACACGTCTCGTGAACATTGCGATAGAGTGGTGGTGTGTGTTTGCTGTTGTTGGTGGTTGGGAAGTTCAGAGTTGCTGACGGCCGTGAATCCACCTCTTCCAGTACAAAAAACACACATTATTATTTATCTATTTTTGTTCGCTTGTCGCGGATCTTAGCTAAGTAAATTTTTGAGCGTCTACATTCTTATAAATACATGCATAAATTCGCTTCAAGATTCCGCTAAAAGTATTTTTATGTCACCGAAGCGTATCGCTACCTCCGCGCTAAATCTGTTTCAATCATGTGCCGCATATGTGTAAATGTTGCTTTCAGAAAACCTGTGATAAATCGAATTTTAAATCCGACCCCCACCCACCTGTGCTCAGGCGGCAGCAGCTCCTCACTCAAATAGGTTGTCGGGCCAAATACTTGCTTGGCGGTTAAGTTACGCAAACAGTCGACGTAAATCTTATATCCGTTGGTTGGATTCGACATCGGGTATATTTATTGCGCGCTAAACACGGGCTCGACCTGGAATAAATTAGTGTATTGAGGGCGTCGGGCGGAATTAGATCGAGTGGATAAATCATTTTTTTTATGGGATAGGAAGGCAAACGAGGATAGACATCCTCAGCGCAATAGGCAGTGCGATAGCGTTGGCGACCTTTAAGTTAAGTGTTACTATGGGAGTGGGAATGGGAGGGTTGGGGAAGAGGGGAGGGTGTTGGGCCTACGGAACTCAGCCGCTCACCGTACGAAGCGCGGTAGCTAAGCTACCACTCAGACGCCGGTTTCCTGCGGGAGTGTGGTATTTCTCCGGCCGAGCCGGCCCATTCATGCTGCAGACAAATATTGTGTCATTCTTGACAAAGTATTCGTCTGCAGCGTGGCTCTGTCACTATAAAATCAAAAATCAACAAAAAATCATTTAAATAAATAAATGACGCTGCGGATGTCTATGGTTGGCGTTGATTACTTTCCATCAGGCGACACGCCTGCTCGTTTGCCTTCTTATCCCATAAAAAATAAAAAAACGCCCTTTCAAAGTCAACTGAAATTTTGTTAGAGACGGTAGCATTGAAGAGGCAAACAGCGATTCAATTACATTGCTATGACCTTTACCTTCGCTATGACCTAAGATTATAACAACAATTTTGATCTTTTTCTTCTCTTCTTACATTGCCTCTCCAACTAACATTAATAAGAACCAAAGAAAGAAAACCGCTTTTAAAGAAGATTATCCCCAAGACGTATTTAAGGTACCTTAAGTATTTTGCTAAGGGTAATTTAAGGTAAGCGCCTCGCTTGGCTTATTAAAGACTAAAAAATCTTTAAAGTAATATAATAGACATAATTAAAGGGAAAATGCTTTAAATGGCGCAGTGTTTTTTATGGGATACGGAGGCAAACGAGGAAGCGTGTTGCCTGATGGAAAGCAATCAACGCCGTCTATGGCTGCAATGCCTTAGGCTTTATAAATGCATTGCCGGGTTTGTTTTTTGAAGGTTCCAATGTCGTATCGATTCGAAAATACCGCTGAAGGTAGCTGGTTCCATGATTACGCGAAAATGCACCGTACTGGATCGCCATTCATCCAGATGCTGTACTTTATTATAAAAAGTCAGGGTTGAGTTTGACAAAATGTAATAAAATATTTTTTTTTTTTCGGTAAGAAATTATCAGTGTCCAAACAAAGTCAGTTCTCTCGAGTATTTCTTGTAACAACAATTTCCTTCATCAAATCAGTGCCCTTTTTACCCTGTTTGTAAATCGTACCCAAATGACAATAGGGCGGGCTCGCGTATTTACTCGCCTGTCATCATTCACACCGCAACAGATGAACACATGTTGGTAATAAATTTTATTTAAAAAAATTCAAATTTGCCAAAGGACTAATGCCTGCCCATGATAAACTTTAAAAATTATACTAATTATTCAGTCTTTTGAAGAAGAAGATGGCTGTCATATGTAAGCTACTATATCAGATTAAATTTATTTCACGACTTAACTTTGTTATCATTTATTTATAGAAATAGAAAACCTTTATTTATGACACCTTTTTTACAATAATTAATTATGGCTTAAAACCTTTATAATATACAAAAAAGAACAAAACGAAAAGGAAAATAATTTTAATCAAAACAATAAATTTTTGTCAATAAATTCACCGCAACCAAAAGAACAAGTTTTTGATTGCATACTTAAAATTAGATTTTTTTAAACATATTTATAGTATGCAAGTAACAAAGATTTATTTATTCATTTAAGACCAATAATTGAAACATAAAACAATAAAAATACATTATTTAAAAGTAAAAAATAATAAACTGCTTTATGATTTCGACTATAACATGGGGCGACCCCATTTCTTCCCGTGGATGTCGCAAATGCGGCTATGGGAACAAATTTCAATAGATTTGCAGTAGCATCTAACTGGGTAATAGAAAACTCTGCATTCACAACTTCAATTTTGATTTTTTAGATTAACATAATATTATTAAAGAAGAAATACAAGAGTACGGTGTGAGCGACGCCCAGTTTATTCCACCTGAAATTCCCGAAATAAAATTCTGATAAACCTTTATTGCTACCCTCAGGAGCAAGCGGCTTTGTTCCCGTATTTTGTTTACCAAACTCTGTTTATTTTTGTTTATGTACCTGTCCCAAAAACAAATAGAAATAAACTTTTTACGTATATCTATTTTTTGTGTAATCTGTATCAAGTTTTAGATAATAAATATTAGTAAAGATTTAAAAACAAAACAAAACTATGGAATCACTTTTAAAAAATATATTTACTATTATATAATATATCAAGTACCGAAACAGCAAATAGATTTCAAACTTGTATTATTTTCTTACAGCATATATATGTGTCCCACTGCTGGGCACAGGCCTACCCCATTTCTAGAGGAACAGATATATCCTATCACGCTTGTTCAATGTGGATTGCTGGGTAAATCAGACTTGAAACTTCGCTACGATGAATGTGAGAGGAAGAATGGATGAAAAGATGGATGAGTGTGGAGGAAGCAAGGAAGGTGTGTTGGGATCGTGGTGAATGGAGATCTATGGTCTCTGCCTACGGGAAACAGACGTGGTATGTATGTTTTTGGTGTACAATAAAAAATATATCTATCTACATGGTTCTTTAAATTCCCATAGAATTATTTGTCTCCATTAATTGTATTCTAACTAATTTATGTTAAGAGTCAAGATATTATGTAAAGAGCAATCTTGTTCAAGTAAATATTTGATGGAGAATGCTTTTAAACTTTAATAAATGATTCTGAACTGTATAGAAATTAAGTTTAGAGAATAATTACAATATTGAAGTTTATTTCTATATATATATATATATATATATATATGTATATATATATATATATATATATATATATATATATATATATATATATATATATATATATATATATATATATATATATATATATATATATATATATATATACATTGCATATGCTGTAATATGCTAAATTGTTGAAATTCAGTTTGTCTTGAAATTCAGTGCACGGTCTCTATTTACTACTTGGTACGGAGGTCTTATTCTAAAACATGTTTTTGGGTAGTAAATAGAAGTCATAGTTTAATATACGTTTACTGGAATGAACTCTTTCCTTACTATATTTTCAACATGTTTCAGTAAAGAAATTACAAGTCTATTGTCTGCGAGATGACAGTAATCTCGCAGAAATCGACTTGTAGTCTAGTGTAGTGAATGAGCCAAAAATTGAAATTTTAAGAACTTCGATAGACTTAACTCGACCACAGGTAATATAATAATTTCACTGCCGCTCTTGCACTAGCACGTGATATAGCGCCAAAAGAAAGATGGTAATCGAGCGCCTGTGGATAGTGTGGAGAAGCTTGGGATATATCCCAACACAGTGTTTATTTAACATAAAAAATATAAAATGATTTAATATGAAATAAATTCAGAACCAAATCACGCGCAGGTGCGAGATCAGCTCAGATCGGCACATTTTTTATAATGTGGTAGTCATGTGTTTTTATTATAGCATTTTTTGCTGGCCACCAGGTCGCGAGTTCTTCCAATGATATTACAAGCATTCAACCCAAGCCTTAGGGCGAATAACACTATGTATTCCACAGGAAAAAGAAATGTTTAGGTGTTAATGACAAAAGCAAACAAGGTTCCCCAATCAAATACAGCTATCGATCAAATCGAGTCAATTTTTTTTTCGTAAAAATATTAAAGTATAATAATATTTTTGTATATAGTTCAGAATGTGGTAAGGAAACAGTTTTTTATGGAATACATGGGGGAAACAAGCAAGCAGGTGACGTGATGGTGAGTTATGATATTTAGAGTACCAACGGGAATACAAATACACAAATAACTAGAGGAAGGATGAATATAATCGTAAGAGAAAAAGAAAATAAAAGAAGGGAGTAAGAGTTAATCCTTTAATAATACATTTTCAACTTACACTTTACATTAGATATTATAATATCTGCTGTAATATTGAATTATACATAAAAAGTTTGGGAACTTTGCGGCAATATTACTGGCAACACAGTAAGAAATATGCAACGCTTTGTATTGTATATTCATTTATTTATTGTCATTCTTTTCTTACTTATATTCTTGTGAAAGTAACTATGGTGCACATTTTTCCCTCATTTGAGTTCTTTTTACCGTGTCTCTCACTATCACTGGCAGAATTGTCTTATGCTTGCTATAAACAAAGAATTAATTTCAAGCGCACTCATTACTTCATCAATTAAACCGAACACGGCCATTAACGTTCGATGAATTAACGGGAGCTTCATTAATGTGCCCGTTGTTGGAAAACGAGAGATGTGAAGCTTTAATGAGTGACCGATCTATTCATACACGATAATTTAATGACCCACCCCTTAGCTCTTTGATCAAATGTGACGTTATAAACTCGGTGAACTGTCAGAGTAGTAAATTACCAGTATTGTTACGTTCTCTATTGAATCGTGGTCAATAATTAATGTTATATGTCTCGCGGATATATATATATATATATATATATATATATATATATATATATATATATATATATATATATATATATATATATATATATATATATATATATATATATATATATATATATATATATATATATATATATATATATATATATAAATATATAATCGAATCGTGGTGGTAGAGCCACGCTGCAGATGAAGACTGTCAAGATTAGCATATTATTTGTCTCTAGCTTGAATGGGCCGGCTCGCCCGGGGAAGTACCACACTCTGGCAGAAAACTGGCGTGTGAGTGGTAGCTTAACTACCGCGCTTCATTCGGTGAGCGGTTGAGTTCCGGAGACCAAACCCCCCTCCCATAATAACACTTTCTTTAGAGGCCGGCAACGCTTCTACACTGCCTAGGATACTGCGGATGTCTATAGGCGGCGTTGATTGCTTTCCATCAGATGACACGCCTGCTCGTTTGCCTTCCTATACCATTAAAAAATATTATATTATGTATCAATGAACCAGTATATAGAACCTACACTAGAATTGTATACGACACGTGTTTCGCCTCTATGTGAAATATCCTCAGGTGTAGTAGAATCTACGAAAGACGACTTTTGAGTAAGTCAATAACAACTCAATAGTGCCTTTCGCAGAGTCTCAACCAATGTTGAAGAGATGTTTTATGAATTTCTTTATTACAATGTTATTAGCCCAACAAATTAATATTCACAGACTACAATATCAGTTTCTTTATTATTATCATCAGCCTATTCTCTGTTGTCTATTCTTGATCATAGGGAGGGAGAGGGATGGAGGGAGACTCCATGCGTGCCACCCTACTCAATCTTAAGCTCCACAAATGGAGTCTCTACTAGCTAAGCCAAGGGCATATCATCGCCAGGAGGCGTCCCATACCAATATCCTATACTTTTGCCAAGACATACTCTCTAGTCCAGCACTAATTTACTCATGGCTGTGGGCGTTTCCACAAACATGGTCTGCTATTTCAGTTTCAGGATTCAAAGAGCTATCGTAAATTCCAAATCCTATCCACCAAAGAAACTACAAGCATCCCTACTTTAGACCGACTCGAATTTTATGAAGTGGATTTTTTTATTTTTTTACGTATTTTTCTCTACAGCCCAATATCCCATTGATGGGTGGAGGCTCCTCATCTCTAGGGTAATAGACATTAAACTTATCATACTTGTCCAATGCGGATTTGTACTTTTCACATATGTAAATAGTCCTATGTAAACACAGTACTATAACGCGCCAGCCGTAAGGATACAGCGACACGGGATCTTTAGGAGGTTTTGAACATAGTGAAACTCTTCCAAGTGAAGTTAATTTATTAATGAATCACTTTACATTTTATATTCAATATTAATTTCTTATGCTAGAAAAGGTGACATGTCCTCGAAAGACAGAGACAGAGAGAATTTTTTTTTTTATATAAAACAATTTATTTATTTCTGTTTAAAATAACGAATATATAAAAAAGTAAAAAGGTTTTATTATATTTAATTAAAAAGTTTTAATACATTAGTGTTATATTTATTAATGTTTGATACGCACAAGTTTTTAAACTTTGATGACTTGAATGAAAAAATGAAAGGAAAAAATACAAAAAAAAACAAATGGTTAATTATGTTTACGCAAAAACATGCATTTGTTTACGTCATGTTTGCAAATAAAAATGACAAGTTAACAATAATTCACAAGGGTGCTTTGAAAGCGGCCATGTTTTTTTTTTAAATAATATTAGCACATTTGTGCCTCAGTTGTGCTTTGACATCGACCATTTTTCAATTCCTACTTTTAGTCCACACTCTCCCTGTAAGTTCAATCGTTAATAAAATACTTTTTGTTCATGCACTCAAGTTTTTTTAGTGGATGAGATTTAATTTTACTATAAAAGTAGGGACTATAAAAGTAGGGATTGATTAATTTTTTTTGTATTACATATTTATAATATCCACTTAGTCACATTTGTGCATTAATAGACATGTTAAAATTTATTTAGAAAAAATAAAATAATTATTCGATTTCTCTGCTGCGATAACGGTTATATTTAGTTTTTTTTATGGGTTAGGAGGGCAAACGAGCAAGCGTGTCGCCTGATGGAAAGCAATCAACGCCGGCCATAGACAACCGCGACACCGCAGGAGTCACGGAAGCGTTGCCGGCCTTTAAAGTATGTGTAGGCTTGTTTTTTGAAGGTGCCAATTTCATATCGGTTCGGAAAGACCGCTGAAGGTAGCTGGTTCCATAGAGTGGTGATGCGTGGAAAGAAGTTTCGAGAAAAGCGCACTTTAGTGGATCGCCACTCATCCAGATATCATCCCTCCCTCTACCCCTCACCCTCCCATTCCCATTCCGATAATGACACTCCTTAAAGGTCGGCAACGCTTCCGCACTGCCTATAGCGCTACGGATGTCTATGATGGGCGTTGATTGCTTTCCATCAGGTGACACGCCTGCTCGTTTGCCTTCCTATCCCATAAAATAGAGCTCTACAAATACTTTATAGCTTACTAGACTTCCTTTAAAAAAATTGTAACGCTGTTTAATATAGGTATATATTTCATTCGCTCTGTCTCTACGTCACTCAAGTAACGGGACTCATTAAAGTATGAGGAGAATATTACGCTCCGCTGATTACTTGCGACTTAAACGACTATACGTGCTTCCCAAATTACTGTCATCAAGAAATATTACACCCGTCAAGAATTATTTGTCTTCATGTTAGAACTGGTAATATAGTAGTGTACCTAATTTTCTACAAGTTATATTTATAATTTTACAAAAGTCTATATCGACAATTAAAACTTTTACTTAGCTAAGATCAATCAAGACAAGCAAACAACAATAGAAAATTAATAATGTGTGTTTTCCTGCTGGCTGAAGTGGATTTACAGGGAACTTAAAATAAATCTTACCGAAAAATGGCCGTCAGCAACTCTCCACCTACCAGCCACTATACACAATACCAAACACACACTACCACTTTTTCACCTTGCAAACGACACGTGTTTCGCCTCAACACGAGGAAGTAGATTTACAGAGAACTTAAAATAAGGCACAATGCCTTATTTTAAGTTCCCCGTAAATCTACTTCATCCAGAAGAAAAACACACATTTTAATTCTCTATTGTTGTTTGCTTGTCGCGGATCTTAGCTAAGTAAAAGTTTTAACTGTCCACATAGTAATGGATTTCCGCAAAGTAACGCCTGACTCCATTAATCATCACAAAGTCTATGTCATTAAAATAGGTTATTTATTGCAGTGAAATATACTTTCGGCAAATCTATAAATGGGGCGATGTCTTATAATCAATTAAATTTTCATTGACTTCGGAACTATTTCATTTTTTGGTATAAGTATTACATTACAAGTATGTTTAATAAGATCTATGTATTGGTGGCAGATCGGCCGCTGTCCCCCGATGGTGCCGTTTTCCCCGCGCACCCCGCTTCTTGCACCTCGGTCATCAATGAATCATTAATTATCGGTTTTATAAAAACAATAAAATGTCGACATTTCAGAATATATCATTGATCACCTTTAGCATACACAAAATGAAATAGTTAAGACCGACACCGAGACCACATCAGAGAAAACATATCATGACCATCCATTAATTACGTCACGTTGCTGAGGAGGAGGGAAGTGGTAAACAAAGTGTAACATTGAGTAAAACGATAGTCGATGACATATGTTTGTGTGGTGCTACCACATGCATAATTTAAAGAGCTTAATCGTGAAATAAATGTGACGTAATTTATCGATGGCCTCATGATAAATAAGTACTCAAAGATCACCATTTTTTATTTAAGCCAAACAGATAGCGTTTAAAAATTGTATACTTATCTATCCACTTACACACAGTAACTTCTTGATCGATATAAGTTTTCACTTTATAGTGAGCTACCAGAGCCGCAGAAGTCTAATGCAGACTGTACGGAAGACAACCGTTAAGTCTGACTTAACGGCTGTCTGCTCGTGTTGAGGCGAAACACGTGTCATGTACATTGTGAAAGGGTATTGTGTGTTTGGTGTTGATTTTCTTGATAGTGGTTGGAAAGTGAAGAGTTACTGACGGTCGTTTTGCCGGTAAGATTTAGTTTAACCAATTTCCCCCTAAACCCACTTTTTCCAGTAAAAAACACACATTATTATATTTATACTGCTGTTTGCTTGTCGCGGATCTTAGTTTAGTAAACAATTCTAACTGCGCACATACTTTAGATGCGTTATATTACTTAGAGTAAGGATGTCAATAAAAGGGGGGGGAAGAAGTAATGGAAGGGGAAGAAGGAAATAAAGAGGGGATAAGGCACAGTACGAAATGCGGTGATAATAAAACGCTAGTTACTTGACATCGTAATTCTGTGAAATAAATTGTCGCCATATTCAAAACAGAGATTACCTTTGCAACCAAAACGGGAATATAAATTCGAAATGCGCTTTAGGAAAAGCGGCATATTTGATTAAGACGAAGTGCACAATTTCTCATATCTCATATCACATAGAGTAAACTCAAACCTTGATTATCCTTTCATTTAATAACATGAGACGTTTCAAATATAATTTTGATAAAATAAAGATTTATAAGGAGAGGACATGACCTAGGAAATTCAATTAGAGATGGGACACGGTGTAACAGCTCTGTGGCGTAACAAAAATACGCATAAGTCATTTTTTATGACATCTATCTTGATTGTTTTTCGGTTGCTATTGGAAACATAGTTTCCCCGGCAGAGCTACTATATGGTGAGCCCCTCTCATTGCCTGGACAGTTCCTGTCACCAAACGATGACTACACCGTGCGTGACGTCGCTGAGTACGCTACCAGACTGCGTTCCTGTATGGCAAAGCTATCGCCGAAACCTACTTCTTGGCATACCAACTCACCATTCTACGTACCTAAAGATCTACATACCACTTCTCATGTATTTCTGCGTAAAGACCATGTTCGCGGCTCACTTGAACCACCTTACGCTGGCCCATATAAGGTAGTAGAGAGGCAGAAAAAGTATTTCACAATAGACGTACGCGGAAAACTGGTCAACGTCTGCATCGATAGATTAAAGCCAGCCCACACCATGAGAGAAGTCGCCACTCCTACTGTTCCCGTGTTCACTGAGCCACCCGAAGAAAGTAGGACTCGAAGCGGTAGAAGAGTTAGAATGCCAGAATATTTTCGACCGTAGTCACGGTCTGGCCAGGGGAATGATGTGGCGTAACAAAAATACGCATAAGTCATTTTTTATGACATCTATCTTGATTGTTTTTCGGTTGCTATTGGAAACATAGTTTTTCCGTCTTTACAATTCAAATAATTCGGACAATACTGCCCACAGCTCCTTCAGGTTCAAATATTACTTCAGAATGGTGGTTGACCATTCGGAGAAAAAATTCTTTGACATTTTAAATTAAATTGTTAATAGAATTAAATATATGAAAAAAAAATTAATTACCGAGCGCAAGATTCGAACTCGGAGCGCTCCCGCTGCACACACGTACTTAGTCGACTAGGCTATTTCATCGCTGAACGGTGAACGGTGAAATTTTTCTAATATATAAACTGGGTTTATTTAAAGTGTTTAAAGGCTTTTTTCTCCGAATTCGCTGACCATTCTGAAGTAATATTTGAAAGGATGAATTGAAACATTGAAGGAGTACTACAATTACACCGTGTCCCATCCCCAACTTAATAATAATAATAATATATAATATATTTATTGTTCATTGATAAGTTTACAATTTTTGTTTCCCCGTCCGCTGAACTAGGGCGAACCCTGTACTACGGCAGACGGTTCCCTTCTGTGACATATTTATGAGTTACATATATTATTTTCTTGCTATACTTAATATAACTATGCAAATTTAAAATTTAAAAAAAAACCTTTATTAAGTTATACAAACCAAAAAGATTTTTTTTTACATGTGTCTGTGTCTGAATTTATTTTATTTTATTTTGTCCTACTAAGCTAATGTTTATTTAATATTAATTCTGTAGAATTATATGCTAGGTTGGATAGCCATTTGTTTATGAGTTTTTTTATTGAATTGATATTTAGATTATTAGTCTTCTCTATGCGATTTAATTTAGTATAAATAAACGGAGCCAAATAATTATATTGTCGTTGGGCAAAGCTAGTTTTAGTTGTGGGTAAAGGATAAATAATACATCTCCTTGATGAAATAGATGCGTGCAAGGTGACTTCCTTATGATATTTCACCACGCATGATTGTATATATAGCTGTCTGACTGTGTAAAGTTTTGTTTGCTTATACAATTCATCTGTGGGGTATCGGTAAGGCTTGTGTAGCATTATTTTTATAATTGCCCTTTGTGCTCTCTCTAATTCAAGCATATGGGTTGAAGCAGCTCCTCCCCACGCCACAACTTGATTTCCCGGATCGTCTTATTACGAAAATGTATTTATTTATTTAGTATTCCTGTACAGATTTTAGTACAAAGGCGGTCTTGATGCCCCAAGGCATTCTCTGCCAGTCAAGCTTTGGGTTGATGGAAAAGATTTTTACATAGTAGTATATAAACCATTATAATATTTAAATTAAATACATACATATACTGCATATTTGTATATGTATGTGTGTGTGTATGTATGTATGTATAATATATACTTATATATTTTCTTATGGCTACATTGGATAGACTTTTGCAGTCCAATTAAAAAAACAATTAAACAAACACGCATTTATTTCATAGGATTCCCTGTGTTGTGGGAAACTAGCCTTAGTTATTAGTACCAAAAAACATGTACATATTTTTATTTTCCTAGTAGTACAACCACGCTGCAGACGAATACTTTTTCAAGATTGGCATAGGTAATATTTGTCTGTAGCATGAGTGGCCCGGCTCGCCCAGGGAAGTATCACACTCCCGCAGATAACCGGCGTCTGAGTGGTAGCTAAGCTACCGCGCTTGGTACGGTGAGCAGTTGAGTTCCGGGAGCCCAATTCCCTTCACCTCCCCTCTCCCCCTCCCCTCCCACTCTCCCTCACATGATGACACTTTCTTTAATGGTCGGCAACGCTTCTGCACTGCCTATGGCGCTGCGGATGTCTAAGGGCGGCGTTGTTTGCTTTCGATCAGGCGACACACCTGCTCGTTTGCCTTCCTATCCAATAAAAAAATATCCTTATGTACGAATTCAACCTATGGCGACCTTGCAACATTCGATCTTCAAATAATTATGTAATATCTGACTTTAAATAATTTCAAATCTAATAATAAAATTTGATACGTACGAATTTAATCAATGTCATTATAAACGTCGCTTCGTTTGGCGTCCGGTTTATATCGTCCACTTTGGGTCATCAATTTCACTGGGTTGTATTATTATTGGCTCGATTATTCAAAGGGAGCTTTAATAATGTGCCTGTCATTGGAAATACGAGACGGACCAAATATATCCGTAAAGTTTAATTAAAACCCTATTGAATATTACATTTTTCATCATCATCATAAAGGCATTACAGCCGCGAGTGGGCTTGGCCTGGTCCAGTAAATTTTCTTAAAATAAGTAAATCTTCGTTTAGCTTTTTCCCTCCAGCCCCTCACACCGATTGCCTTTAAGTCGTCCTCGACTCCATCCAGCCATATGAGCGTAGGCCTTCCGCGGCTTCTACGACCATCTGGTTTGCCGTCGAGTAGGCGTTTGGGTACTCTAGCCTCGACCATCCGTATCACGTGCCCAGCCCAACGAAGGCGTAGAATTTTAATGGTTTTGATAACCTTCGGCTCATTGTACAGCTCATAGGTTGTATTATTATTGGCTCGATTATTTAAAGGGAGCTTTAATACTGTGCCTGTCATTGGAAATACGTGACGGGATAAATATATTCGTATAGTTAAATTTAAACTCTATTGAACATTACATTTTTGCTGCTCTCATTTTTTCTGCTACTAACTGTACAAATATGGAATATTTTACCTGCGGTGTTCCCACGTAAATATGACATAGATGTAATGAATAGACAAGCGTATGTGTTTACAAAAGGTCAGCAACGCATCTGCAACGCTTCCGGCGTTGCAGTTGTCTGTAGGCGGCGGTGATTACTTACCGGGTGACGTGCATGCTCGTTTGCCTGCTCTAATATAAAGAAATACAATTCGATGAAATTTAAAACACATCGTTTGAAACAGGGATTGTCAAATTTTTTTTTAATAACGACTCATCCGGCCCCATAAAAATAATTTTCATTTAATGAAATATAAAACTATCTGTTAGGTAATGTGTTTGTACATTTATTTTTAGTTTTTAAAGATTTATTCAAGTAATATTAAACAATTTTACGAAAAATATCGTGATGTTGAAATTTAAATACCTTAAAATTTATTAAATAATAAATAAAAATTATATGTAAAGTAACTTCAGATTAATTGCTTCTTAAAGAACGAGATAGGAGTGCTTGGTGATTTTTGTTTCACCCGAATACGAGCAAATATGCGTTTATTAATTTATTTCCTACGTAGAAACTGATTGTCATTTTAAAACATTTACAAATTTTACATACGTAATTTGGTATGTGTGATTTGTGTATTAGAACTGTTTTACATACGACCCCCGGCTCAGATCGACTTCTTATTTTGTTAAAGAGACCCCTGGGGGTCTATATACACCACTTTGGCGATCTCTGGTCACAACAATTACATAAGTTTAAATAATAAAAAATCTTTACCCAAACGTTAGAGATGTAACGTAATACGTTTTTATGATTAAACATCCCTATAAATATTTCAGTATATAACCGTACCTACTTTACTATAGTATATTAAATGAAGAACAGACTGGCCACGATAAAAGACTTACTTTGTTTGCGTAAGGGAGATCAAAAGAGGGTTCCTTTTAAAGCCCAAGCCATATAATTGCACATCAAACAAATTTTACGTCTCTTTACGTTAGTCATTTGCTACGGGAGTTTTAAGTTGTAAAAGTGATGAATATTATTACATAAAAATATTTCACTTCTGTATTATTTCTAAGTTTTTATGAAAATAATAATTAATACAATAAAGTTAATGTTTATTAAAATATACCTAAAAGAATTAATACATATTATAAATACATATAGTCACACGCCTTTCTCCCTGTAGGGATAGGCAGAGACCACCGATCTCCATCCGCTACGATCCCGGCACACCTTCCTTGCTTCCTTCACACTCATCCATCTTTGCATCCATCCTTCCTCCCACGTTCATCATAGTGAAACGGCTCTCCGTTCGTCGCTTCTCGCCCTCGTGGGAATCAGAACGTGACGGGTGGCGTGACGTGACGTGACGAAGCTTGTAAATGTACCTGGATGGTTTATTTACAATTTTCGTTTATTCGATTTCCTGAATATTTATTATATATTCAGGAAAATAATTACATAATTATTTTTATAGCAGGACAGGCAAACGAGTATGCACTTAGTATAAAATGATCACCCCAGCGGCGTACAAATACATCGTCAGCATTTTTTGACATATACACTTTTCTCTTGAGCACTCTACTATGGTATTTTTTTTTATTGGATATGAAGGCAAACGAGCAGGCGTGTCACCTGATGGAAAGCAATCTCATAGACAAAGCACATCTGCAGTGCCATAGATAACCACAGTGTCATAGACATGTCGAAAACGTTGCCGGCCTTGTTCAGTAATTGCTCGGGAACAACTGGTAGATCGTTCCACAGTTCATCCACTAAATGATGGATACAGAATTTGTTTCCACGGCAGTGACTCGTTTTTTTTTTGCAACAGCCCATATATGTCCCACTACTGAGCACGAGCCTCTCCATCTCTGGAAGAACGGACGTCAACGCACCACACTTGTCCAATGCGGATTGGCGAAGTTACCAGACTTGGAATAAATATTTGTAATGTATACATATATTATTATATATATTCCGATGCAGGGATCGAACCCGCGACCATTGACTCCGTGGGCGGAGGGTCCCGCCACTGAGCCAATTGGTCGTCAACGTGAGTCGTGAGTCATACTTCTCTTAAATGTTGATTAATAACTATCTTAAGTATTAAGTATGGCATGTTTTTTTAATTCGGAAAAAGACAAGGACAGAAACCGTTCCGGCTAATTCAGAAAAGTCTCTAAGGATAGCTTGCTAAATGACTTAATAGTTGTCGATCAAATAAATTTTTTGTGATTCAGTAAAAACCACAAGAAATTATATTTACGTAAAATAAAATAACATTGGCATCCTTTCAATATTGTTATAACTTTATTGTTACCAAAAAAAGAGCCTTTATAAATATATTTGAAGCGTAAAACTATTCGGGACAAACATGTCTTTCACAAGAAAATGTTTTCTTGATAAACAATGGCTCCTCGACAACTGTGTCCCGTATTTTATGGAATCACAGGTATAAAAATATGTAAAAGATACATAGATATACAAGATATATAGAACATAGATAAAAATAGAATGATGTAAAAGAGTAATGTTTATCCAGGAAAATGTACAACAGATTACAGTCGCATTAAATACATTTTTAAAAACTACTCAAAAGTCACTTCAGTGCTCCAGTATTTGGAATGGAATAAAAAACTCGCATTGTTCAGAATACATTTAACAAAATCCTATTGAAAAGCAACCTCAACGGGAGTGTACAGTCCTCGCCGACCATTGAGTGGCAAAGTTATGCGAGAGCTCCGAAATAGGCCACGAACTCAGGTCATGCAGCCACATTTTATACTTTCAATAGTTCATTTTTGCTTTTCAGCCTGCTAAAGTTTTCTCCTATTTTAAACGGATGATTAAATAAATTAATGAATATATTTTTAAATAGCAATTTCTCTCGCGTTTTCAGTAAACAACACAAAGGCATTCAATTATTTGTTATCAGAATACGACTTCACTAGCCCTTTTTATGTCTGTTTGATTATCACGTGATAGTCACCTGATAATCAATTACGACCGTCAACCGTGCACATCTGTAATCTGTAATACTACCTACACACATACTGTGGGCGACTAAATAGAAACACCGGCAAATTAGTTTTAAAAAGATGTATTTGGGGTTTAATTAAATTATTTAAATAAAGATAGGTGCGCGCGCCCTGCACGGCCTGTTACATTGTAATGATCCTTCTTTTTCGACACGAGCGCCGCCTGTGGATCGACCATTTTGTTGAAAACTTCAGACTGGACAACCGCGCGAAGTTCAAGCTTGAACACATATTGCTTATAATCTTAGGGTTAAGATATGCATAATGGTAGAAGTAAATAAAAGAAACGCGATAGGAATTGAATATATAGTTAATCCATGCATTCGCTATACAAATCACGGTCACATACAAAAATTCAGTTTCACTGAACGTCGATATTCTGTAAAAGTGTGGTATTTACCCGGTTTAGTCGGGTTATTTATGCATGGCTCTACCACTATGAGTGTTAAGAAAAAAGAAGAGAACCCAGATTTTTTCCGCCAACTTACATCAATGACGTTGTGTATTTATTTCATAATTTTTATTTCATTTTTATAATCTCATGTTATTAACAGTTATAATCTTTAATTATGGCGGCGTATTATACAATATAGTTTGATTAAAAGTGCAGTGATATGAAATAAATTCGTGTATATCGTGAATTTTAAAGTGTACTGCAAAAGTCCAGCAAATGTTTTGGTCGAATAGCTACTATTTTATCAACACGTAAAGTGACAGGCTGACTTGTACATATCAAGATAATTCTTTTCTTCTCTTTGATGGCAGTTAGTTACAACATTATGCCAGTGTCAAGTATGACAACAACAGTAATATCCAATCTCTTTAAATGTTCCAAATCAGCTTATCACGTCACGTCTTGATAAAATGATGGCCATTTTACCAAAACCTTCTATGGACTTTTTCAGTCAACTTAAAAGGTTAGGATACATGAATTTATTTCATATCACTTCATTTATACACGTTAATAGAACTATATTGTATAATACGCCACCACAATTAAACAATATAACTGATAATAACATAAGATTATGAAAATGAAATAAAAACACAACGACACTGATGTAAGTTAGTGAGAATAGTGCTTCAAAATAATTGATATTATTATATAATTTAGTGTCAAATGTGACACTATCATAATAGTTATAATTAGTTGCCATTAAAGAAAATTTAAGAGAATTGAACCCAGATAGCAATGCATTTCGAGTTCAATGCACTACGAACAAAGTATAACAATAAAATTTTACTCTAGACCGTTACGTAGTTGATTACACCGCAGTGTATGTCGCCAACTCCACGAGCGAGTTTATCGCTGCGATACTATCGTCCCGCCACTTCATTCTATAACAACTATATGAACATCGATGCTACCACACGGCGATACTATCGCGGCTATGTGACGGGTGTCATTGACGATCAAAACGTCAACGACCCGCCGCGAAAATGCGACCTAATAAATAATAGTAGTATGAAATTTTGATAAAATAATAGTGGTGAAGTCACGCTGCAGACGAATACTTTTTCGAGAATGGAATAATATTCGTCTGTAGCATGAATGGGCCGGCTCGCCCGGGGGAAGTACCACACTCCCGCAGAAAACCGGCGTCTAGTGGTAGCTTACCGCTTCATACGGTGAGCGGCCGCGTCCCAACACCCTCCCCCTCCCCCTCTCTCTACATCTCTTTCCTTAAAGATCGGCAACGCTTCCGCATTGCCTATGGCGCTGCGGAAGTCTATGGGCGGCGTTGATTGCTTTCCATCAGGTGACATACCTGCTTGTTGGCCTTCCTATACCACTAAAAAAAAATTCATAAAAAAAGTAATTGTAGTCACCCGGCCATCTGTCGAAAGTCGCGACGATTTGACGGCAAATAGATAATCTCGTGGAGTTCGTAGAGTCTACTATTGTATTTGCGGTATAAAATGGTAGCGTGTGTTTGACGTAGTCAACTTTAGTGACCATGGCGCGGTCTTGGATGATTTGCCGATGGCCGTTTTTCTGTAATTTTCTATGCACTTCATCGCAAACGCACAATACAGTAAACCGTCCTTAAACGCGGTAGATCGGTTCCGCGTTATAGGAAAACGTGTTATACGAGGGATCACTGTAATGTATAATCAATGCTGCTAAAACTCAAAAAGTTTTAGCTGGGAACAAAAACTTAATAAAATAATTCAATTTTATAAAAACAAGATGTGCAAACAAAGTTGATTATGGACTGTCGAATCATTATAAACTTTACACAGTACATACAAATATATGACTTGGAAAATCCACGCGTTATACGAGGGAAGATACGTGTTATACGAAGGACATAAAATCGCGTTATACGAAATCGCGTTATAGGAGGGTTTACTATACTACATATTTTTTTGATTCGTGTTCTCGGAACTTAGCAATGTAAGTTTGAATGTCCACTATTATTGTATAATGGATAAGTAACGAACGAACTGATTCCATCAGTTATGAGTATAATGACCTCGTAACGTCGGCGCCAAGGGAGACTTCTGCTACGGTTTTAGATAACCGCAGTTACATAATTTTCGGTACAGCTGGGGACACTAAAGCTTGCCCAAGTTCCAGTATGATATAACGATTTGTACAAAAATGAGCAACTGTATATAATTTCTAATTTTATGGAAGAAGGATGCAAATGATCAAGTAGTCCACGTACATACTATCACACCTGTTTGTTTGTAGGTAGAGACCACATACCTCGATTGACTTCGATCCTGGCACACTTTACTTTATCCACACTCATCACTGTTTGCATACATTCTCTTCTTGTCAACGCATTTAACGTAGTATTTAGTAATCATAAATATACAAATAAATAAAAATACTATATATATATACGTACGACATGTTATATATATATGCGTCGACAAGATGCTAATGCATAAGGTATACATTATTGAAATATTAAAATTATTTATTTATTAAAAATATTATTAATTAACATTAATATATTATTTATTTATGTATTATTAAGAATTTACTTATATAATATAACAATTATTTTAAAATTTCATAATACAGTTTTATGTTTGCACTTCTGTCAGCAGTCCTCATGACTGCCGCCGTTATTTTAGTTTATTTTATTTCGAGCTGCACGACCTTCTAACCAATTTTCTCAGTTTCGCCCGCAGTTTGACTGATAAAGAATACCCAGTGGCATTAAGGCCGCCTATTGTGAACTTGGTTTAAATAAATAAATCAATTACCGTTAAACTTTGTTTTCGATGTACAATAAAGAATAAATCTACTTTTTTTGTAAATTGTGTATTACTTTTTGTGCTGTGTTGTACATTTTTAATATGACTCGACGTCGCAACGTGGAAGCGACGTTAAAATTTACCACGCCCTTCGCTCCCGTGCGGCTCGTAAATTTCGCAGCTCTTTTCCACCGGGTGCCGTAAATTCGAATAAATCGAATGCTGAAAAATCACTCGGTCTCCTTTAGGTGACGCGCTAATTTAATTTTTGTGCGGGTATAATTTATTAAAAAGTATAAACTCATCATACCGTATTACTCCTCGTGTTCCGTTACGGTAGTATCATATCCCCATCATCCTGTCTAAATCCATCGTTTCTTTCTGCCCTTTCCTTTCTTCTTTATCCCTTTCCCTTCCTCTCCGCCAATCCACGGTCTGCCGTGCCAAAGGATGCGTGGCTAGGTGCGAGCTTAGTCGCAAGCGTGCCGACCGGGCTCCGGACTAGGTACTATAGTGCCTTATCTCAGCATGCGGGGCTTTGATGGGGCTGACCTCCATCCTCCCTCGCGGCTCGTGGGATTCACTATGACGAATCTTAATATACCTAATTTGTTAAAAAATGTAAGATACGTGGTTCGCCACCCGTCACGTCCTGATTCACACGAGGGCGAGAAGCGAAGAACGGAGAGCCGTTTCGCTACGATGAATATGAGAGGGAGGATGGATGAATGTGAAGGATGAAAGGAAGGTGTGTTAGACTCGTAGCGGATGGAGATCTGTGGTCTCTGCCTAACCCTACGGGAGACAGGAGTGACGATATGTATGTATGTATCAACTCATGACGTATTGATCTCAAAAGTGTGGTGGTGTTGTTTCTAAAGGTCGGAGGCAGCTACGCATCTTGCTCCTTCCGGGTTATTGTTTTCTGTGAGCGGCGTTTATCATACCACCAGGTGACCTGCATTCTCGTTTGCCTGCTCTGCTGTAAATATGTATACACGGTATATAATGAATTACTATTAGGTCATCCGCCAGCTCATTTTCCTATTCTTCCTATAAAAAAGTGGTGCGTTAGCACTAAAGCAGTTAAAAGGCAGCTCGTTTATTTTTTCTCTTCATCTATATATGATTTTTTATGGGATAGTAATACCATAGGCATTGCAAACATTGCCGGCCTTTGGGATGAGGCTTGGTTTTTGAAGGTCCCAATGTTTTATCAGTTTGAAAATATTGCGAAAGGTAGTTGGTTTCCTACAGTGGTGGTACATGCAATGAAGCATCATCAGCATCGGTAAAAGCACATCGTACTGGATCACCATTCATCCATCCAAGATGGTGGAGATAAAACTTTTCTGTTCGGTTCTTTCGCATCACACACAAAACACATTCTTTATATAATTTTGGTGTTGATAATATCTCCTCCTCGTGGTGGACTGATCGTGGTTATGGATCGTCTAATTAGAAGTAGCGGCTTCAGCATTGCTACTCCATCTGATTCTATACATGTCACAGTCGGTAAGAGAACACTTCATAGGCCTCCGGAATACAACCGCTCACTAGACGAAGCGCGGTAGCTAAGCTACCACATAGACGTCGATTTTCTGCGGGAGTATAGCACTTCCCCGGGCCGGCCCACTCATGCTACAGATACATAATATGCCATTTTTGACAAAGTATTCGTCTTCAGCGTGGCTCTACCACTACAGACTGATTACATTTAATTTATATGTCATCAAAATTTGTGTATTCTATGGTAAACAAAATAATATATAGGTAACGGCAATATTTTGCTCTAATACAGGCCAAGGCACAGCGACAGCGATTTTTATTACTTTGAAAAATAAATTAAAAAAAATATTGTAGTTTCATTACTATCAGGTGACCTATATTTTGCCTTCAATAAAAAAAAATCGATACACACCGCAATTATAACATCGATAAAAGCTTTGTTTTCATTCCGTTATAACATCGATAAAAGCTTTGTTTTCATTCCGTTATAACATCGATAAAAGCTTTTGTTTTATTTCCATTGCGTATGGTCTGTTACCGTGTTTAGTGATATTTTTATAGTCTCACTAATCGTATTACGTTTCATGTATTATACATATGAAAACTTGGAACATTGCCATTCGGAAATATAATAAAAGAGAAATTTCATATTTGTTATTTCTACTAGGAGCGCTAACACGGGATATGAAAATGAATTTGTGAAATATGCGCTTTTTTATATATTTATATACGTTCTAAACTCTAATGGCTGAAGAAGATCCCGTAACCATAAGGGTATACATGGAACTAACTTCTGCTTACTTCTCAACAACTGCCTATAAACCGTACAAGCATAACATGAGTCTTGGTATCTCTGCGTTTCCCGGGCCCCATTTTATGTTTATCATTGGATTCCATTAGCCGTGGATGATACAATATATTTGTTACAAACAATAGCAAATAAATCGCTTAAATTATTTTTAACTCGTGGATATTTTTAACATTACTATGTGGACAGTTAGAACTTTTACTTAGCTAAGATCCGCGACAAGCAAACATAAACAGAAAAATAATAAGGTGGGTTTTTATACTGACTAAAAATAATAAGGTGGGTTTTTAGACTGGAAGAAGTGGTTTTACGGGGGTTTTACTTAAACTAAATCTTACCGAATAAACGGCCGTCAGCAACTCTCTACCTCTAAATCTATCAACAACGCTAAACACACACCACCACTTTTCCACCTTGCCCAAGACACGTGTTTCGACTCAACACTGTTTTTGTTTGCTTGTCGCGAATCTTAGCTAAGTAAAAATTCTAACTGTCCACAATATTCATTCCATAATATTATAATGAGCCCTTAGATATTATATTTTCGACACCAAGATGATATTAATTGTATGAAGTTATATTTTTATGGGAAAGGAAGGCCAATGGTCAAGCGTGTCGCCTGATGGAGAACAATCCGCCCATAAACATCAAACATCTCAAAGCCAGAAATACTTGTGCAACACCATAAGCATTGCACAAGTATTTCTGGCTTTGAGAAATATTAATTTTGAAAAAACTTGTTTTATAACGATTCCAGTGTCGTATCGGTTCGTAAAGGTTGTGGAAAACGGTTTCCATTCTTCATTATCACGTTTCTCTTCACACCTTTTCCCACGGATGGTTTCAATTTTCACGAGAGAAACCCGCCGTACTGGACCGTCACTCATTCAGATAGTAGCGATGACTCTTTTCCTTATTTATCGTACATTTTTTGCGATTGGATACGCATATCACGGCGGATTCATTCTTTTTTTTTATTGAATAGGAAGGCAAACGAGCAGACGTGTCACCTGTTGGAAAGAAATCAACGTCGCTCATAGACATTCGCAGTGACATAGGCAGTGCAGAAGCGTTGCCGGCCTTTAAGAAAAATGTAGGCTTCTTTTTTGAAAGTTCCAATGACGTATCGGCTCGGAAATACCGCTGGAGGTAGCTGGATCCACTTGGTAATGGTGCGAGGAATGATATTTTTAGAAAAACGCACCGTGGTGGATCGCCACTCATTTAGATGGTGGGGATGAAACTTTTCCTTGTGGCGAGTTGTGCTGTAGTGGAATTTAGCAGCCGGAATTATCCCGAGCAATTCCTCGGAACATTCCCCATGGTAAAAACGATAGAAGATGCTGAGAGATGAGTTTTACGATTGTGCGGATTATGATAAAATGGATCTTTTTGTTCTCTGTGCGTTATTAATTCCTCAATCTAGTGCTGTCTATGTTTGTCTATGTTACGCTCATTATTTCTGTTGTATTGATTAATATTTATCTTTGTTATAACTTATATAGAATAAGTAGAAATTAATCAGAGAAAGAGCTATTGTTGTTAGTCGTATGGAGGTTTGAATTAAAAAAATAGAATCGTTTTACATACATACATATCGTCACGCCTGCTTCCCGCAGGAGGAGACAGAGACAACAAATCTCCATCCGCCACCATATCGGCACACCCTCCCCGCTTCCTTCACACTTCATCCATCTTTCCTCTCATATTTATTGTAGCGAAACGGCTCTCCGCTAGTCGCTTCTCGCCCTCGTATGAATTAGGATGTGATGGGTCGCAAACCACGTCACCGTCATTTTTTAACAAATTAGGTTTATTGAAATTCTTCTAGTGAATCCCACGAGCCGCAAAGGAGGATGGAGGTAAGCCCCAGCAGAGCCCCGCATGCTGAGGTAAGGCACTATAGTATCTGGGGGAGCCCATTACCGGGACGTTCGGCACGCTTGCAACTAAGCTCGCCCCCAGCCACGCATCCTTTGACACGGCAGACCGTGGATTGGCAGAGAGGAAGGAAAAAGGATAGAGAAGAAAGGAAAGGGCAGGGGAAAGGAAATATTAATTTAGACAGGATGATTATGATACTACCGCAACGCAAGACAAGGAGTTATACGGTAGTAGCTCGGGAGGCCGGGATCGTGTACCCATGTAGCAATACCATAACTAACGGGTAGCTTCTTATATATATATATTTCAGGACTTCAGGACGTGACGTTATTTATATATATATATATATATATATATATATATATATATATATATATATATATATATATATATATATATATATATATATATATATATATATATATATATATATATATATATATATATATATATATATATATATATATATATATATATGTATAAATATAAATAGGTATATGGTAAGAGATAAAAAATGAGTGAAGAAAATTATTATAGATTTATAATGATAGCCTTCCTACTTCTTTCAGTAACTTTGATGGCGTTGTTGTAATGCTAGTATTTATCAAGGCCCTCTATCGAGCTTCGAATTCAATATAAAATTCCACAAGAATTTCTTTTCTTTTTAGTTGCGTTTGTCGCACAGAACGCTGGAATTCCTTTTTTTGGCAGTTTTATTGTACCAATCGAGCTCTGTCGCAATTTAGTACATTCAACACGCAATTTTTCAGAGAATTTCTGCCACCTTTTTGTGGTGAATTTTGTGGTAAATTGAAAGCGTAAGTTATGGAAGTTCCGTCCTAATATTGTAAAAACAGGCAATAACAAAATATAGTGTGATATAGAGTTGAAACGACAAAATGTGTTTACGCTTGAATCTTCTTCCTTTATGGCAATTAGGCTCTTATCCCAGGGTCAAGTTAACTATAATAACAAGAAGAATACTTCCTCAAGAATGGTATATTATTTGTCTGAAGCATAGATGGGCCGGCCTAGCCTGGGGAAGCACCACAAGACAACACACGCAGACAACCGGCGTCTGAGTCGTAGCTTAGCTACCGCGCTTCGTCCGGTGAGCGGTTGAGTTCCGGAGGCCCATAGGATAAAGCTATATCTAAAAACGACGCGAAGAAGTTACTAAGAGGCTTCTTTCAAAGTGCCATCTTCGGTGATGGTAGGCAATTGCCAGAGATCGCTCCCCTTCCAGAAGTGGCCGTCATTTTAGTGGGGATTCATACCCGTACCTTGTGGAACAAAATGGAAGACCCGATTAGATTGATCGATTATAAAACCCAAAACTATCATCTGTGTGATATAAATATTTCAATCCGACATCTGAGAGCCGTTTCGCTACGAGGAATGTGAGAAGAAGGATGGATGAAAAGATAGATGAGTGTGAAGGAAGCAAGGAAGTTGTGTCGGGATCGTAGCGGATGGAGATCTGTGGTCTCTGCCTAACCCTACAGGGAAACAGGCGTGACAATATGTATAAATATTTCAGTGTCTTCTATGTGTGAGTAAAGCCAAAGGTATCTGAAGGTTTTCGTAATGCCCAGGAAAGACAACAACATAAAAGAGTTCGAAACTTTGTCTCCATAATCAGCTATTGTAGACACTTATCCAAACAGCCATCGTGAAACAATAATGTTAACCTTCAAACATTACAAACCGCCATCATGAAACTAATGTTTGAAGGTTAATTTCAAACATAAGTTTATATAGACGCAGAAGCCACAAGTTGTTTTAAAGTAAACATAATCAAGTTCAGCAAACATAAACATGCCTAAGTAGATAGTTGTGTTGAAGATGTTGGTTGCTTGTTTTGTTAGAAGTAGGCGGTGAAGAGTTAAGCTGTCCAAAATGTAGACACTTGACCTTAGATCATTAATAGTAGTAGAGCTATGCTTCAGATGAATACTTTGTCAAGAACGGCGTAACATTTGTCTGTAGCATGAATGGGCCGGCTCGCCCGGGTAAGTACCACAATCCCAAAAACCGGCGTCTGAATGGTAGCTTAGCTATCGCGCTTCGTACGGTGAGCGGCTGAGTTCCGAAAGCCCAACAACCCCCCCCCCCTCCTCCAGTCTCTCCCCTTCCCCTCCCATTCCCATAATGACACTTTCCTTAAAGGTCGGCAACGCTTCCGCACTGCCTATGGCGCTGCGGATGTCTATGTGCGGTTGATTGCTTTCCGTTAAGTGACACGCCTGCTCGTTTGCCTTCCTATCCCATAAAAAACAAAAAAATTCAACACGGACAACGTAGAAAAATGTCAATTCTTCCAATCGCGAGATCCATACTTAGTAGTGCGACCTAGCATACCATATAATTGGAGGTATTCCCAGACTTGTAGGTCATACAAATATTTATTGAGATACGGAATTGCGGTCCATAGATTTCGAAGATGCTTATTTAGGAACTATTAAGCTCGTCATAAGGTCATTTTCTAAACTTTAATTCAATACCTATAAAACAGTTAGAGTATTTTACCCCAATACTGCATTAAAAGCAAAAATATACGTATTTCGTTAAAAGCCCTTTTAAGGAAAGTACGCGTAGCTGAATTTCTAAAAACTGTGAGATACAATTGATGGAGAAATTTAGGATACGGAAATAATTTTCTGGGGCCACAATATGGCGTTACAACTGTCATGCGACGCTCGGCTGAGCAAAAACCTAATAAAAGATTCCTCAGTGAATTTTACGGACGCAAGCACAGAATACGTTTTGATCTTCATAATAGAAAATTCTCCTTGAGAGATCCGCATTGGAAAATTGTCAATGCTTCTAATAAGTAAGATAAACTACTGACCAATAGTATAACTAAAAAAATATTTTAACTATATTATGGGAGATATATCTTTTTTTTTAAGCAACCCTGAACTTTATCAGAGTTAAATCTGGACCACGAAAATCACTATTTGCATTATAACTTCTTAAAATATATTGTAAATAAGCAATTCCGATATCACAGACTGGGGCTTGAATCGTATTTGAGTTTGGAAATTACTTCATTTAATTTTTCTTTTACTTATTTCTTTAATATGTTCTTACCGACATTTTTGTGTCATAGTGGAACATAGGCTGTGCAAAACAAATATGTAAAACTTCAGTTATACGCCTTAATTGTACTATATTGTATAATACGTTACCACAATTAAACAATGTAACTGATAGTAATATAAGAGTATGAAAAATAAATAGAAACACAATGTCACTGATCTAAGTTGGCGAGAAAGTCCTTATTTCATCTAATTGTACACTCAGGTGTCCATTGCATTCGGATTCACGGTTTGTATTATAATACAGCTCAATGAATATTCTATCATCGGATATTTTCCTATCCTATTATATCATATATATATATATATATATAAAATATCATACATCAATATTACTTTTTTAAATTTAATCTTATACCGCTTATAATTTTTTGAATTTATAGACACTATTTTTACTACAAAAATATTTACAGTTTTTGCATGATGACTAAGAAATATAAAATATATTTTTAAATTATTTGTGTAATTTGTTCATAAGTTTGTTCGTTCGCTTTTATTCTCATTATATTTTTATGTCTAATAAATGATTCGTTCGTTCATTCATTCACAAGTGAATCGTAGCGTATTATTCCACCAGCCAAACATGGCAAACTAGTGAAATTTCCACAGCTATTTGTATTTAGTTGCAGATTTCAATATCGTCGCCAGAATTGCGTTTTGTGACAGTTTTATTGTTCGAATCGGATTTGTTACAATTTAGCGCTTTCAGTGCGCGATGTTTCAGAATTTGAGAATTCATCGCTCCGTTGTATTTATATTGTAAATTTCCACAAAAATATGAGTTTAATTTTTGTAGAATAGCCACCATTTAAAAAAAAAATTGTTAAATAAATATATGATGAATGTCCAATTATTTATTTCGAGTCTACAGATTTATTATCATGAAGCTATTTAGTTAGTTTCGCTAAAACTCAAAAATGGGTAAATATATTTTTTTATTATTTTCGCTCTAATACAGTAAAGAACAGCTTGACAATTGAAACATTCTTTTTTTTAGTTTTACTTCCAATTACTTTCGATAGATGGCGTTCGTGACGGCTTTATCGTCTAACGGACGTGTTGCTATACAAAACAGTCGATTCCTTTGTACTATTTTGAAAAGTATTGAATACCTAAATACTAACATATCAGGAGAAGAGAAACACAGGGGAAAATAAATTGTAGGTGAAACGAAGTTCACCGCGCCATCTAGTTTCTTAATGAACACAACTATACCCATTTTTCTATAGGATAGGAAGGCAAACGAGCAAGCGTGTCACCTGATGGAAAGCAATCAATGACGCCCATAGACTTCCACAGCGCCATAGGCAGTGCGGAAGCGTTGCCGACCTTTATGGAAAGTGTCATTATGGGAGTGGGAATGGGAGTGGGAGGGTTCGACATAGGGGGGAGGTGTCGACAGAGGGGGGAGGGGGTGTTGTTACTGTTGGTAAGCTCAGACGCCGGTTTTCTGCGGGAGTGTGGCACTTCCCCGGGCGAGCCGGCCCATTCATGCTACAGACAAATATTACGCCATTCTTGTCAAAGTATTCGTTTGCAGCGTGGCTCTACCACTATATTAAAAATCTATAATTATCAAAAATATAAAATTAAAAACTCATGTCGAATTTATTGTGTTCTGTAAGAAAACTACATAAATACACAACAAACCCGAGTATATCTCTCGAGTGATTATAATTGTATATTCAATATTTAAACAGTTTAAAGATTAAATTATTTATTAGTTAAGCTTTTGCGTAAGTACACGGGCAAGGAAACGATTAACGCGAACCTAGGTTAACCAAGGGTCGGGTCACGTTCATACTTAATTAATATTTAATGAAGCGGTCAAGACCTTAAATTCCTAATTATACTCTATTAATGGTACTTGTGTTATAATTAATTTATTTTATTATATAATACAGTAGATATATACAGAGTTATATTAGTGGGTGTTGTATATATACTTTGAGAGAAAAATTTTGAGGCGTATCTTTGGTCCTGTGTTGGAAAATGAGCGATGGCGTACTTTTTACAACCACGAGCTATATGTAGCTGTACAATGAGCCGAAGGTAATCAAAATCATTAACATTGGCCGTGAAGAATGCCGTGACCCGGTCCACTCCAAAATATTTTTTTGTCGTCGTTCGAGTCGTGGCTCTACTATACCTAATATAAAAAATCAAAACAAATTCATTACTTTTATTTTATTGCTCAATTGTATGTAATTTGAGCCTGTTTTATACCAATAGTTTTATTTATCTAATTAGCTAACTACCAAAGACAAACATATTATATATTCCGACGAGAGAATGACCGGTGACCATTTAAATACTTTAAAGCTTCGCCACTGCGCCGCTTAGACATTCTTTTATAATATATTTTAATTATCAGTTTTTATGTTTGAGTCAGAGTCATCGAAGTCAAGGTCACAAAACAATCTGAAGTCATTTACTGTAGTTTTCTTTTTTTATAATATTATTGTCAAACCTAACCAGTTAGACTAAAAGTACTTATAATATACCTCGATATTATATGTACTTTGAGTAACGTTTCAAGTAAGTTAAGTTATTTTACATTGTTTATTTCTTAAGATTAATAATGGAGTCAGGCGTTACGTTGCGGAAATCCATTCATTAGAAGATATAAAATAGTGACATAAAAAGAATATCCAACTCTCCACCTCCCAACCACTATCAACAACACACCACCACTATTCCACGTTGCACACGACACGTGTTTCGCCTCAACACGAGGCATCATCAGATAAAGTAGACTCTACGGAAGACAACTGTTAAGTCTTCGTAAAATTTCTAACTGTCCATTTAATAATAATTAAACATTGTTTATATCATTGAGTAAACTTTGGGAACTTGGTGTAATCGAAAATAGTTATATACTTATTATATATTCTATTTATTTCACTATTGTATACCTTCAAAGGCATTTGAAAGTAGAAATGGAAAAGTTGAACAATTTAGGTTCGCAGTTCTCTTAACAACTGATATAAGAAAGCAATTAAAAGTTTTACAAACACCTGATGCCCGGGCGATAAAACTCTTGTTTCGAATTTTTTTTACGACCGACGTCTCGAATTGTTCGTTCATGTCATACAGTACGTTGGGCTGTCGGAACTTTTGCATGAAGTACCTTACGTATATATATATATATATATATATATATATATATATATATATATATATATATACATATATATATATATATATATATATATATATATATATATATATATATATATATATATATATATATATATATATATATATATATACGGCTCTCCATTGGTCGCTTCTCGCCATCGTGAAAATCAGGACGTGACAGGTGGCGAACCACGTCGCCGTCATTTTCAACAAATTAGGTATATTAAATTCGCTTTAGTGAATCCCACGAGCCGCAAGGGAAGATGGAGGTCAGCCCCAGCAGAGCCCTGCATGCTGAGGTAGGGCACCATAGTATACGGGATACCCGATCCCGAGACGGTCGGCACGCTTGTGACTAAGCTCGCCCTTAGCCACGCATCCATTGGCACGGTGGCACAGCAGACCGTGGGTTGGCGGAGAGGAAAGGAAAGTATAGAGAAGAAAGGAAAGGGCAGGAAAGGAAATGCGGATTAGGAGGGGGGATTACCAGACTCCGAATAAATATTTATAAATCCATACATATATTTATTCTGATGCGGGAATCGAACCTGCGACCATTGACTCCGCGGGTGGAGGGCTCCGCCGCTGAGCGAAAAGTACCTTACGTAATGGGCGAATATCGGTATCACCTATATATATCGTGGTATGATTCGAAGATGTTAATGCTGGTAGCCTGTTTGTCTTTAAGTGAACTTTATTGAATACTGGAATTGCGGTTCCTGTTGGCCTGGTTAGATAAAGCGACGACCTGCGCAGGGTGTCTAGTAGAAACTGAATAATACGTATCAAAAATATGCTGTCTTGTTATAGAACTTTCTGTAATCACTCTTGCTCTAATCACTCTAAGAGATAATAATATATATATATATATATATATATATATATATATATATATATATATATATATATATATATATATATATATATATATATATATATATATATATATATATATATATATATATATATATATATATATATATATATATATATATTTATGGAATAGGAAGGCAAACGCGCAGACGTGACACCTGAAATCAACGGTGCTCATATTATTTTTTATGGGATAGGAAGGTAAACGAGCAGGAGTGTCACCAACGCTGCCCAAAGACATCCGCAGCGCCATAGGCAGTGCGGAATGGTTGTCGACCTTTAAGGAAAGTGTCATTATAGGTGTGGGGGAGTGGGAGGGGAGGGAGGAGGGGTTAAGCCTCCGGAACTCAGCCGCTCACCGTACGAAGCGTGGTAGCTAAGCTACCACCCAGACACCGGTTTTCTGCACGAGTGTGGTACTACCCCGGACGAGCCGGCTCATTCATGCTACAGGCAAATATTATACTATTCTTGACAAAGTGTTCGTCTGCAGCGTGGCTCTACCTGTATCTTAAATCCATCACCTCCATAGAGATCCGTAGTACCAATACGCATTGCAGAAGCGTTGCCGGCCTTTAGGAGAGTGTAGGCTTGTTCTCGAAGGTTCCAATTTCGTATCGATTCGTTGCTTAGCTCAAGTTCTCAATCTCAAAAATGGACTAAATGATGCACATCTACGACTAAAGAGATGAAGAAACGCAGTCACGCGTTTCTCAATAGCCGACAACGCTTTTGCATTGCCTATGGTTCTGCAAATATCTATAGATAGCGTTGAATGATTTTTATCTGGCACCATGCTGTCTTGTGTTCTTTTATATATCAATAAAAGTTGTACCTGTCTTTGTACTCCAATGTTGTACAGAAATATATATTTGGCTGCAATTGTCATAGCTTCGTTGGGAATGCCTTTTGTCCTAGCGTTTTGTACGAATATCGATTCGTTTTAACTACTTTTGACACGGAGTTTTGTCTCGGAAGGAATTCGACTGTCTTTTGTGTTCAGTTTTTGGGAGTAATAAAAGAAGTGGGGAACGCAGCTGCTTTCCCAATGTTTATTAGACAAACTAATCTGGAACTATTTTAAATACAATAGCTTGCCACTATTTCAAGTAATACAATATTTTATTTTATACATCACTTTATGGAACCAGCTACCTTTTTCGACAATGGAACAGTCTAAATACAAGCCTACTCATACATCAAAGACCAGCAACGCATTTGCTGTGTCTATGGTATCGTAAATGTCTATGGGCGGCGTCAATTGCTTTCCTTTTGCCGACAGGCTTGCTCGTTTGCCTTCCTATCCCATAAAAAGAAAATCCTTTTTATATTTAAATATTACTAAACAAGTTGATAGAAATCAAAATGTTTCACCAGTTTGACTATTTCGCGAATAAAGTTATCATAGCGCTAGGTTGGAACCTTTTCGTTGAACTCAATCGAAGTTCTAAGAGAAGGGTCCAAGGCTGACGCAAAACTTGTAATTGTGTTATACAATTGTATCGAACTTTTAATTTATAATGTCGAATCTGAACAAAATAAACTTAAAAAAACGAGCAAGGAGGCGACTAGAGAAGTCAGTGAACTACATCAGTCTGAATATGGTGATTGAATATGGAACAAAAAATAATATATTATGTATTTTATAGTGATAAAGCCACGCTGCGGACGAATACTTTATCAAGAATTGCATATATAATGATTGTCTGTAGCATGAATGGGCCGGTTCGCCCGGGGAAGCGCCACACTCCCGCAGAAAACCGGCGTCTGAGTGGTAGTTTAGCTATCGCGCTTCGTACGATGAGCGGTGAGTTCCGGAGGCCCAACAACCTACCTTCTCCCCCCCCTCCCCACTCCCCTTCCCACTCCCGTAATGACACTTGAAAAAAAAAACAAAATTAAAGTATATATATATATAGACTGACTAACTGACTGCCTCACGGACATGTTATTTGGGAAACTGTAAGCGGTGGAGGGTAAGTCTGTGCTAGATTAACGTTCAGGTAGGGCTCGAGGCAGAATAATTATATCCAAACCTTGAAAATCTGAACGTGATAAAAAGTAACTTGACGGCCCGCCCGAATCCTAACACCTACTGGAGTCGTCCTCGACAAAAAATGGTTAAAAGTCCAATAACATAGGTGCGGGGCAGAAAAAATCCAAAATAGCGCAAAACAAGATGGCCGCCATACAAAGCTAAAATCATCACTTGTGCACCGATTTCGCTGAAATCAGTCAGTCAGTCGCAGACGGGCCCCAAAAATCAAATCATTATTATATGTTTTATAAAAAAAAACTTTGCTTCAATATCTATCTTGACACATAATTCCATAAAAACTTTTCAAATGCAAAATGTCCATAAGAGACCTCCCTTAAAACCTTTCCCTGCGTCAATTGAAAACTACGTACTGGGATCAACTGCAAGTTGGAGCACAATCCTTAAAACTTTTTGCCCCTTGAGTGCACCTGATCGTAGGTAAGTGCCACGAGTAAGTTTAAAAAGCAGCCAAGTTCCTGTGAACTACCCGCTTAAACGGAAAACTTTCAATGAAATACTGCACCGGTTTTCAAATATACTGGATTACAAGGTTGGGAATGGCTTAAAAAAATTCACCGGAGAACCAAAGACACTGAAATTGTTCCGCGAGTTAATAGGCTGAAGTGACAACAGCTAGTCTCATATGTTAGAGAATGATCAACAAGTAGACAAATGCTGGAGTGGAATCAGAAACTTGGTAAACGTAATGTAGAACTTCGATTAGATGGAATGAGTATTTGTGCGAGATGACCAACAGAAACTGCATGGGCAAAGCCGAAGATTGTGTTAAGATCATAGATCTTAG
Organism: Baronia brevicornis; assembly: GCA_031353405.1. Classification (NCBI taxonomy): domain Eukaryota; kingdom Metazoa; phylum Arthropoda; class Insecta; order Lepidoptera; family Papilionidae; genus Baronia; species Baronia brevicornis. The sequence continues at coordinate 538,221 of JASFAT010004443.1, forward strand.
GGTAGGTTTATATCTTGTTATACACGCTCGTAGGATGTTGAAAATGATGATGATAACTTAATGTTTTAAAATTGATGATAAAGAAAAAGAGGAAACACATGTATCTCGGTGTTTTGTTTTATGAGCATTTATAAATCGTTAAGTAGAAAATTTTGTTTAACGTCATTGTCATTATAGCACAGGATCTTCCATTCACCGTATGTCTCCTTGTCTTCTGTTGCGGTATCATATCCCTACCATCCTGTCTAAATGAATCTTTCCTTTCCCCTGCTCTTTCCTTTTCTCTTTTCTCTCCCCTTTTTCCATCCTCCCTTGCGGCTCATGAGATTCACTATGACGAATTTCAATAAACCTAATTTGTTCAAAAATCACGGCAACGTGGTTCGCCACCCGTCACGTACTGATTCCCACGAGGGCGAGAAGCGACTAACGGAAAGATTATTAATGGAGTCAGGCGTTACTTTGCGGAAATCCATCACTATATGGACAGTCAAAAGTTTTACTTAGCTAAGATCCGCGACAAGCAAAACAATAACAGAAAATTAATAATGTGTGTTTTTCCGTTGGGTTTAGTGGATTTATTTGGAACTTAAACCAAAAACTTACCGAAAATACACAACGCCAAACACACACTATCACTTTTCCATCTTGTACACGACACGTGGCATCCTCAGGTATAGTAGACTCTACGGAAGACAACCGAAAAGATTTCGGTTGTCTTCCGTAGAGTCTACTATACCTGAGGATGCCTCGTGTTGGGGCGAAACACGTGTCGTGTACAAGATGGAAAAGTGATAGTGTGTGTTTGGCGTTGTGTATAGTAGTTGGAGGGTGGAGAGTTGATGGCCGATTTTCGGTAAGTTTTTGGTTTAAGTTCCAAATAAATCCACTAAACCCAACGGAAAAACACACATTATTAATTTTCTGTTATTGTTTTGCTTGTCGCGGATCTTAGCTAAGTAAAACTTTTGACTGTCCATAGACTAACGGAAAGCCGTTTCGCTACAATGCTCACATTCATCGTAGTGAAACGGCTCTCAAGGCAACGGCAGAAAGGATGGATGAAAAGAGGGATGAGTGTGAAAGAAGCACGGAAGGTGTGCCGGGATCGTAGCGGATAGAGATGTGGTCTCTGCCTACCCGTACGGGAAACAGGCGTGATGACATCTATGTATGTATCTTTCCATTTCTGAAGGACACACACATTCATTTTGCTATGATTATGATTTATTCTGAAAACTACCGCCCTCCATGGAAATCGGAACGCCCACTAGTTGACGATAAGGACGACGGGTTGAGTACAACTGAAATAGTTTCAATATAACTTAATGAGCGCGTTCCTGCTTCAGGGTTGATACACTTTGAAGGTAAAATGTATGATACCGTTATTTAAGCCTTTCCATTAGGAGCACAATGAAGCGATTAACCTAAACTTTGGTCAACCAAGAGTAGGGTCACGTTGTAATTCCATTTAAACTTAATGAAGCGGTCAAACCCTTACCTTCTAATTACACTCTTCGTCTATTCTGCATATATCCACCGTAAACTGAATTAAATCAAAGGTAGGAAGCGTTTATACTTAAATGAACACTATTAAAGGACAATGAGTTCTTTTTATTTATTTTATCTTATATATTATCTTTTATTTATTTAATCGTTATTAATAGAGGTGTAACAAACTGGACACCCCAGCAGAATAGTCCACGCGGTAGAACGAAGGAGCATTGAAAGGACTGCATCCAGGAAGATCTGGCTATCTTAAAAAACGGATTGGACGCGTTACCCTAAACAGAGATGGCTGGAGACAAATTGTGGAGAAGGTCATTCACCAGGTTATAGCGCCTATAAAGGAAGAAGAAGAAATAACTCCCGCGTTTGTTGATTTTTATCAAAGAAAATTACTTATTGGTTTTTCTTAAAGATTTAGAATTTGCTGTCATAGTCATTTCGTATGACACTCTTGTCACCCCTATATGTATGTCAGGTAAGAAAAACATTTTCGCTATTCTAGATTTATCTTTCCAAATAAGGTTGACAATTATTATCATAACAAACGTGATTTTTCCTACTTTTTAAATATTTCTTGATGATTTGATAGAATATTTACCTTTTTTTGTATAATCAGTGTATATATACGTAAATTTTGCAGTTGGATGTAGATAATAATAAATTGTTTTGTTCTTAAAAAGTTTCATGTCTTTAGGTTTTTATTTTATTTGAAAACAAATTACCTAATAAATATCTAAATGAATTAAATATTTTAACATTAACACGTATGCTCTTGGCTTTAAAATTATCCATTTTAAAAGCATTGATTAGTTACTTTGTAAGTAGTATATAACATAAACTCAATTTCCAAAAATAAAAATTAATTCACAACCATCTCTTACAAAGCAAAAATAATTATGATATAAAACTTCTCTATTGGCAGTGGATGGAAGGAATGTTGTGGACGAAAAACATACCTTGACCAGATCGTTTAAGAAATGCCAGGTCAAGAGTACCCTTAACCGGTGGGCTTGCATGAGGAGAGTAATGAGTGTGGAGGTAGTAAGGAACGTGTGGCGAGATCGTAGCAGATGGAGATCTGAGGCCTCTGCCTATCTCTACGTGAAACAGGCGTGACGATATGTATGTAAAATTTCTTTCAAATTAAAAACAGACTCATTTTTTTAAAGTTGTGTGACATAAAAGGTTGTCAATATATGAAATCATTGGTTGCTAGGCAACACTCTGTTATTCAATATTCAGAATTAGGCTAGGGTATGGAAAAAATTAAACTAAATAAAAAGAAATCTTAATATCAATTTTCCTTTTTTTTTCAATAAATGTGCCAGCTAAACTTTATAATAGAACACGAGCAATGAAAAAAAATCTATAGAGCCACAACCTTGCCAGTACAATTGTTGTCGCGCTCAACTTAGCGGAAACCCAATAAAAGATTCCTCAGTGAATTTCACGGACCGAAGCACGGAATACGGTTTGATGTCGATATTATAAAAAAACTCATCGAGGAAATCGGACATAAATATTTAAACCTTCCTTTTTTAACTCGTTTTTGTTGTAAAAGAAAAATAAATCCAATAACCTCACCGGATATACTTTATTAAGAAGCACAAATAAGAAGTCAGTATCTAATTTTTGTTCATTCCTTCAAAAAATTAGTTTTAATTTTCCTTTAAAAAAAATTTTATTTCATCTAGAGATATTTTAAAATTCTTTTTGAAAAAATATATTCTTTAAATTAAATTATTCAACATGAAAAATAATATTTTATGTCGAAAAATAAAGAATATAAAAATTATAATGTAAAACGCCAGTCTGTTAATTTTCAAGCTACCATTATACGGCGTTTTGTAATGAGGATCCTCTAGGCAGAGCGAAAACGGCGAAAAAAATTTCAGTGTATTATATCACTTTTTATTTTAGCAGTATTATATTTTCGAACAAATGCGATATTATGTATCTTTGAAAGGCCGACAACGCATTTCTATAGGCGGCGTTGATCAATTACCACTGGTGGTTGTGGTAGCACGTTCGTTTGCCTGATCTGATATAAGGACATACTGTCCAATAAGACTATAATAAAACAGATAAAATAAATAAAATAGTAAAATAATAAATAATAAAATACATATTTAAGTCTTTTTAAAAAAAACGTTAATTAATTTTATTTCACTTATATAACAAGGCTGAGTGATACAGCGTGAACTTAAATCTAGAAATTAATTTAACATTACTGTTTGTTAATTTTTAAGTTTTTCTCGACATATTTGATATTTGTGAAGAACCTAGTTTTCCACAAGAGAGGTCTTTTCTAGAGTCATATGACTTACTTGATTTTATTTATGAGATAAGAGGGCAAATGAGCAAGCGTGCCGCCTTATGGAAAGCAATCAACGCCGCCTATAGACAACCGTTACACCGCAGGAGTCACGGAAGCGTTGCCGGCCTTTTAGGTATGTGTAGGCTTGTTTTTTGAAGGTCCCAATATCGTATCGGTTCGGAAAGACCGTCGAAGGTAACTGGTCCAAAGAGTGGTGGTGTGTGGAAAGAAGTTTCGAGAGAAGCGCACCGTAGTAGATCGCCACTCATCCAGATGGTGGGGATGAAACTTTTCTTTACGGCGACTTGTGCGGTTGTGGAGGAGAGTGGCAGATGTGAAATACTGTTCAAAAGTGAAAAGTTCGGTTGTCTTCCGTAGAATCTACTATACCTGAAGATGCCTCGTGTTGGGGCGAAACACGTGTCGTTTACAAGATGGAAAAGTGGTAGTGTGTGTTTGGTGTTGTGTATAGTGGTTGGTGGGTGGAGAATTGATGGCCGTTTTTCGGTAAGGTTTTGGTTTAAGTTCCAAATAAATCCACTTAATCCAACAGAAAAAAACACATTATTAATTTTCTGTTATTGTTTTGCTCGTCGCGGATCTTAGCTAAGTAAAACTTTTGACAGTCCTCATCGCCTATGTCTGTATCAAGATGGTCTCGTGGCCCTTGTCGGGATTGTGGCGAGTCCGCCGTACTGCTTACGGCGACACGTGTAATCTTTGGGGGTATTATCTTCGATGTAAATGAAATTCTTCCAAGTGAAATTAAATTATTTTTCTATTCTTTGTACATTTATATAATACTAGCCTTTGCCCGCGGCTTCGCTCGCGTGGAATTTGGTCTGCCACATTAAGTTTCGTGACAGATCATTTTAAATAAACATATTTTTTTTTCACTTAATATTAAAATTATATTACGACCAAAATTACATATAATCATTACAAATTGTAGCCTATATGTTATTCCGATGTATAACCTATATTACTGTAAAGTTTCGTCCATATCCGTCTAGTAGTTTTTTCATGAAAGAGTAACAAATACGTTATGGACGTATCTTTGTCACAAAATTTTTCATTTATAATATTAGTAGGATCTTAATCATACTTAATTCACACTTTCCACTTACATTTTATATCTTAATATATATAATTTCAATTTCGTATGCCGGATGGGTGATATGTCTATCGAAACATAAGTAGAACAAATCTTTTTGTTTTTATAAAACAATTTACATCTTTCGAATTTAAAAAGAAGTAATATAATATTAAAGGTTTTATATATTCAAATAAAAAGTTGTATTACATTAGTGATACATTTATCAATGTATTACTACAATACCTACTACATCGTTAGTCTACAAATTAAATTCCTATGCACACTATGAAAAATATTAACAAACGAGAATAACCGATGACTCACAATGGACAGATGTTTAAACAGGTGACAAATTTTTCTCACATTGCTTGTCTTCATTATTCTATTATATCTGAAGATGCCTCGTGTAAAGGCATTTGTTGTTTACATTGTTAAAAATGGTGTTATATTTTGCGTTTTTGGTATTGCGTCCGTAGTATAATAATTGAAGACTTACTTAATTGACAATTATTTTTTAATTAGTATTCTTCCGTAACACATACGAAAAATCATTTTTTTATAACACAACTAAAATTTAATTTTGATATCTCTAAATCCTGGTCAAGCAAGCCATTAAAATTATTAAAAATAAATTGACAAGACGTCCGTCAATGCGTGAAAGGAACAGTTAATAGAATGTAGCTGCGCGCGGAAAAGAGACAGGACGATGTCTAGAAAAGACTACACATTCCTGGAACATTCTCGAATTTTGAGAATGCTAGAACTTTCGATCGTTTAACGTATATAAACGTGCGATGGTGCGTCGAAGGAGAGTATAATACGGAAGAAAATACTAGAAGAGAAAAAGTGGAAGTAAAGTGAAGAGAAGTAAAACTAGTGGCCGATTTCATTTATCCGATCCCCGAGTCTCAGCTCGTAACAGTATAAATATCTATATACATATATGTATACATTATTTTTTTCCACAACCCATATATGTCCCACTGCTGAGCACGAATACCCCATTCCTAGATGAACAGACGTTAACCCACCACGCTTGTCCAATGCCGGGTGGATTAACGTCCGATAAAATGGGTGGGGTTATCGGACTCGGAATAAATATCTGTAGTCTATACTTTAATCTGATGCGGGGATTGAACTCGCGACCATTGGTTCAGTGGCGAGGCTTCTGCTTTTTTTGATTCGCGTCCAAAAAAACGACGATCTGCGCCGAGCGGCTGGCAGAAACCAGATGCGTGAAGCCCAAAATCGAGCTAAATGGCGCTTCTTGGAAGAGGCCTATTTCTAGGGGTAGGCAGCCGCGGGCTGTTGATTGATTGATTGAAAAAATGCATTATCTTCAGCAGACCGACGATGGACATAGGCCACCCCAAAACGCGCCTAATCTTCAACTCTACGCATAGTTTCTCATCATACACATCACACACCATCTGCTCGAATATTCAGACGCTCGGGAACCCAATTCGCTCAATTACACATGTTAATTCGCTTTGTTGATTTCCCTTGAGGTTGTTTCCTTGCGGGTGAAACATATGTCTTCAGTTAATATGTGCGTATATTAATGGAGTTAGAATACATGTAAATACACTAAGACCACAGCATGTTTACTTGAAATCATACAATTCTAACAAAACCTATTCGTAGTTTAAACAGTGCTATTTTATGTTTAAACGAGTCTCGAATAATTATTTGGATACACTATTGATTGAACTAAATCGATTCCGAAATATTTTACCTCTTATAATAATTTTTTTTATGGAATAGGAGGGCAAACGAGCAAGCGTGCCGCCTGATGGAAGGCAATCAACGCCGCCCATAGACAACCGCGACACCGCAGGAGTCGCGGAAGCGTTGCCGGCCTTTTAGGTATGTGTAGGCTTGTTTTTTGAAGATGCCAATGTCTATTTCCACAGATTGGTGGTACGTGGAATGAAGCTTCAAGAGAAGCGCACCGTAGTAGATCGCCACTCATCCAGATGGTGGGGGTGAAACTTTTCTTTACGGCGAGTTGTGCGGATTGATTGTTATTAGATTGTCAATAATGTACATACATATATCGACAATCCAATTGGCCTACTGGCTATACAGATTTCATAGTTATTATTTTTTATGGGATAAGAAGGCAAACGAGCAGGCGTGTCACCTGATGGAAAGCAGCAAAAAAAATTGCAGGGCATATATATAATACATATTTGAGCAACATAACAAAATTATAACACTGTAAGTGCGCCCTGGACTTAAAAAGTTTGGGAACCCCTGCCTTAACCGAAGTTTCTCATTACTTAACTAGTTCGATTGTTGAACCGACAACTATCTCATTAAATTGATAAATTACCTTTGTAAATTACAATTTAAATACCACTAATTACTATTAACAGTGCGGTAAATATGAAATATTATGCAAGCGATGCTGGGAATTAAAAAAAATCGGACGCAATCATGAGGACTGCCGACAGAAGTGAAAACTTAAAACTGTATTTCGAATTATCACACTAATTGTAATATTTAATACTCCTATTGGTATAGCATGTTGCTGACGCAACTCACAAAACTTCATTCATCCATGAAGCGTCCAACGCACACACATACATCGAGTATATACAATGTGTTGGCGTGATGCGGGTACATAGGCAGACACGTACATTAACTGTGTTTAAAGTATGTCCATAGCTATATATATATATATATATATATATATATATATATATATATATATATATATATATATATATATATATATATATATATATATATATACTATATATATATAGCATTCGCATCTTGCTGCCGCGAACCCATAATTTTTTTTCCTACCCAGACTCGTGTAACGCGGTTATAGAAGTTTTCACTTCAAAAAGTAAACTACACAATAATACACACATAACGCACCCTCATATACTAGTATATGACCTTGTATACTCATATCATCATCACCATCAACAATCACTTCCAAATTGCTGGTAGGCACACGATCAACACACCTACTACGACCTAAAGATCAATCAGTTTTCAGAGAATTGTATGTAAATTAGCAAAATTTAACAAATGTGTGTAGATGGATACTTAAATTGGAGAACTAAGATATTAAACCCTCTTACATTCTATGCATAAATAGTGATTTATCAATTTGTTAAGGTTTTGGGACTTCTGCTCGAAAACGTAGCTGCTAGAGCGGCCTGAGTTCCGGAGGCTGCTGGGCCTCCGGAACTCAGGCCGCTCTAGCAGCTTTAGCCCTCCCCCTTTCTCTCCCCCCCACTCCCACTCCCTTAAATATCACTCTATATATATTAGGTCCGGGCAAAAGTATTTTCGTATTGTTCATACAAAGAAAAATATTTTTTTAGGTATAATTTTTTATTTATTTATAATATGTATGTGCCATTTTGATCGATGACTTGTTGCCATCTTGTGGGTAGTGCCATGATCCCATTCCTGTAGAAATTTTGAGATTTTTGATTAAAAAAATCTGTCAGGTAGTGTTCACAGTGTTCTTTTGAGGTTAGCTTTATGCTTCCTAAAGAGTTCTGCAAAGACCGAAACAGATGGAAATCTGATGGAGCAAGATCAGGCCTATACGGAGGATGCATCAACACATCCCAGCCAAGCTCTCTCAATTTTTGCTGCGTGGCTATAGATGAGTGCGGTCTGGTGTTGTCGTGGTTTCTCTCAGTAAGATCATGTGGTACCCAAATGTCAAGTTTTTTCTTGTATCCAGACTTTCGTAAATGACGTAAAACTGTTTTATGATCAACATCCAGTTCTTCAGCAATGTCGTAGCAACTAATATGTCGATTTTGCTCCACTTTCTCAAAGATGGCACTGATTTTATCTGTGACAGCGTCCAGAGCGAACCTCATCTATCACACTAAAATTTCCAGACTTGAAACGCTTGAACCACATTTGTGCTACTCTTATTGATACCGCATTACGTCCGTAAACGGCACAAATTTTATTCGCGGCTTTCGTCGCATTTTTACCTCTTTTATAATAAAACTTTAAAATGTACCGAATTTCTTCGTCACATACGTTCATTTTGCTTGCTTGAAAAACAATTAAAAAATGGCGGGAACTAATTTTTTTTTATTTATTGCCACTTCAGAATGTCACATTTAATGGTATTAAAACCAGCCAGTTACATTCAGTACAGCCAAAGAGGTTTGATTACTAATAATACATTCAAAATACGAAAATACTTTTCCCCCGACCTATTACATGTATATGATGACATATATATGTCATCATATACATGTAATGTCACTCTCCTTAAAGGTTGGCAACGCTTCCGCACTGCCTATAGTGCTGCGGATGTCTATGGGCGGCGTTGATTGCTTTCTATCATGCGACATGTCTGCTCGTTTGCCTTCCTATCCCAAAAACTAAAAATTATATAAAAAATAAAAATTAGTACATACGTAGAACTATAAATCTTTATTACATACCTACACTATTCGTAATCTATTTGGCTCAAGTAACACCGCATTAGTCCACGAAATAACTGGCCTCTGACAGTTAATATCGCCACATCAGTTCAACTTCCAACTAAACTTAGCCAATTATAACTTACGATGAGTTCCGGTTATAACATCCGAATTTGAGAGCATTAGTTTTACCTAAAGGGCGTTAGCAGGAAAAATATGGCACGATGTATCCAGAGATTACGAATATTTTTATGACCCAAACCAGTTTTAATATCCTAATAGTCCTACTAGTATCCTACTAATATTATAAATGCGAAAGTTTGTGAGTGTGGATGTATGTTTGTTGCTCTTTCACGAAAAAACTACTGGACGGATTTGGATGAAACTTTACAGTAATATAGGTTATACATCTGAATAACATATAGGCTAAATTTGTAATGATTTTATGTAATTTTGGTCGTAATATAATTTTACTATTAAGTAAAAAAATATATATATTTATTTAAAATGATCTGTCACGAAACTTAATGTGGCAGACCAAATTCCACGCGAGCGAAGCCGCAGGCAAAAGCTAGTAATATCATAAACCACAGATAATTTTCGATTATAAAATTAAATTATGTAGAGAGACCCAATTCTATTATATATTGGTTTAAACAGTTGAAAACGCAATGAATTAATGCAAGATTAAGTGATCCATGAGATATCACACATTTTTTTTATATATACTTTTTTTCACAGCTTTATATGGCCCACCGCTGGACACAGGCCTCTTCATTACTAGAAGAATGAAAATTTAAGCTACCACACTTGTTCAATACGGATTGACGTGATAACTAGACTCAGAATACTTACTTGTCACCTATACATACGTTGGTATATTTCCACCACCAAGGCTTCGAAGTCCAGAGGGCCCTCTAGCTTTGAAAGGAGCGGAATATCCAGCTCCCGAATCCAGAAAACTTCGAGCCCGCTCACAAGAATTTTTGAAGTGAAAACTTCTATAGCCGCTTTACACGACTGGGTAAGGAAAAATCTATGGGTTTGCGTCAGCAACATGCTACGCTTAAGTTATTTCTTGTATGTGTGTGCATTGGATGCTTCATAAATGGATAAAGTTTTGTGAGTCACGTCAGCAATATACTGTAGTAATGGCAGCATTTAATATTACAATTAGTTTGAAATTTCAATATACAGTTTTAAGTTTTCACTTCTGTTGGTAGTCCTCATGACTGCCTCCGACATTTTGATGATGATATTAAAGAACATCAAAAATCACAGAACGCCTGATTTAAGACTTTCAACACATACGCCAAGCGCCCTTGATAAGCATGTGCTATTCAGTCAGATTCTACCACACATAGAGACGACGTATGGATTTATCCTACTAAAGATAAGTTCAACTCACTGTATCCGATGTTTACCTATCCCTATCTATAAGTTCAAGCTTCATGGTAAGAGGTGGTGAAGGCCTGATTCTTTATTTACGAACCGCGGGCCTAGTCTAGCAGAAGTACTCTAGAAACAGTAACTTTGAAACAAACAGTAAATTCGAAAACACGAACAGTAAAAAGCAACTTCAAAGAAACTGTATTTAAAATTATTTATTTTATTGCATTACTTTGCTTCCATTCCGTAATTTTATTACATAACTTTGCTTCCGTACAGTAATTTTATTACATTACTTTGCTTCCGTTCAGTAATTTTATTACAATACTTTGCTTCCCTTCAGTAGTTTTATTACATTACTTTGCTTCCGTTCAGTAATTTAATGAAATATTTATCTAAATCTTCTATTATTTGAAATATAACTTTGGTTTATGCCGATGTAATCCGATTGTATTATCAAAACAAACATACTAATTTCTGTATTATCAATAGTATTATATAATGCACAAAATTAGGACAATATACCTTCCAGATACAGTCCTAAGTTATAGTGTCATATATACATATAAAATATGTATTTTAAAACAATGCAAGAGGATTTATTTAATTTATGTTTGAAAATTTTCTACAAACCAATTCTAAAACCTTAAGCCGTTTTTAGAATTTATTAATGCCACTGTCTATTAATACATCCAGGGATCAGAAACCCGGTTTGACTGGGATACCTGTTCTTACAAGAACTCAGGTAGACTGGTCCTTTTATATTGAGTCATTCAACTTTTCGTGTCGCACCGAAGTGGCTGATTCGCTTCGTTCATCGCTGCAAATAAGGTCTAAATTCCTTTGCGGGTGCGTCGCGCGAACGCCAACTTTAAATTGGTTGTAAAAGGTGGAGAGTAATTAGTGCGGTAAGTTGTCAATGTATTATTGTCACTTATTCAGTTCGAGTTCGACCGGTGACAAGGGAAGTGTTATGTTGTGTGAAATTATTAAAAATTATCTTTTGAAGTGCAATCAAGTGTAAGGTGAATTTGCATAAGTGTCTTTAGTCTCAAGGATCAATTGTCTGAGGTAATTCATCTCAAGTTTTATTTTAGCTTGTTATTAATAATTGTTTACTATTTTATTAAATTAAAACATAACAATTATATTATTGTTATAAAATAATAAATATTATTATGATTTATTAAATAAATGAATTATAATAATTATTGTTATGATTTTATTCAATAAAATAGTAAACAGTTATATAATTAATACACGTAAATACAAAAACTACTTAACCAAAAAAAAAAAAAATATTTTACAAAACCGAACTACATTTTTCTTTGTTTTTATTATTAGATTATTTGTTATATTTTCCTAATTAAAAAAGTTTTTGATTAAAGAATTTGTAACATAACCCATAATTGTAGATTATTAAGAGGTTGCATTTACGGTCAGAGTCGTCGGATCATTCCTCTCTACCACTTGATTTATAACATAATCACGTTTTCCTAACACAGGCATTATTTACCTAGTCGGAATGATTAACAATAATTTTAATTATTAAAATTTATTTAAAAAGCAATTAAAAGCATTGTTAGTTTTGTTTAAATAATATATGCTTTTTGATGCAATTAGAGTACATGTATTAATAATAATAAATCACAGACAAAAGAAATAAAAAACTCTTTTAATTTTAATTCAATTTAAATTGATATATTTTTTAATTCGATAAATATTTATGAATATACAAATAATGTAAATAATTAGAATGCAAAATTTCGAACGAAAACAATACATTGTTTTTTTAACTTCAGAACTCTTCCAGCAAACTTACTTCCCTTCAAAGAGAGTAGAGTTGTTGTATGTACGTACATGATAGTATACATAGCTAATTACATATCAAAATAGACAATAAGCACAAATTAAAATAAATACATTAAGTTTAATTAACAATGAATTATCCAAGAAATTTATATACGTTTTACCCTATGTATTATTTATATAATTTATTTATATATGTATATAATAATAAATATATGATTTTCTATTTCTATTTCCTACTCATGATTTAATACCTAATGGTAAGCAATTACAATTAATAATGTATCCTATCCTTTATTATTGCAATAAAAAATTTACTTTAATAGCACTTTAACGAATTATTACTAAAAAATAGTTTTAACGGCATTGATATACAATGAACTTATTATTAACTCTATTGATACCCTTTATATTTATTAAATAATAAATTATTTTTGCAATAAAAAATAATAGGATTTTTGTGCACATGCCTCACTGTATATCGTCATTCACAATGGACTGTGAATGATGATATATTTACGTATGCTTCGCACATAGTAAACAATTGGATTTTCACCTATAATTACTTCTAAATTAGGGCTATTTAGCGAACAAAGAAAATAATACGCATAAATAAAATTTGCCATATATTGTAGTTAGATTTACATTTCTTTCCGTGTTTCGTTAGAGCAATTCAGAGAGAAAAAATCAATGAATGAGCAGAAGCGTCTGTATACATAATAAAAATTAGTCTAACATCCCCAATCCCCGAAACGTGTGGATTACGGCAACACACCTCATTTATGAAGGAAGCAATTCACCTGCCTGTGGTCTGATTAGGCCACAATGATTAATTGATTAAAAAATGGTACAGACCAAGCAACGGGAACGATAAAGGTAGACAAAAGTATCACTCTGTTTTTTTAGACCGCCATTTGAGCTCATATCGGGCATACCACAGTCAGATGTTTATAAGTCTAAAATAACAGCTGACAGCTCAATATAAAAACAATGTATTGTTCTCAGACACAAATGACCTTTTGAAAGTAAACACCTGCTTGTTATGTATTCTAGGTAAGTGTTAAAAGAATTGTTCTATAGAGCTTAGTTTTAAACTCCTTGAAAAATATAAATCCTATTATGTTTTTATTAGGTTATTTAGTTTTTCTTTCGTGCGTATAAAATTTATGCTGCAATAGATTTTTTAATTATGCTAAACAAGGCATATATAGTCAATGGCATAGGAATGCCATTCCAAGTAATACAGTTTTATAATATACTAGGTGTTTTCCGCGAATTCACCCGCCTGCCATTATTAAAGATAGCAGTCAAAACTATGACTTAAGAATACGTCTGTCTTCCTGTATAGATTTCTGATTAGCCGATGTATTTTGTTTATGTTTGGTTATATATTTATATATTTCGGTTATTTATTTTATATATATATATATATATATATATATATATATATATATATATATATATATATTTCGTAGTCCTCTTTTAAACTCAAAAGTCGAGTTACTGCGAAGTTCTTATCCCAGTTTTTTTTTTATTTAACAAATGGCAACTATTGTATACTATTATATTGTATATAATATTTTGTATATTATAATATTTGTATATATAATAAATATTGTATACTAGATGTCAGGAGATATAAGATATAATTTTTGTAAATTCAAATTAACAGAAATGATATCTCCTGGTATGTTAGTACTTAGGTATACAATACTTTTCAAAAGCGTACAACAGTTTTGTATAACAACACGTCCGTTATACGATAAAGCCGTTAGGAAAGTCAGCTATTGAAAGTATTTGGAAGAAAATTTTTTTCGAATTTTCTACTTTTTTTATGATTTCCGTATATTTTTTTATAAATAAACCTTTCCTGTATTATAGCGAATTAAATAAAAAGAAATATTTAAATCAGTCGAGCCGTTTTTGAGTTTTGGCGAGACTAACAAAATAGCTCTCCATTTTTATTTATATAGATTTAATGTGTCATACTCCTTTGTTTAACGTGGGAAAGTCAAATTGCTTTATTTCACACCATTAGAATACTGGCGAATTTACTATTGAAGCAAACGTTATTAATTACCCCAAAGGGAAAGTCAACTCAGCCAAACTATAACAATTAATGTATAAATGCAATTATGAGAATTGAATTCTCAAAACAATACACGTATCGCTTAACAATACAATGATGGCGTAATAATAAGGTGAAGCGTATTCTTTTTATTTCTTTGTTGGTATTTAGTTAAAACTTATTATGTCAGTGTCAAGTAAAACCGAATATTATCAAATCCCTTTAAAATTTGAGTCAGCTGATCGCTAGGTACTTCTTAATAAAATGCTATTCTACCAAAATCTCTGGAATTTTTCAATCAACTAAAAAAGTTACGATATATGCATTCTTCACTTATAAGCCTAAATCGAAGTATATTGTATAATACGCCACTACAATTAAACAATGTATAATAATTGATAATAATATAAAATCTTTGTTGACCTAAGTAGAAATATACTTTAATTTTGTTATATATTACTTGTTTTTGCCTATATTATATGTCCCGCAATATATAATTATTTAATTGATTTCATATAGGAACTATAAGAAACATCTTTATCATATATAATATATAAGAAACATCATTAAATTGATCTGCCACGGAAATATTTGCATAGTACGTCCATATAAATCTTTAGTCTGTCGTTTTCTGAGCTACAGTTCTAAGAAACCAATTCTTGGGATATTCCTAGTAAGGGTTGTAATTTACAAACAATAGGCTCAAACTATAAAGGGTGTCATAAAACCTAATTTAACAGTTGTTGGAAACGTCAATAAAGATGATTTATTTACTGTTAGGGGAATAAGCAATTCACAAGAATCGAGATGAATTGAAATTGTTTACCATTTTATTACACCATATGATTCTTGTAGTCTCATAAAATAATAAGGACTTAAGCGGCGCAGTGATGGAGCGTTCGCTTTCTGAACCAGAGACTCTAGGTTCGATTCCTGTATCATAATAAGTTTGTATGGCCGTCGGGTATATGACTGTGACTCTCAGTGTCAATTATTGTAATTTGTATGTTTATAAATGCAACTAAACAAAGTGTAAGGTTCTTCTGTTATGAATAGTTTTGCCTACAACGAAACCTATACAGTGGACTCATGGAAATCCACACCTTAGATATGGTCCGAAGCCCCCTGTAATCCGACATGCCTATCACTCTTGTTTGTTCATTTCAATTTTGGTAATATACATATTGCATGATTGGACAAGTTTTACCTTTCAGAAGACTAAGGAACAAAGCTTTGGTCTTGTGCTTTAACAATTTATAACAAAAATAAATTATGAATATTTTAATGTTTTATAATTCTTTGGTTCATTATTATCCTTGTATTTGTAATTTGTCGAATTACAAGTTACTCTTATTCAAAAATTTCCATACTGTAGGGGGGTCTTAGGCAGTACTGTATAATTCGACATCGCCCTGCAAAACGTTAGTCGAATTACTGCGGGTCCACGGTATATAGTATATCTTGTATGTTGACTATCGATTCACTAGCGTAACTGCCACCGATACATTTGTATATTATCTGCACGAAATAAATATATGTATGTCTACAGATATTCCGAGTCTGGTTACCCCGCCAATGCGTATTAGACAAGCGTGGTGGGTTAGCATCCCTTATTCCAGAAATAGGGAGGGAGCCCGTACGCATCAGTTGCACATATGAGTCGCTCAGTGGAAGAATGGCCCAATCCATATAAATATGGATATCATATTAAAGTTACCAAACAAACAAGTTTATTTATTTTCTTAAAATTCATAATGGCCTATCTTAGGTTAAATGTATTTTAATAGATGGCGTTAAATTTTAACTATGACGTTATTAAAAAAAAGTGGGTTTGGTAACATGAACTCGGGACTGATATTTTTGTGGGTTGGGCCACTCTTCCACTGGACGACTCATATGGGGGCTGTGAAAATAAATCTACCTTGATAATTAGTTTAAATTAACATGTGCGTCTCACGGACTTTGAAAGACGACAAGAAAGAGATGTATAATGATTATAAAATGAAAACCGTAAACCATGCCAGATGACAAATTCAAATTAACCACGCCGATAAAGTCACTTGAAAAGCGTAGTTAGTTATAACAATGTTCTTAATTATTCTGAAGTAGTAAACCTGGATGCTGCCAAGTTGTAATTAAATAAGGTAGAAGTAATAAAAACTCCGTTATGGAGTCTCATTGTTGAAGCCTACTCCAATAATGACTTTGCAGTATGGTAGTTCAATTAGCGACAGATTGCGTCATACATATTGCGAATGCATTAGTTATTAACATGAATACAAATAGCGTAACATTTACTTGATTATTAAGAATTATTTAGTTAATTGTTAAAATTAAGATGAAAATCAAAAAAAATCTTATTCTTTTTTCTCTTACTGGTATTTGTCACTTTTTTCGGTGCGTCCCTACCAATTCTTGATATCCTTACCGTAAAATAATCTACTGTTAATCCCTTAGCACTACAGACATTCATGGGCGTTCTTGCGTACTGTCAGGTAATTTCTTCCATAAAATGAAAATAAATAATAATGTTGTAAAAGGAGGAAGTCTTTTTTTAAAGAAGATAAGCTAACTCATATAAGTTTAATTTCATGTGCTTACGTTCATTTAAATCATAGATTTCCAAACTATTATGGGTAAGAGATCCTTTTTCCAAAATGAACTGAATCCTAAGACCAAATTGTTTTAAAAAATCTATCTCTAGTTTTTTCCTATCGATACAAAATACTTACCAATTTAAAAACTTTACAGTTGGTGGTGAGTTTTAACCCCAAGGGTTCGTCTAAACGATTTGTGCGTATAGTTCGTTTAGTAAACTCTCATATCGTTGGCCTAATTATCAGAATTCGTAACTCCAAAAAATATTTTTCTAGCTTCTCATTTTTGATGACATCTAACGGCTAGTTTTAATGCGTATTTATTTTTAGTTTCATCCAAAACAATAATGGATACCGTATTTCATTTTACGCACATGCTACCTCATATATCAATAATAATCGATACCGCTGAAACAGTTGGCTACTTGATATTAGTCTCCCTCAAAGTTGAAGAAAAAGGCCTAAGATTTGACGCACGGATTGTTGATTGCAGAAATGTTTTTATAAATCAGGTGATCACAGCCGCCCATTTATTGGTATTTTCTACAACAGGGAACATATCATACCTCGTACAATACCGATTAGAATAAATTTAGTGACCCCCATTATGTATATGAGAACCACACATCAAACGCTAACCTACTCTATCATAA
The DNA here is from genome assembly GCA_031353405.1 of Baronia brevicornis. Taxonomy (NCBI): domain Eukaryota; kingdom Metazoa; phylum Arthropoda; class Insecta; order Lepidoptera; family Papilionidae; genus Baronia; species Baronia brevicornis. The sequence continues at coordinate 556,077 of JASFAT010004443.1, forward strand.
ATTTTAAACATTTTCGTTGTTTTGTTTCAGATCCTAATTAGAAGATGAATACAACTGAACACCAAGAAACGGTTTCACAACCAAAATCGCTGCAAGAAGCGTTAAATATTATCAAATTTCTGGAAACTTCGCACAAACAAGAAATCGCAAAGATTAAAGAAACATGTCACAAACATACGGAAATAATTAAAAAGTTAGAACTAAACAGGAAGAAGGAACTCGAATTTCTATCGAACGAACTACAAAAATATGAAATAAACTTAGCAACACGAATGGAAGCAGTTAATCTGCAGCTCTTACAAAAGGATGAAATTATACAAAATCAAGCAGAAATGATTGAAAAACTTAATAAACAAATCAAACAAGATTATATTGTACCTGATATAACCATTATTGATTCTAATTCTGACTCTGGTATTGCTTTAGAAAATGAAGACAGCCTCCCTACTAAAACAGAACAGACTAAGACTGAAGTCAAAGCTACAAGAAAATGTAGTCGCCGATTTGCCGATCCTATTGGTTTCTTTCGAAGAGTGGATTTCTCTCCGATGAAATACAAACCATGTAATCGGGAAGTAAATAAAAAAAAAGAAGATAAAAAGAAGCACTTAGAAGTACCATTTACAGATAATAGAGTATCAGTTCCTCAAGTAAGTAATGAGAAACCTATAAGTGATGACGAAAGAAATCATTCTGAAGACATTGTTTTATCAGATAGCTTAATTGAGCCCGTTATAATAAAACCGAAAAAAATGAACGACAGCATGAACAATCATTTCTCTGATGACGGCAGCGAAGACACCAGTGAAGAAATTTTCGACAGAGTTATGACCAGGAGTAGCATACGAAGATCGGTCAAAGCGAATCCGAAATATAAAAAAATAAACAGAACTAAATCAAAACTTTTGGAACAAGTTAAAGTTAATATTGTAGACTGAAAACAATATTTTATGACATTTATTTAATTTAAAATAAAAAGAAATGTGCAATCAAACTTTAAAATTAGTAATTAAATTCTTACAACAGTCATGATATTTTATTAAAATATATCCAATTTACAATCTATAATGACTTTTCTGTACTACATGGAAGGTAAATTATTTATGGGATAGGACGGCAAACGATTAGGTGTGTCACCTGACCGAAAGCAATCAACACCGCTCATAGACATCCGCAGCGCCATAGCCAGTACAGAAGCGTTGCGACCTTTACGGAAAGTATCATTGTAGGTAGGAAGGAAAGGGGACAGGGATTGGGTCTCAACCGCTCACCGTACGAAGCGCGATAACTAAGCTAACAATCAGACGGCGGTTTTCTGCGGGAGTGTGGTACTTCCCCGGGCGAGCCGGCCCATTCATGCTACAGACAAATAATATGCCATTCTTAACAAAGTATTAGTCTGCAGCGTGGCTCTACCATTACCATGTTGTCATATCAAAAGATAGACTTTCATTCGCAAACACTTATATACAGATTGAATTCTCGATTGATAATAAACAAGTGCATACAATTCCTACACTCACAAATTTTAATTTGGTAATTAGTGCAAGCCCAGATATCACCTTCACTCGATATAAAAAAACAGTTACAAAACTCTTCCTCTCGTATGATGATAAAGTAACAGAAATAAATTTACTCTCTTCCCTCTCACATTTATTTACATTAAACTGGATTGAAAACAAGATTTTCAAAGTGTTCTCCAATTTGGCCATTATAAAATGGCATACTGAAAAGTTGTCATATTTTATCTACCAAGCAAATAGGATGACGCTTATGCAAAGCGAATAAGATTTTAAATTTAAATAATCCAACCAACCACCCAGAGCTCAGACGAATGCAAGGCACACCGATACTGTAGGTATATCATTTCCATGTAACCTGGTAAATGCTTATTTTAAAATTGTTTATTTTAAAGCAACAAAAGTTATTTCAATTTTTTTTGTTATTCGAATGGACAAATTAATTTAAACGTTGAATATGAACAAGGGAGCTCTATCTGTTCATGACGTGCGGGTTATGAAAGCTGCCTACATGTTACAACTTGTTTCTGTCACGAGAATTATAATAAAAATATTTTGTATATTTTCGCTGTTCACGTTAAATTATTACGAATTAAAGAAATTATTCATATACAATTTTTCTTTAGTTACAATTTTTTAAGTGAAAACTTCTATAGCCACGTTACACGACCCTGTGCAGGGAAAAATCTATGGGTTCGCTTCAGCAACATGCTAATGCTTAAGGTATATCTATGAGTATAGACTAACTTTAAACACAGTTAATGCGCGCGCAGCTGCCTACGTACACACATAAAGCCAACACATTGTATGTACCCGATTGTATGTGTGTGCGTCGGACGCTTCATGGATGGATAAAATTTTGCGAGTCGCGTCAGCAACATGCTGTAGTACTAGCAGCATTTAATCGGCAGTCATCATAACTGCCTCTGATTTTTTTCATCTATAATGAGCCTTATGCTGATTCGGATATCAAAAATCAAAATGTTTTCTAAGGATAGGGAACCACTAGAATTCCTACGGTATATTATCTACTAATTTAAAAAGTAGTGTTGTTCATAGAACTTTCAAGATAATTTTATTCTATAGATTCAATTGCTTTCTATGGAATTTAACTTAAATCTCGATGTTCTATGTTCTTCTCTATCAAATTTATTCTTTGATTAATCTAGTTCTGTATCTTAAATATCAATCAATAATCCGAAATCGAATATTTTTTAATCATTCAAATTTTAAAATTACTAACGTTAAGAAAAGTAAGATAATTTAAAAAGTTTTTATATATTTAAATAAAAAGTTTCTACAGTGCCTAAGTAAATAAAAAAATAACACTACAACCTAGCCTGAACTCAAAATTTGGACCATCGAGCGACGTGATTTACATCCTAAAAATGTTGTCCATTGCAAATATAAAAATCTAAACTACTTCATCAAACTGATCAGAAAGAACAAGATATACTTACTATCTTGTTCTTTCTGAATAGACTTCAGGTACTAATGAATATGCACGTGGCGATAAAACTCGTAGGTTATTCCTGCATTCGAGTTAGCTCATTAATACTGTATTATGGCTCTACTAGAGTAATATATGTATATCTAGTGGCAGAATTTATAGAATTTATTAAAAACATACAAAACTACTAAAAAATAAAAACCTACTAATAATAAAATACCAATAAAAAATTCAATAACTTTAACAACGAAGAGAGATGAATTTTATTTTTTTATATCACCGAAACGGTTTATTAATTTGTTAGGGAAGAAATCACGAAAAAGCTCCATGGTCTCTCTAGAAATGTGAGGCGTGGCGCCATCTTGTTGAAACCTCGTTCTCTCAATATTGGCCGAAAACAATCAATCAATAAGAATGCGTTTAATGATTATTCGACTTATAACCTAATTCTGCCCCAGAACATCTATATTTTGGAACTGTACTACAATACAATATTAATCTCTTAAATAATTATCATAGTAATGAAAGAATGCTAGATTTTGTATTATAAAATTTGAGTGTAGGCCGTGTAGACACGACCTTATAGCGTGACTGCAAAACACATTACACGTTGAATAAGTTTAACGAATGCACCGGAAACCGTAAACACGCTTTGGCAGCCAAGCGAAAACCACAACATATTGACGCAGCCGAGAGAATTTGGTCGCACGCTCTCTCTGGAAAGATGTTGCTGTAGTTTAATGCAAATAGATGATTTGAACTATACTTACAAATAATTATAGCAATGTTAAACGATTCAGCGAAATTTTCTGATCAATTAGGTACCCACTGATACATATTAAGTTCCTTGAAAAAGTCATTACGGATTGGTGGGTTTTTCAACCTTTTCACATTCTGGAAATATGCAGTTTTAATTTAATGGAAATAGATGACTTGAACTATATAAATAATAATAATAGCAATTTTAACCGATACAGTGAAATTTTTTGATCAATTAGGTACCTACTAATACATTTTAAGTTCCTTGAAAAAGCCATTACGGATTTGAGGGTTTTTCAACACTTTTACGCTGTACCACAGTTCAATTACTTACAAATGAATGACTAGAACTGTACTGACAAATAATTGTAGTAATTTTAAAATATTTTGTAGACTTTCCAGATGATTTTAGAAATAGGGAGGCCCGTGCCCAGCAGTGGGATATATATGTGCTGTGAAAAAAAGCGCTTTGCTATTTTTTTTTAATGTGTATAATATTGCTCTTAGTAATTGTACTCATAGCTTAGTTTCATATGCGGATTAAAATGGAATACAGTCAATTCCCCTTACGGTTGCAGTTTACTTTATAAACAAGTGGCTCTATCCGAGATTAAACAGAGCCTTCCGCTTTAATAGATATTGTTTTCCATTTGATGTCGGAGAAGTCGAAACATTTATTGTTTTATTACTTCATTCGAATACTGCAGGGAGAGCATAGTAAAGATCGTTTAATATCTATTTTTCGTTTCTTTGATGGCAATTAGTTACAACTATTATGTCAGTGTCAAGTAAAATACAATAATATCCAATCTCTTGAAATGTGCCAAGTCAGCTTATCGCGTTACGTCTTGATAAAATAGTGGCCATTTTACCAAAACCTTCTATGGACTTTTTCGATTCGAAAAGTTACGATACACGCAATTATATCATATCACCTTAATCGAACTATATTGCATAATACGCCACCACATTTAACAATATAACTGATAATAATATAAGATTATGAAAATGAAATAAAAACACAACGTCACTGATGTAAGTTGGCGGGAAAAGTCCTTTTACCTATTTATATCTTTATTTATACAATACTTTTTTCACAGCCCATAACCCACAGCTGGACATGGGCCTCTCCGTTTATAATGCAACAGCCATTATCGCACCAATCTTGTCCAATGCGGATTGGCGGGGTAACCGATCTCGGAATAAATATCCGTAGGCCATACATAAGGTGACCATACGTACCGTTTAGAACGGGCCTGTCTCATTTAGAACGGGACTGTCCCATTTTTCGGCTTTTTCCCGAAATCGCGCTAAAATATAAAGTCAACGCGTCAGACACGAGCGGTATAACTAAAAATATGTTTCATTACTAATAATTACTGTCACAGAAAATTTTCTTAAATAAAGCTCGTGATTTATTGTAGTTGAATTCAGTTTATTAAGGGAATACTATCTTGCGTCCTGTAAGAGCTATTGTTTTGGGAAAAAAAGCAGACCATGTTTTACCTTGGAGCTTCAACTATCTCCATGCTAAATTTCATCGAAATTTTTTTGACAGTGAAAACGTAACAGACAGACTTTCGCAAATATAATATTTATATTGAAATATGGGCGTCCCGTTTTTAGTTAAAAAAAAAATGATCAGCTAAGCCATACACATAATTATCCCGATGCGGGGATTGAACCCGTACTCGTTGCTACGTAGGCTACAGCCCCGCCGCTGAACGAGATCGTCGTTTACTCGATTTACAACTATTGTGTGTGTATTAAAAATACTAATTCTGAATAATTTTCATTAATAATGCTTATATTATATGTAAAGTTAGGGTAATATGTCTGTGTATTTCTTATTTATGACAATTTCCAAATTATATCGTCAAAAATTGACTTGATGTCATGTCAGAAAAAATTCAGTTGAATTTATTTATCTTTATAGAAAACGAAACGACCAGTGCATCCTGTACTCTCTTACAATACCAAAACATGAACTCTAATAGTCTGTCTGCTTCACACGTTTAGTGTCACTCAGAGAAGTATGGAGAGACTTATGATTAGAATTTATCTGGTGGATACAATTACAAAAGAAAAAATGCACTGGAAAACCATTCTCCATCAAGCTTTTTGAATAAACAAACTGAAGCGGGAATGGGCTAAATACGTTTGTTAGTTAGTTGAATTTACAAAATAAAAACATTATATAATTATGAATTTACATAATTAAGGGACGTATAACCTCATTATTGAACAAGTTTCATTACACTTACAAACGAACGCAAATATTTATTATAATCAACGGGATAAAAGTTTGAGAAAACTCTGCTCACTACGTGTTCTAAATACATTACCTAAGTCTGCTCTACCACTGCCCTTTAGACTCATCAGCCAAAAAATCTCCGCCTCATCAACTAGTTCATTATAATTTAGGAAATAAATATTTTTAAAATTAATGTTTTTTTAACTTTTCTCATGTATACTTCTAAATATATATTATATATATCCTTAAAGGCCGCCTTTGTCGAAGGACAAGTTATCGATTATATAAAATAAATGCATTATTCAATGTTAATTAATGGTAGACGGTAATAGGCTTTATTTATTTATGTATAAACAATATTTATTATTGTACCTTAGTTCTGCTGTACAATATAGATATATCTATATATTTAGTATGAATAATAATAAAATTATTATAAAGCAACCTCTTTATTACTCTGCAACTAAGTTTCAATATTTCACGAAACCTGATTTTCAACTTTATGATAGCTTAACCATATATTTCGAAAGTGTGCAAAGTGTAAAGGTTAAAATTCTTGAACGTATATTTTTGAGAAAGTTAAAACACTATTTTTTTTCTAAAGATGACATGTTGTTATATGGCGAATGCAAATTTCAAAAGGAACAATGTCGTCCCGACAAAAACACGATCGTTGCTTTATTTTCATATAAACACAACGTAACCTGTCAAAAGTTCGTCCGACCGTCCTTACAAGGAGACGAATATGGAGACGGTAGACGTCTCTTGTGTAAGTATTGTGCAATTTGTTTCGTTTTTAAATTATATTGCAGTTACGTAATTCGTATTTTTTTTACATAATATATGATTTTTATGCTGTAAGTTTATCTTTTTTTAATTGATATTTTTGACAGCATCTACATATTATAACGTGCCAGCTGTACTAATACGACGGTACAGGATCTTTGGGGGGGTTTTATCTTTAATATAGTAAAACTTTTCCAAGTGAAGTTAATTTATAAATGAATAACTTTACGTTTTATATTAATTATATTTACATTAATGAATTATAATTTATATTAAAATGAAGTAACATAATAAAAAAGGTTTTATTATATTTAAATATTTTTTTAATACATTTATCATATGTATCACTGCAATACATATGTCATTTATACTACACAAAGACGAAATATAGTATATACATTCTATAACCTATAAGCTATTAAGTAGTATTAATTTCATATGATTTAACCTGATAAAAAATAAAACTAATAATATTTTAGAAAAGTACAAATTACGTGAAAATTTAAAATTAATTAATAATTTAAAAATAAATTGAACGGTATTTATTAATTTAGACTTTGACTTCTTCTACCGTAAAAGTATTCAAATTGTGGGTGACATACAAGTTTATATTATCCGCTTTATAATTTTATATAAATTTAATAATTAAATACAAATTATTCACTGAATTTTTCTCCTACAACCCATATGCATGGCCCACAACACTGGCACATATTTGATCAGTGAAAAAAAAATTTAAGCTTTGTATATAATATATTTTTATTATTTATTTGTATATATTAATATTCTTTTTTATGGTATAGGAAGGCAAACGAGCAAGCATGTAACGATGAGACATGCAATACCATAGGCAGTACGGAAGCGTTGCCAACCTTAAATGAAAGTGAAATAATGGGAGTGGGAGTGGGAGGGAGAGTGGGAATCGGAGGGGGAGTGGGAATGGGAGTGGGAATCGGAAGAGGAGGGTGTTAGGACCGCTCACCGTACGAAACGAGGTAGAAGCGCTATCACTCAGACACCGGTTTTCTGCGAGAGTGTGGTACTTCCCCGGGCGAGCTGGTCCATTCATGCTACAGACAAATAATATGCAATTCTTGACAAAGTATTCGTCTGCAGCGTGGCTCTACCACTAAAATACGCTTACGACGTCCAAATTAAATCGGTGTTCGCAATGAATTACAGACATCGGAACGAGATGACGGTTTAAATCATTTTAAATTGTAAATTGAAAATTGAATAAAACATTGAAAACACATGTACGATAGCGCAATAAATGAGTAAACATTGTAGTTTAATGTACAACTTGTCCCGTGTGAATGTTGGCAATGAATGTGACTTCAAGATGCCAACGCAACCCATCGGACCAGTTCAGTCATTGCTGCAACATGGCGCAAAGACATGTCTCGACTTGTTAGTGCAATTCAAGTTGTCAATGACAGTTTTTATCAGTCGCAATGTATAAATAATAAAATACTGGTTATTTGTCCGGATGATATAATTTTAAAGATACCAATCCGATTTTGAAAAATATGGATGTTTTTTTATGGGATATTAAGGCAAATGAGCAGGCGTGTCACCTGATGGAAAGCAATCAACGACGCCCATAGACTTCCGCAGTGCATAGGCAGTGCGGAAGCGTTACCGGCCTTTAAGAAATGTGTCAATATGGAAGGGGCCCTCCCCCTTCAGTAGAGGGGGAGGGGTGGAGGTAGGGAAGGGGAGGGTAAGGCTTCCGGAACTCAACAGCTCACCGGACGAAACGCGGTAGTTAAGCTATAACTCACACGCCGGTTTTCCGCGGGAGTGTGGTACTTCCTCGAACGAGCCAGCCTATTCATGCTACAGACAAGTAATATGCCATTCTTGATTAAGTATTCGTCTGTAACATGGCTCTACCACTTTATGTGATTACAATAAAGTTATTAGTGAAAATCAATAATTTTTGCTGTTTTTGATTTTGCCTGGATGATGATAAATGGTGTGAAAAACTGCGACTAGCAGAGATGCGTGAAACCAAAGATCGGCGCTTTTTGGGGTAGATCCAGCGGTGGACTGCCGCAAGCTATTGATGATGGTGATGTTGATGAATATTTTTTAACATTTAAAAAACAAGTTTATATATACATAATTTTATTATTACATCTTAAATACACGCCTATAACACTACTACTAACTAAACTGTTGCTTGAAAATCAGCGACAGGTGATGTAGCAGAACGCCTGGCTTATTTTGATTAAGAACTTTTTTGGCACATTCTAGATTATAAAATTATACCGTCCCGCAGAAAACCGGCGTCTGAGTGGTAGCTTAGCTACCGCGCTACGTACGGTGAGCGATTTGAGTTCCAGAGGCCCAGCACCCTCCCCTTTCCACTCCCACTCCCCTTCCGATTCCCACTCCTACTCCAACTCCTATAATTTCACTTTCCTTTAAGGTCGGCAACGCTTCCGCACTACCTATGGCGTTGCGAATGTCTATGGGCGGCGTTGGTTGCTATCCAATAAGTAACACGCCTGCTCGTTTGCTTTCCTATACCATAAAAAAAATTATAATTTTTTTGATATATTTAGTTTATTTTTTTGTTATCACTTTAAGGTTTTGTATGATAAATAAATCTTTTATTATATGTGAGTGGGTCGCGCAACTGGACGACGACCTGTGGGGCGCCCCAAGTACCGCTGGAAAGATATGGTGGAGGATGACTTGCGCAACCTTCAAATCTTCAACTGGCAGGACGCATGACTGGGTACGATCTGTCCGGAGGCCAAGATCCATTTTAGGCAGCTGCATCAACAAAGTTAGTTAGTTAGTTATCCTTTTTTGAAGTATCTCGCAATAGTGTAATGCAGAAACTCGACGACAGTAAAAATATCACACGTCAAATAAACAAACAACAACTGGTTTCGTAAATAACCTATAACAAAATCGTTACAGTAAACGCTTTGAGTTTAATTAATGTCTCACTGGAAATCACGCACCGTTTATTTGAATCGAACATAAATCACTCGAATGACTGCGGTAAATGCAAATGCATTATTACAACTTTATCCAGTGGCCCTGTTGAAATTTGAACGGCCATTAGAGGCTTTAAATAAGGGTTAGCGAGCGTGATAACGGGGAACGTGGAGAATTATACACGCATTCCGCACCCAGGGATAAATTTCCATTGCTCTAACAAACGGCCCTCAAAATGAATTAAACGTGAAGTCTAATAATTGATTTAAAAAAAAAGAAGGAATGCAAAAATAGGCGTTTAGCTCTGTCGTGGACGCGGCCGTGTGTTTTACGTAAATATGTGTATTACCCAACCCTCCCTCTCCCCCTACCCCTCCCCATCCCTCTTCCCTCCCCTCCTATTCCCACTCGCATAATGACACTTTCCTTAAAGGTCGGCAACGCTTCCGCACTGCCCATAGCGCTGCGGAAGTCTATGGGTGGCGTTGATTGCTTTCCATCAGGTGACACGCCTGCTCGTTTGCGTTCCTAACCCATAAAAAAAAGATTCTCGCCCCGACTAAATTTCTGCTTTTATACACAAAATCAAGAAGGCCAACAAAGACAGTAAACAATTAATATTGAAATAAATTAGCTCCAACATGGCCAGAATTTATATTTCAACAAACAAATGAAATGACTACAAAACCATTCTTAAAATACAACTTAATAACTAAAATACATATTTATATGAATTTTACATCATTCTAAATAATTTGTTTTATACAAATTACAATTATTATTATTATTTAATATAAACCAATATTATGCTTACATCATCTGACAACAGATGGCGCCACAAGTCATACAAAATTAAGTTTTATCTATTGCATAAAATACGTAAGGACATCAAAATGGCGACGTTTCCCCCCCGCCGCGCGATGCGTCACAGTCCTATCTCAACTCAACGAATTCTTTGATCCTTTAGCGATCGAGTGGTGTAATTAAATTCTGGATGATATATATTAGCTGCAACATCAAACTGTATTCTCCGATTTTACTGTCATCAATATACACAATTTTTTTTACATAAAAATGTAAAAAAAATATTTTTGTAAAATCAGTTCAAGCTTCATTGTACGACATGAAAACTACCACAAGTAAGGACAATAGATCTTATTCTAGTCCCGTCTGATGAATACAAAGTACATCTTATGATTCTTGAGTTTCATCTCAATGTATTAGGTCGAAATTGTAAACTGCGACTTAGGGCTGTCATTAAACCGTAAATGTACCGAGAGAAAGGTAACATATTTTTTGGTCCTTCAAGCCGGATCTTCAAAATCATCAATCTTTAAAAAAGGGATTAAAAATAAAAATCCTAACTATTTAAGCATTTTACACGCGAAAATATTCCAGATAGTTTAAACTCATTAGGGGATATTGTGCGCAGTGCTTATTCTTTAAAAGAATTTTCACCCGCTGTAAATTACTTCCTCCATGTCCGACTGCTCCTAACGACATCTATTGTGCACGTTTCACTTGACACTTCAGCACCTCTCAACATTTAAAATGTTCAGTTCACTATAAATTTACAACGGTAAAGATGAAAAAATAGAACGCCATAGTTGTATTTGTCGTTGATTTAAATAAACGGATTGTGAGTGATTCAAATTCGAAGTCTACCGACTCTTTTGCTTCAAATTGTCATATTTTGTGGGTCTGCCTTAGCCTGGGTCAGTAACTTTTTCCAGTCGGGTCCAAGTTTAGCTTTTTCCCTCCAGCTCCTCAGATCGATTGCCTTGTCATTTTATATTTGGTCTAATATTGTTCAATATATCAATTTTTTTTCATTTTCCCCGTAATAATATAGGTCGAACACCATGGGAGAAGATTCACACAGAAAACCGACACCTGTGTTCCTGCATTTCCCAACTCATCTCTCCTACTTTCGTTATTTCTACTATCGTACACTTCGTAAAGATGTCCTTTACGAAAAATGTATTATTGATATTTAAAAGTGAGACAGAAGTAAAGAATGTACTGCAGTATACTATGATAAAGATGACCTAAGAACGGGTAGATTTTTCAACATTATGCAGGGAAGTTAAGAAGGGCATTATGTCTCATCTTTTATATCTTTTAGGAGAACGCTCCAATGTTTAAACTGCTCGAAATAATTTCTGCCGCTGCACTACTACTATCATTGCATAATTCGTTTTTCAATCAGTTTCCCGTTCACGTTCACGTTCAATAGTATTTCCGAACCAATACGTCATTGGAACCATCAATCAATGAATCTATACATTTCTCAAAGGCCATCTCAAAATTTTAGAGCGTTACTTCTACAATGCCTGTAATGTAATAATAATAGATTCTACATACATACATGCATATAGTCACGCCTGTTTCCTATAGGGGTAGGCAGACACATCCCGGTACACCTTATTTTCTTCCTGCACACTCATCCATCCTTCCTCTGATATTCATCGTAGCGAAACGGCTCTCCGTTAGTCGCTTCTCGTCCTCATAGGAATCAGAACGTGACGGGTGGCGAACCACGTCGCCGTCATTTTTTAACAAATTAAGTTTATTAAAATTCGTCATAGTGAATACCACGAGCCGCAAGGGAGGATGGAGGTCAGCCCCAGCAGAGCCCCGAATGCTGAGGTAAGGCACTATAGTATCCGGGGGAGCTTGATGTCGGGACGATCGATTTTCATGGGCTGTAATTGTTTGCCATCAGACGATACGCCAGTTCGCTTGTCTTCGGATCTCACAAAAAATCACAAGTATAGTTACTTAGTTTTTTAATTGTTGTCTAGTTATTCACTACTTATTGTTAGCATCGTAGTGAATAAAATAAATATGGACGCAAAAAGCGAAAATACCTTAAATGACACGGACGACAAAACAAAATTTATTGCATATTTGAATTGGAAAAAAATACTGCGTCAAATGGTCTGAGTCTCACAGATCTACGAACGATGGAAAACTTTTGTACAGCGTTGAATCATGTTTTCATTTTGTCGCTTACTACGTTTTCGCTTTTCGTTATATATTATCGATATATATTATCGATATATATTATCGATATATATTATCGATATATATTATCGATATATTCACATAATTATCACGATCGTTCATTAACGCGTTGACAAATGGAATTTCTCTCCGCCGTGGAATGCGTGGCAATTTCCTGTTGACCCCTATTTGAAGCCTCTAATGACCGCTGAAATTTCAACAGAAATCCTCTTGAATTTTCACCGCGCCGCAGCTATTCGAATAATTTATATTTGATTTGAGAACTTAACCTTTGATTTTCAATGTTACATTTAAATTAACTTCAAATAAATCACAAATCAATTTTATTTGCTTGCATTAATTTCAAATTTATCTCCAACGCGAAGCTTTGATATACAAAATGTATATTAGACAAACTTAATGCAAATAGACTTTCTCTCCCAGCTAACCTTAAGGTAAAACAAAGAAAAATATTAGGGAGGTTGTGCGACTAGTTATATTAAAATTAAAAAAAACGTGAGTAATGTAAAAAATACTTGATAAAAAAATTAAAAATTATTGGGTGTCCCTACATAAATAAATATAATGTAAGCATTATAGACAACTAATTGGTTCAGTACTAGGGCTACCGCATACGCAGCTAATAGCCCATATGGTCTGTGATAAAAATAACTAAATATAATGTGGATAAAGCAAAAGAAGTGTACCAAGATCGTAGCAGACAGAGATCTGTGGTCTCTGCCTACCCCTACGGGAGACAGGCGTGATGGTATGTATGTATAATACAATTATCTACCTAAATACAAAAATGTTTTGAATCTATAGTTTTGAATATAGTTAAATTGTATTCCCTACCAAAAGCTTTGTCCAATAACTAATGCCATTTTATGAAAATAGAGAAAAATATCTGCATTTGGCTACCAGCCACAATGATGAAGCCGTCTGCACTTGTGTTCAACTTTAATAACGCTTTTAAGAGAGACTTGTTTGCCAAATGTTTTCGTGTGTGACCAGACCTAAATAGCTGTATGGCGAATTTGTATGAATTGTATAAGTATTGTTTACCCTTCGAATCTTTGCATGAATGTGGAACGCGGTAAAATTGAAATTTCCTACCACATATAAAATTTTTCAAAAGTTATTTAAAAATTGTTCGTTTATTAAAATCACAAAATTATTGCCTTGTACGCACCCCGGCACCAGCCGAGCACGTAGAGTAGGGAACTCTTTCTCAACACCGGCCGCTTACACGAGGTACTCCAAGGTACCCATTTCTCACCCCCTAGACCTTACTGCCTTGGGGACTAATAGACACCGTGAACTAGGTTACGATACAACCCCTTCACATTTGATGTAGCATCATGACGAATTAAAAATCGACACAAACACATGTATTTCTGAAACGGCGTCAAACGTATTGAATCTGTGATTTGCGCAGATTCTCACGTATTTTAAAATAAAATAAATGGACCCAGTGTCCGATAAAATTAAAGCCAATAGGCTACCAGCAATAACATCTGCGAAACTAGATTGCCGCCTTGGACAAGCGTAGTGTTTGCGTCGATTTCTCCAGAAATGGCAAGGCCCGTACCCAATATTAAGGCATACACTACCGCTCAAAAGTATCTGGCCATCCAGTAAAATATGTATATTTTGTAAAAGTTTAAATGAGTGAAACTATTATACTTTATAATCATTTAAACTATTTATTAACAATATTTTATACAGTATACATACTGTAGTTTGTAAATTTTATATTCATCTATATGTCCACCTTTGTTTGTAATGTTGGCCTCACAAAGATTCGGCAACCTGGCTATTAATTATTTCAATGTTGTATTGGTTATCTTCAGCCATTCGTCTTGCAGTCATGTAAAATCTGTGATTTGCGCAGATTCCCACGTATTTTAAAATAAAATACATGGACCTAATATCCGATAAAGTTGTTCAAGCCAATAAGCTACAAATAATAACATCTGCGAATCTAAATTCCGCCTTGGACAAGCGTGGTGGGTTAACATCAATTTCTCCAGAAATGGGAAGGCCCGTACTCAATACATTATGTATATAGTCTGTAAACAAAAATATGTGTACCATTATATATGTACGTACGCCCTAAAACAATCTTATATATAAATTTTATTTACTCCAGTTTTTTGGTACATTTATGTTACAAAATATCAAAGGATTCAGAAGACGTTCAGAAACCATGTTCAGCAGAATAGTATATCCCCAGGACATCATAGGGATAAAAAGGATCTGTATCGAACCGAAAATTCAAATATACCTAATCCCATGGTATTTTTTATTCAAAGCAAAGGATTTTGTTACAAGAGGATTTGTACCTTTTACAGCTTTTACTAAGTTGAATGGACAAAATTTTAAAACTATAAATTTTCCACCAGTACTAAATTATAAATTAAGATGCAAAGCGGAACGTCGTCGGTGAGACATTATTTCGTAGAAAAATGTTAAATCCGCATAAAATTCGATTTCTGCCGCTCAGACTGTACGAATCGCGCACGCCATAAATTTCACTTCGAAACTGTGCAAAGCACAGGCGGTAGCGTTTTATAATTATTTATTTCTCACAAAAGATAAAATTTATTTTATAATAACGACTGACAGACAAATAACCCCCCCCCCCCTCATCCACACACACATACATAGAATAAATATTAAAAGTATACAAATGTATACCTTATTTCAAAAACCAACTTTTCATTTCTGCTCCATTTGGACCATCAAGTTATAATTCTCAACAACTTGTTATTTTAATGTAAATTAAATGATTATTCTTAAAACTTCTGTGCTGATAAATATATAAACACTTTTGATATATGAGACGTGTGTATATAAATATATTTTCATGCAAGACACTAGATATGGCGTAGACAATTTCTTCCTACATTAATTTTATTTTATTTATTAGGCACAAAAAACAAGGTACACTCTTAAAGAATACCTATATTATGTCGTACAACTCAACTACGCCCGGACTCTAACTCTTTAAATTTGCGCACAGCATGGCTACATAAATAAAAAATAAATTATTAATGAATAAATGATAAATTAATTAGTAAATAACGATCCCGCTTTGATCTTATCACACGGGACACCAACGCGTGACTCAGACCGAATCGTTCGTTCTTTTGACTTTAGAACGTTCCAGGTAACGTACAAAAAGTAGGGCATACGTGATCATGCTGAAAATTTACGAAACGCTCCATTTTGAAAATGTTCATTCATTCGCCATTAAAAAGTTAGTCAAGGTAAGCGTTTTTTTTTTGCGTCAAACGTTCTAGATTCAAATCCCAATGGAAAGTGAAACTTGTTTTAAAGTGCATGTAATTTATATGTTATATGTAAATCTCACTCGGCAACTTTTCTCCAATCACATCGAAAACTCATTAAATAGAAAATTAAATAGAATGCTTTCTTTGTTTACGTGCCCAATTAAAGTTTGTAATCATTTGTAATTTTTTATAGGGTTTTATCTGTCATTTTTCACCTCTCACCCCTTCGTCACGTGGCTAATCTTTTCAAGGGGAAAAATAATTCATAATTTCTTCACATTTCGGTTTTTTTCCGTCCTCTTATTATGATTTAGTTTTTTTTAGTTTGTATATTGTATATTACTTTCATAGATATTAACGTAAGATGGGGACATCATCATCATCATCATCAATAATCATCATCATCATGATTATTTATAATCAATAATAAGTGCGTAATTCATTATTGTTTATTTTATAATATTTTAGGTTATTGATGTATTGTATTACTATTTTTGTAATCATTTAATAAAATAAAATAAAAATTTAATTTGTAAAGAATTCTGTCTGATTTCTTATTTGTTCTTCTCTAATCGAATCTCAGAATCGACTTTCCTGAACCTGTGTCAGATATAGCAAATAAAAATAACTGAATGATTTAAAAGTACATTTAAATATTTAATAGTTACTTCTCACTTATTTATTTACTAGTTACACGATATAGATCACTTACTTCTTTGTAAGAACTATATTTTTCATAGGATATGAACGTTAGCAATATTTTCAAATTTATTTTTAATACAGCGCCATCTATGTGAATACAGCTTAAACTAACAAGCGGAAATAAAACAATTACAAAACGTTTATCAATTTACATTCGGAACTACTGCCGTCGAATGATTTCCATGAAATTGATTTGTATTCCACTGCAATCAGCGTCACACAACAGATGAAATAATTGAATTAAGTATTACCAATTTACTAATTTGAATATAACTCGGGTAGTGAAAGAGAAATTTGGTTTGTAATATTTTATTACAACTGAAAAATGGCTCTGAAAACAAACTTAGGTATTTTTTTCAAAGGAATCGAGTGAGCGTGGCATCTTTCATGATTAGAAAAAATCAGGGCGATTATATGTATTATGTATAATATATAACAATGTTGCGAAACACATATTAAAAATCATTTCTTTAAGAAACGATTAAAACTCCTCCGGAACTCTAACGCTCACCGGGTAAAGTGCGGTAGCTAAGCTACCACTCAAACGCCAGTTTTCAGCGGGAGTGTGGTTCTCCCCGGGCGAGCCGGCCCATTCATGGTACAGACAAAGTATCCGTCTGCAGCGTGGCTCTACCACTATAAAATGATCTTAAGTCTACCTAATATCTGCTAGTTCCACGTTATGAAATCCAAATATTGTTGTAAAGTTTTTGTAGTAATTTTATACAATATATGTATGTATAATCACTTCAAGTTATTTGAAAAAGTCATTGTCGAAAATATTTAATAGTTTATAAATAACATACCCTTGATCTTTTGTAAGAACGAAGTAATTATATAATAATAGTCTATAACGACAGTTTTATAATTTTACTGTCCGTTCTTCCAGAAATGAGGTAAAGTAGTGGAACATACAACACTCGAGACATCGAGACATCGCTACTGTCACCGCCGCCCGCGCCGCACATCTCTACGCTCCGACGTAGGGCGGCCATTCTGAAATCAATTCCGTTTCAACAGCGCTCGTGTCCACACATGTACTCTCTCTCATGGTTTACTTTAATTTGTATATTTTACTATAGCAACCTATTAAATATATTTAAATTCAAACTACACAGTCCACTGATTAACCCTTGAGCTATGTACATACATATGTATATGGGTTGTTAAAAAAATATATTTTTCTTATCACGAAAAAATATATTTTTCTTAGAACTCGTAGTTGTTTCACTACCCAGTATTCTGTAACCTAGAACTGTTTAATTTAATATAATGAAAAAGAGCTTTAATTAATTCGAGCCTGTCCAAAGGTTAACGAATATTTCCTGCTCGTCTAGCACACGAAATATTCGTAAATAATAATTAGGTTAATATTAATTACGTAGAAAAAGACTGACGATAAATTAATAAAATTAACCTAAATTTTTATCATAATTTTTTTTTTAAATTTAGTAATAAGTTACACGCGTATTTGAAGGTGATACGACCACACCTGTTCCCGTAGGGGTAGGAAAAGACCACAGTCCTCCATTTGCCGTCTCTACAGAACTCCATCATATGCTGGTTTACTACGTTTTCACTTTTTTGCCTCGATAAAGGTTTATCGATTATTTAGGTTATCGATAATTAGGTAATTACGGTTTAAATAATCAAATATAGAAATTGATGAAACGATTTCAAAGGAATTAGAGAAACAGATGAAGAAAAAGTTGTAATGAAATACAATTTAACACAGAAAGACTAGACGCTATCGTGCAGTTTTTATTTTATCTGATTTCGCAGCGGATAGCTGGAGTCGTGGCAAAGGACATACGAGAGGCAATCTTATTAGGCGTGATTACTTTAATCGTTTGTAATACATTTTCTTTTATAGTAAAAAAAAGTAACGTTGCTTTCTTTAAAATAAATAGTGTTATAGAAATGAAATGGTTTCTTTTCTTTTCATAAAAATAGTATACTATACTATACTATACTATACTATACTATACTATACTATACTAGTATACTAGTCACATCATTCATTATTCCTAACCCTCCGCCCCACGGAATTGGTCTTCTGTCTAGAGAGAATGCCCAATGACGTTATGTTCACCTGTTGTACTCAGTTTGCGCAAAAAAGTTTAAATAAATGCCGCATAATATATTCTTTACAACACATTTATAATCATTACAATAGCACTTTGGAGCGTCGCGTAACCCTTGAAATTAGTTCGCGTGAATAATTTGTTCTACTATTAACCTTTATAAATCTGAACAAACACATACATCTATCTACATCTAGATAAATACAATCTTAACACACCATTCGCCACGTTTAAATCTGACGAACGAAAAGGCAAATTTAAATTCTTCAACAATATTCGCATGAAAACCTTTGTAACAGGTAAGTGTAACAATTTGTAGAACAAATCGCCGGTATCGCGAGAGATGACGTCAAACATTTGTTTTTATTAGAGAAACACAGATATAATATTTGTAAGGGCGCTAGAAGTGAAGAAATTAATTTTTCTCTCCCTCTCTCTACATATATCCCTGTCTCTATCACACACACACACGCAATTCCATGTTCATTACACGTTCACCAATTATTCTGTTATAGAGTGAATGGCTTTCGTTCCTCACGCCAAATTCCGAGAAGCGTGTTTATGATAAAACAATAATGAAATAATAAATATATTTTTACAACATATAAGTAATATGATCTTGACAAAGAAAATTGATCATGTTTTATTTTAATAAATCTCTATGTAGTTGTTGACGTGTTGGTTGATTTCTTTATAAAAGTAATTATTTATTTATTTTAATTTTTTTTTTGTATAAAATACGTATGTAATAGTACTATTAATAAATAAATAAATGTAATTTGATACCTAAATGTTCGTCATTCTACACGAAATCTACCTATAATTCCAGAGTTCAGTGAATAGAAATAAAAGAGATGCCCTTTTCAAAATATGCTCTAATATAAAATAAGTATTAAGCCAACACGCATTTTTTTTCAGCTTTTAACCTGTTTCAGGTTGTCTAAGATTTGTGTCCGTGTCATCTTGACATCAAAGAGATAGGAGACAGTTATCCATCTCACGTGGTTGACTCTCCCGTCCAACAACGGCCTGAACCAACTTATTACGAGTCTGCTTTCAGGTTAAATATACCTTCAACCTTATGTACAACAAAACACATGAAGAGGCAACTTAATATGGTAACGACGTCTTACATCCTCTATATGAAACATTCATTTTTATATAACTATAACTTTCATTAACTTTAGACTTAGAATAGAAGATTTTTTATGTAAACTTCTTGTGAATATTTCTCTTTCTATGATGTGGAAAATGAACACCGGCATCGAAGCAATTTTCGAACGATAATCATTTTTATAAAGAAGGCTAGCAATATTTTTAATATTACTAGAATTATTGATACGAACTTACCTTTTGCTGCTTTTTCTTCTTCTTCTTCATGTGACATTGCCGTCCTGGATGTCGGCGACCCTTTCTTTACTTATTCTTCATACGAATTAACTAATCTGCTGTATACAAATCAATAATTTATTCATCGCTCATCCAGCCACTGTATATCTGTAAAATTAGTATCTGTGTAGCTTAAGTCTCATAGGGCCACCGCTATTCTGCGTATGCCAGATAACAAAGGTCGAGGGAAATTTTGAACTTGGTGACCTACGATAAATTATATAAAATTGAACAAAATTTTTGTTTACACTGAAGGTGCTCTAGTTCTCGTCATTGAATAGGCCCGCCCTATTTCTGGGATCCTACAAAACGTCCATGGGAACAAGTTCCAGGACATTGACAGCCCCATCTATTGTAGTAATAAAAAATAATCTGCTATTCCTAATCTATCTAATCTGCCAAGCGTAGGGATTACTACAGCACACCTCATATGTGAGCGAGACCAATATTCAGCCATTGATAATGAAAATTGATTTCTCTGTGACCGAAATTTTAACTTTTGCTTGTGCACCTTGAATAACTTGTGTTACCAAATTTTTGATCCTTTTTTAATTATTAGTAATTACGCTTACCAATTTTTAAAGCCTCGGATTTTTCTTGATATCTTTCATTTTTCGCAATTTTAATGGTCTATGGTTGTTTTTTGAAGGAATAGATATGTTCCTTTATCAATAAAATGAAACACACGAACATTTAAATTAGGTCAAAGGACGTCTGTTAAAATTTTTTAGTTTTTCTAGTTGCTCGGTGTCGTAATTTGACAACTGAATCTCGTCGTACGTAAAAAATAAAACTAAAAACCATTATTTGCTGTTAAGTTGTGGAACTTGTGAAAACTATTTGCACAAAGTTGTATTAAAACAAAGAGGTCGCGTACGTTTCACTTTTTGCTTTAGTTCCAACTTTGCAAAGACAAAGAACGAACAATTGGACCTAAATCGAAATATTCGTTGGTCATATTGTAGTGTAAGTCATAAGCGGATGATACTTAACATATTTTTAACAATGTTTCTGATAAAATGTGTAATATACGTAATAATAAATTTCTTTTTATTTTGTTTATCTATATTTCTTATCAATCAATCAATCAACAGCCTGCGACAGTTCACCGCTGGACATAGGCTTTCCCCAAGAAGCGCCACCTAGCCCGATCTTCGACTTCACGCATCCAGTTTCCGCCAGCCGCCCTGTGCAGATCGTCGCACCATCTAGCCGGGGGGTGTCCCACACTACGTTTACCGAGACGCGGTCTTCACTCCAGCACTCGTCTGCTCCAACGATTGTTGGATCTCCGACAAACGTGACCAGCTCATTGCCACTTTAGTTTGCTAATTCGCAATCATATTTTTGTATGTAAATATGTATATGTTAATAAATAATTAATTAAATTATGCTATGTTAGCTATGTTAATAATTTATTTAAATTAAAAGCCCTATCAGAAACCCTATCATTGATCTAAACACAAGAATTCCATTTGTTAATATTTTTCAATTTTTTTATATACGTAAATGATTGTAAATCTGTGTTTGTTTTTTAATAAATAAAAAATAACACTAAGACCATTCATACAAAGGTAGAAAAATAACAGCTTAGGTCAATAAAACTCTTCAACGTCTTTAATTAGATTTCATCAAAAGGATATGAATGAATTTTCATAGAAATGTGAAAAACTTCAATTCTTATATAATTTGCATAAACTATTATAAAAACGAACTATATTCAGATAATATTTGGAACTATATTTTAGATATAATAGTAACCTATACTAAGTCAAAAATTAAAATTCCCAAAAACGTAGAATCAAAATCAATAAGTTATTATCAAGAATGAATAAAAATTAAAACAAAAATACACAATGGACGAGTATTCGGATACAGCGTTATTTAAACATAATAAATATAGACAGTACCTATGTATAATCAAAGATCCGAAAATTCAATCAATCGGGGACGTCCACACCCCGCGCAGAGGTGTGGGATCGAGCCTCGGGGATGAACCCCACTGCTCGTGCAGCAACTCAATGGGGCAACCGCCCGCCGGTCTTAGGTGCCGCTATTCCTAGCGGCTTTTGGGCGTCCTTTAACGACTTCGCGTCGTCGAGATATGGCTGAACCTATTCCTACGTTGGGTCCGTCGCTGGCCCTCTTCCCTCGCGGGAGCCAGGAGGCGACAGGAGGATTTCGCGTGGGAGTGGACGTCCCTCAGGTGGGCGAGCGTGAAGGGGAGCAAAATTATTAAGGTGTGGGTGTGGTCCATTGTCGGCTCGGTCGAACATCTTCCGAGCCAACCGGACCACAAACTCATGGATGCTCTCCACCCTGAGGTCCCTCGCTATAACGTCGTTACGCACATAGCGAGCCGCCCCCACGATGGCGCGCAGAGACAGATTCTGCTGGATCTGAACGCGTTTGCGCTGGGTTGCTGATATCAGATCCGAAAATTAATTTTTGTAAGTATTTGAAATAAATAAATAGCTCCATCTGAGATTTAATCCTAGAACTTTTGACTCATAAGTTAAATACTTCAACCACTAAGACTAGCGTTTATACAATCATTTATACTAATTATGACAATTTTTGTATCGCTTTCGCTTACCATTTAAACCACTTGGCATAACTGTAGTGGTTTTGTATTTTCCACAAAGTCGAAGCGGTCAAAGGCTATAATCGTTTTGTTCATATATTTCCACAGAAGACTTTTATTGTTTTTTTAGCGCTGCACTGTTTGCTGAGCCTAAAAATTTTTAACAGTAGAATTCCATTCGACGCTGTGCTTTAAAGGCAAAATTTTATTATAATAGGACCGTGGTTCTCAGTCGCGTGTTACAGGCACGTGGGGGGAATGGTCTACCATTGAAACATAAACTGTATAAACAGCATCCATCTTCGACTGTTTTTTGACGTCGACTATCGATGAGCGGTACACAGTTATATCGTTCATGATTCAACTAGTTTATCGATAATCTTTAAGAATTCTATCTATTGATGACTAAAAAGTAGTCATAAAAAACTGCCCACCACTATTATGGCCTTCTTCTAATTAAATTCATACATTCATTCATGCCTTGAGACATCGGCTTTCCTCTTTTTCTTACACAGATTAATTATTCAATTCCCACTATCAGTTTACACTCTTCTATATACTCGTATATTTATATATGCTGTTCAAATTTTCAATCGTTAATAAAATACTTTTTATTCATTGATAATACTTGATGTTAATACAGTTTTTTTTAATATATAATAATAATAAAATAATAATAATTAAATTTAATTAATACTAGGAATTGATTAAATTTTTTTATATTATTTATTATTCAGGTAGATTCTGCCAATCGTTTATTAATATTTGTTTAATATAGTGTATTAATACAATACCTACCATAAAGCAAATAATAAGTATACTTATACTTTTTTTTTATTAAAGTTAATTATCGTAACACGATATTAAATATTTCAAAAAGAAGAAACTAGATTGAATATTTCGTCGACAGATGTCGCAGTGACAATAAACTTCACGGTACGTTATTGCTATTTACTTTTTTATTATAGGTATAAGATTAAAGTAGTCAGTATGCACTTTTGCCGCCAAGTTACATCACCAACGATGAGTTTTTTATTTTATTTTTTTAAATACATGTTATTAATAGTTATACTATTTAATTCTGATAGAGTATTACTCAATAAAGTTTGATTAAAGATTTGCATTTACTATTTATCATTTTACTTGAAACTGGCATAATATTTATAGCTAATTTCCATCAAAGAAGTAGTCAGTAACTATAATATGAAAGGTAGTGTATAATGTTCTTTATAAATTAGCGACAGATACAATAATAAACCTAAACATTCTTATTGTTTTACTGAATTAGCTAGATCAGATTAAAGCATACATATATATATATATATATATATATATATATATATATATATATATATATATATATATATATATATATATATATATATATATATATATATATATATATATATATATATATATATATATATATATATATATATATATATATATATATATATATATATATATATATATATATATATATATATATATATATATATATATATATATATATATATATATATATATAGCAATAGGAAAATAATCACACATTGTTATTCCTATCTGTTTTGAAGAGTGAAAATATAACCACATTGATAGCGCGATAGAATATACAGAGGACTATTGTATATGATAAGGCCTCATAGAAAATACTTTTGAAATGTCTCTTGACTTCATTGAAACTTGAACTGTAAGGAAAAAAATTAAGATGTCTGTACAACGCTACTAAAATTCAAGTCCGGACGAAACGAATTCAATTGCATCACCGAGTGAGAAAGCGATATATATTTCCAATGCCCTTGATTTTGCATGAAGTGAAGTGAAGTCCACATTTGGCAGTGATTAGTTAGGGGGTGACCCATTCGCCTGTTTATCTAAGTGTAAAGGAATAAAAATTAACGAGCTTTTTTTCTGAGCTCGGATGAAAAATTTTCTGGTATACGTAAATTTATTCTCAAGACCCACCATCTATCTTGAGCATAATAATTGCGATTACTTTAATCTTCTCAGGTTCTAAAAGTACCCTACAAACGTTAAGAGCACGTGGGCTTAAAGTAATGCGAGTTGGTGAACGTCATATGAGTGAAAGGGTGGGTTTTCAGTTTTGCTTTGCGGAGCGGTAAATGATGTGTTCTTGAAGTGAAACCTGCTATAGTCGCGTTACACGACTCTGGGTAGGAAAAAAATCTATAGGGTCGCATCAGAAACATGCTTGCTAATGCTTAAGGTATATATTATTAAAATATTGAAATTATTTTTATATTATTTATTTATTAAAAAAATATTAATTAATATTTTTTTAATAAATAAATAATATATTCTATTCATGTACATATATTCATGACGGCGCTTCATCGCCGAGAGTGACTTGTCTTTGTCAAGAACATAGAGTGGGTGTTCTTTGTGCGCCCCTCTAGCGGAGCGTCGTATATGTATTCGACACAGTTCATATATATATATATATATATATATATATATATATATATATATATATATATATATATATATATATATATATATATATATATATATATATATAGATTTAAATTAGAATAGGTATATCTCGATTCTTCGTTTAGGATATGTAATACTCGATTCTCCGTGTATACAAGGAAAAAAAACGATAACGCAAAATTATCAAATGTTATCACAAAGAAAACATTTAAATTGATTATTAATTTTCATATTACGGAAGTCGTACCGCGAATACAAGGGACCCACCCTTATTTACATATTAAGCTTTAACATTATTAGTAAATGTAGCTTTATTAGGGGTCTTGTTAGAATGTAAAATTTAACATACTTTTATTATAAGACTTGTATTTTACTTTTGGGGGGTCTTTCAAATTGCTTTGGCAGGCTTACACAGCTGGAGGTATTATATTTTTATTCAAAATATAAATATTTTACCAAATTATTTTTTCCTACGACTTTATATGTAACCCAAACTTTAAGGTTTTTACAATAAAGAATTACAGAATTTAAAGTTTAAGACTTTTAAGGTTATAAATAATTAAAATATAGTTTTATTTAACAAATTACTCCTTCCCGTCAAAGTCCTAATAAAATAGCAGTTTTTTTTAAAGATTAGTTCGTAAAAACGTCTTTTTGTATAAGCTTATCCCTACAATGTTTAAAAAAAGAATTAAAAAATGTTTTTTCTGTGTCCTTATGAACACAAAAGGTTTTAAAATTTGATTTTAGCTTTTGCTATGGATCGTAAAAATAAAAATATGACAATACTCAATCGTTATATTCCAACTGCAATTCTACGTAAATGTATTGACTTTGTGCGGGTATTGACTTTGTGCCAACACAAAGGACTAATAACATAATTTTTATATTTTAAAATAAGTTACTAATTATAAAATAATTACTAAATATAAAGATATTTCATACTTGATATTTCTGCGATTTTTCAAAAGATGGCGCTACAGACAATCTAGTTGAAAGATTTATGAAAAATACAAATTTTAAATCAAATTTCTTTTAGTTTTCATAAATGTTCTCTTGTCACAGACATCTAAATATTTGGTTTCTATTATTTTTATATATATTTTTACAAGGAGCCCGTAAAGAATTTCACAGACGGGAAAAGGCGTTTCTCTATAGAATATATTATTTTTGTGAAGACAAAAAAATAATACAATGATAATAATACAATAATAACTGTAAGACGAGAGAAATGTATCAAAATATTCAGGTAAAGTACGAGATTTTTTTTTAAATTACATAATGCTGTAGTTGGTATTAAAATTATAAATGTAGTCATTCTGTTAAAATAAATGAAATTGTTTTTACAATGTTACCACATTAAGAGTAATTTTAAAAATAAATATTACAAAATTTAAAATAAAAACAATTTTAAAATAAGAACAGTGTCTAAAAGACGTGTATTTAAATTTTTATTTCCCATTTGTATGTATTAATATACAGGGGTATATTTTTTCGCTATTCATAATACATTTATTATTTATTTAATTTCATATCATTACCCCAGTCATATGTCACACGAAATACCCTCATACCACTGATATTTTTCGCATATCAATTAAACAACGGTTTTGTTTCTGTCATATTTTAGTTTAATGCATTTGACAAAAGTAGACATACTTGAGTACACTTTATTAAGTGAATG
This sequence comes from Baronia brevicornis, assembly GCA_031353405.1. Classification (NCBI taxonomy): domain Eukaryota; kingdom Metazoa; phylum Arthropoda; class Insecta; order Lepidoptera; family Papilionidae; genus Baronia; species Baronia brevicornis. The sequence continues at coordinate 583,000 of JASFAT010004443.1, forward strand.
TTTTTGTAATTATTTGCATGTATATTAATAATTTTTAAAATTTGTGTCTTGAAAAAGTTTAATAAAATTTGTATATATATGTGAAAAAATAAAAAGATGGATTTCATATTTTGGAGAAAAGGTTCAAAAGTTAATTGATGGCTTATATCAACAAAAAAAACGGTAGTAGAAGACAATTAAATACGTGTAAATACGCAGGCAAAATAAATAGAAAACTGGACGCAACAATATCTGTGTGATAAGCAATACGCGTAAAAATGATAACATATTTTTCTCAATATTTGTCACCGCAAATGGTCAGTGTACCTTTAATCTGTACCGAATGGAGCCCAATAGTAAATAATGCACTAAATCACGTATATACGGTGCCTTTACATCCACTACCGATATGTGCAACTAATTCAATACAACCGTATTCATGTCCAAGAGCTTGTGTAACAAAGCCCGTGATCAATCCAGTTACACGAACCTTGACTGATTCTTTACCGGTAATACCCGATTTTTATGAACACGAATTGATTTTAGAATACGCTTTGTGTTCTGAAACTCTTGCATACGAAGATGTTTATAAGGAAATTCCAGAAGAAAAAGTCGTGGAAGAAACAAATGAAAACACAACCGCTTCACATGTGGATCCTTTAGAACTGTACTTAAAACTGCCAAGGGAGTTATTTCCAACCGCGAGAATGCTTGCTATTGATCCGAATGCAATTATAGATGAATTTTGTAAACTATCCAACATACATGACCATGAAGCTTGGATACTGGATTTGGAATTTGGTATCCCCAGGGTTCCGGTGACACGAGTTATACCTTTCTATGACGTCCAGTACAACAGCATTCACTGTAAGAACACACCGAGCGCGATACATCCGGGGTTCGCCAGTTGCGACGAGGAGTTCAAACGCGTTTTGACTTTTTACTATGATTGTATTGTTTCAACCTGGTATCGGGGCTACATTGCTATGAAAGGCGATTCGTCCGTTAAAAACTTTCAAAAGTGGATACTTATGCCGATGCAAGCGTTCGGAATGTGTTGGCCTTAGGATATACGACCTTAATAATCTCTCAATATTAATTGTTGCAAACATTTTAAACATGATGATTAACTTTTGATATTTTCTGTAAGATAGAATTTCATTTATGCTTAATAATATATTGCTTGAATAAATACAAACCACTATCATTTACAGCCATTGAAACATTTAAAAAACAAACCTATCTGTTTTTTTTTCTTTTCTTTGATGGCAATTAGTTACAACTATTATGCCAGTGTCAAGTAATATAAAATTATATCCAATCTCTTGAAATGTAACAAAGTCAACTTATCACGTTACGTCTTGATAAAATGGTGGCAATTTTATCAAAAACTGTCTGTGGACTTTTTCAGTCAACTTAAAAAGTTACGATCTATGCATTTATTTCATATCACTTTACTTATACACCTTGATCAAACTATATTGTATAATACGCCACCACAATTAAACAATATAACTGATGATAAAATAAGATTATTAAATGAAATAAAAACATAACGTCATTGATGTAAGTTGGCGGGAAAATCCTTAAAAAATATTGTAAAAAAAAAAACGCCACCCATAAACGTACAGATACGTTGCCGTCTTTGAAGATAGGTTTGGGACTTTTCCCGCCAACTTACATCAGTGACGTTGTGTTTTTATTTCATTTTCATAATCTTATATTATTATCAGTTATATTGTTTAATTGTGGTGGCGTATTATACAATATAGTTCGATCAAGGTGTATAAGTGAAGTGATATGAAATAAATGCATGGATCGTAACTTTTTAAGTTGACTGAAAAAATCCATAGTAGGTTTTGGTAGAATAGCCACCATTTTATCAAGACGTAACGTGACAAGCTGACAAGACTTTTCAAGAGATTTAATATTATTCTATTTTATTTGACACTGGTATAACAGTTTTAACTAATTGCCATCAAAGAAAAAGAATATTTTTCTTAAATTATTATAATTAGAATATTATATTAGAATATTAAAAATAGTTGCTTTCCATCAGGTGAAACACTTGTTCATATATCTCCGTATCCCATAAAGAAGCCCATATATATAAATTTCCAATGCTGTGTACGGAACATCCTGATTTCTGGAGGAATGGCCCTACATGGATGTCTAACGAGATTGGCGATACACCCAGATTCGGAATAAAAACCTGTTTGCCATGCCTGAATTGAACCCGCGACTATTAACTACAAAGCGGTAACATCATGCCAAAAGTCTTCAGGTTTTCCCTCGTTCTTTTGTACATAATTTTAAAAGAATTCTATATTTATTGATCTATGGGCAGTTGTATTTTTTTAAAAGCATTGATTATATTAATAGGGAAATTATCACTTTAATTATTTACTTCTACTATTTAAAAAAAAATCGAACAATTATTATTAACATTTCTAACATATCAAAATGGGCGTATAATTTCCCGCAGTGTCGCTTTTCGCGCTTTTTGACCCAAATTTAAAGCCTCTGAAAATGGCATGGCAGGAATATCAATGGTAACCTCTCGTTGGGAATTTCAGCCGTGTAATTTGATTTCCAGGGCCACATATACGCACCTAATTAATATATCAATCGACCAATTACAAATCTGATCTATTTCATTAATCAGTATTAATTATCAAATATTTGAAAGCATTATAATATATTGGAAAATAAATAAATTTAGTTATAAAATACAAACAAGTAACATAAAAAAATATGTAAGTCAATTCTTACTCCTTTTCTAGCGATCTACACGCTTTGCTACTGACGGTATTTATTCCTAAATTTATATTCTGCTAAATATCTTATGTAAGAGAATTTTTTTCTACCATATAAAACTAAAATTAATAAGTGTTTGTGGGGACAGTCAAAAGTTTTACTTAGCTAAGATCCGCGACAAGCAAAACAATAACAGAAAATTAATAATGTGTGTTTTTTTTTCCGTAGGGTTGAGTGGATTTATTTGGAACTTAAACCATAAACTTACCGAAAATCGGCCATCGATTCTCCATCTACCGTCCACTATACACAACACCAAACACACAGTACCACTTTTCCATCTTGTAAACGACACGTGTTTCGCCCCAACACGAGGCATCTTCAGGTATAGTAGACTCTACGGAAGACAACCGAAAAAGACTTTTCGGTTGTCTTCCGTAGACTAATAGTTGGAATTGAAAAAGGCGGTATGATTAAGAAGGAATTCATCATTAAAATGTGGCAGACGACTGTTGTCCCTCAGCCATCTTCAAGGTAGCTCAATATTCAGCTTAGGACATACAACTACTATCAGCTGTCCTGCGCAAATTGTCTTTATGTCATCTTACATTTGCTAGGACACTATCTCCACTCTAATATTGTAAAAACTCTCCAACGGTTGTCGGTTCTTTGACATACCAGCCCCAAAAAAGCGAAAACGTAAAGTAAACCGCTGAATGAAATCTTACCACCAGAACCAATAAAAAACTAAACATTTCCAAAAAAATTACAAGTGATCACTCAAAATAAGTTAGTTTCAACGCTGTACAAAATTTTCTATATTGGTCGTAGAGCTGTAAGACTTATAGACCATTCGACGCATTATTATTTTTTTTTTGATTAGAATATGCAATATTTTTTTTTAATATTTGTGTCATTTTATCAAAAAATAAAAACCATTGCTTATCCAGTTTGTAAGTCAATGGTCGTGCTTATTATTTTTATATATTTATGGTGATATTTAAATAAATATAAATAAATTAAAAAAAGTCTCTGTTTTAATTTATTTATATTTATTTTATTTAAACTTTTTCCACAATATGTACATCAGGCGGACTTCATGCCATTGGGAATTCTCTAGCAGTCAACCTGCGGGCGAAACAGAGAAGAAGATTGATTTGAAGGTGGTGTAACTTTTAGTACAAAAGAAAAATTAAAACTAATTTATTGCTATTTGAGAAATCACGTGTTACGTTCATAAAATAAATTTGTAAGAGTTTATTATCAGATCATCTTTACAGCGGTCATTTTTTCGAACGGAGAAAGAAATTATATGTTTTTATAAATTTTAATAGACAAGGCATTTAATATACATTAACGTTATATTTTTATAATCGGTTTAGATTTTTTTTTACTTACCAGTACTTGAAACTGCATTAAAGACTAACGACTATACTTTAAAGAGAAGATTTTGAAGTGGCATTGTGTAATTATATTGCAAGAAAATGCTATATAATTTCGAAAGTAGTGTAAAATTTTAGGAATATTAGACATACAGACAATTTGCAAAGTTAAATTCAATTTATTTTCAATTATTTTATTGATTTTTAATTTAAAAAATTTGTTTTATTTTTAATTTATGTTTTTAGGACATAATTCGAAGTCTTTTTGCCAACTGTATAAATTTTGTAGAAGTAATAAATTAATAGAATTAAAAATTTATATTTTTTTCTTTTAATTTATTTAGAAATTATTGAAAATCAAATTATAGCTAATTGCTATACCAATATTAATTTTAAAATTTTAATTTGTAAATAAAAAATAAGAAAATGTTATCATTTTAAAGCAATATAATAGTTCAATTTTATTTATACAATGATAAGTCTAAAAACTCCCAAGACTACATCGATAAGTCCAGAAACAACCAAAAGAAGTACAAATAAAACAAATATCTATGTTCAATGTTTAATTATTCAACAAATGAATTGTGCAAACGAACAATAATTGGATCAACGTTATCATAAACTATTCATTCAAACAAAATTATAATAGCATATACACATACATGGTATCTAAACATCACTTCATTAATTTATACTATTATCTAAAATGTTCGCTACGTCGCAACAAAGTGTGTTTTGGTAATTATTTTCACATAATCGCTAAACTCATAACTTATAATTAATATAATTTACACAATAAAACTACTTTGCCTAAAAATAAACAATACAATAAAACTTATAACTAGAAAATCATACAGTTGTGAGCATTGAGTTTAAAAAGTCAATCCTTGTATATAACACTGTCCTTGTATATACAAATATCCTCGTATATCAGTCTAAATAAAAATTACTCACTTGCAGTTTATCCCACAAGCAATGTATTTTATATTAAAAAATATTTTTACACTATATCGACGCAAAAATACGAAGAAGCAGTAAATCGCAACATGAGGACCTACCACCAGAGCCAAAAAAAGCCGAAAAATTGTATGCGATCACTCAAAAACTGTCATTTTCAACTGTATAAATGTAGAGCTGAAAAACTCATTCAACGCAGTATTTTTTTCTGATTCGAATATGCAATAATATTTTTTGCTGCACAGGGACAGTATAATATAACATTGCGCACCAAACAAGGACAGTATAATATAACACTGCGCATGAGACAAGGACAGTATAATACAATACTACGCCTGAGACAAGGACTGTATAATATAACACTGCGCCCGAGACAAGGACAGTTTAATATAACACTGCGCCCGAGACAAGGGCAGTATAATATAACACTGCGCACGAGACAAGGACAGTAAAATATAACACTGCACCTGAGACTAGGACAGTATAATATAAAACTGCGCACGAGACAAGGACAGTATAATATAACACTGCACCTGAGACAAGGACAGTATAATATAACACTGCGCCCGAGACGAGTACAGTATGATATAACACTGCATATACCCGATTATAGCTTATTAGCCTTACGGTTCCAAATAATAAACTTTCAGCTCATTCACGTAGAAATATACAACTAACACTAAGCTAAAATAAATTTATTTACAAAATAAAACATATCTCATAACCAATAAATAAATAATACTGTATAAGAATACATGAGATTTTATTAGAGGGGCAAGACATTTGCTATTATGAAATATTTACAAATTAAAAGCGTATGGATATCTTAATTGAATTAATTCCATTAGCTTATACAAAGGTATGCAATTACATATTTATAAATCATATAGGCTTTCTTAGTTAATTAACTTTATTCGAAACAAAACAAAGAAATTATTTACTTTGTAAAATACAAAGATCAGTGCTCCTTACATGCAAAGTAATAAGTAACTTTGTGACACCCCATACTTTTTTATCTTTAACACGCCACGTACTTAAGCAATACAAAGCTTATTATGGGGCAAAAGATAAAAATAATTGTGTATTACAATGCGTATTCTACAAAAAAATGTACAATTGTAAAACGCGAGACATTTTGATATTAATACACTTTAATATAAAAATTAGGCAAACGATAAGAAAAATTACATTCAAACACGTGATCTGTGAAGAAATGAGTAACTTTGTATAATACAAGACACTTTCATCTTAACATATGTTGAAAGATAATGTCAATCAGTATAAGGCAAAAGATAAAAATAATTGTATTTGATACGTACTGATTAGAAATTACAGATTATATATTTACAGTAATTGTAAGAAGTGCGTAAGGAGAAACGTTATCGGCATGAAGCAAGCAGAAAAAGTAAGTAAAGGCGTTTATAACAGTTCCAAAGCCTAAGCACGTCCGCCGATCTCTAGCTTTGGAGACAACGATACAGAATCTCGCATACACGAGTTCTGTCCAGCTTTCCGGCGGTATGATCCGTTGGGAAAACGCCTCAGAAAATGTTGAACCAAATCAACACTTTTGAAGGTAGCTCGCTATAATGATGGCCAATACCATTCTTCGATCGATAACGTTTTAAAATAAATTAACCTACTTCGTGGACAGTCAGAGTTTTTACTTGGCTAAGATCCGCGATAAGCAAACGAAAAGTAGAAAAATAACAATGTGTTTTTAACTGGAGGAAGTGAAACTTCTGACTGTCAACATAGTAATGGATTTCCTCAAAGTAACGTCTGACTCTATTAATCATCTTAACCTAATAAGGTTTAATATGATTCTAGGGGAACTTTTATACAATCCGAGTTCAGAAGTGTTTTTTTGGTATTTAGGAATTCACCGTTTGCAATATCCACGGCACAAATTTCGATATTCTTGTACAAACTCCCGGTAAATTCGCTTCACCGCAACCTATGCCCCAACTTATAATGCCGGCTAAAAAGTATCTTTGATCCTTCCCTTTGACCTGTGGAAACAAAAAAAAATCGGTTTAAACAACGACAATTTGGCACAAAACTCGTTTCTAATCTCGCGAAATTACTTTATCTCACATCGGGCGAAATAGGAATATAAAACTGAATGTCACATCTGAGTATGTAGAAATTTAAATGGCGTCGTTTGGCAGGAAAGGTCTTCTTCGGTTTTAATAGAAAGTGCAAGGAACGCCGAATGTCTAATGATTTTGGGCTAAAGCCAAATGCAGAACATGACTAACGTGCAATTGAAGTAGGAGTTTTAAATGTAGTAGAGGAATTTTTAAAAAAATTTTAAAATGAAGAAATAGATTTTTAAAATAAAAAATAAATTAAATAAAACTATTTATTATCGAAAATCTTACAAACAAATATGTAACGAACAATCAAAAATTACAATTTTCCACTAAGAGGCAATGTGCTGTGCAAGACTAAAGTCTTAGAGAGCGCTGGTTTTCAACCACTCCTTACTCCTCAAGATGGGTTCAATTAGGATATCGCGGTTGTCTATGGGCGGCGTTGATTGCTTTCCATCAGGCGACACGCTTGCTCGTTTGTCCTCTTATCCCATAAAAAAATATTTCAGAAACAAAATTAATAAAGTTAAATGACGATGTAATTGACTCAGCGGTAAAGCTACCGCTTTTGCGGTTAATGCTCGCGGGTTTGATTTCTCGAACGGGATAAATATAACTCTATGTATGGTATTCAAGTGTTTATTATTAGGTTTGATTGCCCCATCAATATGCCTTGGACAAACGTAATTAGTATCCAATCCTCCAAAAATGTGGAGTACCCAGCTGTAGAATATAAATGAGGTGTGAAGAATAAAATATCCGCGACTAAATGTTGCCTTAACCATCAATTACAACGCACGCGGGACTCTCTTCTGGACATCATCACATCAGGTGAGGCCATAAGTCGTCATTTAAATATTATCATATTATTAAAGTTGTAAAGAATCCAGCTCGCCCGGGGAAGTACCACACTCCCGCAGAAAACCGGCGTCTGAGTGGTAAGCTAATAGCTAAGCTACCACGCTTTGTCCGGTGATCGGTTGTGTTCCGGAGGCTCGCGGCGACGTGGTTCGCCACCCGTCACGTCCTTATTCCCACGAGAGCGAGAAGCGACTAACGGAGAGTCGTTTCGCTACGATGAATGTGAGAGGAAGGAGGGACGAAAAGATGAATGAGTGTGGAGGAAGCAAGAAATGTGTGCCGGGATCATAGCGGATGGAGATCCGTAGTCTCTGCCTACCACTCACAGGCGTGACGATATGTATATATGTATTTATCCCACTTATTTACTATTTTATTTCCTTACCTGCAAAGGACCTCCAGAATCACCTTGACAAGAATCGTGGCCGCCTCTTTCGTGACCAGCGCACAGAAATATATCGGGAATGAACTCGTGACGGCCGGCACGCAGGAACATAGACTTGCAGCGTTCATTCGAAACTATTGGTACTTGGACCTGGAAATAGTGTGACATGGAAACATGCGATAACCTATTTTGTCTTCATTATGAATAGCCTGTGGCAGTTCATAGCTAAACAAAGTGACGCCTTCAGAGCACCGGGTCTCAAAAGCGCAAATCCAACTTAATTATTCATTCTAAGTGTTTTTAAAAAAGCGCTAAAAGAGATAAACAATTTAAAAACAATATAGGGCATGAGCAATGTTGGATCTAAAAATAACCACAATGCCTAAATGTTAGTAGTACTTTAACAGTTATTCATTTTATTAAACTTTGTAATTTTTAAATATGCCTAAAAATGTTATTGAAAAGAGCTCTGAAAGGAAAAAGCTAGAAAATTAAGTTTAAGCTGTTATTCTATTAATGTTTAGTGTTCATTCAATTGAGAAACAATATAGGCTTTTTGCGTTGAGTTGTATTACGTTTAATTAATAAATAACATAGTACTCAATTCAAAATTATTATTTTTCATTTATACGTGTTATTATATAACAAAGGGCGCCAAATGTGTGTCTAGCCTATAACGCCTGGACGAAAAGGCAAAAAGCAAAGAAAGTATGCCGAGATCGTAGCAGATGGAGATCTGTGGTCTCTGCCTAACCTTACAAGTAACAGGCGATATGTATGCGCCCCACTATTTTATTTTTGTGTGTCAATAAAACGTTTAACATAAAAGTTTATTTACTTATTTATATTTATATTATATATATATATATATATATATATATATATATATATATATATATATATATATATATAGCTATATAATTGCTGTCATAATATGTCTTATAAATTAGAAAAAAAATGGAGAAGAATTACCTCTTGGAGTATGGATGGTAACACTCCGCCTTCCGACAGACGCCCCCATCCAGTAACAGTAGCGTTCTCTCCGATCAACAGATCATCGGTAGCAGGCAGACAAATCGGTGATATGTGTGGCGCGAACTGCACTGGCGAATCCAGCTTGACGAGCGCCAAGTCGTATTCGTAAGTGAAGAAGTTATATTTTGGGTGTACTGCCTTTCGGGCTACGCCTCGCTCCACGAAGGGATACTGTTCCGAAACAGATGAGAAATCGTACTCTCCAACCCGTATCTTAATTTGTGATGTGAGGAGGCTGAAAAGAAAAATGATCATATTGAAAAAAAAAACAATTTATTTTTACATCACCATCTGGTTGAGTGGTGATTCAGGACGGCGCGTTTTTCCGGAAACTTCATTCCACGCACCTGGTGGGGCGTGGAATGAATGATCTACGGAACCAGCTATCTTCGGCTGTATTCCGAAGCCGATACGACATTCGCACCTTCAAAAAACAAGCCTACCAAAACGGCCGACAACGCTTCCGTGACTCCTTCGGTGTCGCGGTTGTCTATGGGTGGCGTTGATTGCTTTCCATGAGGCGGCACGCTTGTTCGTTTGCCCTCCTATCCCATAAAAGAAATAACGCCATTTGACACATAAATAAAGGCGCTGAAAATGTGCAAAATAATGGATGGACGGTTAAGTCACGTTGAAAGAGATTAGTGGATCGAGCGCGACGCGTCGGTAATGCAGTGGCAAATTATGCAAAGTGCCTAATGTCCGTTTAGAGCCGTGGGAAAATACGAGGGCTCGTCAACGCAGTACGTATATTTGTGTACCGTATCACGACGTAATACACTACACATTTATAAATGTCTTTTAACCGTAGCCTCAATGTAAAATCTACATATATGAAAATCAATTGCTGTTCGTTAGTCACGCTAAAACTCGAGATCGGCTGGACCGATTTGGCTAATTTTGGTTCTGAATTATTTTCGGAAGTCCAGGGAAGGTTTAAAAGGTGAGTGAATATGATAAAAATATTAGGAATATAGTTAAAGCAACAATTTCGTTTTCCCTTAGAAACTATCACTACCTGTCAAATATTTCATGTTCGCCCCGTCGTTCAGAAATCAATGAACTTACAAATAAGTTATACCGTTTGTGTAAACAAAATGTCTATAAAAAAATTTCGCCCATACGTTTTCAAAAGCGTATGCACATAGCAATTGCCAGTCGAAATTCGAATGAGCCTGTAGATGCATTACACAGATTAAAAATTTGAAATACGTTCCACGCTGTTTTGCGACACGAAAACAGAACTGGCATTCATGAGTGAGTGTCTGCTAACTTTGGTAATAAAATTACGAATAAACTGCTGTTGTTTATTTGTTTTAAGTTTTATGAATATTTCACGGGTTGGTATGAGCTATATCAACTTTGCATGTTATTTTTATAACAATCGTTGGTTTACTGTTACGCCCGAATAATCTGATGTGCAGTTTTTATTTTTTTAAATATTTTTTTAATTTCTAGAATGCTTACATGCCAAGTGCATTAGTAAAAATAATACTGTTAGGTTCTAAATTATTTTAACAATAATTTAGACAATATTATTATTATATATAATTTAGGCAATATTATTTGTCTGTAGCTTGAATGAGCCGGCTCGACCGGGGAAGTACCACACTCACGCAAAAAATCGGCGTCTGAGTGGTACCTTAAATACCGCGCTTCGTTCGGTGAGTTGCGGAACTTGGTAGATGTGAAACAATAAAATTATTATATATATTTTTGAGGTATATATTTTGGGAACGGGCGTAGCTACAGTCAAAACGACGTTTCGGTCTACGATTTCACTCCCATATGCGATAAGATGTTTCACATCAAAATTGTATCTGTTCACAAAGGTCGGGCCAAGCATTAGAGACGCCCACGACGTTGTGAATGTCTATGGGTGACGATCATTTGACACCAGGTGACCCGCATGCTCGTTTGCCTACTCTGCTATACAAAAAAAAGTAAAATTATTGACAGTTGACGGAATCGGAATCTCCGGGACCTCAGTATGCGGGGCTCTGCTGGGGCTGACCTCCATCCTCCCTTGCGACTCGTGGGATTCACATAACGAATTTTAATATACCCGATTTGTTAAAAACATGACGGCGATGTGGTTTGCCACCCGTCAAGTCCTGATTCCCACGAGGGTGAGAAGCGACTAACGGAGAGCCGTTTCGATGAATGTGAGAGGAAGGATGGATGAAAAGATGGATGAGTGTGGAGGAAGCGGGGAAGGTGTGCTGGAATCGTAACAGATGGAATTCTGTTGTCTCTGCCAACCCCTACGGGAGATAGGCATGAAGATATGTATGTATGTAAAATTATTGATAGAGCATTTCAGCTTACTCGTCGACACAATGTCCAGCAGTAGCGATCCAGCCTTCATTGATAATTGCTCCTCCACACCGATGGGTGGACGAGAAGCCGAAGTAAGAGTTGCGCCGCACAGAGACCTGCCACGGCCAGCGTCCAAAGCTGGAGTCCTTGCCGCCCATGATACGTGTTTCTGGACGCGGCCACATCGCTGTTACTCCACATTCTGAAAGCGAAGAGGGTTAACATATAAATATTTATTTAATATAACAGCGCCATCTATTTTCTCCGCTTTGTACTAGTAAATCGTCAATCAAAGCCCTTACACGCAAAATAATACATGCTTTTCATAAACGACGTAATTAAACGTTAATCGAGAAACATGATTTTTCATTTTCTCTGTCCACCCAACGCCAACCGCCTTTAGTTCAGTTCAAACAATCACTTTTTCTTTTCTTCTTTGATGGCAATTAGTTAAAACTATTATATTAGTAAATCGTCAATCAAAGCCCTTACACGCAAAATAATACATGCTTTTCATAAACGACGTAATTAAACGTTAATCGAGAAACATGATTTTTCATTTTCTCTGTCCACCCAACGCCAACCGCCTTTAGTTCAGTTCAAACAATCACTTTTTCTTTTCTTCTTTGATGGCAATTAGTTAAAACTATTATGCCAGTGTCAAGTTAAATGGAATAAAATCAAATCACTTGAAATGTTTAGTCTTCTTGTCACGTTACATCTTAATAAAATGGTGGCTATTGTACCAAAAACTTCTAAAGACTTTATCAGTCAACATAAAAAAATCTTAAGTATTAATCGAACTATATTGTATAATACGACACCACAATTAAACAATATAACTGATAATAATATAAGATTATGAAAATTAAAAAAAAACACAACGTCACTGATGTAAGTTGGCGGGAAAAGTCCAACAATTTTATTATTTTCAGCTATTATATTGTCTTAATTTTCTAACGTGCTGGTCTTATCTAACGTGCTAGTCTGGTATTCCATACGTGATCTTATGAGAGAGTAGTAATTGGCTTTATCAGTTTACAACTGTCTTACATTAAATTGGAAGACAGTTATTTCGAAATAACGCTGTTTTTCTCGCATGAAATAAATAAATAAAGAGATAGTAGAAGTAGCTACATATTTATTTATTAGCAATTTAAATGTGCCACCAATCCGCCTTCGTCATGCGTTGTTACTTAAAGTGCAATATATCTGAAATGGTTGCCGCATTTCTAGAGGAATATAAGGAAGGCATGTATGTGAGCTATATAACAAAATAGTAGCCAAGTGTAACAAGCCATAGGGGCGATATCCGGTGACCTGGGTGGCCAGGGGATATAGCCGAAACGGCTTATTAATTTCTAAGGAAAAAGGGCTGGACAGCGTTTAGGGGGCTGGGCAGCGTTCAGGAAATTCCGTCAAGTCTTCTCGTCGCCCATACCACAAAGTCTGAAGACAAAAGTCTTCAACCAGTGCGTCCTGCCCGTACTCTCTTACGGTGCCGAGACGTGGACACTGACAGTCCGTCTCCTCGCCAAGCTCAAAGTCGCTCAGAGGGCTTTGGAGAGAGCTATGCTCGGGATTTCTCTGGTGGACAGAATTCGAAATGAAGAAATTCGCCGGAGAACCAGAGTCACCGACATTGCTCTTCAAGTTAGCAGAATGAAGTGGCAATGGGCTGGACACGTTTGTAGGAGAACCGACAATCGTTGGAGTAGACGAGTGCTGGAGTGGAGACCGCGACTCGGCAAACGTAGTGTGGGACGCCCTCCTGCTAGATGGAGCGACGATCTGCGCAAGGCGGCTGGCAGAGACTGGATGCGTGTAGCCGAAGATCGGGCTAGGTGGCGCGCCTTGGGTGAGGCCTATGTCCAGCAGTGGACTGCCGCGGGCTGATATTGAAGGAAAAAAATAACGAAGATGCTCTGTGGTCTCTAACAGTGTGAGTCGTCATTAATAACGTCACACTACTGCATGAGTATATCAGGTATATTGTTGGCTTTTTCGTTCTTTTATTTCTTTTGAAATTAGTGTACAATTTACTCGGTTTGCTAATTCGTTTTTTGTTCTCTAGATGTTGTGTATGTGTATATCTTTATAGAGGTATCATTAGTTCATTCTAGGCATAGGATAAGATGGCAAATGAGCAGGCGTGTCACCTGATGGAAAGCAATCAACGCCGCGCATAGACATCCGCAGTGCCATAGGCATTGAAGAAGCGTTTCCGGCCTTTAAGAAATGGGTAGGCTTATTTTTTAAAGGTTCCAATGTCGTATTCGTTTAGAAACACCACTGGAGGTACCTGGTTCCACAGGGTAGTGGTGCGCGGTAAAAAGTTTCTGGAAAATAACAATGAACAAAGAGATTATATTATAAATATATAACTCACCAACACTTTTGGTAGCGGCAGTCGTTTGTATGGGTGCTGGTGTTGGTTCCTCGTCCTTGGTGATGGCATTCAATGCGGGGTCTTTTGGTTTGACATAGTTCTTGTGCGGTTTGCTTGTGGTCGTCGTAAACTTCTTCGTGGGTTTTGGTTTCCCGCCGGGCTTCTCCCAAATCGAAGGTCTGGTTTTTGTGATGAAAGTAGGCTCTGTCGTCGCTTGCCAATGCAGCGTGTTGAAGTTGTTCGGTCTCGACATCATATGTGCTGAAATGTAGACATTTTGTGACCTTTTGAACAATGACCATGTTAAATGTTTTGGTTCTTTGCTGCTGTGCATATGAGAAGTAATAGAGGACCCTTGGAGATAAGCAGACTCAACTCTATTTCTTTAAAGTTTCTTATTTCTTCATGCAAAATTTAGGATATGTCAGTATGAGATATTTTAAAGTTTATGATGCTTTCTGAATATATTCTCAATCATATTGTATAAATTCAATTTATAAGATTTATTGAACTACTAATATTTAGTAAAAATTAAACTATTTATTTAAAACATACTTTCTCTTAAAAAATAAAAAACAAACAGGCTTATTATTTTTTATGGGACAGGAAGGCCATGGAACAAGCGTGTTTAATAGAAAGAAATTAAAGTCGCCCATAAACATTTACATCACCATAAGCATTATAGAAGTGTTGAAATCCCTAATCTTATTATATATTATTTAAAAATAATTTTTATTAATAATTGAAAAAAACGCCATCTCTCGGCTCTTTCTCAACTCACCAGCAGAAATGCTGTTGTCCGAGTGTTGTTCAGATACAGCCATGGGTCGTGCGCCAGGTATTATACTAAGACTAGACGAAATTTTGTTGTGGGGACTAGTTTCCATATCAATCGGCCTATTTACATTTTGGTACTTATTTACATTGTTATAAGATATTTTATTAACTATATCACTATTTTGTTCGCTACTTGATTCTATACTGCCTAACAAAGGTAGGTTAAGTTCGGGCGGCCGATAGTTGTAGGACGTGGGAGCGCCATCTATCGGTTTCGTCATGAACGAAGGCCGCTGCGTTTGAGTCGTCTGCCGCGTGGAGTATTGTGTTGAAGTAGCAGCTTGTGTTGTGCTGTGTGTACCGCTTGATGGCGCTAAATACGGCCGATCGGTAACCGTTGTCTGACTTTGTGTCACTGGAAAACAAAAATATTATATGAGCAATAAAATAAACAATCCTTCATTATAGTGAGCAAATTTTCTACGTGTTCTATTTATATATATTATCAGATCAAAAGAAACAATAAATACTACTTTTCTATATTTAATTCCAAACTTTTTCCTTTTATAAAATTATCAAACCTTCCATTGATTATTTCCATTCATTATTTTTTTCTAATATTTTTAAATAAGTTTTCATTTTTTCGTTTTCATTCATTCATTCATTCGTATTCAAAAACACTAAAGTTTTTACATTTTTCCATTTAATGAAGTAGTAAAATCTATATTTATATATTAAAACATGAAACTTCTTAAATTCTTATAAAACTAATTAAATTTCCAATACATTTAATTATTATTTAATATTTTAAAAATTGTGAATTTTCATTTTATTGTATTTATTTTTAGGTATATTATAAAACGCAACAGAAGCAATAACAGTTACATCCTATATATTGAATACTAAATTATAACCTATAATAAAACTTTAAGGAAGTTTCCATTCATTTAGTTATTATTTCTTATTGGCTCAGTGGCAAAGTTACCACTCTGAATGGGTATTAAAAATATATACGTAAATAATATATTTAAGTTTTCCCGCCAACTTACATCAGTGACGTTGTGTTTTTATTTCATCTTCATAATCTTATATTATTATCAGTTATATTGTTTAATTGTGGTGGCGTATTATGCAATATAGTTTGATTAAGGTGTATAAGTGAAGTGATATGATATAAATGCGTGTATCGTAACTTTTTAAGTTGACTGAAAATGTCCATAGAAGGTTTTGGTAAAATAGCCACCATTTTAACAAGACGTAACGTAATAAGCTGACTTGTTAAATTTCAGAAGATTGGATATTATTGTATTTTACTTGACACTGGCATAATAGCTATAACTAATCGCCATCAAAAAAAAAAAGTTATAGACATATACGGTGCCGGCAACGACCCCACTGTAGTAGCAGTAGATTTGCCAATAATGTCAGTCAAGCCATCTCTAATGATTGAAATGTTCACCTCTTCAAACTTAAGCTAACTAACCTTCCATGACAACAGGCTTGTCCGGCAGCCGGCAGCACGAGCCGAACATAAAGCCATCCACACACACGCCGGCGTGTATACCGCCGACCCGGTTGCACTCCTGGACCCACATGCACGCTCCTCGCGCGCCCCCCACAATACACGACTTGCGCGACATCTGGTAACCTGGAAAGACATCGAAATATAACATCAGCAGTGCACAGATGAATACGACGCAGTATTCTATATCTTTGGTTCATTTCTAGTTTTCTAACCTCAATTTTACTGAGTAATGACAAGTAAAAGTGATAGATGGCGGAAGAGGTATAAAGAATAAGATCCAACCCTGTTGCTGCACGAGCAGTGGGGTTCATCCCCGAGGCTCGATCCCACATCTCTGCGCGGGTTATGGACGTCCCCGAGTGATCCAACCCTTAATATCTTTTAATAGTTTGGACATATGTATTTATTTTTGTGACATAAAAATGTATACGAAAGTTATAATTTTGCAACCGAAATATCAAACTTATATGAAGCTAGGTGCCGCTGTTCCTAGCGGCTATTTGGCGTCTTTTAACGACTTCGCGTCGTCGAGATATGGTTAAACCTATGTTGGGTCCGTCGCTGGCCCTCTTCCCTCGCGGGAGCCAGGCGAAGACAAAAGGATTTCCCGTGGGAGTGAACGTCCCTCAGGTGGGCGAGCGTGTGAGCCAACCGGACCACAAACTCGTGGATGCTCTCCACCCTGAGGTCCGTCGCTATTACGTCATTGCGCAAATAGCGCGCCGCCCCCTGATGGCGGCAGAGACAGATACTGCTGGATCTGGACGCGTTTGCGCTGGGTTTCTGATATCAAAGACCAACAGGCCGGCGCAGCATAGGTCAGTCGGGAGCGAATGATTGATCCAACTCTTAATGTCTTTTAATAGTTTAGATATATTTATTTTTGTGACATAAAAATGTACAGGAAAGTTTTAATTTTAAAATTGAAATATCAAACTAATTTCATATAATTAAATGGCATTAAATTGACTTAATGAAATTAAATTTATATGAATTGATATTAATTTCACGTGACAGACCTATTTATATTAGGTTTATTTAAATGAAAAACATAGTCTAATCCTACGGTGTATACATGTTCATTATATAATACTTTTTCGTCCGCTATCTAAGTTACGTCAAGGAATTATCAATAAATTCCAATATATCGCTGAATTCCTTGCGGACTTATACCAATACATTAACTGTAGGTGAAGTCAAAAAAATATGGACTTTAGTGCCATATGTAAAGATCTTAATTTTATCTGACTCTTCATATACTTATGACTTTTAGATCTCTACGAGAGCTGAAAGTGTGAAAAATGCTTTCGTCTCTAACATCGGATGTAATATTAGGCTTTTTAGATATAGGTGTCATTTATCTCTATGACCTCTATTCAACCTTCGTTAAAAATATAAAATTAATCGTATTGTACTAACGTTTGGATTTGATTGTAGTAGTAGCATGCTAACTATTCAATAGTTTTTTTACTCGAAGCATTGAAAATCATACTTATTTACCACTACAAGGTATATATAGTCTTATTTGAGCCTTTATTTTAAAAATGGCGTAAGAATTTTCTGTTCGGATCAAGATTTGAAAGAAAGTAGAAGAAGAAAGAAAGAGATATATTTCAAATTAATTAAAATGCAAAGTTTGGATTACATTGGAAACGTTTAAGATGGAGAGTCACAACCTTATCTTGCTTAGATCCGCAAAAAACAAATCAGTAAAAATTATATCGTCAGTTTACGAAAGAAGCGAAAATTACATAACTAATAGTCATATTCTAACCGAAGAAAAGGCCGTCAGCAAGATCCTCCCCCTCTCTTCACTGTTGTCACTAACAACAACAACATCAAACTTATCTCTATGCACAAATTAGACACGTACGACGCCACAACACGAGGTGAAGATATTGTTGGTGAGAAATCTCAGAAAGAGTTTTGTAAACACACAATGCTATATTTTTCTGACTTGTTTTTGGGGATCTTATCAAGATAAGATGTGACTGTCCTTCTTAACAATGGACTTCCGATGCAAGTAACGCCTAATTCTATGATTTTTTTATGGGGTAAGAAGGAAAAAGAGCAGGCGTGTCTCCTAAAGCAATGAACGCCGCCTATAGGCAACCGCAGAGCTATAGGAATTGCAGAAGCCTTGTCACTCTGAGAAATGAGTACGCTTTTTATTTTAAAGATTCCAAAAATCATGATCATTTAAAAATATGATTACACTATTACTTGAAACAAAACTTTTTTACCTCATCATTATTAAGGCATTACAGCCTAGGGTGGCCTTTGCCTGGTTCAGTAAATTTTTCCAGTCGGATTTTAGTAGTTTTTTTTTATTACCTCACTAATTTAAATTTTCGTATTACAAAATCTTAAATGTTTTATATACATTAGAAACATATGTAACATATGTAGAAAATAAATGTAACTAACCGTTAAGGTTGACAGTTCCTTTTTTATTTAAACGGACTTACGCCACTTTAAAAATCAGCGACTTATTAATCGAAATATTTTTTCAAGCGTATAACAAAAATATGAACGTTGTTGAAGTTAAAGAATTAAAAATGGGCTGCGAAAATTGGAAAAAAGCTTTTTACACTCTGAGTTTGAAGCATTAAACTTTACGGTCTCGTATAAATTGGCTTACCTCGCTTCCTTGAAGAAAAATATTTGGTCTTACAACCTGAATACCAATTTACAACTTATGAAAGACTTTTAGACAACTCCTTGTAAATTACGCCTGAATACACTGTATAAATTACTACAACGAGTAAACATTTGGCTCAGTGGTTAGAATACCTTCTTCTATAGACTTCTGTAAAGAGTTCTGACTTCGAATCCGGCTCAATCATTTTCGCTTTATTTCGGAATTTAGATGCAAAACCTGATTATATACAAACTTTTTGTCAAGATCCTACGAAAGTCCACTGCTGGACATAAGCCACCTCTAAGACGTGATAACTAATTCGAACTTTAGCCTTATTCGTTTAGTTTCAGCTAGTCGCTCTACGCAGCACTCATCTGCGTCAACGGATTTTTCGATAAAAGTGACCAGTCAATTGTCACTTTAGTGTTTTAACTCCGAAACCAAACTAATTATAAAATATACAAATACATACATACATACATATCGTCACGTCTGTCTCCCTGTAGGGTTAGGCAGAGACCACAGAACTCCATCCGCTACGATTCCGACACACCTTCCTGGCTTTCTTCACACTCATCTTTTCACCCATCCTTCCTCTCACATTCATCGTAGCGAAACGGCTCTCCGTTCGTCGCTTCTCGCCCTCGTGAGAACCAGGACGTGATGGGCGGTGAACCACGTTGCCGTCATTTTTTGAGTATAGTAAGAATCGTTATAGTGAATCCGACGAGCCGCAAGGGAGAATGGAGGTCAGCCCCAGCAAAACCCCACATGCTGAGGTAGTACCCGGGGGAGCCCGATCCCAGGACGATCGGCACGCTTGCGATTAAGCTCGACCCTAGCCACGCATCCTTGGGCGTGACAGACCGTGGATTGGCGGAGAGGAAGGGAATGGAAAAGGATATAGAAAAAAGGAAAAGGCAGGAGAAAGAAAAGATGGATTTAGACAGGATGATAGGGATACTACCGCAACGGAAGACTAGAAGTGATACGGTAGTAGCTCGGGAGGCCGGGGTCGCGTACCCGTGTACCAATACCATAAATACCGGAAAAGCGGCTAGGCAAAGATACTCTCTAACAAATATTAAATAAATAACCGTAAATACAAAACTAATAAACTAAATTGCATTTGATGATTTAGAAATGGTTTTTATTACGGATCATTTCCTATTATCATTACATTTTATTAATGTGTAATTTCTCTCGCAAATTGAACCAGTCCTCGATAAGCCGGTAGCAACAAGAGTTTATTCGATAAATTCCGAACAATTTATCGCTATTAGAAATTATTTCCCGATGAAATCTGACATTGATCATTTACCACTTGGAACGCGCACTTGAAATTTGCACCTTAAGGGTTCACTGTTATTATATATATTAAGAACACTGAATTCGTCTGTTATTATACATGTATTTAGAATACTGGATTGTTTACTTTGTAATAAATCTATTATTTAAAAATGAAGAGCTATTTTCTTGACCGATTTGAATATTTTTTTATTTACTTCGCTCTAATATAGGGAAGGTTTACGAAAAAAAAATATAGGAAAAACTTAAAAACAATTTGAAACTTATCATCCGACGGACGTGTTATTATACAAAACTGTCGTTTCTTTTGTGCAATTTTGAATAGTATTGCATACCTATGTACTGTTACGTGCCAGTCGTTCTTCTTACGGCGACACACGGGATCTTTAAGGGGGTTTTATCTTGTATGTAATGAAATTCTTCCAAGTGAAATTAATTTATTTTTCTATTCATTTTTAATTAAAAATTATATAATATAATATCAATTTATTATGCCGGATGGGTGACATGTTACATCCGAAACGTCAGTCGAATTCATGTTTTTGTTTTTATAAAACAATCTAATTATTTTTTATTTTAAATTATAAAATTACGAATCTAAAAAGAAGAATAATATTAAAAGGTTTTAATATAATATATTCAAATAAAAAAAATTATTAAATTAGTGATACATTTATCAATGTATCAATCACTACAGACAATACTAACATACCAGGGGAACATAAATTGTAGGTGAAACGAAGTTCACCGGGCCAACTAGTTTATATTAATTCTTAGTGTAATTTGCCGTTGTTGCGATCTACTATTAATAAAAAAAAATCAACACACTTTATCCCCACTAAAATTGTTTAATTTTTACATCTGCTCTTTCTCGCTTTTGATTTTAATCTTTTACCTGCTTATGCTTAGTGTCGCGCATCCAGTTACCATAGCAAACCAAGTGGTAAGCGTGAGCCACCTTTGGAGTTGCGGCATCAAACCACATGGTCTGTGAGAGTCACCCTAGTGTGCAAGGAAGTTAATAGATTTAAACTAATGCAGGCTCGTGTTGTAAATTTGTCTGTGAAATGGATCGCTTTGTAGTGCCAATGATACAATCGGCTCAAGCAAAGCCCGGGGAAAGTCTGAGAAATAAGACCCAACTAGTATCGCCCCTGATTGGTAAACTACAATTCAGATATCGAAGGTTTCAACAGCTATTCTGTATTCTTGGTTAACCGTTTGATAGAATGGATTAGAGCTAAGCTAGAATTATACAGCCTTCAGCTATAATTTAGAATTTAAATGAGAGACTATTTATAATTATTTGTAACTGATACGAAATCTTCTGTGTGCTTCCTGAGAAGGAATGGACCAACCATTTCTTCTCTGTATGTCGTATAAGGCGACGATGGAAGCGAATACCAACAGATAGACAGCATCGACTATCTGAAAAATGCATGCATGCATGCAGGCCTAAGAAAAAACTGTATATACGATAAATGGGACTGTGGACGAGGTACTAAAACATAAATAAAACTCATCGCGCTGCCTACCCGAAGGTACAGATAAAATACAAACATACATATATATATGATCATGCCTATTTCCCGTAGAGGTAGGCGAAGACCACAGACCATCTGCTTCAATCTACCGAGACACTTTTTCTGCTTCATCCACATTTATCACTCTCTTCACACAAGCTTGCCGAATAAGGGTACTTTTGACCTGACCTTGAGAACTTCAGCATTTTTTCAGAGAAAGAAATGTCTACCACTATGTTATGAAATTACTTTTTTCTTATGTATATATGTTTCAAAGGGAAATGAAAGAGGAAACAATCTCCTGAATAATTTAGTTCCCATGGGATGCAAACGCTTTCAAGAAACTCACAACGTATCAACAGGGAAATGGAAAACTGCGAATGGATATTAACCTACATGAAAGAACTGTTCAAGCGCCAATTTGGCTGGTTCGCAATCAACACGTAGAAATTATCGTTCGAAACGTGTTCCATAAAAAATATAAATTTTAGTAGTTTTTTATCTATCTGTATTTCGAAATGTGCGTGTTTTCTGCTTTTCTCTATTTGAATATTAAAAAGTTTATTCAAAAATATTTTTAAAACATCCATATTGACTTTTTTTTCCGCCAACTTTAGTGATGTTGTGTTTTTATTTCATTTTCATAATCTTATATTACTTACTATCAATTATATTTTTATTTGTGATGGCGTATTTCTCACAATTTCTCTAGTGCCACGCTGCAGACGAATATTTTGTCAAGAATGGCTTATTATTTGTCTGTAGCATGAATGGGCTGGCTCGCCCGGGGAAGTACCACACTCTGTCTGAGGGGTAGCTTGTCTACTGCGCTTCGTACGGTGAGCGGTCTGAGTTCCGGAGGCCCAACATCCTCCCCTTCCCACTTCCCCTCCGATTCGCATTTCCACTCCCCCTTCGATTCCCACTCCCATAATTTCACTTTCCTTTAAGGTCGGCAACGCTTCCGCACTGCCTATGGCGTTGGTTGCTTTCCATCAGGTGACACGCCTGCTCGTTTGCCTTCCTATGCCATAAAAAAAATACAGTTCAATTTAAACGTATAAGCGAAGTGATATGAAATAAATGCTTGTATCGTAATGTTTTTAGTTGACTGAAAAAGTCCCATAGAAGGTTTTGGTAAAATAGCCACCATATTATCAATTCGTAACGTGACAAGCTGACTAGTTACATACCAAAAGATTTGAGATATTATTGTTTTTTACTTGATACTGGCATAATAGTTATAACTAATTGCCATCAAAGAAAATAAAAAACATCCATATTGTTAACCTAATTATTAAACATCCGTAAGAAACTCTGTCATAGTTTGAGATATCGCGTAAATCAGAAATTGGGCGGTAGACGAAATACATTAGAGAAACTCTACATTAATAGTTTGTTTATATATACTCTATCTATAAGAATATAAAAAATATACAGCAGTTTTAAACAATATTTACCTATTATCATGGTTAATTCTAGTACGTACAGATCATGTTCGCTATTTGCAAAGTTGTAACAATAACACTAAAGTAACCACGTTCGTTAGACAAGGAAACAATATCGCAAATGATTAGCGGTCTCGCTTGCACATGATTCATGCTGTGGTCTATACATGAGAAATCCTGCAGCCCATTGCCCCAGTTTCGTAAACGTTAATTAGTTCTGTGATAAAAAAACATCTGCATTTCTCCCATCGTGTACAGAGCTAAATAAATATTAATATAATCTTCTTTTTATTCATTGTTGGCAAATAAATGTAACTATTATGCCAGTGTCAAGCAAAATATTATAACAAGAAGTATCTTTTTTTATGAGATAAGAGGGCAAACGATCAAGCGTGCCGCCTGATGGAAATCAATCAATGCCGCCCACAGCTAACCGCGACACCGCATGAGTCACGGAAGCGTTGCCGGCCGTTTAGATAGGCATGTTTTTCTACGCAGATCATCGCCCAATCTAGCCGGGGTGCCCATCCCATGCTACGTTTGCAGACGCGGTCTCCACTCCAGCACTCTGCTCCAACGATTGTCGGATCTCCGAAAATCGTGACCAGCCCATTGCCACTTGCTAATTCGACAGATTATGTCGGTGACTTTAACATCTGTATGCGATACATATAATTATAATATATGTATCGCATACATAATATAATTATAAGGGATCGAACACGTTACCATTGATTCTATACGCCACTGAGCCAATTATTTATTGAAATATAATATATAATTCACGCCTATCCCCCGCAGGGGTTGGCAGAGAGCGCACAGCTCCATCCTCTACCATTTATCGCAGCGAAACGGCTCTTCATCAGTCGCTTTTCGCCCTCATGAGAATCATGACATGACGGGTGGCGAACCACGTCGCCGTCATTTTCAACAAATTAGGTATATTAAATTCGTCTTAGTGAATCTCACGAGCCGCAAGAGAGGATGGAGGTCAGCCCCAGCAGAGCCCTGCATGCTGAGGTAAGGCACATATAATATAATAGTAAAAGGAAAACCTGTCAAGGTTTTCCTTTATTATTTATACTCACGAAACCAGTAAAAGGGTAAGATATATTTTGTGACGAAAACACGTTTACATCGAAATGTTTCGTGATGTGAAAATAAAACGGCTCTCGACCGACATCGGTCGACACAAACCTCAATAAATTTGTGAGTTAAATGTATTCTTTCCTTTTCGTCTTAGATAACGTCGTCCTTAAAGTTTACAAGCGGCAATAGCCCTATTGGTTAAGCGTCTTGCTTAAGATTTAAGGACATAGGTTCAATTCCACAAACCATTAAATTTTTAACGTAAACAATATTTCCTATCAGAAGCACTTTTAGCAGAAGCAATACATTCATATATTGCTTCTGCTAAAAGTGCTTTGTTTGCTATGTAGCTAAATTTAGTTGGTGAACAAAAATTTCAATCATGCATTTCAGTTATAATATTATTTGTTCAATATGACTAGAGAAGAATTAGGATTCAGAATTCAGAGACGTTGATCATCAGAGATATACATAAAAGTAGCTAAATATGTATTATATGTACCTACAATTCTAAGTTTGCAAAACAAATTTTCATTTCGAATTCATTTAGAGGTATGGAGATACTTCATTTTCATAATCTTATTATATTATCAGTGGTATTGTTTAATTGTGGTGGCGTATTATATAATATAGTTCGATCAAAGCGTATAAGTCGAATTTTATGAAATATATGCATGTATCGTGATTTTTTAAGTTAACTGCAAAACTAAAAAAGTCGTAATCGTGCCGATCGTCCCGGGGTCGGGTTCCCCCGGGGACTATGGTGCCTTACCTCAGCATGCAGGACTCTGCTGGGGCTGACCTCCATCCTCCCTTGCGGCTTGTGGAATTCACTAAGACGAATTTAATATACCTAATTTGTCGAAAATGACGGCGACGTGGTTCGCCACCCGTCACGTCCTGATTCTCACGAGGGCGAAAAGCGACCAATGACGAGCCGTTTCGCGGCGATGAATGGCAGCGGATGGAGCTCTGTGGTCTCTGCCAACCCCTGCGAGGGATAGGCGTGAATATATATAACTGCAAAAGTCCATAGAATGTTTTGGTAGAAAAGCCATCATTTTATCAAAACGTAACGTGTCAAGCTGACTCATACATTTCAAGATATTTGATGTTATTGTATTATTTTACTTGACACTGAAATAATAGAATAATAAAAGAAAAATAAAAAGACTTAGAAGAAGTTACAAAAATAAATTGTTATCAAATTTGTAATTTATATAGGTATTTATATATCTATAACAAGTGGTTACCCTATGCCCTAGTGATTTATATATTATGATAACTACTTACATAGAATTACCAGTGTGTTCTCGTGCCAAACTTTCGCTTTCATACAAACCAATTGCATACGTTACGAGACTTGGTTACTAATGAATTCACTTCCGCGCAATACGTCGCGATTGTTGTAATACAGCAAGGATTCCAGAGTAAGCCCTAAGACACAGATTATATTTTATATTACAAACATTATATATATTGCAATGCATTTCATATATTTGTCGTATTTTAATCATTTGCAAACGTGCGCATTAAATTACATTGCTAGACGAATGCTTGCTATCATCTGCATTCAAAGGGTGGCCAATGACGAGGTTCTACGACAAGTTAAGCAAAAACTTTTGCGGACCGTCTAAAGTAGAAAAGTTTCTTACCTGGGTCATATCATGAGACATGACAGGTACAAATTGCTGCAACTGATCATGATGGGACGAATCACGGGAAAGAGACAAGTTGGTCGAAAAAGAAAGTCTTGGCTACGTAATATCAGGGAGTGGACCGGGATAGCGAGTGCTCCAGAATTGCTGCACCTCGCGAAGAAGGAGGAAAGGTGTGCTGAATTGGCTGCCAACCT
This sequence comes from Baronia brevicornis, assembly GCA_031353405.1. Lineage (NCBI taxonomy): Eukaryota > Metazoa > Arthropoda > Insecta > Lepidoptera > Papilionidae > Baronia > Baronia brevicornis. The sequence goes on from JASFAT010004443.1 coordinate 609,326, forward strand.
TCGCAAGTCGAAGAGGCACTCTTAGAAGAAGAATCATTTGGAATTCTATTAATATAACAGCAACATAGTTTTATAAATTAATTCAATATATGCACTTTGAAATTGTTTCTTTTCTTGTTTCTACTTTATTTTGATTTTTTGTTTAATAATGTTAATATTTATTTATTTAATAAAATCTTTAACATAACCATGCAATTTATGTTTCTCATCTAAAGCTTCAGCGAGAGAATTCCGCAGGGATCGAGAACTTCCTCTTTTAACGTATATTTCCCACGCACCCATTCAACATGAAACATCTAAATGGAAGAACTAGAGCGACCTTTCAACCAGCATTTCTTACAAAAGGCACAGTAATAACTTGACATAAAAACGCAGTGCCATCCTTAAAATCTGTGCCTACCCTAACGCAACAAAGACCTCCAAAAAAAAATGTTACGAAACGCAAATTATACGCTTTTTGTAACATCATAACAAAAGAATGAAGATACGCAAACAAAAGGTCTTCAGCTAGACAATCTCGTAACTTATTAAGGCCAGAGTAAAATACTTTATGCCCTGAAAACCTCGGAGTAATTTTTTGGATTGTGAAAATGGATTCAAGGGAGACGTTGTTAACATTAGCATAATGACAATGGCCGGAGAAGAATAAAGATTGCGTAATTTATACATTGTGCTTGTTTCGAAAATTTGGTCAAATTTATTTTGGCTATTATTTGTACGTGCTTTGATAATTTTATTGAAATTCGGTTAGATTTATAAAATAAATAATGATAAAAAAACTCCGTTTTTTATGGGTTAGGAGGGCAAACGAGCAAGCGTGCCGCCTGATGGAAACCAATCAACGCCGCCCATAGACAACGGCGATACCGCAGGAGTCACGAGAGCGTTGCCAGCCTTTTAGGTACGTGTAGGCTTGTTTTTTGAAGATGCCAATATCGCATCGTTTCGGAGAGACCGTCAAAGGTAGCTGTATCCACAGAGTAGTGGTGCGTGGAGAGAAGTTTCGGGAGAAGCGAGTTTCATTATATGGCTGATAGAAAGTGGGTGCATGTGACCGAAGAAGGTTTGGTAGACAAATGTAAATTATGACCACCCCCATTTAGATAAAATGAAGATCTGTGGAGCTGGCCGAAAAAGGGCGCGTGTGATATCCAATTTAATATCGCAGACTTATGCCAATGATAAATCTATTCACTTTAATCTAGTCTGTGTTTATTTTACAAATTACATTATAACTGAGTGCTACCGCAAGGAAAATCTGTTACATAAGCCATTGTGGGGCGTGACGCTTGTTCATTGTTTGGACTAAAGAATACTGTTACATCTTGGTGTTTCCTGTCTGCTCACAATAGAGGGAAGTTTTTAAGCTCGCTTACAAATCACTTTTGTTTTTACATATATCAGTTTATTGTGTTTTGTCCATTATATAATTACGAACAAATAAATAAAAGACATTTTAAAGTTATAATTATTAATAATAATAGCATAAACATAGTTCGATATCTGGTTAATGAGGTTGCTGACAAGAAATTATCAACGCATTTGATACATGGTATTACAAACGCATGTTATTTATTATGATTATTTGTTTTTAGTCTCGCTTCCTTCTTTCCACTGCTCTATATTCTACAGTTTCCACATCAAAATAAACGTCAATGAGTAAAAGCCAACCCACAATGTCCTAAGGGACCATCTATAAATTAGGTCACACGTTAAGAGGTCGACAAAATCTAACATCGAGTGACGAGACAGAAGATTTATAATAATTATAATATGATTAATTCAATAAGAATATCGTTACCGGATTATAATACATAGTTAACGATATGTGGTACGCAACTGAAATGACGAAGATTGTTAGAGCAGGAACCAACCAAGCTGTCCCAACGAGCCCTGGACCGTGGTCATAGCTTGGATGCGTCAAAACCAGTGGCCATTAAGACCTTGTACCGTTAAATACCAAGGACGTGTATACTTTAGATTCTGTTACCATAGATTCTCACTCAATACTCGATATTTAAAAATTAATAATGATAAACGTGTGAAATGAAAGTGAGAAATATTTGATTTGTGTTCTATTGTTTGTTTTGTACTAGACACGGATCTGGCCCGAGAAAATATCCAACGAATGCCTACTGGAACTTTGTCACGAACCGTCGATTGGACTTCAAATCACCGCACCGCACATCAATGCACCGCAAGTGCACTTGGATAGGCCATACTCCCCGTAGGATCCCCCATCACATACCCAGACAGGCGCTGGATTGGTCTCATCAAGGGAAAAGGAAGCGATGCCGACCCAAATACACCTGGAAGCACTCTGTAGCGGCAGAGATGAAATCCATCGGGTTGACGTAGCCTGAGGTGAAGCGCGTCGCTCAAGACCGATCGCAATGGAGAAGCACGTGGTCTGACCCACATATGGGACATAGAACTATAAAGAAAAAATTCTACATAACATATTTCCAAATTAACAAACCATTTACATTATTCAAAATGATATTTTAATGATTTTTTTTTTATTTACATAGCAGAGCAGGGAAATATTCAAGCCTGATGGTAAGTGATCATTATAGCCCATAGATATTCGAATTATTAGTATAGCCGAAAATTCGAACTCGAAATGCGAGTGAGAATTTAATTTAAATAAATTTTTCGATCGAGTCACCTTAGTAATCATCAGTAATGACCTCAGTTTGCGGAATCTGAAACCTAATAACTGGACGGTACTTAGAGAATGTCAACTGTATTCATGAGTAATATAATTTCAACTCAGAGCCGTTAACCAGTGAATACACCGCGAACTGCAATCGTTGAGTTCCGCACAAGCTTGGTAGCAGTCGCGTAAATAACTTTATTGGGTACATCGTTGATTATAAGCGCTCATTTTGTCTACAAGCTAGACTGTCTCTTCCTTTTACGGGAGAAGCTGGAACCTATAAGATTATACTTGACAGCAAAACTAATACAGATTATTTCTTAATAAACTAGGACCTTATCTATAATAAAATACTAAATTCTATTTCAAATAAGTCTTTTTCAATTCCTACTATTAGTATATAGATGTATATGATACATCTACATATATGTATATATATATATATATATATATATATATATATATATATATATATATATATATATATATATATATATATATATATATACATCGTGTTCAAATTTTCCATCGTTAATAAAATACTTTTTTATTCATTCACTCAAGTTCAAATAATTTTTTTGTTTGAACTTATAGCGGATGACACTTGACACAGTTTATTCAGATATTAAAACATTAATTAAATTTAAGTAATAAGGCTTAAGGGAATCCAAGTTTTCTTTTTTAGATACTCAGGTAGACTTTGTTATCCATGTACTGATATTTGCTTCTATAGATATCTCATGAAACATCCCTTGAAAGAAATGACTTTATTCCATGGTGGGAACTACACTGTAACACTCTTTTAAAATTATAAATCTCACAAAAAATTTTCACGGAACTTATCTAGAACTATATCAGACGAGAACTTATAAAAATACTAGGATAATAATTTATAAAAATCAACGGATTTTACAACAATTAGATACAGTTAAACTGAATAACATACTAATAACAGGTGACAAAAACATAGTTAATGTTACATTCGCATATGTATTCTACATAAAACAAACAATTAGAATGATGAAAGAGCACAAAAAAACACAGATTTCAATTCGCCAAGCACAATGGCCAACTGTAAAAACAACGCATAGATAGTGGATGATGTATTAATAAATATTTTTTAGTAATGACAACGGTAGTACCAACAATCTAAATATAATCGCTAACGGCACTGATTTCATTATTGTGTGGCGATCAATTAATGTTGTAGCAAAAAAAAAACAAGGTTATAGCGCCGGCAAAAAAAGAACATGCTGTATCAATTAAGAGCAAAATGCGCTAATGAAGCATAGATGGTTATCAAGCTAGAAATTGTTTGGGGCAAGCAAATAACATCACACTGCTTAAATATTTTATAGAAACAATATTTCTTTGAAAGCTCCTAATTATTATTAAGAACATCCACGATTATATACGACCAATTGGCTCAGTTGCGGGGCCCTCCGCCCGCGGAGTAAATAGTCGCGGATTCGATTCCCGCATCGCCATTAATATATGTATGGATTACAAATATTTATTCCGAGTCTGGTAACCTCGCCAATCCGCATTGGAAAAGCATGGTGGGTTAACGTCCGTTGCTCTAGAAATGGAGAGGTCGGTGCTAAGCAGTGGGTATTTGGGCTGTTAAAAAAAATTTTGCTAGAGGCCCGCCCTCGAAGTTCCGTAGTAGATGACGGTTCAACAGGTCTAAAATCTGCCGATTTGACCAGACGTCAAAATGGAGTTGTAAAAGATCCTGTCGTGATACACGTAATATGACCAGTAATTCTAGGTTTTAAAAGACTTGTATATATTGTATAATCTATCTATAGTATCGAAATTCAATAATTAGAAAAAATAGAACAATTTTAAAAGACTTGTATATATTGTATAATCTATCTATAGTATCGAAATTCTTTACATTACATAATTAAAAAAATAATATATTTGACAAATTATTTGTTTTTTGTTTGACAACCAAATACCACACATCCACTGCCTAATTTTATTACTAATCAAATAAACTTGTCTATGTACATCATTCGTATTTTTTGCAATAAATATACAAGGTTCTCATAAAAATGCGCTCTGCGGAGATATAATGACATCATTATTCCATTAAGCGGAGCCAGCACCGTAAAACTATGTTACAATAGATCTATATAAAGTATTCTAGCTGCTCGAGATAAGTGGTGAGCTAATATGGAGATGGACTATTTATTTATACTGCTTTCTTATTTTTTGGTTGTGGAATTTTTGGCTTATAAGTTTTATTGTGCGTCCAACGTTCAGAAAACACTTATTGGTTATACACAAATCGACAAAGTATCGCCAATTCCTGTCGTAGCCGGATGGATTTTGTTTAATTTTGGTTCCGAAATAAATAAAGTCCATTTAACCAAAAAATGCATTAAATAAAATAAATCATTTTATATGGAAGATGTCATTTTTGAGCTTTTCTTTACAAAATTATTATTTTTTTTTTTTTGGAAGAGCATGGGAAAATGAATAAGCTGGTCGCCTGACGATAAATAATCGTTGCCACCCATGGACATCTGCAAGACTAAAAGGAAAGGCAGTTATCTTTAGTAAGATAGAAACTAGTAAATACAGTACCATAAAAAAATGCCACCTCTTAAAAGTGAGGTACGTTTCCGGTTAAACCAATCCATTTATGCGTGGCCACTATTAAAGTACGAACTTCAATATGCATTCGATCTGTTGGTTTTGATAAAGGTTTGATAAAATACCTGAATTATCACTTAAATAAATACTTAAATATCACAAAGCTGAAGGAAACTTCTTTAAATGTAGCTCTGTTTATAATTTTAAGCATAAAAACAATTTAAAACTCAATAATCATTTTATTTCAGATTAAAATTTTCATATAAAGAAGCTCTCTCCATCCTTTGTTGACTCGTCAGACAGTTAGACACGATGTAATGAGTGTGGCTAAAGCCGCTATGTCACCGCGGTAGACGATCTTCCAACCCCCACTCAATTTACATCAACAGCTTAGAAGGTGTAGCCGTCTCGATAATAATACCCTCAGGAGCAATTAATAATAGTTTTATGACAACATTAGTAAGTTTACATTCCACATTTTCACCACATAAAATATTTAGACTTGTTTATATAATATAACAGTTTGATATTTCAGTTTAGAGATGTTTGGGGTTATCTTGTGCAGCGAAAGCTCACAAGAACGATCAATGGTACAAGAGAGATTAGAAAGACAATGTTTTCGCGTCCGATTACCATAGAAAAACTAAGATGGACAGTCTTCATCAAAAACTGGATGAGTGAAACCGACGATCTGGTTATATAGTGCGTCTTAAAAAATACCTATGTCCAGCAGTTTACTAGAGTAGCCATTTTTGTTTATAAGATACGTAGGCAAACGAGCAAGCGTGTAACTTCATGAAAGCAATCAATGCTATCCATAGACATCTGCAATAGCATAAGTATTACAAATGCGTAGACTTGAGTATGAGTAGACTTGTTTTTTGAATGTTGCAATATCGTATAGCTTCGGAAATACCGCCGATGAGAAACACGGACTGTACTGGATCGCCACTCATCCAAACTGTTGATGATAATAAATTATCGGCATCAACATGACCCAGCAATCTGGAATTCGAGATTTAGCTGATAGTAGCCAACGGGCAACAGCTGAGTAGAAGGTTGAGATTATAATTTTTAACAATTTTAAAATTATCAGGAGTTAGACATTAATTAGAAATTACGTCAATGTTTTTGAAATTTTTTTTTGTAAAAGTCCTACGTGACGAAGTGGTGAATGTACATCCGCTGGTGTAACAATATAAACGTACGTAACAGTATAAACTTATTTCCTGAAGTTTTCTATAAAGATCATGATAAACCGCGTGCAAGCAGGAATTAAACAAACAAAGGAAACGAGATCTGTTAGCTCCCTTAAATCCACAAAAAATTATTAAAGTTTATTTATATTAAAACGAATTAAACGTTAAAAAAGAAATGGAATGTTTTAATTTTATATTTGTCTCAAAATGATAATAAAACAGATCCGTTCAACATTTACATGTGAATGTAGAATTACAGTAGTCTTTTAAACAAAGCCACCCACCCTCGTCAGGGGATTACATTTCTCTTGTACATTTAACATGTTTCAATTTACGCAAGGATACAAGTTTGTATTAACCGCTCGAGGAGCAACGCTATACGTTTATTTTATAAATATAATATTAAAGTATTCGGCTTCAGGCGTTTTTAAATAATAATGTTTGGATAAGTTATTTAATTTCATCCAGACAATGAATGACTCTTCATAGGATAAAGCTAAGGTAACTAAAGTAGATTTTTTTTTGTTTGTATTGAATTTTATTATTTTATCATAATATTTTTTATGGGACAAGAAGGCAAACGAGCAGGCCTGTCACCTGTCACAGCACCATAGGCAGTGCGGAAGCGTTACCCGTTACCGTTTAAGGAAAGTGTCCTTATAGGAGTGGGAGGGGGAGGGAAGGGGAGAGAGGGGAGGATGTTGGGCCTCCGGAACTCAGCCTAAGTTACTAAGTAACAAGTTAATAATTTAATTCAATATTTTTTGTGTGTAAAAGTGCACAGCAAGCTGATTCTCTCCCTTCCCCTTCTTCCCTTTTCTTCTCTCCCTTCCCTTCTCTTCTCTCCCTTCCCTTCTTCCCTTTTCTTCTCTCCCAGTCAACCAGCAGGCGAAACTGAGTAAATTGGTTTGGTGGAGTAAATGGGGTCATAGGTTGCCAAGCAACGCTTTGTTATTAAAAATTCTTTTCGTAATTTGGGGGTATAAACATTGGCCTCCCACGAAATTAGAAGGCGGATTGGGTCCTTGCAGATTGAAATTTAGAGAAAGAAATAGGGTGGCTCTATTATATGTCGGGAACCATAAAGCATTTCTATTTAGATTAAATATCTATATAATATAGCTTTTACAGGGAGTCTTCTTAGTTATAATTCTACGAAAAATACTTCTATAATAGAAAAGCATTTTTGTTTTCAAAACCGTGCTACAGAGCTGCTTGCAAGATTCCGGAGTTTTCTTCAATATATCGCAACCTTCAAGTCTGCAACTGACAGGACATGGCGCAGAACAAAGCATTGTGGCGTAAAATCTGTTCGGAGGGAGAAATCCATTTTGGGTCGCTGCGCCAAGAAAGTTAGTTTGCAAGAAGATAAGTCACTTTGCACGCTACTGGGAAAATCTGAGTCATCACCAGAAAATAAAAAAGTAAGAATTACATATGCGAATAAAATTATCCACTAAAGCTCTTTTGATTGATTTTCTGCAGAATTCGTCCATAAATCTACGTATAAATAGGCGAAAGCGGTTGGAATCAGAATGAAGCTAGCCCCTACTGAATTTCGGCTTTTATACACAAAATTGAAAAGGCGAACAAAGACAATAAACGATAAACAAATAATCTACTAACAAATGCTAAAATAGATTTGCTTCAGCATTGTAACAATATCTTTATTAATGGAGTCAGGCGTTACTTTGCGGAAATCCATCACTATATGGACAGTTTAAAAGTTTTACTTAGCTAAGATCCGCGACAAGCAAAACAATAACAGAAAATTAATAATGTGTGTTTTTCCGTTGGGGTAAGTGGATTTATTTGGAACTTAAACCAAAAACTTACCGAAAATCGGCCATCAACTCTCAACCGAAAAGACTTTTCGGTTGTCTTCCGTAGAGTCTACTATACCTGAAGATGCCTCGTGTTGGGGCGAAACACGTGTCGTTTACAAGATGGAAAAGTGATAATGTGTGTTTAACGTTGTGTATAGTGGTTGGTGGGTGGAGAATTGATGGCCGATTTTCGGTAAGTTTTTGGTTTAAGTTAGCTAAGTAAAACTTTTGACTGTCCATATAACAATATCTTTTGTAATAATATTACGCTTAATATTAAAAATACATATTTATATGAAATAATTCATTGTACACAAATTGCAAATATTATAATTATAATGTATAAAAAACATTTTTCTTAGATCATCTCGCCAATAGATGGCGCTATAAGTCAGTTAAACATTAAGTTTTGTCTAATGCGTAAAAGAAATTAAATAATAATAATATTAATTTTAATACTACGACATAAACGTAATTACATAATTATTTGAATACACTTCAAGTTTAACGGCATTCTGTTGAAGCGAGCAATTGATTAAATTTCAATGGACACAATTTTTTACATTCGTTTTTTTGCGAATCCGTAACATGCTCAACTTGCTTTTTACTAGCAATATTGCAGAAAAATGAACTTTATGTCAATAGCCAAAAGACACGACGGGATTATTTTTGTTTTATTCAAATTAGTTATAATGACTTGCGAACCTCCGTGTGGAAAAGAGAAAATGAGTGTAATATTAACAAATTGAATAGTACAATGATCTAATGCGCAATACATCTTACATATGACGTCTTGTTATAATGGGGTTTATATGATTGTCTCTCTAAAAAAACATAAAGGTCGGTTCCGACAAAGAGCGATTACAAATAATTTAATAATTTTGAATTCAACTTTTTGGAAATCACATCATTGCGGATCAGATAAAGGACTAGGTGGGTTGTCTCAAAAAAATTTTTGGCAGCAGTGTACGGCCATAGGCTAAAAATTATTAAAATGTTACACGAGTCTAAGCTAAAAAGTTATTTGGACTTAAGAAAATATCTACCGGGAGATCCTTTCCTTCTTTATTTTTCTGAAACTATCCCACTTAGTTTTTCTTACCCTTAATACTTTTTACTAAGAAATCATACCATTTATTTTAAAGAGTGATTGTTTATAATAATCACAAATTAAGTTAACGTAAGCGTGCCGATCGTCCCGGGGTCGGGCTCCCCCGGGAACTATGGTGCCTTACCTCAGCATGCAGGGCTCTGCTGGGGCTGACCTCCATCCTCCCTTGCGGCTCGTGGGATTCACTAAAGACGAATTTAATATACCTAATTTGTCGAAAATGACGGCGACGTGGTTCGCCACCCGTCACGTCCTGATTCTCACGAGGGCGAAAAGCGACCAATGACGAGCCGTTTCGCTGCGATGAATGGCAGCGAATGGAGCTCTGTGGTCTCTGCCAACCCCTGCGGGGGATAGGCGTGAAATTATAAAAAAAAAAAAATCACAAATTATTTAATAGGCGAGACGAAGATATGTGATGAACTGAATACCTTTTGCTTCAAGCGGTTCAAAAAATAGAAGCCGACGAGTATTTGACTCCGTAATAGGAATAAATGGCTGATTCTGAAATAACATAAGACGGAAAGACGAAGGACAGTAACGCACTGCAGAAGACTAGCGTCTGAATCGTTTTTATCATTACTTTCGTTTTTGTCTCCCTGTCCAGGCTAACCTTGGTAATTACTTTTCAATAGGTGACCTGCTCGCTGATTCACTACCATTTTTCAATTAAAACACATATTAAGTAAATAAACAAAAATGCTTTAATTTCTTACGCTAGAATTCTCTGGCTTGTAGATACTAATATAAATACTTAAATTGTGAATCAAACAAATGTCAGAACTTGGATTAAAACTGTATGTAGCCACACAAATCGAACTCATGATCCTTGGATAAGAAAGGCACTTCACCAGTGCATTTTGGGTCAAACAAATTGGGTGAAAAGGTACTATAATGCTGTACAAAATGTACTTCCTGATGCAATATTCGCATTAGTAAAATCACAAGCGAACGCACCCAGTCGGTACACACCTTTATAAAGTCTTGAACAGATTATCGACCCGTTATATTAACAATCTCTGCGGGTAGATATTAAACAGTAGCGTGATATTTTTTGCATTGAAATCGTAGGTCAACAACACGAGATACAACCTCCGCATTCATATGACACATCGTGTAACATCGCCGTACATGTTGGAGTGTTAGGATTACATATATGTATAGAGATCGTATTCGCGATTATGTAGTACGAGTAACTTTTTGTATAACACCACAGACAACGGGTATGTAGATTAACTGATAGTAAATGATCCCCATACCCCATAGGATGTCACCAATGCATTGCTTGGTCTTTGAAAAAACCAAAATGGTAATTATGCAGCAACATCTCAGCGGGTCGTTTCATAGTTGCGTAGATAGAATTGCTCAATATTGTAAAGCCAAGCATCGAGGTCGTGATAATTACACTTATTTATACAATGGGTCAATACTTATTTATACAATAGGTCAACACTTATTTATACAATGGGTCAACACTTATTTATACAATGGGTCTACACTTATTTATACAATGAGTCAAAACTTATTGGTACTATGGGTCTACACTTATTTATGCAATCTACTCTACTAGGTCTACTCTCCAGCATTCGTCTACTCCAACGATTATCGGTTCTCCGACAAACGTGTCCAGCCAATTGCCAAATCGGTTTGCTAACTTGAAGAGATATGTCGGAGAACTAGTCCCCGGCGAATTTCTTCATTCGAAATTCTATCTGAGCGACTCTGAGCGACTCGGCAAATGTAGTGTGGGACCCTGCTAGATGGAGCGACGATCTACGCAAAGCGGCTGGCAGAGACTGGATGCGTGTAGCCGAAAATTAGGGTAGGTGGCGCGCCTTGAGTGAGGCCTATGTCCAGCAGTGGACTGCCGCAGGCTGCTATAGATATTGATACAATGAGTATGGACGTAAATAATATATTGAAACACTCCCCATTATAATTCTGATATAAAGTAGTACAGAGGGACGACATATCTCTTCGTACTCATAATGAATCGGGCATATCTAAGTATCGTTCCCAATATTTTTTAACGATAATAATAATAAATTAATAAAAAAAAATTACATAATCATAAACTAGGATTTCTTGTATCATTCACACACGCGCAATACGAATTAAAAAACAAACATCTGGAATACGCAAATACGAATTAAAAAACAAAGATCTGGAATAAAAAACAGCCATCCGGAGCAAGAACAATTTTGTGACACTTTTTACATTAAAATTATTTTCTTTTTGTTTTGTTTATTTGTATAATGTAAAATTATTTAGATTTTAAAAGCTTTTTCTCTTCCTAGAATCAAACATTTTTTTCTTGGAATCAAACCGCTTGGCACAAAAAGCGAATACCTCGCCACTAAGCCATTTCGGTCCTGATTTAACTCTTAAGTTTATAGAATATTTTTTTTTTTCACAGCCCATATACATATGTCCCACTGCTGAGCACGGGCCTCCCCATCTCTGGAGAAACGGGCGTTACTCCTCCACGCTTATCCAATGCGGATTAGCGGGGTAACTAGGCTCGGAAATATCTGTAGGGCATATATATATATTTATTTATTCCGATGCGGAGATCGAACCCCTAACCATTGATTCAGTTCCACCACTGAGTCAATTGGTCGTCATCAATGATATCTTTACGTAGAGTAAATTTTATTTACTTAGTATACTCAGACTTATAAACAAAGAGACAATAAAATAAAAACGTATTATAGTACCTACAACACTCGATACAAACGATATTCATTTCATTTTATGTTTGTGGTAGCCGTGATAGCCGTATATACAGTTTTAGTGCTAAACCAAGGGCTCCTTCCGACCGGGGAAGATTGCGAGCGATCCAACTTAATTTAATCGCAATAAACAGGAAACAATACGACCGACGTTTAGGAATAAAAAATTATGCACATATAAATATAAAACCATATGCTATAGCGAATATCCTGTATTTTTTATGCAAGTAATAAGCAAACAAGCAAAAATCCACTTCTTTCAGTAGAAAAAACACAATTTTTTCTACTGTTTTTGTTTGCATGTCGCGGATCTTAGCTAAGTAGAAATTCTAACTGTCCACATAGTAATGGATTTCCACAAAGTAACTCCTGACTCCATAATCATCTTAAAGCTTTTAAATAAACTTAGTTTTTTTAAGTGAGTAAATATTGAGAATCGAACACTGCTACATGTAGATATGTACGTATAAAATTATCAAAAACGACCTTACTGGCTCATTAGTCAATATACCGCTTTGGAGTCAATTATCGTGGGTTCTAAATGGATAAATAAATATGTGTATTAAAAGTATTTATTTCATATTTGAGCGTCCCCCAAATCCGCTTTGAGTAAACAATATATGTAAAGCGGTTATAGTCAAATTTCCTAGAAATCGGTAGACCAGGTGCCCAATAGTAGGACATAAATGAGCTATTAAAAATAATAGTAATACACCCTATTATTATCTTTTTGTCTGTCTTGTATTTAAAATATTGAAATCGTTTTTATCTCGCTATTTTGTCTCGTTATTTGTTTAGTAGCAATCTTGATCTCAGTCTTTCCACAACAGAACACTTCACAAGCAATGTTTGTTGTAGAAATTACAAAGGTATTTTTAGTCCGGAAATTTCCTTGTCAAGCTGAAGAAAACGGCAAACTTGAGATAAACAAATGGCTGGTTTCACTTTGTTTTAGAGAAGAACAGGTATTCTATAACTATCGTATCGGCTTTCATGATAGTGTCAAATTGCAATGTCAAAGAAGAATAAATTTATAATTAGTGGTACATAAAAATTGTTAATATTTTCAAGCAATTTCTATTTTAATTTAAATCTTCAAGAGATATTGAGTGGATGAAAAAGTAATTTTACAAAAATCAGGATAAAACAAAAACCGCCAGATCCGCAAAGTGTCACGGAATCTTCATATAAATTATGGTTAAACCCAACTTAAGCGGGAAATTTATCTCGAAATGCAAATCACGCGTAAAGCGAAAATAATGCATAAATTTTCTTTAAAATGTTTTGGACAATGCAGGGATAAGCGCTAAGGTAGATACCACTTATTAAGATAAAGCCGTTTGCGTAATTTTCATTAAAATAAATAATGATAATAAACTACATAGACTATCTAGTTTTACGATTCAAGTTTTAGTATGTCTAACTGAGACTGATATGTATATATATTTACCTAAATTGACATGTTTATCGTTGCTAGACAATAAAGTGCGTGTTTTTATGATTTTTTTACAGGTATGTGAGCTTCTAGGTATTGCTATAACTCACTGATTCCAAAATAATCACTCAAAGAGATGAAGAGAGAGAGAGGTGACACGCCTGCTTGTCATTCTTCCTATCCCATAAAAAAATTGACAAACTGACAGTTGTACATAATTAAATAATTCAATACAGGGATGACTTTATATACTGCATAATATTTTTTAGTTAATATAGGCAATTATATATTTATGTGCATTTATTATAAATAAACTACTTAAATTTGTATATATTGATAATTTATTTTATGCCTACGAATAATATTATATTTATCTTATGTATAAATATTAATATATTTTTAATTTTTACTTTAAAAAACTTCTTGATTTTGCGTTGCCTAAAGGTCATATTGCTTAAATTCGCCATATTTACAATACTTATTATATTCATTAAAGTTTAAATATATAATTAAACTCAATTAAACAGAATTCATTATAAAATATGACTTCACGATACATCTATGTCATTCTTCATATATTAATTCTATTATTAGTATAAATGATAAAAATAATAATTAGCTTTCATGAATGCGCCTGATTTGAAGGTAGCATTGTCTAATTAATTTAATAAATATCTTATATGAAAGACGTCTGTAGAGAAATGTTCATTCCTCGTTCTCTTTCAAATGGTTTATTAACTGTATATTTTAATTAATTAAACATCTCATTGATTACAAATTGCGTCTTCACAATTATTAATAATGTGTAATCGTCATATCCAATTTCATCTAATTCTCCGTTTCATTCAAGCGATATTGATAATAATATAGTCGTGATAAAGTTCATGTTCGCGTACGCTGTGCCGTGGAGATTATTTGTAGAGATTTCAATAACTTCTTACGTGTAATTTAGTGGCAAATGTAACGTTTGTTTGGCTGTGACAGAATCATTAATCTTTGAGAATTAACAATATAGTTTAATTATATACAGTGGGTAGTGGAAAGGTATGATCGAAATCTTGATGGATTTTCAGAAATAATGGCTAACAAACGACCAAAATGGCACAATGCCGTATCTTGAATTTCTCTCGCTAAAATCCACTATTGCACTTGCCAAAAAGAAAATTCACCATCTGGATGCGTGACGATTCAGTATGGTGCGCTTTTTGCTCCCGAAACTTCATTCTTCGCCTTTAGAACCAGCACCCTTTAGAACCAGCCACCTTCAGCGTTATTTCCGAACCGAAACGACATTGGCACCTTCAAAAAACAAGCCTACGCATACCTTAAAGACCGGCAACGCTTCCATGATCTCTGCAGAGTCGCGGTTGTCTATGGGCGGTGTTAATTGCTTTCCATTTGGCGACACGCTTGCTCGTTTGCCCTCCTATCTCATAAAAAAATTATGTTGTATATTCGATTCGCGCATCAGAATAAAGATTTATAAACATTTACATTTCTTAAACAGTTCTTTATTTTGAACAAATGCAACAATACAATCAGTCTTCACTTTAATTATAATTTATTTTTATTATAACAAATTATGAGAAATAAAAATAAATCATCAGGTTTGTTAAAACACATTTTCTTGGACATTTATTATTATTAAATTATATGCAACATTTTTTTAAGTTATATCATTATATGTCTGACGTTCTAATTCTAAATTTTCGCGCGGTTTCGGAAAAAGGGACAGTCCCGTTTAAAACGGGACGTATGGTCGTTTTACGTATGCCAAACATATATTTATTCTCATGTGGAAATCGCATTAATATACGTATATAGCGTACAGGTATTTTTGACTTTATAAGCAGTAACCCCAGCTACTGAGCCAATTAAGTCATCGTAAATATATCTTATGTAAAAGAAGAAAAATATAAGTCGGTTTAATTTAATAATGGAAATAAAACTTAAACCGAGCTTAAGAATGTTAAACCAAGATCATAGCTATAAACCATTTCCAAGTTTGCTTTGTGCTCGTTGTTTAAATTTAAGCTGTACTAACTGCGATGTTGGTTTTATACCGTGCACAATTTATTTTATAAGCGACTATAAAATTCATTCATTTTGTTTAAACGAAGACTTTACAGATTCGATTTAAGATGAGACGAAATTTTGAGTTTTTAATATAATTCTTTCTTCTTTATCTAATCACGCCTGTTTCCCTCACAGGCAAGCAGAGACCAGAGACCTCCATCTGCTACGATCCCGGCATACTTTCTTTGCTTCATCCACACTCATCACAAGCTCGCCGGTAAGGAGTACCTTTGACCTGGCCTTTCTTAAGAACTCCGGTATTTTGTTCAAGGTATGTTCTCCTTAGTCTTTCCTTACCGACCCTTCAATCCGTATCCGTCGCATTTCATCCATTCTCTCTATGTGCCCAAACCATCTAAGTACCCCTTTCTCAACTCTTGTCACGACACCTTTTACTCTACATCGCTCTTTTAAAACTTCATTCCTTATTCTATCAGTCAAAGTTAACCCACACATACTTCTTAACACTCTCACTTCTACCGCAAGTTGGGTTTGGCAGGAGAGTTATGAAAGCATTAGTCTGCTTTCATGACTCTTCTGCTAAACCCAAATTTCACTACCGTATATCAGAGTCAGAACAAGTACTCCCCGATCAACCGCCAGTCGGGTTTTTTGAGACATTTTATCTCCAATTATATATATATTTAATATATATATATATATATATTATACTTCTAATTCCATGTCTTCGTACACTTTCGGCCTTCCACTGCGTTCTTTGTCTTTAACGTCAAACTCACCGTTCTTAAACTTTTGAAACCATTCCTGACAACTTCTCTCACTTAAAGCAGCTTCACCATATGCTTCTAGAAGCAATCGATGCGCCTCAGCTGCAGATTTTTTCACATTAAAGAAGTAAATCAAAAGTTCCCGCAAATGATGCTTATTCGGAATAAAACTTGACATTTTTGCACGAAAAAAATTACGTGATGCTGATACGGAATCACTAGTACTTTAAGGTTATGGTGTTGCCAGATGACTAAACTTGGGATATTACGTTTTACATCTGACAATTTCTCCATAACCTTCTGGTGGGGCCATCTTTTGACAAACCGCGGAAACTTATTTGTACACCTAATATATATATATATATATATATATATATATATATATATATATATATATATATATATATATATATATATATATATATATATATATATATATATATATATATATATATATATATATATATATATATATATATATAATTTTAAAAAAATTCCTGCGCTTCAAAACCGAAGTCGATTAAATATAGACTCAAAAATCTAATATAGAATAAAGAGAAAAGCCTGCACCATGGTTATTTTAATGAAAGTGCTTGCGTGTAATGACATAATATTTTAAATTATATGTGCTAGTTTTTATTTCGCGTCGCAGTCATAGTTTATTGTTAAGAATTCCAAGTTTACGGTTTCCCTCGCAACCTTTCGGAATATGGCGATTTTATTGTTGAATACACCCTGATTACTGGATATTTCGACACGACCGCATGTACTGGCATCACGAACTAAGCTGAAATCAGCAACATCTTTCACGTGGAAACAGCTGGTATCTGTCCTAACCACAATCTATTCTAATATATTATGTCTAAGATATTTTATCTGTTCTGTTCCATTTTCTATATTTAATACTCAAAGTCGGTAGTCCTACATTACTTTAGTTATTAACGTTCTTTATAAAACCAGACTTTATTAAGTCTGAGGTAAATTTTTAGCTTTTTAAATTTGCATAACTTTTATTTGAATATTTATATTTCAAGTAATCACCAGTCAATTACTACAGCTGCAACCTTCCACTAGTGAACGTCCTTGGCTATTGAGAGGTTTTGCTGTAATTCGTTAAAAAAATGACGGTGGCGTGGTTCGCCACCCGTCACGTCCTGATTCCCGCGAGGGCGAGAACCGACAAACGGATTGCCGTGTCGCTACGATGAATGTGAGAGGAGGTCGATGAAAAGATGGATGTGTGTGAAGGAAGCAAGGAAGGTGTGTCGGGATCGTAGCGGATGGAGATCTGTGGTCTCTGCCTAACTCTACAGGGAGACAGGCGTGACTATATGTATGTACGAAGGAGATTGATCAGAAGATACTTGATGTTATTATATTATATTTTACTTGATACTGGCATAATAGTTACAACTAATTGCCATTAAAGAAAAAAAAATGTAAACGATGATTGTATCTAACAGTTCTTTCAATCAAGATAAGCGAATGCAGTAAACTAAGTTGTGCACAGTTTCTAAGCACGCATTGCGTGTCATTATATTGTTAATAACGATGATATCCGCTGGAATAAGAGTGTTGTAGATCCGTCGTATTTTATCTGCGACGTGAAAGCATACAATGGAATGTTATATGTACGCACGTACGTATTACTTCGATAGCATCAAATAAACGGTGTACTGTTTACAGATAATTGAATTTAATTGATTTTATTTTTGGGTCATATTCTATATTTTAGTCGAATACATCCTTTTGCTAATACAAATAAGTACTTATTTTTAAATATAATTAAATAAAAGACAGTGAGCGCTTTATGAATATATATATATATATATATATATATATATATATATATATATCTTCTAAATCACATATGGCTTATTGCTAGGCAAGCGTATCTCCATTTAAAATATATTTTTCAAATTATTTCATTTATATATATAAATCGATAAATTTAGTAAATATAATTATTTAAAGCAATTTGAATAGTAATCGTGTCGTCTGACGGTTCAGTTGTGGTAGAGCCACGCTGCAGACGAATACTTTGTCAAGAATGGCATATTATTCGTCTGTAGCATGAATGGGCCGGCTCGCCCGGGGAAGTACCACACTCCCGCAAAAAACCTGAATTTGAGTGGTAGCTTAACTACCGCACAGCCTATGGCTGATGTCTATGGGTGGCGTTGATTGCTTTCTATCAGGTGAAACAGCTGCTCGTTTGCCTTTCTATCCAATAAAAAAAGTCACATCATACCATAAGCGTTACTAAAAAATGATTAGGCTCATTATTTAAAGGTTCCCATGTCGTATCGACTTGAAAATACAGCTATATAAATAAATACAGCACATAAAGATAATACAGCACATTATAATTTTTCAGTTTTTGTTTGCTTTTCGCGGATCTTAGGTAAGTTAAACTTCTGACTGTCCACACTAAATAGTACTAAATTATTACATAAATATTTAAGCGTGACAAGAGATTTACATAAATTATGTAATTATAAATGACGATCGTTCATTACGGCTTTTGATAGATCACAAACTGACGAATCTTGTTCGGGCCCTTAAAACTTGTCCAAACAAGTTATCCCATGCCGTCAAACTTTCTTATATTAAGTGACTTGACGTAGTCATTAGTCTGGTTAGCGCGGGTAAATGGTTTTGATCGGCTTAAAAGGCTGATTGCTATCTAGCTGGAACCGTAAAATCCTATTACATTTTATGGTTAATATTAATAAAACTTTATTCGTTATAAATAGATAAATGATTACAAAAAGATAGCAAATATTTTAGTTATTTTATTCTTAATGTACATTTTTAGTACTTAATGATGGCAGAGAATACCATCTGGCGTGTCAACCTTTGGATTGGTGAGAAAGATAAAAGTCGGTACATATACACCGTGACTTTTTAATTACCCGAGAAAACTAACATTCGCGTTTGTAAACATATGTATGTCAGTAAATAACATTCAAATATTATGGCGTTCATACAAAAATATTGTTTTATGGGACTTCAAAAAAATCCTGTAAATGCATCAAATACTTGTACGCCATCTTCGTAGTATTTGTTTATTACTATGCATGAGACGCATATATTCATAAGTATGGCAACAGCGCGTGCGAAAGAGAAAAAACGTCTTTTGTCGGCAGGTTGCGCAAATTGTTTTCATTCATAGTTATCCCTTCCGTATTTTTTGTTGTATAATTTTTGGTGTATATTAAGGACATTTTTAATAAATATTTCATAAAAATATTTTTTTTCTTCGCCAAATTTAATGTATATCGATAACTGAATATATTACTTAATTTTCTCGGGTAATTAAAAAGTCACGGTGTATATGTTTTATCAAAATATAATCTAATTATATTTTTAACATTGTCCTATAGTGGTCTGGAAAAAATCGTTATTAGCGATAAGACCGCCATTTGTAGGTATATAAATATTACAATCAATAAATGTTTTAGTTTTGGTGTACAATAAATAATATATCTATATATCTACATACGTATTCCATTTTGGAATGTTTTTGTTTAATCATATTTTTTTATATATGTATTTTGACTGCAAAATATTTTTTTTCTTCATTGCCAGCATTGTTAGACTTCTTTTTTGTCAAAAAATCACAATATGTTCCATTTTTACAAACATTGACAATGAATAAAGATAAAATATACAGTATATAATATTATTTTGAGATTTATATGTATTCTATTAAATTATCATCTTTGGAATTTTACCTAAGAGATTTTTTCATCATCATCACAGTTATCAGCTTTCGATGGTTGAATTCCGAACATGGGTCTCACCAAAGTCGTGCCATATAGCCTGATCTTTGGCTTCATGTATCACAAAATCTAATTCATAGTATTTGATGTCAAAAAAAAGATATGGATCTCATCAAAGATATAGTTCGCGTTCGTTAATATTATATATTGTGTGAACATTTTCATATGCCAGTTGGATGTTACAAAATTTCCCAGTTGGCTCGGGCAGAATTATAACGAAAAATTCGTCGGCGAAAACGAAAATATTTATCTCTTGAAATATATTTTAAGCGATAAATATTTTAAAATAAAATGCAATCATTTTAGCTTCGTGAATTTATTGAAATGAACTTTCATTTATTTTGATAATGGTATTTGATATATTTGTGCGATGGTAACACTGACCTAGCAGAGGAAGTACCACACACCGACAGAATATCAGTGTCTCACTATATCAGTGAATCTAGAGACCCAGAACTGTCCCCTTTCTTTATCTTCTCATTCCCTTCCCATTATTTATTCTTCTCTTATTTGACAGCAATTAGTTAAAACTATTATGCCAGTATCTAATCAAATACAATAATATCAAACATCTTGAAATATAATAATCATCTTGTCACGTTAGGTCTTGATAAAATGGTAGCTATTCTACCAAAACCTTCTAAGGACTTTTGCAGTCAACTTAAAAAGCCACAACACACGCATTTATTTCATACTACTCCAATTATACCCCTAAATCCAGTGGTACTCAACCTTTTTTCATAAGGGCCACAAAGACTTGTTAGTCGTGGTATCGCGCGCCGCAAAAAATTAGGTGATGACTTCTTCGATATTGGCACAGTTGTATCACGTAAATAAATTCAAAAGTCACGACTGGTAAACGAAGCGTTTAACTATTATGCAAGTATCAAGTACACACACAATAATATCAAATCTCTTGAAATGTAACTAGTCAGCTTCTCACGTTACGTCTTGATAAAGTGTTGGCTGTTTTACCAAAACCTTGTATGGACTTTTTTAGTCAACTTTAAAATTCACGATACACCCATTTATTTCATATCACTTCACTTACACATCTTAATTGAACTATATTGTATAATACGCCACCATAATTAAACAATATAACTGATGATAATATAAAATAATGAAAATGAAATAAAAACACAACGTGGCTGATGTAAGTTTACCGTAAAAGTCCATGTAAGTATTCCGACTGACATGAGCATTGCTAGACTTTTTTTTGTCAATAAATCCCAATATGTTCCATTTCTGCAATCATCGACTACGTCATAACCAATTTAAAATTATACGATCAACACTTGATTTGTCATATTTACGATACTACTAAAATTACGTGTTGCTGTAATGCAATCAGACGTATGCTGTAAATAAAAAAATAAATAAATAATTTGCCGTATATTACGTAAATTATCTTATCAATAACAGCACTGCACTCCATGACGCTGTAGTGTTATGTAGAACCTATTTACGCAGCGTACTCTTAATTTATTTTATGGACGTGAAATTTAAAATGGTTTATAATAAAGTAATACCACATAGGCCAACCACAAAAGTCCGGCGCGCCGCAGGTTGAGTATAGCTGCCTTAATCGAACTATACTGTATAATATGCCACCACAATTAAACATAAGATCAGAGCAGACCTGAAAGGCCTGTCTTCCATGAAAAAATGTTTAATTTACTTTTGTGTTCTTCCCGTATTTTTAGTAAATTATTCCAATGGAGTTTTTTTTAATTGTAAAGAAATATTCGTGCAAATTTATGCAGAACTCATCGAATTTTGAATAAAAGGATGAACCAACGGTCTATATTTGTTACATACAGAGAATAATAGCCGATAGCCGATCTGAAACAGCCCATAAACCCTTCTATAGTTGAAATTTATTACCTTTGTTTTATTCGTGAATTTTATCTGCCCCATATAGTATTATATTTTTTTACTATCAATACAGTATGACATAAAATATTGTTATGTGTTTTTGATTTCACATCAATATATTTCAATTCCTACTGTTAGTTCACACTCTCACTATATACATATATAATTATATATTTTGTTCAAATTTTCAGACGTTAATAAAATATTTTTTGTTCGTGCTTTTTTAATCTTATACTTGATTACACTTGATATAAATACAGTTTTTCCATATATTAATTCATTAATTAATTAATTTTAATTTTATATGGGACAAAAAAAATCTCTTATATAAGATATTTAGCAGGTTAGAAATTTAGGAATATATACCGTCAGTAGCGAAGCGCGTAGCTCGCTGCAAAAGGTAGGAATTGTTTTTAATTTTTTATATTACTTGTTTAAAAGCAAAGCAAACAAAGATGCGGGTCATCTCATGGTAAATGATCGACACTATCCATCCGATAGAGGTCACGCCAAAGGCATCACAAATACAATACTATTGTACGTAATTTTATTGGGAAATTAAAACCAAAGTTAAATAACCTCCAGCCTCTGGATGGGTGACCATTTCTGGCAAATCAGCCAGAACATTTTCTGTTTTGAAAGCTATATGTTAAGTCATTTATTTTAGCTCCAGTTTCAAATAGAGTGGTCACAATTTTTTTTTTTATTCTGAGTCTTGCAACCCCGCAATTCCGCATTGGACAAGCGTGGTGGGTTGACCTCCGTTCTTCCAGAAATGAACAGGCCCGTGCTCAGCAGTGGGTGAAAACATATGTGCTGTGAAAAAAAATGTAATAGAATTTTCTTTTGCTTATGGCTATTTATTTTGTTAATAATAATTGTTTTGTATCATCCTGACAATAATGTATAAGCAACGTATAACAAATTATTTTTTTAACACTGTGTGCAACGTACGGTTATCTGGAAGAAATCGCTATTAGCGATAAGATCGCAATTTATATATGAATATTACAATCAATAATTGTATAACTTTGTTTTTGGTGTACAATAAAGAATATATTTATCTATCTAAGTCATGTCAGAGGTGATTTAGTATCTTAAAAACTTACAAGAGTCGAGTTGGACCACGAGTTGATAATACCTACGCAAATATTTTACTTTACCACTTCTTACATAAATGTAAGCCATTTACATTTATGTAAGAAGTGAGTGGTAAAGTTACAACAACAAAATGAATGGCTTAAAATAGCTTACGACACAAAAAATGTTGTAGCTGATTCGCTAGAAATGGTCACCCGTCCAAATACTGGATCTAATTTAACTTTGGTTTAGATTTCCCAATGCATCACTATACAATCGCTTCAAAGTATTAGTGTCAGTTCATATCGTGTATCATTCATTAATAATTTAATATGATAATCCAATTAAAATAATTTTGTATGCATATTTCATATGAGCTAAAATATGCTAACGATTTTAGAAGCTGATTGTAATTTATGTAACAGGTTAATTTATTTACATACAAATATCATAAATATAACGAAGGTATAAATTTAATTAAGTAGTAGAAAATGGTGAATCCCCTTTTTTAATTAAAACATTACCTCTACTTAATCTTATATCTTACAAAAAATTATGTAAGATATAAGATTAAGTAGAGGAATGTTAGTGGAGAGGAGTTCACTGCTGGACATAAGCGTCCCAAGAAGCGTTACTTAGCCTGATCTTCGGCTTCATGCATCCAGTTTCTGTTTATTAGTGGGGGGCGTCCCACACTACGTTTACCGAGACGCGGTCTCCACTCCAGTACTCGTCTGCTCCAGCGATTGTCGGATCTTCGACAAACGTGATCAGCCTACTGTCACTTTAGTTTGCTAACTCGAAAGGCTACGTCGGTGACTTTAGTTCTCTGGTGGATTTCTTCAAGCCGAATCATATCTACTTTGCTACGTGCCCTGTCCTGCGCCACCTCCTGCAAGTTGCAGATTTGAAGGTTGCGCAAGTCATCCTCGATCATGTCTCTCCAGCGATACCTGGGGTGCCCTACAGGACGTCGTCCAGTTGGGCGACCCACATACGCTCTCTTGATTACGCGATCCTCCTCCATCCTCTCAACGTGGCCTTGTCAACGAAGTCGGTGAGACTTAGTTACTCCTATTACATTGGTTTGGGCCAATTTATTCTAACGTATGGCTGTGAGGCTTGGACACTAACGCTAAAGTAAGAGAGGAAACTTCTAGTTTCTGAACGAAAAGTCCTCTGAAAGACCCTGGGCCCAACCAAAATTGATGATGGCAGTTGGCGAAATCGAAAAAAATCCCGAAAACGAAAAAATGCCGAAATCGAAAAATTGCCGAAATCGAAAAAATGACGAAATCGAAAAAATGTCGAAATCGAAAAAATGCCGAAATCGAGCATCTAGTTAGACATAAATGATTCGATATATGTGCGATTAAAAGATATGTACGCCCTTCTCTATATTGAGCCAAACTACAGAATAGTGTAAACTAATGTTTTCCGATACCAATTAATTTACAGTAAGTGGTCGTTAGTTAATTACTGCTTCGAACAACACGATACGCCCCCCGCCTCCCCCCACCCCAAGCGCGTATTAATAAGAAAATCAATTTTCATTACGTACCTACCTACTGTCTGTAACAAATAACTTTGGCTAATTCCGTGGGAATACAACATCAATTACCTGAAGCCGTATCTCAGTATTGGAAAGCCATTACGGGAAATCTTCGGTGGCCTATTCTATAATAGAACTATTAGGTTCTGGCACGTTTCTGCCCGTGAACCTAGTCTTTAAGTAATGATTGGCGAACAACGTACCTATTGATCGAAATATTTATTGTAACATTAGATTTTGTTTGAAATTCATTATTTATTCTTCATTGATTTGTCCACGTTGGTCCTTGCTGAAAATCAGCGCCAGGAGCAAGAACCATTTTATAACACTTAGAGATTAAAATTATTTTCTTTTTTTGTTTATTTGTTTATATATTATAGATATCGAAAAAATGTCGACAATTTGAAAATGTCGAAAATTTAGCCTTCTCGGTCGGTCTAACTTGTTTTTTTCATTAAATCAATGGGGGGTTATAGCAACACACCTCATTTATATGGGAAAGGGCATGTTTCTTTTTTTTTTCTTTGACGGCAATTAATGAAAACTATTATGCCAGTGTCAAATAAAATGGAATAATTTCAACATTATATAAAATCAAGACGTAATATCAAAAATTACATCTTGATAAAATGGTGACTATTCTACCAAAACCTTCTATGGACTTTTTCAGTCAACTTAAAAAGTCACGATAAATGCATTTATTTCATATCACTTCATTTATAAATAAAATTAAATCGAACTATATTGCATAATACTCCACGACAATTAAACAATATAACTGATAATAATATATAATTATTAAAATGAAATAAAAACACAACGTCACTGTTGTAAGTTAGCGGGAAAAGTCTAAGAGGGTATTTTAGAATTAAAAACTCTTATCAATGGAGATAAACAAGATTGATGAGTATATTCAAAAATAATGTTATTTTCAAATATACAAAAATTTTATACGACGTCGTTCATTTATTATTTTGATACAACAATTTTGAACAAATGTACATAATAATAAATAACAAAAGACATCGAAAGTACAATTCATCAAAATTCAATTAACATGAAATGTTGTTCCCAAGTTACTACTGGATCGACGAAGCACTCGTCTTGGATGATCAATTTAGATAAGTGTTTGCCTAAATAAGGTCAAGAGTGTAGACGTTTATATAAGAAATGGAAAAAGCTTTTTGCTATTTTTTTATTGAACTATGTTGAAAAGATAAATGCAAGCAGGTTACGTGTGTGCAAACATCATTTCAGATATATCTATACAAGGGCATTACGAAATGTAGGATTATTACAGAAAAACGTAGAGAAAAGACGTCATTAAAATGATCGAAGGAAAACTCTTGAGCTTCCATCTATCAACGCTCATTAAACGAAATGCAATTACGACTTAGTAGTCAGTCTTCTGCGAAGGTACAGTACTTTTATTTGGTACTTTTCCGAACTTTTCTACATGTATACAGTTATTTTAAACTGTTCGAAATTTAAATTTTTATAACTTTTTTATTTATTTGTTTTCTTGCCTGCCTATGCAGTCGTTATTAAAGTAACTTGTTTTAACGTTGTATTACTATTATATAAAATTGCATTACCACTGACTGACTGACAAGAAAGTTTGTCCGGAAAAAATGTTTGGATGGGCCTGAGACAGAGGCATGACACTCAATCTGTAAGGATCTTTAGATGGTGAAGAACCGCTCAACGGTCCACCCGAACTGTAACTGTAGAACAAAAAATGGTCTAAAGTGCAAGTACACGGGCAGAGGAAGAAAAAAATCCGATTCGACCATAAACAAAATGGCCATCATACAAAGTGAAAATCGCTATTTATGGGCTAATTTCGATAAAATTTGGCATAAGCCCGAAACGCTCGCGTAGACTTGAAAGGCCGCTGCTGGCGGGCCGCGAAAGGATATCCTTTCTTCCTAGTTTCTTTTAAAAATAAGGTAAATAAAATTATATTATTGATGATATTTATTTAAGAAAAAAATGTTTAAGACGAAAGTCTTTCATAAGATTAAGATCTAAACAACCTAACCTTGTTTAGTAAGATACTAAGCGATAGATCCACGACTTCCATTATTTGCCTATTTTACTGTAATAGGCCTATATTACAGCGAGGTTATGTTTGCAACATAAATAATGTGTCTTATTAATAATATTGGTGTTACATTTCTTTCGATAAGTTGTGAGAGGAGGTCCGACGACATTTTGTTTTTCATTAATTGTGTCAAACACACCACTCAGTTCTATTGCGCGTTACCGTTTACTGTTTTTGAGGTAAATATAACACCCAGTAGACTTTCACAGAGGTGTCAATCATTTTGATGACAACAAACAGTGAAAGTGGGCGATAATACTCCAATAAGTAAATAAAAGTCTCAAGTACGCGCCGCGCCCTGCGCCCGTGTGAAGTGACGGCCAACGAAAGTGACTTTTGACACGCTTTCCGCAATTAGTAAAGTGAGGTAACCTTTTACACAATGCTATCTTAACTGTACGTTTCTCTTTAAAAGAGAAAAGTACTGTGTTATTTGTACACGTAACATATCGAATTTATTACATCGAATCGTACCACCATTACACTATACGCCATAAAAATAAGCTCCACCCCTATCAGCTAGATGGCTAGCTTTATTAATGGAGTCAGGCGTTACTTTGCGGAAATCCATCACTATATGGACAGTCAAAAGTTTTACTTAGCTAAGATCCGCGACAAGCAAAACAATAACAGAAAATTAATAATGTGTGTTTTTTCTGTTGGGTTAAGTGGATTTATTTGGAACTTAAACCAAAAACTTACCGAAAGTCGACCATCAATTCTCCACCCACCAACCACTATACACAACACCAAACACACATTATCACTTTTCCATCTTATAAACGACACGTGTTTCGCCCCAACACGAGGCATCTTCAGGTATAGTAGACTCTACGGAAGACAACCGAAAAATAAATCCACTTAACCCAACAGAAAAAACACACATTATTAATTTTCTGTTATTGTTTTGCTTGTCGCGAATCTTAGCTAAGAAAAACTTTTGAAATGTGGAACAATTTACCACCTGCGGTGTTCTTACCTGAATACGACATAGGGACATTCAAGAGAAATGCGTACGTGTTCACCTAAAGTCCGGCAAAGCATATGAGACGCCTTCAGTGCTGCGGATGTCTACGGGCGCCGGTGATTTACCACCAGGTGACTCGATAGATATCGATAGATGGGATAGAAGAAACACGTCTGCTCGTTTATCAGACATTTCACCTGATGGAAAGCAATCAACGCCGCCCACACATCCACAGCGCTATAGGCAGTCCGGAAATGCTACCGACCTTCAAGGAAAGTGTCACTATGGGAGTAGGAGGGGGAAGGGAGAGAGTATTGGGCCTCCGGAACTCAACGAAGCGCGGTAGCTCAGCTACCATTTATACGCCGGTTTTCTGCGGGAGTGTGGTACTTCCCCGGACGAGCCGGCTCATAAACGCTACAGACAAATATTATGCCATTCTTGACAAAGCATTCATTTGTTATTAGGTTATATTTAAGAATTTATTTATTGAACATCAGCTTTCATATTTGTATTTGTAAATTCGTATTACTAATATGCTAATACTTAAATTTATCTACGTTATAAAACTGCGTCCTGTAGTTTGTACTAGGACGAGTAAATTGCTTCCGTAATCCAAGTGTATCACTATTGGGACATTTCGTAAATTAATATTAATGTAACACTCACAATGTAGAGTATGTGGTCAAAAAGGTCACGCATCACGACCGACGGTCTATAAAGCCTCGCACTGGATCGCGATTGAAACCTTACGGCTAGACAGTTCGTCTCCCGAGAGCAAAGGGCCGTTGTTGATATAACATAACTAGAAGTGTTATATTTTTTTTTATTTATTCTTAAATGAAAACTTCTATAGCCGCATTACACGACTCTGGGTAGGGAAAATATCTATAGATTTGCGTATAGCAACTATGCTAATACTATAAGCTATATATATATATATATATATATATATATATATATATATATATATATATATATATATATATATATATATATATATATATATATATATATATATATTTATATATCATTAAGACTATCATATTTATATTTACATATATATATATATATATATATAATATTATTAGTTTGAAGCGATTTTTTATGCTTTTCGCGTCGATATTCTGCACACAGTATCAACGTTGATTTAAATAATATATTAATTTAATAATTAACAACCGATTTTCCGTAACTACGTTAATGGCGGTAACATATCTCCTACGTAGGTGTTAAGTTTGTCAGTAAGTCGTTCATGAATAAAAAAAAATATTTTTTTTATTGTTTTGTTAAAAGTCTCAACAAAATCTGTTCAGCCGTTTTCAAGATAAGCTCGAATAGAGTAACAAGAAAAATAAAAATTATGATTTCAGTTGCAGTATCGTAAATAAGCATATGTTGTCCCAATTGGCTGAGTTCGGCATTCCAAGTAGATGGTCGCAGCTTCGAATCCCACACCAGGATAAATATACGGGCAAAAAATATTTTTTCCGAGCCTAAATGTACCATTAGTCCTCTACCTAAATGTACCATCAATCCTCTGCCTACCCTCTGCGAGAAACACACTGGTAATTAAAAATATATCCTACACAGTCGACATTTCTCACAGGATTTCTTGAAAAATATCGCCATAAATAAAATGACTAGGAAAACATTTTAATTCATATTAACAAAGTAAACGATCCTCACTCGAAAATCGATCTTCAGTGAGATTTATTTTTAACTTAAGATAATCAAATTTTTGTTGTTCCAAGATAAATCTGATAATAAACATAATACCTAGTTCCATTTTCCTTTTTGCGACACTTCCGATTGCCTACTTTTTATGGTCGTTGTCTCTTCTAGACATCTGTACCATTAAC
Organism: Baronia brevicornis; assembly: GCA_031353405.1. Taxonomy (NCBI): domain Eukaryota; kingdom Metazoa; phylum Arthropoda; class Insecta; order Lepidoptera; family Papilionidae; genus Baronia; species Baronia brevicornis. The sequence goes on from JASFAT010004443.1 coordinate 638,924, forward strand.
AGAGGAATGTTCAGCGGTTGTAGGGCGTAATTGTGGGATTTCCGCCATGCGCGAACCGTTTCACAAATACACGTGGAAAGTAAGTGAGCGTTGGAATATAACCGAAGCAACGAACCATGCCACTTCGCGCTGTCTATGTCATTGCTAATACATGAATTGTGTTCTTTAGCACCAAGTTCCGGTTCGCTTGTGACAAGTTATTCATTTTTCTTCGTTGATGGCGATTATGTACATGCCAGTGTCAAACGAAATGTCTGAGAACTTGATAAGATGGCGGCCATTTTAGATAGTCATGTCGAATTAGCAAACTAAAGCAATGGCAATGGGCTGGTCACGTTTTTCAGAGATCCGACAATCATTGGAACAGACGAGTGCTGGAGTGGAGACCGCGTCTCGGTACGCGTCGTGTGGGACGCCCCCCGGCTAGATGGTGCGACAATTTGCGCAGAGCGGCTGGCAGAAACTGGATACGTGAAGCCGAAGATCGTGCTGGATGGGGAGGCCCATGTCCAGCAGTGTACTATTGCAGGCTGTTGATTTAAACCTGAAGTTGACACATTACCTGTTGCAATTTCTTTACGTACATAAATGCATTTGGTTATTTAATTTTAACGGACTAATGATACATGGAAATACCCGACGTGTAGTCGGTTTCTTATCTCCTTATGAGACGCTTTGTTTAACTCCTGTTTCCTCAATGTTATAATTTCTTATTTCGTATACTTTTAGCATAACAGGATAAACGACCAAGATATTAAGTACGATTTTTCACTTTTACGATAATGATATAAAATGTTCAATCAACCCGTAGAATGTACTCGAAATTAAAGACTCAAAAAAGTGCGTTTCCGTAAATAAATATCATCATCATATAATGCCTTGCATTACAGCCGCGAGTGGGCCTTAGCCTGGTTCAGTAAATTTTGCCAGTCGGATCTTTGATTGGCTTTTACTCTGCAGCCCCTCACACCGATTGCCTTTAAGTCGTCTTCGACTCCATCTAGCCATCTGAGCTTTTGCGTTCTGCGGCTTCTACGACCATTTGGTTTGCCGTCGAGTAGGTTCAATAAATATCAGTATATGCGTAATGATTGAAACACTATATTTATTAAAGCACATTATTAAATTATTATTATATCGGAAAACTATTTTTTTTTAGTTTTATAACATATTTCATTATCGGCCAGTATCTGAACACAAAGCCATTGACACACATAATACAACATAATGGCATTCAGAGAAACGAGCGTATATTTGTGGATGACGGTGATGACTTAGCACCAGGTGAAGCGCATGTTCATTTCTCTACTCTGCTATAAAAAGAAGAGGAGGCAATAATTCTATCCTATTGAGTTAAGCCTCGTCTATTTTCGTCTGCTCTATTTTTTTTTATAGGAGAAATAGGCAAATGAGCCAGCGGGACAACTGTAGTTAAACACCGCCTATTAACTTCTGCAGTGCTAAAGGCACTATGAATGCATTGTCTATATTAGGTTAGAGACGTGAAGAAAGAAAGAAGTAATACAGTAGAGAAGAAAGAAGTAATGGGAGGGGAAGAAGATAATAAAGGAAAGAGTTGGGTCTTCTGAACCTTTACAGGGACCGTACGACCGTATACAGTAAAATGATACCACTTGATGCCTACACTCTATGGCCACTTCTTCAACTATACTTCTATTGTTCTTCTACCATTAAATAAAACTAATGTTACCAAACCTCACGTCACTCACACGGATCAAATCTAAATTTTACTACGGCCGTATTGTTTGCAAACACGGATTTCACCCACTTACACGCAACTTATGACACATTGTATCATATTACGCGGTATTGGCACGCATTTCGCATTTAAATAGTGGTGACGCAGACTTCTTGGTACTTTAATCACGTATCGAGTGACCCAGATGAAGAGTGAATGATACGCCTTAATACAATGTATTCAAGAAATTGCCTTTTTTGATTTATTTTTTAATTCCCAGCATAGTGTAGGGCATCCAGGTTTTTTTGCCGTGGGCGTACGAGGGGACTATACAGATAAATACTTGTAGATAGGGAGACCGTGTCTCCCTAACAATAAAAACCAAACTGCGGAGTTTCTTTCGCCGTTTCTTCTCCGTCCAGAGGAACCTCATTACATAATGGTGGTAAAAGCTTTATTGTCAGCGAACTCACTTTTGAAAAATTGAATGTAATTGATAGTGATAGAGTCACTCTCCAGAAAAATACTTTGTCTGGAATGGCATATTATTTGTTTGTAGCATTAATGGGCCAGTTCGCCCAGGGGAGTACCACACTCCCGCGGAAAACCGGCGTCTGAGTGACAGCTAAGCTACCGTGCTGCGTCTGGTGAGTGGTTGAGTTCCGGAGGACCAACCCTCCCTCCCATAATGACCTTTCCTTAAAGGCCGATAACGCTTCTGCAATGCCTATGTCATGCACTGCGGATGTTCAATATTAGTTTAAATTCTTTTAAAACTTATCTCTATGGTCTTACATACTTATCTTAATTTTTGTTTCTTCTTTTAGTGTTTGTCTACCTAATTATATATATGAATGAAATTATAAATCCCTCATATTGTTGTTGTTAAATATTAATTGTAATTGTTGTGTATAGTTGTAACTGGACTTCAGATTTACCTTAAATTCTTTTGCGTGTTTGTTATCTTATATTTTCTTTAATCTGTAGTCTGTAACTGTACCTTTTGTAATAAAATAAAATAAATAAGCTTTCCCGGACATGGCCCGAATTAATCAGAGGGATTATTAGATTTTAATTACTTAATTGTGCACGTTAGCTAGATGCTTAACGACGAAAAGATGAAAGGTCAAACGAAAGTGACGGTAATTCTAGTAGGGTGTACACGAGTTTCAAAACTACAAGGATATTATTAAAATTATATATATATATATTCACGCCTATCCCCCGCAGAGGTTGGCAGAGACCACAGAGCTCCATCCAGCTGCCATTCATCGCAGCGAAACGGCTCGTCATTGGTCGCTATTCGCCCTCGTGAGAATCAGGACGTGACGGGTGGCGAACCACGTCGCCGTCATTTTCGACAAATTAGGTATATTAAATTCGTCTTAGTGAATCCCACGAGCCGCAAGGGAGGATGGAGGTCAGCCCCAGCAGAGCCCTGCATGCTGAGGTAAGGCACCAGAGTCCCCGGAGGAGCCCGACCCCGGGACGATCAGCACGCTTGCGACTAGGCTCGCCCCTAGCCACGCATCCATTGGCACGGCAGACCGTGGATTGGTGGAGAGGAAGGGAAAGGATAGAAAAGAAAGGAAGGGGCAGGAAAGGAAATGCGGATTGGGGGGGTTACCAGACTCGGAATAAACATTTATAAATCCATATAAATATTTATTCCGATGCGGGAATCGAACCCGCGACCATTGACTCCGCGGGCGGAGGACCCCGCCACTGAGCCAATCGGTCGTCATTAAAATTCATAATCACAAAATATACCGTCAATACAACTAAATTAAATCTTTAATTAATTAATCTAACAATAAAATAAGTAAAGAAACATTGATTAAAAAATAGAACCACACTGCAGACGAATACCATGTCAAGGAAACTTTTTCTGTAGCATGAATGGGCCCATTCCCACAGAAAACCGGCGTCTTAGTGGTAGCTTAGCTACCGCGCTTCGTACGGTGAGCGGCTGAATTCCGGAGGCCCAACACCCTCCCACTCCTACGCCCATAATGAAACTTTCCTTAAAGGTGGGCAACGCTTCCGCAATGCCCATGGCGCTGCGGATGTCTATGGATGGCGTTGATTGCTTTCCATCAGGTGAAACGCCTGCTCGTTTGCCTTTCTATCCCATAAAAACAAATGGTCTAATCTAAATGTGGATGTGCATCTGAGAAACGAAGGAATGTGGATTTTAAAGAAAGATAAATTCATTACGATAGTTTATTGATAATGAATTAGAACGTAACACCATATTATTATTAAGAGAAAGTTTTAAAAGTAATAAAACGAAAATATAATTTTTATTTAAAACCATAACAACATAAAAACCTTTGTACGGTTAAAGCTCTGAGAAAACGATGGGATAATATTAAACATAATGCTTTTAAATAGTAATAAAATGCATTCAAGAAAAACATGAACACCAAAGTGCATCGTAAAAATGTAATATTACTTCGATATACACGAACAGAGAAAGCCGACTTCTGAAACTTGTATGAACAACTCATTTAAGGAGCAATTGCTCTGGAAAAAAAAATAATTACAATTGTGAGATGATTTTATTGCAACATGAATTTAACAATTGTAATAAAGGAAGTGAATGTAAAATCATTAAGAGAGTACACTAAAACAAAAACATTCATTGTTATTTTTACTGTTTATACGATACTTATTGTACTTAATTTAACGCAAATAATAATAATAACAATGTAATAACAATAGTATAGTAATAATAATAATAACAATGTAATAATAATAGTATAGTAATAGTATAATAATTGCGCAGAGGCAATATCGTAACCAATGAAGTTAATACCAGGTGCGATTATTGTTAGTTGTAAACTTCAAAATTCAAAAAGCAGCCATATCGTGCACGGCTAGGATCGTGAGAAGGTTACTTTCCTTGGATGAATAATCTTTCGTGTGTTTGGTTTTATCCCGCCACGAAGGATTAATAACCCTAGTAATAATATTATTTTTATAGAGATTTTTTTTGATATTCATAATATTGTTATTAATAGAAAAATATGTAAATACAGGATAATAATAATAATTATTTATTTGCATCATATATTTAAAATTGTAATAACGTATGAACTGCTGCTGTCCTCTGTCAATAAATAAATAAGTTTATTAATATATCATAATATTTAAACTATTAAATACCTACATATAGATATATATAAAGGTAAAATCTCGAGTTAATGCGAATGCATTAACTAGATTTAGTGTTTTATAACCTACATATTCTATTAAAACCATTTTGGGTTCGAGTACAATTTCTGTTTGTAAACTTCTTAATTAGTATTCTAAACTGAAAATCAAATAAACAGTCTCGCTTACCACCAATTCTATGGTCACACTAACTGTCTAAGGGCCACATGGTTTAATAAAAGCATTAGAGAAGCGATCACTTTATAATTTATAAGAAAGTGAAACCTCTTCACTTTTCACTGTTCCCGATTTAGTTTGACAGTAACGAGGTTATTTTTTTGTTGGACGTTCAATGCACGAAATAATTTACGCTTTTCTTAAGTGATGGTAATAATTCACAACCATTTTATCAGATAGCTTACTGACACTTATTAATTAGATGAATTTATCGAAGAACATTGTAAAAACGGTGAAAACATTTTAAAAGGACCTTTAATAGATAATAGGCTAGTTTCAGATAGTGTTTTCTATTTGTATGAAATTGTATAGTTTGCCCTAAGGGCGTAAACACTTCGTTAGAAGGACTCGCAAGCAAAAAGTGGAAAATTTTCGAATGTGTGATAAATAGAGAGAGATTAATATTCTATTACTAGATTTGATATATTCAGAAGTCCAAAACTAAATTTCTGTTTCGGAAAAACAACTCGAATATCGATTGTATGTAACATATTTAAACCAAACCAAGTCTTCTTCCAAACGATAGATATTTTTTGCGGTGACATATTATTAATTTAAACAAATGTAGAAATAACTTTCGTTTTTTATATATATGATTTTCGTTCTTTTAGTCATTTATTTACACAGTGTTCACAAGACCCTCATAACTTACAAAGAAAGATTACGTTGCCCCTCAATAAATAACGTTAATTCAAGCAAGATGGATCACTTTATCCAAGTTGTAACAAAGATTTACATCTTTTTACATAAATTATAACATAGATTATGACGACCGATTGGTTCAGTGGCGGGGCCCTCCGCCCGCGGAGTCAATGGTCGCGGGTTCGATTCCCGCATCGGAATAAATATTTATATGGATTTATAAATGTTTATTCCGAGTCTGGTAACGCCCCCAATCCGCATTTCCTTTCCCGCTCTTTCCTTTCCTCTCTATCCTTTCCCTTCCTCTCCGCCAATCCACGGTCTGCCGTGCCAATGGATGCGTGGCTAGGAGCGAGCCTAGTCGTAATCGTGCCGATCGTCCCGGGGTCGGGCTCCCCCGGGGACTATGGTGCCTTACCTCAGCATGCAGGGCTCTGCTGGGGCTGACCTCCATCCTGCCTTGCGGTTCGTGGGATTCACTAAGACGCATTTAATATATTAATGGAGTCAGGCGTTACTTTGCGGAAATCCATCACTATATGGACAGTCAAAAGTTTTTTTTTTTTTTTACTTAGCTAAGATCCGCGACAAGCAAAACAATAACAGAAAATTAATAATGTGTGTTTTTCCGTTGGGTTTAGTGGATTTATTTGGAACTTAAACCAAAAACTTACCGAAAATCGGCCATCAATCGGAATTTAATATACCTAATTTGTCGAAAATGACGGCGACATGGTTCGCCACCCGTCACGTCCTGATTCTCACGAGGGCGAAAAGCGACCAATGACGAGGCGTTTCGCTGCGATGAATGACAGCGGATGGAGCTCTGTGGTCTCTGCCAACCCCTGCGGGGGATAGGCGTGAATATATAAAAAAAAATTATAACATATTGAAAAATAGCATATAACTTAAAAAGCAAATATTTATTATTTAAATACAAAACATAATAATCAATTCTCTTTATAGTACCAGGCGTTAAGAGATACGAGGAGATGAGTGCATAAAAATGAAGTTTTTTGTCTTTATAACTTGGCCTGCATACAGTGCTACCTATTCACTGATAGCGGGATAATCACTTTTTTAACGCGACACGCATAGAACTTGACAAAGCAACTCCTTATTTCTCAGGTAGACCAATATCCATGTATAAGAATAACATCTAATTTTGCTCTTCTCTCAAAATATTTCCATTTCAATCGCTCAAGCAGTGGCGTGCTAACTGGCGGTGGCAGACACGGTGTGCCCAGAGCATAAAGGCAGGGTCCTGAGGGGGCCTCCAAATGTCTACAAGCTCCCTTGATCAAATCTTAAACAAAGCTTTAAAAATATGCTCAGTAATATAGCGTGCCAGCTGTACTGCTTACGGCGATACACGGGATCTTTAAGGGGTTTTTATCTTTGATGTAATTTAAATTCTTCCAAGTCAAATTGATTTATTTCTCTATTCATTGTACATTTATGAATAATATATCATACTTTATTCAAACTTTTCACCTTACATTTTATATCTCAATATATATAATATAAACTCATTTTGTTGTGCCGGAAGGGTGACATGTCTATTGAAAGACGTCAGTCGAAGTAAAGCTTATGTCTTTATAAAACAATTTATTCCTTTTTTTATTTTAAATTTAAAAATTAATATAATGTAAACAATTTAAAAATATTCAAATAAAAAGTTTTATTATATTAGTGATACATTTATCAATGTATCACTACAGTACCTACCTAAGAGGTAGTTTGGAGTGGGAACTCAAGTGGATGGTTTACAATTTTAAAATTTCTTCCACTGCTAATATTTCTAATGTCTATTCGGTTTTTGTTTTATATTTATATTTTTATTCTCCTCGGCCCTTTCATGATTGATTACAGATAGTAATAAAGTAGATAAGTTATTTATTTTAGATATAAATAAATTTTCATCTTATTAGATTGGATCTCTTTCAACTCTGCCGCCCCTTTACAATGTATTAAGTAATATATTTTTATTTAATTTATTTTATTTATGACAATTTACAGGTGAAGTTGGATAGAGCATAGTAGGTCTCACTAGGCGGGCCCGTGCTGAGACTTTCCGATTCGGTCATTATTCCAATTTAGAATACATATATAAATACACATAAATAATTATATATATATATATATATATATATATATATATCCCCATTTCCTTTCCTGCCCCTTCCTTTCTTCTCTGTCCTTTCCCTTCCTCTCCGCCAATCCACGGTCTGCCGTGCCAATGGATGCGTGGCTAGGGGCGAGCCTAGTCGTAAGCATGCCGATCGTCCCGGGGTCGGGCTCCCCCGGGGACTATGGTGCCTTACCTCAGCATGCAGGGCTCTGCTGGGGCTGACCTCCATCCTTCCTTGCGGCTCGCAGGATTCACTAAAGACGAATTTAATATACCTAATTTGTCGAAAATGACGGCGACGTGGTTTGGCACTCGTCACGTCCTGATTCTCACGAGGGCGAAAAGCGACCAATGACGAGCCGTTTCGCTGCAATGAATGGCAGCGGATGAAGCTCTGTGGTCTCTGCCAACCCCTGCGCGGGATAGGCGTGAATATATAATAAATAAAAAAAAAAAAAATATATATATATATATATATATATATATATATATATATATATATATATATATATATATATATACACATACATATATACACATAATAAAAAATAATACATTTAAGTTGAAGATTACTTCCAAATCATCCACCCGAGGACTTAATTCAATCCACAAAGTGTTGAAGGGCCATCAAATACTTTGAAACGTTCCCGCTGTAAGTCGCTTCGAGTCGTAAACAGCGTGTAACTTAATTCTGGTTTTATGGCGCCGAGAGATAAGAACGCGTGAAAGATTGTACTGTAAAACGCTATCTTGATACTTAAATGTCGCCGGAGTGTTACCTAAGCCCTGTTCAAGATTACTTTATATGTTGGATTTCGTAAGGGATACGAAGGCAAACGAGTAAGCGTAATACCGAATGGAAATCGATCAATGTACGATGCAGTTTAAAAGTGTGTTAGGGTGCATTACCATATCCACATCGACATCGATCATAAGACGCAACTGATTATAAGATATACCCTAAATATTACAAGAAAAAAATAAAAAAAGAATATCTAAATTAAGTAAGTATTTTGAAGTGCAAACTTCTATACCCGCGTTACACGAATCTGAGTAGAGAAGACATTTATGGGTTCGCGTCAGCAACATGCTAATGCTTAACGTATATCTATAGCTATGAGTATAGCTATAGATATACATTAAACACAGTCAATGCACGCTCTGCTGCCTACGTACACGCATCACGCCAACACATTGTATATACCCGATTGTATGTGTGTGCGTTGGACGCTTAATGGATGGATAAAGTTTTGTGAGTCGCGTCAGCAACATGCTGTAGTAATAGCAGCATTTAATACATTTTTAAGTTTTCACTTCTGTCGGCAATCCTCATGAATCATGGATGGAGGCAGCTCCATCCATTTTTTTTTCTTAACAAAAATATGTAGGATGTATATACTTAAAGAATTATTCATTTTTATCGTCAAAATAACCATCATCTTCACATTTTGATTTTGTCAATTCACTATGATCATCATAAGAACTATCAGATCCACTTTTTGATGCAGTTTATTCATTGTTTTCCCACAAAATATCATCTTCTGAACCATCAAAAGCATTCGTGACGAAGCACTTTTGAAATGAATCATATACTATTACCTCCAAGTCTACTACTGTATACATCAGGTGTTTACATTTCGTTATATCTAACAGTCGTCAAACTCCTCCATCGAATATAAGACGTATCAAAAATACACACGCATAAATACACGTAAAAATGTGCATCTTACATTCAATGTAATACGGTATTTGTGTTGTGTCACAGTGTGAATTTTGAATAAGTGTCCCAATTGAGTGCAACTGATACTTGAGAAAAAAAAATGACAGTCGTGAAAAAAAACATGATCAATCACCAAAATCGACAAGACAAGAATAAATCGCAGCTGAGAACTCCGTATTCGTTTTAATCGATTAGTGTTAATATCGATTACCAAATCACATCACTCGATCTCACGTTACACCAATTACGCGACCAAATCATCGCGTATCGGCATAATCGCATCCAATGTCACTTTCGCTTCGCATATACATTTAGTCAATCTTCATCGTTGTCAGCGAAGCATAGCTTGATTAGAGTGACAGCTTTCATAGTTGACTATTTTTTTGTACATGTTCATTTCATACGTAATGTATGTACTCATTTAATACGTCAAGTTTGTTGAACTTTTATATAATATTAGAAGAAAAATTCGCCCCACCAATCCGCATTGGACAAGCGTTGTGGGTTAACGTACGTTCGTCTAGAAATGGAGAGGCCCGTGCTCAGCAGTGGGACATATATGGGCTGTTAAAAAAAAAGACGTAAAATATTGCCAATTACTTAAAATTTTTAAACCATAACTAATTTTTATGGGATAGGAATGCAAACAAGCAAGTGTGTCGCCTTATGAAAAACCATCAACGCCATCCAATAGATCTCTGCAACACCATAGGCAGACGCATTTCTAAGGCATTGCTGGACATTGATGAATCCGTAGGCTTGTTTGATAGTTTCAATATCGAATTGTTTCGAAAATATCACTGAAAGTATTTGAATACTTATTTATTTACAAGCCTTAAAGGCCGACAACGCTTCCGCGATGCCTATGACACTGTGGATGTCTATTGTCTATTGTCTGTTGTGGACGTGGGCAGCGTTGATTGGTTTCCATCAGGTGACACGCTTGCTCGTTTGCCTTCCTATTGAAAATGTAAGATTTCAGTAAATATCTAGGCAAGCAAGTCTGGATGACTTGTCATGCATGTTTTTTGATGTGAAACATTTTATCGCGGGGTATGAGAATGAAATCGTAGATCTAAGTAGTAGACGTAGGTATGAGATGAATCGATTCAGGCTACGCTCCGCTCCATTCGACTCTATACAGGGTCACTTACACGTGGCCGCGAGCATACAGTAGACAGCGAGCCGACGTCAATGTTTCACATCTACCAAGCGTGCTATGACGCTTCTCTTTTTCTTGGGCTCGTGTTTCTCAAGTTGCGTTGCAATGCATCTCCGTAAGGGTCGGGTGATGGCAAAAAATCAGTTTCACTGCTCAATGAGTGGAGGTTTTGAGATATCGCCCACTTCCATCTGTATGTACTGTTAATTTTGGAATAATTCAATGTGTATTCCTGTTCATTGCTGCAGAGGGAAATAAATGAATCAATCTATCTATTTATCAAAGGTAAAAAAATATATTTATAATTTTTTTAATAAAAGAAACTGTCCAACTCAGCTGCGATTTCTATTATCCTGTCGAAGGAGAAACAGGAAGTAGGTGCAAAAGAGAATGCTTACTGTAAAATTGCTCACCGATGCCCGCCCTGGGCGAGGGCTGAGCCGGCGCCAACAGCGCTAGAAGCGCCACCATCCACCACCATGTCATCACAACCACACCTGAAACATATACCTACATTAATATAAAAATATACAATAATAAACCTACATTAATATTACACACAATATATATTAATATTTTCAATGCTATATCTCTACTGCTAAATGTATACCATGAACTCCCGTTTATCCGCATCGCGTTTATCTGAAATCCGCTTTATCCGAAAAAAATTTTCCGATATTTTTCTTCTTTGTTCATTGACTTTCAAAATATGTACTTAAAAACGTCTTATAGGTGTAAAACAGCGTAACGTGCATATCCCCCCACCCCACCTCACCCACCGAATACCATTGCGATCCATTATTTATTTGCTCGTGACACCTTTTCACATATCTTTATAAGTTTTTCAGTCAAAAACATGCAGGGTTATTCGCAAAAACATCTATAGCATTCTACGTATACACGTTTTACGATCATATTTTACGATATGGATGCAATTTCGGATGTTTCACGTGTAAAAAAACCGGGAACTTCGTTTCATTCGAAATTTTCGATACCCCAACCGGCCGCCGTCCCGTTCATTTCGGATAAATGGAACTCCCATTTATACTTCTTATACTGCAATAAATATATTATCATTTACTAGCTGCCACAGATTACTAAAGCCACGCTGCATACAAATACTTTGTCAAGAAAGGCATAATATTTGTCAGTAGCATGAATGGACCGGCTCACCCGGAGAAGTACCACACTCCCGCAGAAAACCGGCTTTTGAATAGTACCTTAGTTACCGCGCTACGTCCGGTGAGCGGTTGAGTTCCGGAGGCCCAACCCACCTCCACTTCCCCCCTCCCCTAATGACACTCCACAATGGTCTGCAACGCTTCCGCACTGCCTATGGCGCTGCGGATGTCTATGGGCGGCGTTGATTGCAGGTGACAAGCCTGCTCGTTTGCCTTCCTATCTTATAAAAGAAGGGAGTGGACCGGAATAGCGAGTGCTCGGTGACCCATTTCTATATTTTTTTACCGCTTACATAAAAAAACACCCACAAACAAGCGCGCGCAAATCTTAACACTAATAATAGTTTACGTTACTATTGTTTATGCAGTGTTTATACTATCGCACTGGCACGGTTTAGTTCCGACCGGCGTTAAGTGCGGGACACACCGGGAACTAAGCGACTATTACCATCGTGTTCGTTTAAACGAAATGAAAGTGTGAACCTTTCAAAAAACTCTTCTGTTATGCCTATGGTACTGCGGACATCTATGAATCAGCATCGGGTGACGTGTCTCCTCATTTGCCTTGCTAATCGATAAAAAAATGAAGAGATGAGATGTGAATTTAACTTCTTCTCCGCTTTGTTTCCAGTGTGACCCGAGACTTAGGGTTTATGTTGATGACTGCGATAGTAACGAGTGCGAACACTTACATATTATCACCGGCCTGTCTATTTTACGCTCATTATGGATGATCGGTTTTATGATCACGCCTCCATTAGCTGCTTAATTTATAAATATGGATCAGTGCGTTTTCACGGTCAAACTATAGTAAAAACTTACAGTAAACTTTTGCTTTTAAAAACTACCTACTATAGTCTATAAATAAGAAGGTAGCGTGTCCAGTGGTGAGTCATATATGGGCTGCAAATATAGTATTTATAAATTATCTGTGTTGCTTTTAGGTAATAATCACAAATAATAGAGGTCGCTATCAGACCTTACAACGAGTTCTGGTTTATTCTTGTTAGTTTCATTTTGAAAATACATGGTTTTCTCTGAATTGCACTCATGTTTGTTTATTAACCTCGGCGTTGAGTAATTTTCATCAGGCGATACGGTTGCTCGTTTGCTCTGCTATCCCATAAAAAAGACCATCTTGAATATTAAGCTTAAATACAAAAAAAAGTAAAAATTCGGAAAGAAACTAAAATTACAAACAACTACTAAAAATACTACTTTTATAATATTTCTAATAAATTTGCTATTGATGTCTATACAAAATAATGTGTAGTAGACTTAAGGCATTGTGTTGCAAAATTGTACGGAGAAATTAAATGGAACATAAAACCATGAAAATATTCGGAAAGTAACTATTATTACAAACAAGTAATACTTCGTTTATAATATTTCTAATGTATTTGCTATTGATGTATATACATAAATAAATAATGTGTAGATTATAGATAGCATTAAAGGTTATAGAGAACATAAATAAAAAATGTAGACTTAAGGTAAATTGTACTGCAAAATTAAGTGGAACATAAAACAAGAAAGTTATAAAGAACATTAATTCCAGTCGGAAGCTCGTACCTTTGTCGGCCTACTTTAACCCCTATCAGGCTCTCGCTGTGCAAGTTACTCATACGATAACGTATAACACACCTGTGCGTAATAGAGTTTATGTGTGTAGCAACAAATGAGAAGCAATTAACCATACCATAGTTACCATAACAAAGTTGAATTTGGCAGAAGAGTCATCAGAAAGTAAATTGAATGCGATGCAAATGAGAGCATTAAGAAATATACGTGGGGTAACTTTGAGTGATAGAATAAGGAATGAAGATATAAGTCAATGTGGAGAAAAAGAAGGTGTCGTGACAAAAGTTGAGAAAGAGATGCTTAGATGGTTTGGGCACATAGAGAAAGTGGATGAAAGATGACTGGCAAAAGACATTTACATTGCGGATTGGATGGACGGGTCGGTTGGGGAAACATACCTTGACCAAATTGCAGAAGTTATTAAGAAGGGCCTGGTCAAGAGCAGATTAACCGGCGGGCTTGCATGATCTAAGCAAATGGAGATCTGTGGTTTCTGCCTACCCCTACGGGAGACAGACGTAAGAATCAAACTTGCGGCGAGTTGTATGTGAGTTTTCTTGTAAAATTTTCTTTCCTACATACTCTATCTGATAGTGGGTAGATCCAATCCGTAGTCTGAAACTTTCAATCGTTGCCGTGAAGCGACTTCCATTCAAGACTAAATCTTCGTCGAACTATCATTTTAGTTGTCCCCAATCTGCTATTCACGCATCCTTCCGATTAAATTTATTACAAAATATAAGACCAACAACACAATTCCATACAAAAAGTCAGATATAAATATTAGGGAACCTAAACGTGGGCAATAAAAAGCTGAAATATAAAATACAGGTCTAACGATGAGGATAGAACTGGCGAAACGACAGATATTTGTCGACTCGTAGAATTTTCTGCAACGCCGACCCACTTGATTGCCGAAGGAGCTGAGAGCTCTAGAGATTGAGTTGTAAAAACAATTTTCTGGCGCGATGTCGTAGAAATATTATTTGTAGTTTCTAACGGAATTGGAACCTTATAGTTAGTTATTATATTATCCAGCATATTATTTATATACGTATTTTTTAGTTGTTTTAAGATAAAGAAATCAACGTTAATCATACATACATACATATCATCACGCTTTTTCTCGTTGGGGGTAGGCAGAGACAACAAATCTCCATCTCCTGCGATCTCAGCACACTTTCCTTGCTTTATCCATACTCATCACTCTTTTCATACAAGCTCGCTGCAGATTCTTAAGAACTGCGGTCAAGTTATGTTCTCCTTAGTCTTCCACATCCGCAACGTACATTTTCTTTATCAGTCTTCTTTTCATCTTCTCTATGTGCCCAAACCATATAAACATCCCTTTCTCAACTTTTGTCACGACGCCTTCTTTTACTCTTACACTTTTATAAGAATTATATGTTATAATAGCCCGCATATAACATATAAGAATTATATGTTATAATTTGGCGCTTTTAGAAACGGCTATACCTTTTATAAATTCAATACAAAAAATTATATTAAAAATTGATGTGGTCTCCTTTTATGTATTTAGAGCATGTTAGGAAAATAATGTTCATTTCGACACGCAAGATCAAAGAGAATTTTAAAACACTTTTAACTTAAGACTTTGAGCCACTACCATAAATGTCGTATGAATGTCGTCACTGTGGTCCGCGATCTGACCACGTTGGTTCTTGCTGAAAACCAGCGCCAGGTGCTCCAATAGTGCGCCCGGCATATGCTGAGCAAGAACCATTTTATGACACTCGTTAGATTAAAATTATTTTCTTTTTGTTTTGTGTTTTTATTTGTATATATAATATTATTAAGGATTTAATTTTAGTTATTGTAAAAAAATGGTGTCATAAATAAAGTTTTTTTATTCTATTCTATTCTATTCTAAATTACAGACAAAAAAAAGAAAAAATCGTCGTAAAGTGATCGGCGTGTCAGTAAATGTTTTATTGAGAGAGAGTTGGACGCATCGGCCCTCAAGCCTCAACTGTCCCGTAGTATCGGCGCTATTTATCAAACACATCGATATTTGTCTTGTTCAACAAGACGTTTTGATCTGTTTTCTTTATTGTGGAACATATTAATGATAATGGAGGCCTAATATGGCATAGAAGCAAACGCTGGGTGTTTTCTAGTCAACTGTTTGGGTCAACTTTTCTATACGGAATGATAAATGAAACACTAGCGGATAATCACCTATAAACATATGCACCAAACTTACTGTGTATAAAATATAAATGATGTGACAGGAAAAAAGAAGAAGTGGAAGAGGAAAATGGAATTAAAAAAGGGAAAAGGAGCTGCATCTTCAGATGTCTGCATTCACAGAACAATATATGATATAGGAAATAGGAAAATGCTTAATGCAGATATTCTGTTAGTGTTATCCCTAGTCTTATTTTGATGCGGATTATTCGTGCGTTAGAATGACTCTTCCTTTATAAGCTTCTATAGTTTATTGCTGATGATGATTCTTTTACGCTATTTAAGGGTTCTATTTACAATTATTACAAAGATTTAATTACAATAAATATATATATTTTTGAAGTGAAAACATCTATAGCCGCGTTACACGACTGGGTAGGGAAAAAATCTGTGGGTTCACATCAGCAACATGCTAATGCTTAAGGTATATCTATAGCTATGAGTATAGCTGTAAACATACTTTAGACACATTTAATGCGCGCACAGCTGTCTACGTACACGCATCACGCCAACCATTGTATATACCCGATTGTATGTGGGTGTGTTAGATGCTTCTTGGATGGATTAAGTTTTGTGAGTCGCGTAAGTAACATGCTGTAGTAATAGCAACATTTAATATAACAATTCTTTTGTTATATATTCACGCCTATGCCCCGCAGAGGTTGGCAGTGACCACAGAGCTCCATCCGCTGCCATTCATCGCAGCGAAACAGCTCGTCATTGGTCGCTTTTCGCCCTCGTGAGAATCAGGACGTGACGGGTGGCGAACCACGTCGCCATCATTTTTCGACAAATTAGGTATATTAAATTCGTCTTAGTGAATCCCACGAGCCGCAAGGGAGGATGGAGGTCAGCCCCAGCAGAGCCCTGCATGCTGAGGTAAGGCACCGTAGTCCCCGGAGGAGCCCGACCCCGGGACGATCAGCACGCTTGCGACTAGGCTCGCCCCTAGCCACGCATCCATAGGCACGGCAGACCGTGGATTGGCGGAGAGGAAGGGAAAGGATAGAGAAGGATAGGAAAGGATTCTTTTTAAATTTCAAAATTCAGTTTTAAGTTTTAATTTCTGCCGGCAGTCCTCATGACTGCCTCCGATTTTTTGACGGGATAACCAGATTCGGAATAAATATCTGTGGAACATACATACATACATATATTTGACTCCTCGCCACTTCGTCGTCTATAATATATAATAATAAAAATGTTCAGTAGTATTTCATTTCAATTAGAAGTAACGAAGAAGATTGATTATGAAAAACCACTGATCATGAATCAGCAGTTTCCCGTAATTGGTTCTGGCAATGGAATCGAATGTCACTTACAGGATTGCACTCATTGATTACGGCTTTGAACTTTATTATCTTTAACTTTGGTTCAAAGCAATCTATTCTCTCTCTAATCTATTCTCTGAGCTGACTTACCGGCGATATTATGAACGAGTTTTCAAAGAATTTGCTTTTTAATATTAACCTTACAGTTGAAGTCTTCAGTTCGTCGGGATGGTAAATGATCTTCTGTCATTAATCTTAAAACTACCTGATTTTTTTATTGTGAGAATTTTGTTAAATTTCCTTTTAACATTTAACAGGAGCAAACACCTGTAAAAGCTCCCGACCGGACTAACGATGGCAAAATTACCATTTTTGAAGTCTATAGTCGCAGATTCGATTCCCGAAACGGGACAAATTTACAGGCATTCATTTATTTGGTGTATATATCTACTATCCCACCAAGCCGTATTTGGTAAGCGTGGTGGGTTAATGTCCATTGCTCAGAAAAATGGAAGCCCCGTACCAAACAGTGGGATATACATTAACATTACAAATGTTACTGATTGTTTCTAATAATATATTTTGTTCTTATAATATTATATATATTATATGACTATACGTAAAGGCGAGATATTATGAACGTCCTCAACTTCGTAATATACTTAGCACTTAGATCCATTGATTACATAGAATTTCAAGATGAGCCAAGATATATTTAAGAAAATTCTATTCATTTATTCATCACATAAAGCTTCATTACTACAGTGCATTTTCCTTGGAACTTCTTTGTACTCAGCTTCTATGAAACCAGCTACCTTCAGCTACACACGAGCCTGCATATTCCTTAAAAGTTAGCAACGCTTCGACGTCTAACGCTTTGATTGATTTTCATCAGTCGACATGTTTGCTCGTTCCTTTTAACAAATAAAAAAATACATCACTATTCATAATCTTCGTCGTTTTGATCAAATAACGCATTGGTGAACTGGTAGCTTTCTGAGCCAAGGATTACAGCTTCGATGGACACATCAATTTAAATATTTGTTTGGTCTACTGGTATTTATTCTGAGTTTGGACCTTTATCCTTATCATTTATCTATGTAAAAATAAAGAGCTATTTTCTTAGTCTCGCTAATACTCAAAAACACCTCGATTAATTTGAATATTTTTTTTACTTTGTTCGCTATAATATACGGAAGGTTTACGAATAAAAAAATTAAGGGAAACATAAAAGAACAGCTTGAAAAATGAAAAATAATTTTTCTTTCAATCACTTTCAATAGATGGCGTTCGTGGCGGCTTTATCGTCTAACGAACGTGTTGTTATACAAAACTGTCTTTTATTGTGTGATATTTTGTATTATATACCTAAGTACTAACATACGACGGGAAGATAAGCCTACCAAGCTATCATTTTCGTTAATTTGAATTAAATTAATTGTATGAGAAACGAAGTTCACAGGATCGTCTAGTCATTTATAAGTTTAATATTATTGATATGTTTAGAATTCTTGTTGACTATTCCAACTAAGCTAATAGTTGGAAAAGTTAACACTCAAACCTAAGCTAAATTCCAATCGAATAAACTAAATCCCAACCGAATGAGCTAAATCCCAACCGAATGAGCTAAGTCCCAACCAAGTGAGCTATTCCTGCTTCGATTCGCTGTTATCCGCTTAATCTGCTAATACCTCTCCTAAATTATTATAAATTTTCTAATTTTGATAACTATTCTTATTTTCGTATCGAAATAACCGAGCTCTGGAATCACATCCAGCAAATATATTTCTTGGTTCATCTCATCAGTCTCATCCGCCAGCAGAACAGCTCGCTAACTAATCAGAAACGGGAACGTTTAACTCTACTGAGTTTATGATGACTACTTCAATTTAGAATGTATGTTTATATAAGTTTAAACTGGTTCTTCATAAAAAATTTTAAACGCCAAATATTACTTATTAAAGTAATTTAATAATAATTATTTATGAAAGTAATATAAAGTTCGTCAAAAGTTTACACGTATGGTGTGTAAGGAAGTTGTACCAAACATACATATCGTCACGCCTGTTTCCCATAGGGGTAGGCAGATACCACAGATCTCCATCCGCTACGATCCCAGCACACCTTCCTTGCTTCCTCCACACTCATCCCTTTTTTCATTCATCCTTCTTCTCACATTCATCGTAGCGAAACGGCTCTCCATTAGTCGTTTCTCGCCCTCGTGGGAATCAGGACGTGACGGCTGGCCCATCTAGCCATCTGATATTAGGCCTTTCGCGGCTTCTACGACCATCTGGTTTGCAGGTTTGCTGGACTATATATAATTGATGAGTGCAATGTTATTCACTAGGACATTAAGGTAATTTTTATGGGATAGGAGTGCAAACGAGCAAGCGTGTCAAACGTTAAAAATATTGATACTCTTCTTTAAAAAAAGATTTCTTATCCTCACCCATACTTATCCATCCAACTCATGCAGTTTGACGCCTGAAATTCGTTCCATTCAATCGTAATAGATCTTAATCGAACAGTTATTGGAAGAGGACAAAGCCATTGTAACCCAGTGCATAGTGGTATATGATTTCGGAGTTAAAAATAGTTGGTTCAATGCAGTGTTATAATGGCAATCACGATACAAGACCTTCTAGCAGTAACGTTTTAAATGTTATTATTTTTTAATTTATTTTATTTAAATTAAGAATAGAGATTGCAATCCCGCAGCTCATTCAATCCCGCGGGATAGATATGCGGGATTCCACAATCCCGCGCGGGATCCCGCATCTTTGAAATTATGTTATAAAATCAAATTGAAACTACAGATTTTTGTGTAATAATTAAACTTTTATAAAACATTTCTTACATTAAGCAAAGAAATTATTTATTTTCTATTAATTAAGTATAAGTAAATTTTTGTATGTAAAGTTTTTAAATGTTTGATATTGTCGAATGATTTTGTTTAATTAAATCCTTACAATAGTTTTATTGTCTTATTCGAATAATGACTAATAATCAAATCACAACTTTCTCCAAGATCTCGCGATTGCAATCCCTAAACGGGAATCGAAAACTAAACCTCACATAAACAAGCATTTCGTCACTTGTATGTGTATCTTTTATTTATGTATCAGGTATTAACACGTCAAGTTTTAAGGGAGTGGCATATGCTGAACCCAATTATCAGCACTGATTTGACAGACAGATGAAAACCTACATGCTCCGGTCAAGACACGCCTTGCTCGCGTTAATTGCATCTCGTCCGCATTCATGCCACCGACACCAACGATCAAGTGAAAACGCACTCGCATCGCGTTTGAAAATCGGAAACGTTACAAACCGTGCGACATTAAATTAGCCGCCATTAGTCGATAAATTACTCTGTCGCTCGTGTTATTAACCGCCATTGTCCGCACTCATATTTGTTCCGGCGATTTTGTATATGGAACGGTGTCTGCGTCTATGTTTAAAAGCGTTGCTTTTATTTTCGCTCGAGAGAATTGCAGTTAAGGCGACGTTCTAAAATATACAAAATAATAAAAATGACATTTATTAGTGGTAGAGCCACGCTGCAGACGAGAATGGCATATTTTTTTGTCAAGAATGGCATATTTTTTTGTCAAGAATGGCATATTATTTGTCTGTAGCATGAATGGGCCGGCTCGCCCGGGGAAGTACCACACTCCCGCAGAAAACCGGCTTTTGAATAGTACCTTAATTACCGCGCTACGTCCGGTGAGCGGTTGAGTTCCGGAAAACCAACCCACCTCTCCTTCCCCCTGCCGTAGAAAAACGGCGTCTGAGTGGTAGCCTAGCTATCGCACTTCGTACGGTGAGCGGCCTGAGTTCCGAAGGACCAACACCCTCCTCCCGATCACCCTCCCCTCACTCTCCCCCTCCCACTCCCACTCCCATATTGACACTTTCCTCACTTTCCTTTCGTTTACTTAAATGTCAAACAGACAAATAATCAGAGTTTTCCTTCATGTGCCTTAGAACACATGTGAGTTATCTGGCCCAAAAATACAGCCTCTAGATACCAATCATCACTTAGAAGATCAAGAATAAGAGATCACGAATAGGTATATAGTCTACTGTGTCGGACTAATCGCATCCACACCACACTTTAGATCAATGTCGCTTTCATTTAGTTCATACTGCTTACAGCCGGAACAGATGGCTAAATACCGCAAAAATAAATATTTCTGATGTATTGGCACGGTTACTAGCATTGAGGAACCTATGCAAAGGTCTACCCTTTACCCTTTGCCCTTATATACTTTGTAAAGCTTAATCGAAATATTAATAATAAAAGAGGGAATTTTTAAGATTTCAAAGAGCGTCGCCTTAAGATCCAAGAACGAAAGTAAAACATTTAGTTGCATTATTAATTCGCGCGTAAAAACTGTCATTACACATTCGAAAGTTAATTATGGTGTTCAGTTGATCTCGATCCCAAAAAGGTCCGATGATTGTATTTAATTCGATAAGGCAAAGAATGTTCGCGATGCTGTGCGTATAGAGTGGACGTCCGCTGTGAGCTTTTTGCTAACGCTTCGATTATGTGTGAATTATAGGTAAATATGTGCTTAACAAGATCTACGTTTTAATTAAATAGTGCTTACAGCATTGTAACAAGGAAAGAAAATATTTATTCATGCATTTCTTTTATAAAAATAATTTTAAAAAAATTTCCATATTGAGACAAAGGGTTTATTTCAGTAAACATGTCACCCTTATGGGATATAGGCAACAGTACAGTACATATAAATTATATCTATCTGCTCAAGCTAAAACTAAGAGTCAAAATTAACAGAAAAAAACCAATAATTATCAAAAAATTTACAAAAAAAATATTAAAAATTTAAAAAAAAATGTTAGTCTCTAAATAAGCTACATTTTTAATTCTAGCGTGTACACAATAGTGCGTAGTAATAATGTATAATCGTATTTCGAGTGTACATGATAGTACGTAATTGTAATGTATATTCGTATTTCGTGTGTACTTAATAATGCGTAGTAGTAAATATATACTTTTATTTCTGGTGTACGAAACATTCATTTATTAATTTCTATTTGCACACAATATACATATACAATACTTTTTATTCACAATGGTACATACATATATTTAGCATGCAAATATTTACAATTATTTAGAATTATTAATTAAACAATAATTAAAACAATAATTGTTTACAATTATCAATAAGTACTCATTTGCTTAATAACTAGTGTCTAGAAAATAACATCGACTCTTATACAAAACAATATTAAATGTCAAAATTCTTACAAAAGCCTAGAAATTAACTTGCTACATTACATTACATAGTGCGTAGTAATAATTTATACTCGTATTTGGCATGTACGTAATGTGCGTAGTAGTATTGTATACTCGTATTTGACATGTACGTAATATGCTTAGTAGTATTGTATACTTGTATTTGTACATGTGTATTTAAATGGCTTTCTAACCTTTGGCCTGTTTAAGATAAAATAAATACGGGTGTATCAAGAAAATTATCCTGGTGTACGATCGAATCGCTTTCGACAGTTTACGAATTCGGCTAGTTTCGGCCTGTTTTTGGCCGAATCGGTAAATTGTTGGATAATATTCCGCTTTATTCAAGCCAATACGAAGTATCTGCAACACTAAATGCACAGAATAGGTAAGGAAATAAACGTATATTTACAAAGCACTATGACATTTATCATTTATCACTCTATGTTGAATCCAAAACATAAGCGAACATCAAAGGAACAACATTGTCTCGAAACGAAAACTTGTTGAAATACAATCTTCTGTATTGCAATCTCACTTTCTTCAAGGTGGTCACAATATTTTGACGGCCACGACTCCCCACTTTCTCGTCTCGGATGATTGACAGCAACGTATCAATGCGCACGTTGGCGGCGTTGGCGGTACACTTTCCCCCCGAGTTGACAACCTCCATTGTCTGATACTACGACTCGTGTATACGTCTCCGCTGTGCGGTGGAAACATAATATTTATTTATTTCTATATTTATTATTCCTGTACAAAATCTAGTACAAAGACGGACTTTAAAGGTAAGTCAAACAGTTCTATTTCATCATTATCAACACGGCTGTCATTGGTCATAGCTCTCCCTCAAAATTGTGGGATGTTGCTATTAACCCCACGCTTCACGGACGTATATAAATCGAATGTAATTCTATTCTAACAATAGACAACTGTATGGATTGATAGACAGATTCTTTTAATTTTCAATACATATTTTTATTTCTTATATTCAATTAATTAATATTGGAGAATAATACAGTCGGATAATGAAACAAGTGCGACATTAAAGTTCGCTTGTAGCAATCACAAAGTGATATAGAAAAACTGGATCAGAACAAAAATGGGTCAATTGTACGATATCAGATAAGGTGCATTTCTAATAAACCTTGTGCGCGCTGCAAACGCGCTTTACCAGTTGCCTTTTAAAGAATGTCGAGCACTCCAAATAACTAGACATGTTGAGTTGAAATCATTCTTTTGGTGTAACAGTCGGTCAATGACAGAATATTTTATTTTCTTTAAAAAGGAGACTAGTTACGTTTTTTTTTTTTCAATATTTCACATCAATAGTCCAACATCAATATTAATTTTTATGAGTGGCAGAGCCACGCTGCAGACGAATACTTTGTCAAGAATGGCATATTATTTGTCTGTAGCATGAATGGGCTGGCTCGCCCAGGAAATACCACACTGCCGGCGTCTAAATGGTAGCTTAACTACCGCGCTTCGTACGGTGAGCAGCCTGAGTTCCGGAGGCCCAACATCCCCCCCCTCCCATTCCCATAATGTCACTTTCCTTAATGATCGGCAACGCTTTCGCACTGCCTATAGCACTGTGGATGTCTATGGATCGTATTGATTGCTTTCCATCAGGTGACACGCCTGCTCGTTTGCCTTCCTATCCCATAAAAAAAGAAAAGAATTTACATTTTAAATGACTTCTTTGAGTAATATTTGAGTAAATAAACTCCCAACAATAGTATTATAGTTAATATAGTCCAATAATACAAGCTCAAATCGTAAGCCCGGTCATTACCAACTGACTTATTGCTGTTTATTTATTATATAATACTAATATATCATCATCAAAGCGATACAGCCGCGGGTGGACCTTAGCTTGGTTCATTAAAGTTTTCCAGTCGGATCTTAGTTTAGGTTTTTCTCTCCAGCCCCTCATACCGATTGCCTTTCAGTCGCCCTCGAGTCCATTTAGCCATCTGAGTTTAGGCTTCCGCGGCTTCTACAACCATCTGGTTTGCAATCAAGTAGACGTTTGGGCACTCTAGCGTCTTCAATCCATATTACGTGCCCAGCCCAACGAAGGCGTCAAATTTTGATGAAGTTCGGCTCATAAAGCTCGTGATTGTATAGTGTACGCCATCGCTCGATTTCCAACACAAGACCAAAGATACGTCTTAAAAAATATGAATGAATTATGAATACTAACATATGAAGTCTTAAAAGAAATTATTTTGGCGTCAATATCAAAACTTATAATATAAACTACCATCACTTCTGAAATGGAGTGACGCTCTGGAAGAGAGGAAACGGACCAATAAAACTCTCTTATACTTATTTTCAAAAATATGTTATTAATATACTCGTATGAGACAGTATATAGGTCTTCTACTTAAATCAGACCTCCGCATAACTTCTAGCGGGAAGGGAGTGGCTAAAAACCAGCGCTACAGAGGAATCCCGCCCTCTGTTAACAAAAGCTGATTTTACTTTTACTTGTATTATGTAAAAAAAGTATTATCTACTGTAGAACAATAATTATGTGTTTGTAGTTTTACATATTCTGGCAAATAATATATTATTATTAATATATGTTCAAGACTTCAAGAGTTGCATGAGGAGAATAATGAGTGTGGAGGAAGCAAGGAAAGTATGCCGAGACCGTAGCGGATGGAGATCTGTGGTATCGGCTAGCTAATCAATATCAATAATCAGAAATCAAAATGACGACCGATTGGCTCAGTGGCGGGGCTCTCCGCCCGCGGAGTCAATGGTCGTGGGTTCGATTCCCGCATCGGAATAAATATTTATATGGATTTTTAAATGTTTATTCCGAGTCTGGTAACCCCCCCAATCCGCATTTCCTTTCCTGCCCCTTCCTTTCTTCTCTATCCTTTCCCTTCCTCTCCGCCAATCCACGGTCTGCCGTGCCAATGGATGCGTGGCTAGGGGCGAGCCTAGTCGTAAACGTGCCGATCGTCCCGGGGTCGGGCTCCCCCGGGGACTATGGTGCCTTACCTCAGCATGCAGGGCTCTGCTGGGGCTGACCTCCATCCTCCCTTGCGGCTCGTGGGATTCACTAAAGACGAATTTAATATACCTAATTTGTCGAAAATGACGGCGACGTGGTTCGCCACCCGTCACGTCCTGATTCTCACGAGGGTGAAAAGCGACCAATGACGAGCCGTTTCGCTGCGATGAATGGCAGCGGATGGAGCTCTGTGGTCTCTGCCAACCCCTGCGGGGGATAGGCGTGAATATATAAAAAAAAAATAAAAAAGAAATCAAAAGACTCAGAATAAAAACCAGAATAAATCTAAGCAATATGGAATGTCTTGGACGGTAGGACGATCGGAAATATTCTTGTAGTATTAACCGATAAGCAGCTAGTCTTATTTTATATATTTTATTGATTAAGAATTAATATATATTTCAAAAAATCCTAAAGATGTTACATTTAGTTTACATGATATTAAAGATATTAGAATTAGATTATAGGTCGAGTAATCAGTATACGCATGCTTACTGATTATCATCTGTCAGTATAAAAAGACGACCAATTGGCTCCGTGACGCCCTTACCCACGGAGTTAATGGTAGCGGGTTCGATCCACACCGCATATTACTATGTATGGCCTACAGATATTTTTTATTCGCATTGGACAAGCTTAGTGGGTTTTAAATTCGTTCATTCAGAAATGGAAAGGCCTGTGCTCAGCAGTGGGATATACTATATTAGCTGTAAAAAAAAATATTGAGAGAACATCCTGTCTTCAATTACGCACCTGGTATGAGATGTCGCTAAAGAGATGATGGAGCTTCTTTGTGACCACTCGTGTTGCCGGATCTCACCCTTATGGACTTCTTTCTTACTTTTCTATATGGACAGTCAAAAGTTTTACTTAGCTAAGATCCGCGACAAGCAAAACAATAACAGAAAATTAATAATGTGTGTTTTTACGTTGGGTTTAGTGGATTTATTTGGAACTTAAACCAAAAACTTACAGAAAATCGGCCATCAACTCTCCACCCACCAACCACTATACACAACGCCACACACACACTATCACTTTTCCATCTTGTACACGACACGTGTTTCGCCCCAACACGAGGCATCTTCAGGTATAGTAGACTCTACGGAAGACAACTGAAAAGTTGACTTTTCGGTTGTCTTCCGTAGAGTCTCCTAGAGATCTTAGCTTAGTAAAACTTTTGACTGTCCATATAGTGATGGATTTCCGCAAAGTAACGCCTGACTCCATTAATAAGGGTTACTTTTCTTTAAAAGTAAAGTCTATAAAACAAACCCGACGATCATCCCAGCACTAAAAGAAAATATTGTCTGCCAGGTTAACGTCATCCCAACAATCACTATTTCAGCGAAAGGCACAGAATACTGTGGTTAGATTCCAAGAGTGTTCCCGACGTGGTGGTCAACAAGTAGACGAAATTTTTTTTTTTAAAAATTCCGTACTTCTTCTTCGTCATTATTAAGACTTGATTGAATTTTACTTTTACACTTTGTAGCTTTTTTTAATTAATTTTGAAAATCTTTACCGGACACCCTATACAAGTCACCCATTTAATTTATTTTCGAACTAATAAGGTAAAAGCGCGATAAGTGCCAGTAAGACGCTTACAGGTTTTAATAGGTATACCGGATTGTATATCAACGAATGAGCTCCTTATAAAGGCATGTGTATCGATGTTAAATGTAGAGATAAATTCAAACGATAAGAACTAAAGATGCATATAAAAATTAGCATTTATTTATTACGTCGATAAAAATTAGCATTTATTACAAAAACTACAAATTACAATTGTTAATATTTATAACTAGCTTTACCCGGCACACGAGATTTTTCATACAAATAATTTTTTTGTGAGCCAAAACTAAGTAACTACGCCAAACCAACTCGCTAACGTTTCATCACAATCGGACAAATTGTTAAGGAACCTATAGAGAACAAACATACAAAAAAAATCGAAGGCAATCATGAGGACTGCCGACAGAAGTGAAAACTTAAAACTGTATATTTAAATTTCAAAGTAATTGTAATCCTATTATATAAATTATATAAGTATATAAAAATTTAAGTCTTAATAATAATAAATTAATATTAATTTACAATTTTTTTTTATAAAGAAATAATTTTAATACTTTAATTAAATACATTAAGAATTAGCATGTTGCTGACGCAAAGAGATAGCTATTTTCCCTACCCAGACTCATGTAACGCGGCTATAGAAGTTTTCACTTCAAAAATGTTCATTTTTATTTATATAATATATATAGAAATGATTGCATCCACCGAATTTCACTATCACACAACTCGTCAAAAACAAAAGTTTCATCCCCACTTACCAAGCTTAATACAACAGAATTTTTGTACCGATACGACATTGGAACCTTTACCAAATCTACATATTTCTCAAAGACTGGCTACGTTTCTGCGACGTCTATTGTATTGTAGATATTTATGGATGGCATTGATTGCTTTCTAACAGGCGATACGACTTGCTTGTCTATGTCATAAATCATAATCTATTAACTTTTATTCACATCTTCACACACACACAGTATGTTATGTATATTATAATTGGAAGGACTCGGTCAATTTATTAGTTAATACGTCCATTACTTAACTGTCCAATGGGAACGTTTCTCATTAGTCAACACCGCAAGCTTTAGATGTGACCAACAGCATTAAGGATAGATAGAACATTTTACATGTTATACTCGTATATAAATTATAACAGTATAATTTAGCTTCTGTTAAAAATGTGGAATAATTAATATCAAATAAATGTATTTTTATTTATATATATATTCACGCCTTTCAGGGTTTGGCAGAGAGCACATAGCTCCGACCGCTACCATTTATCGCAGCGAAACGGCTCTCCATTAGTAGCTTTTCGCCCTCGTGAGAATCAGAACGTGACGGGTGGCGAACAACGTCGCCATCATTTTCAACAAATTAAGTATATTAAATTATATAATAATACGCAAGTCGGAGAGGCGCTCTTAGAAGAAGATAATTCTATAATATTATAATACAAAGAAAATACTTTTTATTAATAAGTTCAAAATTCAAATTCAACATAAGAAGTTACATTCCATTTTTCAAATATCAGTCCGCTAACAGTAAAACTCTAACCAGCATTTATTTTGTGATGAGTTTCCTCTATGCGGAGAAGAAACGGCGAAGAAAACGCAGCAAAGGCTCAGCATATTATAACACATTTTTCTTCTTTCATTATATACCCACATTAGTTGATGCTTATCTAATATATAAAAATTTCGTCTCACATTGTTTGTTATTGAACTAGTGAATAATATAAAAACTGTCTAATTCTATCCATCAAATTCAGATGAAATTTGCTGCTTGTAGATTATGGTCAGTCGTTCCATAGTTTGAGAATAATAGATAGTAAATAATTATTATAGCCCTAGGTGATAAGGGTTTCCACAAATTTTATTTTTTGGACAATTTTTTTTTATTTTTTATGGCAAAACAACGTTTGCCGAGTCAGCTAGTAAGTAATATTGTATAAAAACTATGTGGTAAAATTTGCCACTCGATTTTGGATGAAATTCAAGCCGCTCATAGATTATGTTCAGTCAGTTTCCCATAGTTTTACAATTATCAATAGTAACTTTTTATTTATACCCCTGGGTAAAAACGGTAGCCCTCCCTTATTTTTATTTTTAATTTTTGGATATTTTTTTAAATATTTATAGCAAAACGACGTTGCCGTTTCAGCTTGTAAGTAATATAAAAAGTGTCCAATTCTACCCCTCGGTTTTGTTAATAGCATAAATAAATTAGGACTTGACTTATTAGTAAGGAAATAGCTTCAAATATGGTTAAATAGCTTAACGTTATTCCAGAATAACAAGCAAAGGGAACATATCTCTTAATAGGAGTTTAAGTTTGGCTGTCAGCTGATTTGGTCTACTGTAGTTTATTATAATCGCCAATTTAACTGCCGAGGCTGGTGATTACGACTTGATTATAATCATAATCACAATGCTTATAATAACTGATGATAGTGCGTAAGAAAAATTTCTCTTATAAAAAATGTTTTGCTACAATACATCCTATTGTATAAACAACAATTCTTACGTCCACACTACAATATGAAAGTGCAAACGTAATATTTTATAACAGCAGTTAGATTATAGCCTATCTGACTGCAATTATTGTAACAATATATAATAATACAGCTTGTAATTAAATGCAAATTTTGAAACGATCACTTTCTAGAGAAAGTTGAAATTAAACAATTAAATCAACGTATACAATATTAGGGCAGCTGTCAACCAGAGCTTTTGAAAGAGAGTTTGTCTATAAAAAAATGTTGTATTGCTGAGTTTGAGAGTACGAAATTTAGCTACGTGTATAATTACGGCATCTTTATTTGCCGATGGGGTGAATGCAGACCACCATAAATACCACTTATGGATGTGTAGAAAGTTGTCGTGGAAGAATTAATTAGAGATATATTAAAATCGGATCAGATTTCTGTTAATGGGCGTGTTTACCGTATTAATGTGTTTATTATATAGATGGGTTTCCTTGTAGCGTATTGTGATTAGTTTATGTGTGCTTACAATATTTTAAACAAAATTTTTTTCACAGCCCATATATGTCCCACTTCTTAACACGGGGGGAACCTGTTTTTGGAAGACGGACATTAACCAGTCAAATGCGGATTGGCGGTGTTACCAGATTGGCGAGGATCGAACCAGCGACCATTGACTCTGAGGGCGATGGACCCCACCACTGCGCCATTTGGGCGTCTTAAGTTTAAACTATATATTATAGCATTTTTAACTATTACAAAGATGGAAATAAAATGATTACATACATACATACATATCGTCACGCCTGTCTCCCGTAGTGGTAGGTAGACCACAGATCTCCATCTGCTACGATCTCAGCACACTTTCCTTGCTTCCTTCACACTCATCACTCTCTTCATGCAAGCCCGCCAGTTAAGGCCAGGTCCAGAGTACCCTTAACCTTCAAAATTAAATGAAGAGAGTGCTAAGTGTGGATGAAGCAAAGAAAGTGTGCCGAGATCGTAGCATATGGAGATTTGTGATCTCTGCCTACCCTTACCGGAAAAAGGTGCGATCATATTTTATATCGGGAGAAGAGAGCAAGCATGTCACCTGATGGAAAGCAATCAACGCCACCCATAGACAACCGCGACACCGCAGAAGTCACGGAAGCGTTGCCGGCCTTTTAGGTATGTGTAGACTTGTTTCATCATATGTATGTATGTTGAAATCTTATTAACCATTTCAATTAATCTAATAGTGTTTGTACTAGGATGTGGTTCACATCAATAGCAAAATAGAAGATGAGAACTCACGACGTGAAATCGTAAGACCTATCCTTAACAACTAAGTTACTGTTGCTAAAAGTAAGGGAGTATATAGAAGACGCATTCTCGGTAGTCTTAAAAATATTCTTCAATACCGTTGTGAACTTCATACATAAAGCTCGGCTATTTCGCCCAGTAGTAATTTGAATATTTACCGTTCATTGAAATTCTGCGAATCACAGCTATAAACTGTAATATTGGTGCGCATAGATATCTCGTATTAAATATTAAAATATTTTCCTCGATAATATTATTGCTAGGTAAATACATGGAGTATTTACTCCCTGTCAGTTACTCAATTTGCATTTAGAGTGAGATATTAGAACGAATGGCTGTTCTACATTATTCATTTATTTTCATAGGGTTTATACCTTAAGTTGGTGGTTCAGATAAGCATAAGGCAATATTTGATTTCATTACCTTCTTTAGATACTTCGCCACCTAAATGTCTGGATGTCCCTTCAATCCAACTTGCACAAGCTTATTAGTTAGTGACCCGTCCCCCAAAAACCCTGGGAAACCTTTTACTCAAGAGTTGAACTTACATATATGGGCTGTAAAAATATAAATATTTTATCTTCACGATAAAACATTTACAAAAAGATTGACAAAGTATCATAGGTTACAGTTAAATTGTAATGCAATAAATAATAATACTATAAAAATATGAGCTTGGTAAAGTTAGTCTTTCACCAACAATATGTATAACAGAAGAAAAAGAAACTGCGCAAGAAAAGCGAAATTGTTAAAAATCGATTTCTGTAAAGGATAAAAATTTTTTACAGAAATCGATTTTATATATTTCGTGGAAGTTTTTGTTTTTTTAATAACATTCCGGCTGGGTTTTGTGTGTGCCAGTATTTTTACGATGACTCCGATACCGATACCCGGGGGCGAATTTTTATGGGCCGATTGTCGGGATGCCGCTGTAATCTTGGAATCGAGCTTTCCGCGAATCGCCCGCTTGCTTTATTATACACGCGCACCGAATTCCCGAAAACCGCGATTTCATGTCGTAAATCGAAATATTTTACAACGTATGTATAACCATTGCTATTTGTGTTATCGTAAGTATTTTATTAAGAACCCGCCGGTCAAACGGCGTTTATGGTGTTCGGAAATGAAAGTGGAGTTCGTCTGACGTTTTGAATCCTTAATGGCCACGATCTCACGAAATGGTTGGATTTGGCAATGCAAAGGGATGTCCCATCAATTAACATCTTTTATTGACGATTTATCGATCGATCGGCTACTATTAGTCAAGTCGATCTAGGCAAGTCGAAAAAAACATGACTTTAATATATTACTAAGAATGATCTTATTTATATCTTGTAAATATATAAAATTATATGAAATTTATGTAAATAATGTACTCTCTTACGGCACCGAAACGTGGACACTGACAGTCCTTCACAAGCTCAGAGACGAGAAGGGTATGGAGAGGGCTATAGTCGGAGTTTCTCTGGCGGATATGGTTCTAAGTTGAAAAAAGCATATTCGAGCTTGAGTGGATGAATAAAAAAGTGTTTTATTAACGATTGAAAAATTAAACAAGATATATAAATATTATATATAGGGAGAGTATTCACTAATAGTACCAAAAATGATATATTCATTTCACTTGCAATAACAAGTGCAATAACTTTGAACAGTTGATGATTGTCTTGACATTATACAATTTGAACGTCAAACTTTCTTCAAACCTCTTACTTGTCAACTTTTGACACGTTCTAAAAACACGTCGAGACGTTTCATGATCAATTGTGTTCGAAAATATCTGATTGACGTGTTGCAGACGGCTAGAACAATTCGGATTTCTCTCGACGTAATAGAATATAAAATATCGCAGAATCTAACTTGTCTGTTGCAGTTGTTCTATGATGTTGTCTCAGTTGCAGATCTTAAATGTTTTGTACAAAATTTATCGCATCCCAGTCCGGTTCGTTGTGCACTTTCGCTTTTAGTTTTTATCCAAGTGTCACCTATACAAGATAATATTGGCACAAATGTAATGGCACCGGCTTACTTGCCTTTGCCTCTGATAAAATCAAACAACCGTCAACTGTATGTTGATTATAATCTGTGGGAAAAAGTTTTGTAGCTATCGGACTGCGGCTGTCATTTTTTGACACGAACATATTATGGAACAGTGGCGTTTTTATGTATACAAGTGGCCGTCCAGTGGTGGTGGTGAAATGTGATCGTAATTTATAAAAATGATTTTTTTTTTATTTTATCCTTCTGCATATCGGCGCAAATAAACGAAAACGCTGTAAATGAAACACTTGTCAAATGTTTTTTATAGTGTATTAGAATCAGAAAAAAATACTGCGAGTCTCACAACTCATAACCACCAATATAAAATTATGTACACCGTTGAAAATCACTGTTTTGGAGTTATCATATACAACTTTTTTCAGAAATCACAAATTTTTTGGCTCTTGTGTTAAGTTTTCATTTTGCGGTTTTCGCTTTTGCTTTTTTATGTCGATATTTACTTTAACTATACAAAATAGTTACCTCCTTCGTGCCTAAAAATCTTTATATTTAGATATAGCAGCCGCTACCCGGCATGCTTTGCTTCTTCTTCTTTTTTCTGTGGCGCTACAACCCGGTGTGGGTCTTGGCTTTCTGCACAATTTGTGTCCAGCCATCTCTATTTAGGGCAACGCGCCTCTTAATATAGCTAAATCTTTCTGGATGCAGTTCTTTCAACACTTCCTGGGTCTACCGCGTGGTGTTTTTTGCTGGGGTGTCCAGTTTATAATGATTTTAGATGGGTTAAAATCAGCCATTGTCTCGATGTGTGCTGCCCATCGCAGGCTTTGCGCCATGCAAAATCGCGGCATGTATTGCACAGTTACTTAAAAAAAAAGGTTATGTTTACCACCATTAAACTACCTTTTACACCAAAAAATTTGATATTCCTAGGAGAAAATTAAAACATTAAAAGAAAATAATTTACGAACTTAATAGGAAACATCACAGAGCAATTAAAATCATCTGATTTTTATAATCTGTTAATATTATACAAATCTCTTGCTTAGTTTACATCAGGCACGGTTTCCTTTAGTTAATAAGTGACGTTTTTAATTGTGGTGACGTATTGTATAAAATAGTTTGATTGAAATGTATAAGGTAAGTACTCTGTTTTTTTTCTTCTTTTTAATGGCCATTAGTAATAACTATTATGCCGGTGTCAAATAAAATACGACGACATCAAATGTCGTAAAATATAACTTGTCAACTTATCACGTTACGTCTTGATATAATTGTGGCTTCTTTACGAAAACCTTCTTTGGACTTTTTCAGTCAACTTAAAAAGTCACAATACACGCGTTTATTTCATATCACTTCATTTATACACCTTAACCGAACTATATTGTATAATACGCCACCATAATTAAACAATATAACTGATAATATAAGATAATGAAAATTTAATAAAAACGCAACGTCACTGATGTAACTTGGCGGGAAAAGTCCAAGGTAAGTATTATAAAATAAAATAAATGCATATATAGTGACTGTTATGTTGTCTGAATAAGTCTGTGGAAAATCTTACTTTAATGCCCGCAATTTTATCAAATTGGCAAATTTACTAGTATATTACAAAATACTTGTTGTTAACTCGACATTGGCATAATAGTTATACTGAACTGCCATGAAGGAAGAAAAAAACTCTCACTACAAAGAGGTTATTCATTTTTCTTTTTATTTCGTTACATTTCAAATAACAAAAGTGATACATTTGCATATTCGTAACTCGTGCAAAAGAATATAAATGCCGTTCGAAATAGTTATTATAGTTTTTTGTAGTATTAAAAATAGAGCCTGGAAATCAATTTGAGCGTGCAAATCGCACATAACGAGAACTAGTAGCGTCCTCTGCAAATGGATTAAAAAAGTTCGATTTGGTTCAAACGTATTAAGCGCTCTATTTTAAGTGCGAAATCGGATCAGCGATCGCGCATCGACACTCAAAGCTGGAAAAATACAATCCAAACACTTTTGAACCTTATAGACAACGACTAAAAGTCTACTTTTGAATAAAATTTTACCTTTTTGCGAGTTTTATAGCTCGGTAGGCTTATTATCATAAAAGTTGAATGGAAATCCAAGCGATAACATATATTTGTATCCACATATTGATAGGAAAGAATATATATCATTCAGTGCTTAGAGTACCTTACTCATTTCTAAGGTTACGATGGATTTCAGTCTAGTCAAAACAAAACAGTATTTAACAGAACAAACAAGTCGTTAGTTTTTATTTATTATTTATTATTCTAAGTGTAAAAACCTACTGACAGTGTAAAAGTCACTGACATAGCCTTTAGAATTAGCAAATTGAAGTGGCAATGGGCTGGTCACGTTTGTCGGAAACCTGACAATCGTTGGAGCAAACGAGTGCTGGATTGGAGACCACGTCTCGGTAAACGTACCGTAGGACGTTCCCCAGCTAGATGGACGACGATATGCGCAGGGCGGCTGGCAGAAACTGGATGTGTGAAGCTAGGCTAGGTGACGCTACATGGGGGAAGCCTATGTCCAGCGGTGGACTGCTGCAGGCTGTTGATGATGATGATTATGAAAACCTAACGATATTAATAATACAGCTGATTGAATCACAGGTTGACATGGTCAGAAATGCCACAGTCACTAGTCAGATTCACACAGATATGAGAGGTTATTTTTATTGCTCAAATAGACGTTGCTGTACAACGCTGCTATATGATTTTTCCCCCAGAATAGTCTCATCGACGCTCATGGGAATAAAATGGGATAGTGATGATATATGCTGGTGACCACATAGTAGATGATAATCAACAAGATGAACAAAATTATCTGAGAACATAGTTATTTTGAAGGTTTCAATATTGAATCGATTCGGAAATACTGTTGTAGGAAGCTGGATCCATCAAAATGATGTTACGTGAAATGAAGTATCGGGAAAAACGCACCGTACTAGATCGCCACTTTTCCAGATGGCGGGAATGAAATTTTTCCTTTCGCCGAGTTGTGCTATAGTGGAATTCAGCGTCTGGAATTAATCCGAAAAATTCATAGAACTACTCCACATGGCAAAAACGATAATAGTGTTGGTGCTGCTATGGGAAAACATGTTACACATAAATAGTCCAATGATAAATAGATACATACCGTACATACCTACCAGTTGATACATTGCTGCTTGCAATATTAATAAAATAAATATACAAATTGTTAACCTACTTTATCTTAAAGAAGCTTATACAATAACAAAGAAGTCATTTCTCCACAAGATCTAAAGAATTTATTAAAATTGAGAGAGATGCGAATAGATGAGCACTAGATGCTATCGGGCCACGGTTGTTAGAAATTTATCTATTTTCACCTCCGCAGTGACTGCACACAATACGGTGTTTTTTTTTTTTCGCTACAGCGAACACGATATTTGGCAACATCGACATTTTTTCAATTAGATCTGATCAGTTCGTGACATACCATTGTATGACTTTCTCCGAAATGAAAAAATAACGAAACAGACAATTATAGTTATAATAAGACCATTTCATTAAATTACAATATTTTTTTAAACCTACTATTAGTTCACACTTTCCTATTTCATACACACACACACACTTTTTGATATTACTTATTTGGAAATGGTCGACAAGGAAACAAGCGACTCACCTAATGTACTGAGTAATTACGGCCATTCAATAGATATGTCCAATACTAACAGCATTGCAGATATATCGCTTGTCTTAGGGTAAGGATCTGAATAATTAAAGGGGAAGAAAGGCTTAATGGGAAGTCAGGATCGATGAAGGGGGATATGACAAGAAAACCACCTTCTACCAGTAACAAGAAAATACTGAAATTCATTTATAACATTTCATATATCCACCTAAAAAAGCGAAAACTTAGTAAAACTCAAAATGAAAACTTACCAACAGAGCGAAAGAACTGTTAAGATCACTTCGTTTTTTTTTTTCAACATAAAACAAAAAACAACAAAAAAAAAACAAAATTTTCTATTTGTTTTAGAGCTGTGTGAGTATGTTTTTTCTAATCCGAATAAGCAATATTTTTTTTTACATCTGTATCACTTACTTGCATTCCGGCCTGTCAAAGTTCTTCAGCGGCATAGTCACCGCGAAATTATGTTCACTTCGGAGGTAAATAAACAAAGATATAATTTATTGTTACAGAAATACCCCGTTGACAATGCAGCCCACTTTTATCTTGTCCACGTCGAACTAAATTTCATATCTGGGACACTGAGTCGAGACAAAACATAACGTTAGCCGGCGTCAAAAGCAGTTTGTGATATGTGTGGTTTAACAACGAATAATAATATTTAGCTCACTTGGATTATCGTAATTCACATTCGATACTGTGTGTGATACTGTATCGATTCAAGACCAGAATAGGGCCATCATATTTCTTTCTGTGAGTACTGTAGTGATACATTTATAAATGTATCAGTTATGCATTAAAACCTTTTATATTATATTACTTATTTTACATTCCGAATATTCAAATTTAAATTGAAAAAGAATTTGATATAAAACAAAATGCATTAGTTCGAATGACGACTTTTGAATAGAAATGTCACCCGTCCGGCATAAGAAATTGAAATTATATTTAAAATGTAAAATGAAAAGTGTTAATGGATTTTAAATGTTTATTCCGAGTCTGGTAACCTCCCCAGTCCGCATTTCCTTTCCTGCCCCTTCCTTTCTTCTCTGTCCTTCCTTTCCTCTCCGCCAATCCACGGTCTGCCGTGCCAATGGATGCGTGGCTAGGGGCGAGCCTAGACACAAGCGTGCCGATCGTCCCGGGATCGGGCTCCCCCGGGTACTATGGTGCCTTACTTCAGCATGCAGGGCTCTGCTGGGGCTGACCTCCATCCTCCCTTGCGGCTCGTGGGATTCACTAAGACGAATTTAATATACCTAATTTGTCGAAAATGACGGCGACGTGGTTCGCCACACGTCACGTCCTGATTCTCACGAGGGCGAAAAGCGACCAATGACGAGCCGTTTCGCTGCGATGAATGGCAGCGGATGGAGCTTTGTGGTCTCTGCCAACCCCTGCGGGGGATAGGCGTGAATATATATAAAAAAAAGTGTTAATAAAGTATGAATTAGATATTATATAAATGTGATAATAAAATGAAAGAATAAATTAATATCATTTTGAAGAGTTTTATTTGAAAATAAAAACCCCCTAAAGATCCCGGGCGTCGCCATAAGCAGTACGGCTGGCAGCCGTGAGTACCTTATGAGGCGGCTGTGGGAGCAAATAAGAGTAGATGGGTAATAGCTTCTACCTGAGTAATAAAAACCATTAGACGATCTCCAGTTTCCGTGCCAAGTTTGAGGAACACGGTAACACTTCTTATGTCAGAGAGACCGATGTCAATGCCAAAACAGTATACTTTAAATGATGTATTATGAGAAATGCAGTAAGAGGTATCAATTAAAAATGGAACGCTAATGACTTGAGATACAGGCTCAACCCTGATTCAGATCCCATACTATAAGAATTATTTTCATAATGTATCCTTTCCCTTCCTCTCCGCCAATCCACGGTCTGCCGTGCTAATGGATGCGTGCCGACCGTCCCGGGATCGGACTCCCACGGGTACTATGGTGCCTTACCTCAGCATGCAGGGCTCTGTTGGGGCTGACCTCCATCCTCCCTTGCGGCTCGTGGGATTCACTAAGACGAATTTAATATACTAAGTTTGTTGAAAATGACGGCGACGTGGTCCGCCACCCGTCACGTCCTGATTCTCACGAGGGCGAAAAGCGACTAATGGAGAGCCGTTTCGCTGCGATGAATGGTAGCGGATGGAGCTCTGTGGTCTCTGCCAACCCCTGCGGGGGATAGATATATATATATATATATATATATATATATATATATATATATATATATATATATATATATATATATATATATATATATATATATATATATATATATATATATATATATATATATATATATATATATATATATATATATAATATATCATTCTCAGTTTTTATACACTCATTGTAGAAAAAACAATTTTTAATGTGGGTCGCTAGCAACTTTAACACCCCTGGCATACACGTTGTTATAACGATGACACGAACATAAAAATTGAGCTACTTAATTTAAAGAGTTTTCACTCGTGTACGACGTCGAACGGTTTCAGAACCGGCGCGGGGCCACTAGACAAGCGGGGCGTTTTCAAGCTAAATAACACATTATTCATGTCGCTGGTGACTCATGAAGCGTTGCGATAGTTATCTTCAGCCACCAAGCACAGTAACCTCCGCATAGCTCGGCTGAAGCTTGTAGCGCGTTATCTGATGCGCGCCGCTCGTCAGATGACGCCGGTAGTTTGAGACACACGGTCGCAAACAACCGCGTACAAATGTACATTGCAAAACTTTTTATACATTAATACTCGTACACGACCGATTGGCTTAGTGGCGGGGCCCTCCGACCGCGGAATCAATGGTCGCAGGCTCGATCCCCACATCGGAATAAATTTATGTATGGACTTATAAATATTTATTCCGAGTCTGGTAACCCTCCCCCTCCAATCCACATTTCCTTTCCTGCCATTTCCTTTCTTCTTTATCCGTTTCCCTTCCTCTCCGCCAATCCACGGTCTGCCGTGCCAATGGATGCGTGGCTAGGAGCGAGCTTAGTCGCAAGCGTGTCGACCGTCCCAAGATCGGGTTCCCTAGGTTACTATGATGCCTTACCTCAGCATGCGGGGCTCTGCTGGGGCTGACTTCCATCCTCCCCTGTGGCTCGTGCGATTCACGAAGACGAATTTTAATATACCTAATTTGTTGAAAAATCACGGCGACGTGGTTCGCCAACCGTCACGTCCTGATTCCCACGAGGGCGAGAAGCGACTAATGGAGAGCCATTTCGCTGCGATGAATGTGAAAGGAAGAATGGATGAGTGTGTAGAAGGTGGGGAGGATGCGCCGGGATCGTAGCGGGTGGAGTTCTGTGGTCTCTGCCAACCCCTGCGTGGGATAGGCAATAGAAAAAATACTCGTACATATTTATTATATACTATTTATTGCGGGTTGTACAGTCACAAGAAAAGTTAAATTAAACGCAAATGTCTTGAAGGCTCCACGCATTTTTCTTTACCTACTTTCCCTTACTACGTTAAGTTACTTCTCACACTTACACCTATTATGCTTTATATCTTCGAAATCCAGATAGTACATCTACATTCTGTTGGTGCATATGCCCATTGACGGTGTTACTTATTGTTTTTTCATTACATAAGAGGGTAAACGAGCAAGCATGTCACCTGTGTCATGTGTTTATAACTGTTCAATGTTTTTTTTATTCAGGAGTATACATGTAATTATAATCAGTGTAATATGCTTTTTAATTAATAAAGCAAAATTAAACACTATTTGAATGTAATTTTTATCAACTTAACGACTTACGCAAAGCGGCTGGCAGAGACTGGATATGTGTAGACGAAGATTGGGCTAAGTGGCACACCATGGGATAGGCCAATGTCGGGCAATGCACTGCCATAGGCTGATAAATTAGTTGTTGATAGTGGTATGGAGGTGGAGAGTTGCTGACGGCCGTGTTTTTGGTGAGATCTAGTTTATGTTCCCCTTAAATCCACTTCTTCCAGTAGAAAACACACTTTATTATTTTTCTGTTTTTGTTTTATTTGTCGTGGATCTTAGCTAAGTAAAAGTTCTAACTGTCCTCATATTGGAAGACATTTATGAATATTTGATCGACATCCTTCCTGTCCGTGTGTATCGCCAGCTGGTAGTAATGCAAAATGCAACCGGGCCGGTCTGCGCCGGCATATTTGCTTACTTACCCTGTCGCCTACTGACAGGGTTGTCTGTGCGGACGCGATAACAATTCAACTAACCGCAACTAAGCGTTCTAAAGCTTTTTAAAATGCTCGCACAGTTTCTATGGAGTACAGAAGAGTACGTCGAAAACTAAACTAACTTACATATTCTACATATTTATAACCCTGAGTATCTAACTGTAGTATTCATATATAAGAAGCGGCCTAATTGGTTACGGGTTGTACTTAAAACCCTACTTCGTAGCTTCATCTCTACCAATGATTTTAATTTATGTATAAGTGAACCATTCTTCATAAGTAGTTATTATACATATATATATATACATATATATGTATATATATATATATATATATATATATATATATATATATATATATATATATATATATATATATATATATATATATATATATATATATATATATATATGTATATATATATATATACATATATAGGCGACGCTCTTTAAAGTCTTAAAAAACCGCTCTTTTATTTTTTTATACATATTTTTTTATGCCTATCCCCCGCAGGGGTTGGCAGAGGCCACAAAGCTCAATCCGCTACCATTCATCGCAGCGAAATGGCTCTCCATTACTCGCTTCTCGCCCTAGTCATTTTTCAACAAATTAGGTATATTAAAATTCGTCTTTAGTGAATCCCACGAGCTGCAAGGGAAAATGGTGGTCAGCACCAGCAGAGCCTCGCATGCTGAGGTAAGACACCTTAGTACCCAGGGGGGGGGGGGTAGTAGTTATTATGCGTAACTAAATTAATGTAGTTAAAAATTACTCTATTATTATTATTATTATTATATAATATTAAATTTCTTTACATACTAATATATTTCAGTTTTTAAAGGTCAATGAAAAGAAGCATGCTGAACATCAAGAGATCGGATAGGATAAGGTATTCAGTCATAAAGAACGAAACCAAACTTCTTAATATTACTTATACTATAAGGAAATATAAATGGCGTTGGCGTGTATTTACGAATCGATACGTCAATGGAACTTTAAAAACAAACCTACACATATTATCAGCATCATCATCAACAGTCCAGCAGGCAGTCCACTGCTGGACATAGCCCTCCCACATGGAGCGCCACCTAGCCCGATCTTTGGCTACACGCATCCAGTTTCTGCCATCCGCCCTGCGCAGATCGTCGCACCATCTAGCCGGGGGGCGTCCCACACTACGTTTACAAGACGCGGTCTCCACTCCAGCACTCGTTTGCTCCAACGATTGTTGGATCTCCGACAAACGTGACCAGCCCATTGCCACTTTAGTTTGCTAATTCGAAAGGCTATGTCGGTGACTTTAGTTCTCTGGCGGATTTGTTCATTCCGAATCATATTATATCTACCAGACAAACTCCGAGCATAGCTCTCTCCATAGCTCTCTGGGCGACTCTGAGCTTATGAAGCAGACGAACTGTCAGCGTCCACGTTTCGGCGCCGTAGGAGAGTACAGGTCAGAGAAAGGACACACTGATCGAATACTTTCGTCTTCAGGCTATATATAAATAACCTACACATATATCTTCTATTTATTTCTATCTATTTTTTTTTAAAAAGACTAGCAATAATTTTAATACCACTAAAATTCTTATTAAACATGCCAACTAAATTAATAATGCTTGTACTAACATATTGTTCACATCAATAGTCCAGTGGAAGATACGAACTCACTACGTTCCGATCGTAAGGCCGAGGCTTACCGACTGAGCTACTGCTACTTTTTTATTAATTTAAATAAGGTGACTGGCTTGGTCGTTTGCCCTCGTATTCCATAAAAAAAGAAACATAATTCACAGATATGCAAATGGAAAATGTCCGCTGATATTTCACGTCTGGATTAGCCGAGACAGGTCGACATTAGTCGCGCTCGAGTGGGGAGTTCCCACTTTAGACGTGAGCACTCACAACGATTAGAACTCGGGACCGCAGAAATGTGAAAAAAATAAACTATAATGTATTCCACA
This sequence comes from Baronia brevicornis, assembly GCA_031353405.1. NCBI lineage: Eukaryota > Metazoa > Arthropoda > Insecta > Lepidoptera > Papilionidae > Baronia > Baronia brevicornis. The sequence continues at coordinate 681,424 of JASFAT010004443.1, forward strand.
CACGTAGCGCAACTATATTTCTTGTGACAAGTAATAGGTTGTCCGGAAAGTTCGTGCCGATATTTTAGGACAATTAAAACGCAGCTAATTTAAATATTGATAAACATTTATTAAATTATACATATAGGTACCATTCTGCTAATTGACGTAATGTCGAGCGTGGGTTGTTCTCGAATTCTGTTCTAATCATATCTTCGTCTGTGGTGGACGGCCTACCTGGGCGTTCTTGATCTTCCAGGTCGAAATTTCCAGCTTTAAACCGATAAAACCACTTTCGCACAGTTCTTTCGGCTACAGCATCCTCGCTATAAACAGCGCATATCTTATTTTCCGCTTGTGCGGCATTTTGCCCTTCCAGAAAAAGAAAAGCATTAAATGCCTACAATGCACTTTATTTGCCACCATATTCTAAGGCATACAAAACTGATAAAAATTAACGAATCGTAACCAAACTTTTTTTTTAAAATATGACTGAAGCTATCTCTTTTAGAATATGTACACATGTCATTTGTTTTCAATAATCGTGATATATTCAGTCAGTCTCTCGCACTACCTACTGCAAATCAGCATGAACTTTTTGGACAACCCAATAGATAATATTTTTCTAAGTAATATATTTATAGTCCAACGGCCGTCACCCGGCCGGACGTACTAGGTACCGCTAGAGTGATGCCGTGGAGGGAGACTTGAAGGAATTCTAAGTCGAAGACTGGCAGACGGTAGAGCAAGATCGATCCAAGTGGCGAATCTTATTGGTGGAAGTCAAGGCTAATTTTGGGTCATTGCCCCCGCCAAAAGTAAGTAATATATAATTATCGTGATTGTTAAAGCCTATGACAGTCCACTGACGGATATATACCATTTATAAACTAGGATTGTAATTTGAAGGTTCATTTCATCGAAGGTAAGTGCATGCGTAAACATCACACTTGACAGGTGAGTTAGCTGTTCTTTGCTGATTCATTTCAAAATAAAAGGTATTTCTTTTTTTTAACAAAAGTTTAGTAATCTTTTACATACAAACATATCGTCAAACTTGTGATCCCAGCACACCATCCTTGCTTCCTCCACACTAATCCATCCTTTCATACATCCATCCTCTGACATTCATCATAACGTAACGGCTCTCCGTTAGTAGCTTCTCACGATCGATTCCCAATCAGGACGTGACGAGTGTCGCTGTTATTTTATAACAAATTACGTTTATAGTATTTTTATAATGGATAATATGCATACATATCATCAGGCCTGTTTCCCGCAGGGGTAGGCAGAGACCACCGTCGTAGAAAATCTCCATCTGCTACAATCTCGGCATACTTTCTTTGCCTCATCCACACTCATCATTCTCTTCATACAAGCTCGTCGGTTAAGGGTATTTTTTAACCTGACCTTTCTTAAGAAGTTCAGCAGTTTGATCAAGATATGTTCTCCTTGGTCTTCTCCTACCGATCCTTCCATCCATATCCGTAACGTAAATTACTTTTACCAGTCGTCTTTCATCCTTCGTCTCTACGTGATAATATTCATCCTTTAAAAAAAAATAATAAACTCTCAAAAAGAAACTTTTTTAGACATTAAATTCCCACGGTAACTTTGAACAAAATATTTAGTAAAAGTATACGAAACTGGAAATATTAATAAAATGAATAAAAGGAAATTACAAAAGAAATCATTAAAAGTAATCATCTAAAGGATTTCCTCAGAAAGCGAAAGTCTTACGTAATTCATTGTCTGCTTCTTAAACGAAGACTGACGGGAGATAACTCAAACAAGTTTTATGTCTAAAGAGACAGTTATAATTAAGTTTCCAATAGTTTGTATTGTTAAAATTAATAGGATATTCTTTTCTAATTCTTTTCTATTCTTAATTTATTTGTGAATTTTAAATGTTTGGGCATTATTAAAATTTCGTATGTTCGTATGTTCGATTTCCAAATAGGGATAAATATATGTATCGTTCTTATTCGTTGACTGACCTGACTTTTTTCCTGATAATATTTTTTTTAGGGATAGGAAGGCAAACGAGCAGTCGTGTCGCCTGATGGAAAGCAATCAACGCCGATCATAGACATACGCAGTGCCATAGGCAGTGCGGAAGCGTTGCCGGCCTTTAAGGAAAGTGTCATATAAGAGGGGGAGGGAGGAGAGAGGTTCGACCTCTGGAACTCAACCGCTCTCCAAACGAAGAGCGTTAGTTAAGCTACCACTAAGATGCCGGTTTTCTGCGGGAGTGTGGTACTTACCCGGACGAGCCGGCCCATTCATGCTACAGAAATATAATATGTCATTCTTGACAAAGTATCAGTCTGCAGCGTAGATCTACCTCGTCAATAAGTAATAAACTTATACACTATTGTATGTATGTATAGCCGAGTTCGAAAAATGGCCGAATCGGTATGTCTCAGGACGGGTCAACCTATTTGGACCTACATACAATGTTCCATTCAATTTCACCTCATAACCGCCTTAAATAAAATAAACAACTACCTACATAAACTTACAATAAACTAAGCTACACGTCAAATATAATCACATATAAAAAGGTAATCATTAGGGTCTTTTTTGAAAACAATAGGCAATTTAATACAAATATTTTAATTAACCCCATTCGGCCCTTTGACTATTTGAAAGTAGCTTACCACATCACCGGGGTATTCACAACTAAATGTCATTTATCCACGGCCCAGCCCAACCTACTAAGATAATGAAAGAAAGCAATGCATATGCGCACAAAGAGAAATGGGTCTGAACGTAACAAACTTATGAATAATACACTAAAGGGATATATTTCTACAAGTGGCATTGTTTCTTTCGTTTTGGTTAATGAAATCATAATCGACAAAGATAAAAGATATATATTCTTTATTGTACACCAAAAACAAAGTTACACAATTATCGATTGTAATATTTATATACAAATGGCGGTCTTATCGCTAATAGCGATTTCTTCCAGACAATCGTAGGATGGACACAATGTTAAAAAGATAATTTAATGTAGATTGGTGATACATTATCGTTATAATGTATCAAACGAAAAAAAAAATATTAATAAACACAGATAATAGCCATAAGCAGCATCTACTATGAAAGATTGGTCAAAGAATTCGGTATGATGAGCAGGCATTTTTAATATTAAGTTATCAGATGTTCTCAAACACCTCGAATGTAGGTCATTGAGAAATAGAAAGGGAGTCTTGAGATAAGAGGGGTAACAAGGGTTAAATAAAATAAAGTAAAGAAGAGAGAGTATGTGACCATTTCGGCGAAGACGAAATGGGGAAAAAGTTTATTTGTTACTGAAAATGACCCGCAAACAACAACCCGCACAAAAACCGGCGTCTGAGTGGAAGCTTAGCTACCGCGCTTCGTACGGTCAGCGTACGGATTCGGGAAGCCCAACACTCTCCCCCTCACCTCCCTTCCCCTCTCCTCCCTGCCCTTCCCGGGGAGGGGAAGGGGAGGGGCAGGGAGGGGAAGGGAGGGGGACTTATACTCCTATAATGACACTTTCCTTAAAGGTCAGCAACGCTGCCGCACTGCCTATGGCGCTGCGGTTGATTTCTCTCGGTCAGGTGACACGCCTGCTTGTTTGCATTCCTATCCTATAAAGAAAATGGAATGGAAAAATGCTAGAATGAAATGTAGGAGTAGACCAAGATGCATTCGTTGATAGCACCCCTGTTAAATGGAGCGACGATCTACGTATGATATAAGAAAGGAATTGTATGTGTGAAGTCAAAGGTCAGCCTAGATGGAGAACTATGTCCAAAAGTGAAATCCCGCAAGCTGATGACGATAACTTACTTTCGTATGAATTCAATTGATATTATATTCTATGAAAATACATCATTGATGAAAAACAATTTTACCTTGATCCTTCAGTTATTGTCCACTTCTATTGAAATACCTTTCATATAAACGTAAGCCTTTAAGCTAACACTTTGATCCTGAACAAACACGCTAAGCGATTTGAATAAGGTTACGCCAATATTATAACATTCGATATATGTATGTATCTGTAAAGTGTTTATCTTCAATATATGTACATATATTTACAATGTTTTATTAAGCTCTAATCCTCGTTTGAATGATAACAAGAATCAAATAATGCTTTTAATACTTGTCTTTTTTTATAGTACGAGTATATAGTCTGTAATAGACGCAAATGCTAATTATTAATGGAGTCAGGCGTTACTTTGCGGAAATCCATCACTATATGGACAGTCAAAAGTTTTACTTAGCTAAGATCCGCGACAAGCAAAACAATAACAGAAAATTAATAATGTGTGTTTTTCCGTTGGGTTTAGTGGATTATTTGGAACTTTAAACCAAAAACTTACCGAAAATCGGCCATCAACTCTCCACCCACCAACCACTATACACAACGCCAAACACACACTATCACTTTTCCATCTTGTACACGACACGTGTTTCGCCCCAACACGAGGCATCTTCAGGTATAGTAGACTCTACGGAAGACACTTTTCGGTTGTCTTTTTTGGTTTAAAGTTCCAAATAATCCACTAAACCCAACGGAAAAACACACATTATTAATTTTCTGTTATTGTTTTGCTTGTCGCGGATCTTAGCTAAGTAAAACTTTTGACTGTCCATATAATGCAAATGCTAATGATACTAGTACCAGGAAGACATACAAATAAAAGGTTTATTTAAAGCTTAAAAGAGAGGAGGAATGGACAAAAATAGTCTCAGATTTGTATCCAAGGCAGGGAAAAGGGAGACAGACAAAGAGCGTTTATCTTATTCTGTCACCCTTTTCTACTTGTCCATCCCTTGGATACCACTCTGAGACTATTTTTGTCCATTCCTCCTCTCTTTCCCCTATCAAGTGTCCTATTCATTGCCATTTTAATGTATTATATACTTTTATTGCGTCTTTCAAAAGGTAACAGACAAAACTCTAGGAAGATGGTCTCAGAAGAGTTGCGGCCAAAAGATACATAAGATTAGTAACAGATAGAGTGGCATGGAAATATTTTAGAGGCCTTTGTTAAGGACAAGCTGTCGATTGTATTATATTTTAATAGCGGTAGAGCCACGCAGCAGACGAATACTCTGTCAAGAATGACATATTATTTGTCTGTACCATGAATGGGCCGGCTCGCTCGGGGAAGTACCACACTCCCGCAAAAAACCGGCGTCTGAGAGGTAGCTTAACTATAGAAACTTCGTCCAGTGAGTGATTGAGTTCCAGAGTCTCTCCCCTCCCATAACGAACTTTCCTTAAAGGCCGGCAACGCTTCTGCACTGCCTACGGCACTGCGGATATTTATGCTTTCCATCAGGTAACACGCCTGCTCGTTTGCCTTCCTACCCCATAAAAAAAATACACAACGTTAATTAATGGCAGACAGTAGTAGCAATAAAGCCTTTATTTATTCAATTTAAGGGCTCTTTATACAGATGTTTAGCATGACGCTCGACTTCACTACTAAAATCCAACCGCTACACTTTTACATAGGTGGTAAGTAGACCAACTATAAGTATATACCACTTAGAATAGATAACTCTTCATATATTCACTACTAAACTTTCTAAGATGCGAAGAATAGATGAGCACGCTCAGAGAAATGACGAGACTACAACAAATGGCACGACATTAAATAAAATCAATATAAACATTTATTGTGGAGAGCAATAACACTTTGTAAAACTTAAATCGCATAACCGTGAAAGTGTGAAAGTATTCCATAATTTTTACCGCAACCATGCGAAACAAGTACAAAGACGTTATTCACTTGTAAGTTTCATAAAAATTTAAATATTCTACTGTTTATGACTTTTACTTGATTTTTCTGAGCAAAAACTATTGTAAATAAGTATAAAAATAAGTATTGCTATGTATATTATTATTATATTTTGTTGTTTTACACTTATTTTTATACTCACAACTTATCTTATCTCTCTTTCACTCCTGGGTTTGCTGGAAGAAAACTCAATTTTGAGTTAAGCTCGCCTTTGTACATCTTCTTTCCTTTTAAAGTTTTTATGTGTACAATAAAGTATCCGGAAAAAAACAGAACTTTACGTTGTGCGTGTAGATGAACGTCCAATTGGCTCAGTGGCGGGGTCCTCCACCCGCTAAGTCAATGGTCGCGGGTTCGACCCCCGCATCAGAATAAATATATGTATTGACTACAAATATTTAACCCGAGTCTGATAACCCCATCAATCCGCATTAGACAAGCATGGTGGATTAACGTCCGTTCCTCCAAAAATGGAAAGGCCCATGCTCAGCAGTGGGACATATATGGGCTGTTAAAAAAATGTGGATGGATGGGTCAGTGGGAGAAGAGAAGGTCAAAGAACCTGGGCAGAAGTACCCTTAACCGAGGAGTTTGTATGAAGAGAGTGATGAGTGTGGATGAAGCAAAGAAAGTGTGCCGGGCTCGTGGTCGATAAAGGACTGTAATCTTACATATGTATGTATTATTGGATTTTTTGTTAAACAATTTAAGTGACAAAAGCCTTCACCGATATCTTTAAACCGATGGAAAGGTTTCGCAACTTCTATTCTATTACACGATGTCTATTTATGGTGTTTTGCTCTCCGTGATACACACTTTTTTGTTTGCCTCTTCATCCCAAAAAAAATATTTTTTAAGGGAAGATTAGTGATACTATACCAACGATGCGTATAGGTTTTTGACAAAATTTGAGAAAAGACAAAATATTTGTTTATTTATCGAAAATTTGTTTGATGTTATAATTTAACAATAAATTCTAAACGTAATCATATAAACTTTATTGTGTTGAAAAGCAAAAGTAAATACAATATATATTGTGAATTTATTTCAATCCCTTGTACTAAAGTAAGCTTCTCTAACAATACCAACAAATCTTTCAATATTCCCCCGCGGTAGCCGTCTGGAGTTGGACAGACTGATAAGGACTGAATAGACGAACAAACAAACTGTTCAATTTATTATTTTGTTAGAATAATTTTGCATTTCTAGAACCATTTTATATATTACAAATTTAACAAAGGATATATATATATATATATATATATATATATATATATATATATATATATATATATATATATATATATATATATATATATATATATATATATATATATATATATATATATATATATATATATATATATGTGTATATATATATGATGACCGATTGGCTCAGTGGCGGGGCCTTCCGCCTGCGGAGTCAATGGTCGCGGGTTCGATCCCTGCGTCGGAATAAATATATGTATGGATTACAAATATTTATTCCGAGTCTGGTAACCCAGCCAATCCGCATTGTACAAGCGTGGTGGGTCAACGTCCGTTCCTCCAGAAATGGGGAGGTCCGTGCTCAGCAGTGGGACATATATGGGCTGTTAAAAAAAAAATATATATATATATATATATTCCGACGCGAGGATCGAACCCGCGACATATTGACTCCGTAAGTAAGGGCCCTTCCTCGATCCCTTTTGATAACATACCCAATCGCCCACTCATCCCTCGATCCCCTTTGATATCGTACCCTGCGGCTCACTCATCCCTAGATCCCCTTTGACATCGTACCTTCGCGCCCCTGACTTTTGCGATGTCATTATAGCCTGGAGCAACCTTCCCCAAGGCCTGCTAATACACTATCTACAGCATTCGTCTACTCCTACGGTTTTTCGTTTTATTGTTGTTTCATTCATCACGTATTTATGCATTATTTAAAATTCCTATCCAAGTTCCCTTTGATCAATCACTTTCAATCATACTATGTACATTTATTTTCAGAAAAAAAAAACTTTTAACTCTCGTCTTAACTTTTCTGTTTTTCGCAGTGCCGCATTGCCCCGTCTGAACCGACAACATTTATAATTTAAAAGCTTCAGCCGTAAAAAGCGATGAGCCCGAACTAACGTAAGGTTAATATACCGAAAGCTGTTAGATTCGGCATGTATGTATGTACAATCGTTGTAACTAGACAACACCAAATCGAATACCCGGATGAAATATTTGTGACGTAAAATCATTTTAGACAGTATTAATATTACATACGTATTTATAAAAAAAGGTTTACCAAAAGGACTTCTGAAGATAGATAGATATTTTCTGTACATCAAAAACAAAGTTATACATTTATTGATTGTAATATTTATATACAAATGTTATCATTATGTTATAACGTTACAACATTATGTTATATATATATATATATATATATATATATATATATATATATATATATATATATATATATATATATATATATATATATATATATATATTATAGTCTTATCGCTAATAACTAATCTTCCAGACAACCGTAGGATGGACACTATATTAAAAATATAATTTGATGTAGGTTGGTGATACATTATTGTTATAATTATAGAAATATAACTGTATAAGATAGTAGCACTCTAAGTCATAATTTTTTTCTTATCCAGACCAATTAAAATAATAAAACAAAATGTATAAATCCGCGAATATACGATAATGCCGCTAAGATGGACAGCCATACTTACTTTGCTAATATCTGCGAACATAAATCAGAAAAATAATGTTGTGTGTTTGTGAGGAAGTGTATAGTACTTCCTATACACACGTCAAGCAAATCCTTGTAACTCCATTACACACTCCTTCACAAACCCAATATTATTGTTCTCTTGTATCTTGTATTAACCTAATTCACTAAAAAATGACGGTGACGTGGTTCGTCACCTGTCACGTCCCGATTCCCACTAGGGCGAGACGCGACGAACGGAGAGCCGTTTCGCTATGATGAATGTGAGAGAAAGGATGGATGAAAATATGGATGAGTGTGGAGGACGCACTTACGCTGTAAAATCATTTGTTTTTAAAAAAATCTCGTCTTGTAATTATGTTATAAGTATTTCATAATTAAAAATCCACCAGAAAGTGATCCAAATGGATTATGAAGATTTATAAGTTCTTAAATTTTATGTAAAGTACCTACAGAGAACGGTGTGAATTTACCAGTACATTGAACCCTCGTGTTCAGTCTAACGCTGTCGACTTATACAAAAACGAAAGTATTACAAAACGTTTGATAGTTTTTGTTAGACAACAACCGAAAAGTTTTTGCAGAAAATTAAACTAGAAAGTTGCAGACGATAGTCTAAAATACATCGCTTCACCAGAAAAATAGGTTGATTAAAGAAACTATGTATTTTATAAAATAACTGTATAGGCACACTTCCCGGCACATAATCTGGCCCGATTTTCTTCCCATAGTTAGCCAACCACAAGTCTATGACCACGACGAGGCAACTACGGGAGTAAATACAAGTATATGAACCGCAGTATCTATCAGAAGCATTAAACCTATAATGTGATCGCTAATCCGACATACTTCTACTAGTCCTAGAGCCACACTGCAGACGAATACTTTGTCAAGAATGGCACGATATTTTTCTGTAGCATGTATGGGCCGGCTCGGCCGGGCAAGTACCACACTCCCTCAGAAAACCTGCGTCTGAGTGGTAGGACTTCGTACGATGAGCGGCTGAGTTCCGGAGGCCCATCGTAGCAGATGGAGAACTGTGGTTTCTGCCTATCTCTACAGGGAGACAGGCGTGACTATGTATGTATATAACAGATTATTTAGGTGAATTAACGATCGTAGGAGAGGTCATCTCATATTAGCAAGGCTGCTACCACCACAGATTTGTGACGACATATGCCTCGCGTAATTTTAGAGCCTACCTCAATTGGCTGATTATCATAGCCTCATTTAGAAAAAAAATCGCAAGCTCTTGAGAGTTCGTGGTCTTTCTTACCCTTTCACACTTTGTTGTGTTAAACAATCAAGGTGTTAAAGGAATTATTGTACAAATCTAAATTTATTTTATATGGACAGTCAAAAGTTTTACTTAGCTAAGATCCGCGACAAGCAAAACAATAACTTTTCGGTTGTCTACCGTAGAGTCTACTATACCTGAAGATGGCTCGTGTTGGGGCGAAACACGTGTCGTTTACAAGATGAAAAAGTGATAATGTGTGTTTGGTGTTGTGTATAGTGGTTGGTGGGTGGAGAGTTGCCGTGGCCGATTTTTAGGTAAGTTTTTGGTTTAAGTTCCAAATAAATTCACTAAACCCAACGGAAAAACACACATTATTAATTTTCTGTTATTGTTTTGCTTGTCGCGGATCTTAGCTAAGTAAAACTTTTGACTGTCCATATAGTGATGGATTTCCGCAAAGTAACGCCTGACTCCATTAATAATCCTAAATTTATTTTCCAAACATTTAACAGTCTTGGACTTGGTCGCGGTCCATAGGTTTTCTTTTGAGACTTTAATCACCCTCAATTCATTCTATTCGAGTATTCGCAGAAGAAATTCAAATTTAAATTTTCTTTGAATTGTAAATTGTCAGAATATTTTAAGGCTCCTGAAGTGAATTCTTAATGGGATCCATGTCAGAGTGCGTCGGTAAATTAAGTTCGTATTTTGTTCGAACTTTTAATTCAAACACGAGTAAATAAAACAAACCTAGACTAGGCGTTTGAGTGGTAGGTTAACTACCGCGCTTCGTGCGGTGAGCGGCCGAGTTCCGGAGGACCAACACCCCCCTCCCTCTCCCTCTACCCCCTCCCTCTACCCCCTCCCTCTACCCCCTCCCATAATGACACTTTCCTTAAAGGTCGGTCACGCTTCCGCACTGCCTATGGCGCTGCGGATGTTTATGAGCGGCGTTGATTGCTTTCCTATCCCATAAAAAAAAAAGAATTTTTATGTGAAATTAGTTTGATTTCGAAAATTCAGAGATTTTATTCATCATTCGCTCTTAATAAATCACAAAGTGTATCTTTATAGTATTTTAGACGTAAATAATGTAATTAAAATTCTATTAAAAGTAAACGGAACATAAAGAAACCAATCTAAGTTAATCCAGTTACTAAAGTTTTGCCAAAACAAATTGTCATTTTTGTGGGATATTTAAGAGGTTTATAATGCTAACAGCTACTATTTAATACTGCTCATAAAGAACTGTAACGTACGGGAGACAGGCGTATGTATATATATATATATATATATATATATATATATACGCCTGTCTCCCGTAGGAATAGCAGAGACCACACATCTCCATCTGCTACGATCTCGGCATGCAAGCCGGTTGAGGGCACTCTTGACCTGGCCTTTCTTAAAAAGTTCAGCAATTTGATCAAGGTACGTTTTTCGTGGTCTTCCTCTTCCGGCCCTTCCATCCACATTCGCAAGGTAAATTTCTTTTGCCAGTCGTCTTTCATCCATCCTCTCTATATGCCCAAACCATCTAAGCATCCCTTTTTCTACTTTTGTCACAACACCTTCTTTTACTCCACATTGCTCTCTTATAAATATCTTCATTTTTGTTGTTGTTTTTAAACAAAATAAAACAAAAAAAAGTCGGAAAAAGTTGGTTATATTTTTTCTTTATTAATAGAATTGGTAATATTTTAAAGGAAAGTATTCGTTTCTATCTACGCAGTCTTCTATCTACGCAGTCTTCTGTCTACGTGGTCTTCTATCTAATACATACATATGCAGTCTTCTATGTACTACAGTACTGACGACATTCTTGGCCCTCCACACTTGCTCGTAATTCAATCTTTACGTGAATAATACTGTGAGTCAAATCATGAGATTTAACTCACAGTATTATGTAAAACATGTAAATTTATTCTGATCAAATCAATAGATACAGCATTCGTACGTATTAAGTTACACATATCTCGTATGATTTACAAATTCAACATTTTAATCTGGGGCGTGTCGATTTGGAGCGAAGCTATAAGAAAACGCTTTCATTGATGTTATTATATTTATTAAATGCAAATTTTAATTGTTCTAACATTCGCTGCGTTTGAAAACCTGTTTAAAGATGTTATCCATTTATCGCACCTTCTTTATAGCAGAACCGATATTCTTAAAAGTTAATTAATTATATCACAAAAATTAGATACTTCTAAATTCCCACAAAGTTTTTTTGTATACTATTATTTCTTTATTTTTTCTTTGATGGTAATTAGTTATAACTATCATAGTTCAAGTTAAATACGATAACTATATGGACAGTCAAAAGTTTTACTTAGCTAAGATCCGCGACAAGCAAAACAATAACAGAAAATTAATATTTTGCTTGTCGCGGATCTTAGCTAAGTAAAACTTTTGACTGTCCATATAGTGATGGATTTCCGCAAAGTAACGCCTGACTCCATTAATAAATACGATAACATCAAGTCTCTTGAAATGTAACTAGTTAATTGATCACGTTACTTCTTGATAAAATGGTGGCCATTCTACCAAAACCTTCTATGGACTTTTTCAGTCAACTTAAAAATTCACAATACACGCATTTAATCGAACTATATCATATATCACTACAATTAAACAATATAACTTATAATAATATAAGATTATGATGTAAGTTGGCGGAGAAAAGCCTTGTTTCTTTATTACTAGTACTTTCTGTTTTATATTTTATTATTATTATTATTATATAGTACTTTCTATATTAAGCAATAGTAATTTTATTATTATTCTATATTATTTCATAATGAAATAGATTGTAATTCGGTGAAATTTCGCCTTCAATCAACTCTATTACATATGTGCATATATCTAATAGGCTTGACTGAAATCAATGCCAATAACTGTTCAAATGAAATCAAACACGCGAACCACGGCACCGACGGCAGAAGTAACTACGTTATCGAATCCAATATCATTAATAAAAAAATATGCCATTAATTAGATTAAAAAATATGCCATTAATTAGATTAAAAAATATGCCATTAATTAGATTAAAAAATATGCCATTAATTAGATTAAAAAATATGCCATTAATTAGATTAAAAAATATGCCATTAATTAGATTAAAAAATATGCCATTAATTAGATTAAAAAATCTGGTAAATTTGGAAGGCCTATCAAGTTTGGATGCCCTTGTCAATCCGCTTTGAACAAGCGTGGTGGGTCCTTTGCCCCCCTCCCCCCCCCACAAAGAAGAATATGTGCACATCAGTAAAACAAGGCAAAATGCCGAAATCGAGCATCTGGTGGCCCAACCTAATGTAATAGGAGTGACTAAAGCTCACCGACTTCGTTGGCTGGGCCACGTGGAGAGGATGGGGGAGGATCGCGCAGTCAAGAGAGTGTATGTGTCCTGTGGAGCGCCCCAGGTACCGCTGGAGAGACAAGATTGAAGATGACTTGCGCAACCTTCAAGTCTGTAACTGGCAGGAGGTGGCGCAGGACAGGGCAAAGTGGCGTAAGATCTGTTCGGAGGCCAAGATCCATTTTGGGTCGCTTAAGTTAGTTAGTTAGTAAAACAATCGTATATGAGCGATAAAAAAATAATACAACGAATGTTAAGAGTGACTGAACTAAGAGTTTCGTGCTGTAAAGAAATGAAAAGAAGTAATACATTTCCTACAAATTAAGAGAGTATTCTCGACACCATTTGGCTTAGCGGCCAGCATATCAGCCTTATCCATCGAACGCCCGGAGCTTAAATCCGGGTGGAAATTCGGCGGGAATACAGATAAGGCTTATACATCCGGTTCCCACAAAAACGGATTAAATCGAATAAGTTTATCTTTACTTGCACAGCGGAGCCTTTTCTCCACTTTAATTATATTTTTCCTTTCCTTAGATACCCTCACTTTTCATATTTATTAGTAAACGAAATCCTGCTAGTAATTCTTTTTGATGGCTTTTCTTTAATTTGTTCAATTATCACACAGAGACTCATAACATATCACATTCTGTCCGGCCCCCTGCGCAGATCGTCGCACCATCTAGCCAGGGGGCGTCCCACACTACATTTACCGAGACGCGGTCTCCATTCCAGCACTCGTCTGCTCCAACGATTGTCGGATCTCCGTCAAACGTGACCAGCCCATTGCCACATTAGTTTGCTAATTCGAAAGGTTATATCGGTGACTGTAGTTCTCTGGCGGATTTGTTCATTCCGAATCATATCTACCAGAGAAACTCCGAGCATTGCTCTCTCCATAGCACTCTGAGCTTGTGAAGCAAACGGACTGTCAGCGTGCACATGCATATACATGTGGATAGCATGCATATATATATATATATATATATATATATATATATATATATGCACTGTAAAAGATTTTAAAATCAAATTTCCCAATGAAATAAAATTAGACACAGGTGCTTAAACTTTCCTTTACTCTGAAAACAATACAATTAAAGACAACACGACTTAATTAATTCTGAAACGCACTTAATAACTGTTTTATTTTAAAAGCAAATAATTTAATTGTTGTTTTTGGCTTTGTTATTTTGTGTTTTCAAAAGGGTACTATTTAGTCTGGCCTTGACAGACGTATTGTTAAACTTACTTTTATATTGTTAGGAAAATATACACCGTGACTTTTTAATTACCCGAGACAATTAAGTAGTATATTCAGTTATCGATATACATTAAATTTGGCGAAGAAAACAAATTTTTTAATAAATTTTTATATATATTTTTAATAAATATTTCATAAAAAATTTGATTTTTATGAAATATTTATTAAAAATTATGCAACAAAACATCTTGCTAATTCAAATAGACATCATTATCATTCCAATATGAACTGCACCCAAATCAACCTAATTTTGGTTGCGTAATATTTACGTACGGAAGGGATAACTAGGAATGAAAACAATTTGCGCAACCTGCCGACAAAAGACGTTTTTTCTCTTTCGCACGCGCTGTAGCCATACTTATGAATACATGCGTCTCATGCATAGTAGTAAACAAATACTACGAAGATGGCGTACAAGTATTTGATGCATTTACAGGATTTCTTTGAAGTCCCATAAAACAATATTTTTGTATGAACGCTATAATATTTGAATGTTACTTACTGACATACATATCTTTACAAACGCGAATTTTAGTTTTCTCGGGTAATTAAAAAGTCACGGTGTATAAATACACATGTTAAGGGTACATTTTATTTTTCTTATCACATAAAGGACGCCTACTCTTGAAAAAGTGTAAGAACTGCGGTATTTATTTCAACTGTACATACTCGTACATACATACATTTCGTCACGCCTGTTATCCGTAGGGGTAGGCACAGATCTCCATCCGCTACGATCACACATTCATCTTTTCATCCATACTTCCTCTCACATTCATCGTAGCGAAACGGCTCTCCGTTAGTCGCTTCTCAGGCTCGTGGGAAACAGAACGTGACAGGCGGCGAACAACGTCGCCGTCATTTTTTAACAAATTAGGATTTTTAAAATTCATCATAGTGAATCCCACGAGCCGCAAGGGAGAATGGAGGTCAACTCCAGCATAGTACCCGGGGGAGCCGGATCCCGGGACGGTCGGCACGCTTGCGAGTAAGTTCGCCAGAAATAACAAGAGTCGATTATTTTCTGAACTTTTACCAACATGAGAACTTCACCTTGTTAGTTCAAATAATGAAAGTGCGTCAATAGGTGCTCATGAAGCGTCTTACAAGTGGGTAGCTCGGTGGCAGCCTGTCACATTGTACTGACAGTCACCCATTCTCCGGGTCGATTATTATCTCTTCTCGGAGCAAACTTATCTATACCGCTACCAACAATAGATTTGACGATACTGTTCCACAAAACGTATTAAAATAAACTCATTAATAATTCTTTTTATCTATTTTTACCGCCGCTCTATTGTTCGAATCTGTTCGTAACTCTAAATAGAAAACCGTTTTGTTTTATCAACTATACCGGCTATGCTCTTTTACTTTTACTTTGTATTTAAACGTTAAACTACTAAATATGAGGTCAAATTTAATATTAAAAACAAAAATAATACACGATTGCATGTCCCATTTGAAAGAAAAACGTGTAATCGAGTACAAAAGTCTTTTGTTAAACAAATGGTGTCAAAATATTTAATTGTACGTAATATAATTTAACTCTTGTAACATATAACTGTTAGTAACATTAACATAAAATTGTTTAATGGGAACGTCTCTCAATCGGCACCACTTAGCTCGATCTTCGGCTTCATACATCCAAAAACTGTCACTGCATATTCTCGTCACAAGATCTGCCTTTTTATTCAATCCGTTTTGATTTTCGATTAAATTACTCATTTCAACAAGTAATTAAAATTGGAAACTATAAAAAACGACCGATTGGCTCAGTGGCGGGGCCCTCCGCCCGCGGAGTCAATGGTTGCGGGTTCGATTCCCGCATCGGAATAAATATTTATATGGATTTTTAAAATGTTTATTTGATGAGTCTGGTAACCCCCCCAATCCACATTTCCTTTCCTGCCCCTTCCTTTCCCTTCCTCTCCGCCAATCCACGGTCTGCCGTGCCAATGGATGCGTGGCTAGGGGCGAGCCTAGTCGTAAGCGTGCCGATCGTCCCGGGGTCGGGCTCCCCCGGGAACTATGGTGCCTTACCTCAGCATGCAGGGCTCTGCTGGGGCTGACCTCCATCCTCCCTTGCGGCTCGTGGGATTCACTAAAGACGAATTTAATATACCTAATTTGTCGAAAATGACGGCGACGTGGTTCGCCACCCGTCACGTCCTGATTCTCACGAGGGCGAAAAGCGACCAATGACGAGCCGTTTCGCTGCGATGAATGGCAGCGAATGGAGCTCTGTGGTCTCTGCCAACCCCTGCGAGGGATAGGCGTGAAATTATAATAAAAAAAAAACTATAAAAAAATAATATATTAAAATGACTTAAGCAAAATTGTGAACAGATTACATTCAAAATCGACAAAGTACTCAATGTGCTCTTCAACGTAAAATTTAAAAGCCAATCTCAAATAAATAAATAATTAATTAGTTTGTACCAAAACAGTTTTGTGTGCTATTGTACACTCAGCCGCAAGACGTACGAAAGTGAAAACGACCTTAAAACTTGTATAAACAGTGGAACGTCTGGTTTTGGGTTGACAAAAACAAATATTGAACTCACGTCCCAGCACAATAAGATAAGTGCGACATAGAAAGTCTCCTCCCAATACCTTTATCATTCTTTCTTAATTTGTATTACGATTTCGTGCGGAAAAATTGGCCAATAACGGCCGGCAACGAGAAAAGAATACTCCGCATGAAATTCGTGTTATATTAAATTAAAACTAAAGTGAATGCTCCCATTTAATAAAATATACTGAGCCTATAGAGATTTGAAAATAATAATTATAATATAATAATAATAAAAATTGTCCCGGAAGGCTTGATTAGTGTGCATATAATCATTTTATTTACTGTTGAAATTGTAGATTTTGTGAATTTCTTACAATACATCTTATGATGAACCTGATGAACCGGTTCATCAGGGGGTGCTTGTTCCGACTCTGATATACGGTAGTGAAGGTTGGGTTTGGCAGAAGAGTCATGAAAGTAGACTGAATGCGGTGGAAATGAAAGCATTAAGAAGTATGTGTGGTGTAACTTTGAATGATGGAATAAGAAGTGAAGATATAAGAGCGATTTGGAGTAAAAGAAGTTTTAAAATGCGTTACGTCACACTGAATTTTTTTTTTAAAAAGAACCTGTCAAAGATGATTCGCACCCGAAATTTTAAAATGCGTACGTCATACCGATTTTTTTTAAAAAAAGAAGCTGTCAAAAATGAATCGCTCCCGAAATTTTAAAATGCATTACGTCACACAGATTTTTTTAAAAAAAAAAAGAATCTGTCAACGATGAATTGCACCCGAAATTTTAAAATGCGTTATGTCATACCGAATTTTTTTTAAAAAAAGTTGTCAAATATGAATTGCACCCTAAAATTTAAAATGCATTACGTCACACAGATTTTTTTTTTTTAAAAAAAGAACCTGTCAAAGATGAATCGCACCCGAAATTTTAAAATGCGTTACGTCATACCGAATTTCTTTTTAAAAAAAGCTGTCAAATATGAATTGCACCCGAAATTTTAAAATGCGTTAGGTCACACCGAACTTTTTTTTTTTAAAAAAGAACCTGTCCAAGTTTTATGGCACCCAAAATTTTAAAATGCGTTACGTCATACCGAATTAACACTTTTAATTTCACCAACCGCCGGGTCACGTACGTAATGAAGTAAAAACTGTTGCCGCCGTTTGCACCCTGGTCACGACGCGTTGGAGCTCCGCGGAATTAATTTACTCATTGCTGATTCTCCGGCGGGAGAATCCGTTGCGTGGACGGTGTCAGTTTGAATTTAAGCCGCGTAAAGGCTGTTTTCCAAAAAAGATTAACATTTTTCACTTTCACATTGGTTAATTAAGACACTTCGAAATTAAAGATGCGTGCCTCCTATACAAAACGTGCGGTTTTTATGGTAGATATAAAGAGATCCAATCCGAAATTCAATGATATGTATTTAGTTTAGTACAATGCAATAAAAATATACATAGTTTCACCCACCACTTACATAGACAGTAGCGATGAAAAGGAAATAAGTTTGTAAGCATTTTAGTGGTAAAGCCACGCTGCGGACGAATACTTTGTCAAGAATGGCATAATATTTGTCTGTAGCATGAATGGGCCGGCTCGCGCGGGGAAGTAACACACTCCCGGCCCGGCGACAGAAAACCGGCGTCTGAGTGGTAGCTTAGCTACCACGCTTCGTATGGTGAGTGGCCGAGTTCCGGAGGCCCAACACCGATTTATTGGATATAATTAAATAGCATTTAGTTCAAACACTACTTCTTCTTTTCATATCAGCGGCTTCTATATTTTTCCAGCGCAGTAATTCACCACTGCAATGGATAACTAAAAAATGGATGGACATTATGAACAGCCGAGCAGATACTCCATGGACTGCATGGAAGGTGCATGGAAGGAGCCTCCACGAGAGGCGAACATGTATAATTTGAAGCTATATGAGCACCCGGCGCACCCTGGTTACACCGCTCCAAAATTCCGTTTAAAAGAGGTATTGGAGCGACGTGACTAATCCTTCCACCATAGCGTTCCGACCAGCAAACGTTCCTCCACAGAGCCAAACCAACGACACTGGAACAAGCACACCCGACATCCGAAGTCTACTGAAGATCACACACATTCAGGGGCGGATCGTAACTTTGTGGGACCCTGGGCTAGTACTACTCGGGGGGCCTGTTTTGTGTATAGGTTGTTTAGTGTATAGGTATCAGAAAAAAAATTTTTTGTTCGTTACAAGTAACGTCTTAAATTACGATTCGTCTATTATTTTTAATGGGAGCTGGGGGCCCTTTGTATCCACGGGGCCCTGGGCTTAAGCCCAAAAAGCTCTTAGGTAGATCCGCCCCTGCACACATTCATGTTTGTTGCGAGGGAACGAACACGTGTTCAACTAGTTTCACTTTTATTAGGGCCATTTGAGACGTGGCTATTACTGTTACGGCTTATTATGGTTGCCAGTTGTCGAGATAATTGTCCGCTCTTGTATTTCGGCTCTCCGCGGCTGAGTAAACCCAATTGCATTGTACTTTCTATGACGATATGTTTTAATCTAATATTATTACTGTACTGGTTACCTGACGAAGGTGGACCTAATTGGATCGGTGACGAAGCATTTGCTTTAAGACTTCATTGTCGTAACTTCGATTCCCATATCGGAATAAATATATGTAAGGTCTACATGTATTTCACAGTCTGGATCAACTAGATGGACTGCAAATCGCAACCCTCTGGTGACATTTCAAAGGATCATTTAATTTATTTCGACGATCAATTAGCTCTGTAGCGGGGCCCTGCGCCTGCGGAGTCAATGGTCGCGGGTTCGATCCCCGCATCGGAATAAATATATGTATGGATTACAAGTATTCCGAGTCTGGTAACCCCACCAATCCGCATTGAACAAACGTGGTGGGTTAACGTCCGTTTCTCCAGAAAAGGAGAGACCCGGGCTTAGCAGTGGGACATATATGGGCTATTAAAAAAAAATTATTAATAGCTCACGTAAAATATGCCTAAGACATTGCGGATGTATATGGGCGGCGTTGATTGCTTTCCATCGGGTGCCATGTCTGCTCATTTACCATTTATCGATGACAAAAAGCATATTTGCTGTAAATAGAATATTACTTATTTCGGTCTTGTACACCAGTTTAATCAGAAAAAAATCGGAGGCAGTCATGAGGACTGCCGACAGAAGTGAAAACTTAGAACTGTATTTTTAAATTTCAAACTAATTGTATATAAGTTAATAAAAATTGAAAACTTAATAATATATAATTAAGAAAATATAAATAAATTAATAATAATA
This sequence comes from Baronia brevicornis, assembly GCA_031353405.1. Taxonomy (NCBI): domain Eukaryota; kingdom Metazoa; phylum Arthropoda; class Insecta; order Lepidoptera; family Papilionidae; genus Baronia; species Baronia brevicornis. The sequence goes on from JASFAT010004443.1 coordinate 701,613, forward strand.
TTAATTGACGACCTAATAACATTAATAATAAGACGACCGATTGGCTCAGTGGCGCGGCCCTCCGCTCACGGAGTCAAAATCGCGGGTTCGATTCCCGCATCGGAATAAATATTTATATAGATTTATAAATATTTATCCCAAGTCTGGTAACCCCCCCCCCCCGAATCCACATTTCCTTTCCTGCCCTTTCCTTTCTTCTCTATCCTTTCCCTTCCTCTCCCCCGGATAGAAATGGTGCCTTACCTCAGCATGAAGGGCTCTGCTGGGGCTGACCTCCATCCTCCCTTGCGGCTCGTGGAATTCACTAAGACGAATTTAATATACCTAATTCATTGAAAAATGACGGCGATGTGGTTCGCCACCCGTCACGTCCTGATTCTCACGAGGGCGAAAAGCGACTAATGAAGAGCCGTTTCGCTGCGATGAATAGTAGCTGATGGAGCTCTGTAGTCTCTGCCAACCCCTGCGGGGGATAGGCGTGAATATATATATATATATATATATATATATATATATATATATATATATATATATATATATATATATATATATATATATATATATATATATATATATATATATATATATATATATAAAAAATATTAATTAAAAATATTTTTAATATATAAAAAATAAATAAATATTTGAATAATATACACCTTAAACATTAGCATGTTGCTAACGCGAACTCATAGATTTTTTCCCTACTCAGAGTCGTGTAATGCGGCTATAAAAGATTTCACTTAAAAAAAAATGTCATCGAAGTCGAATGGCTTCAGAAGTTTTTTAAGAATTAAAAAAATTAATAAACGACCCAGATAATTCGACGTTTTTTTGGTGTATAAAACTACAATACGTTATTTTTTACTTACAGCAGATACGTTGTCTATCGTCGATATATTTTTAAGACCCATTTTCTTGGATTTCGCATAACAGAACGAATCGTAATTGACAATATTGAGCGTAAATATACATATTTATTTGAAAATGTACAACAACACATTTACTTTATCCAATCTTCTTATCTTCTGGAATGGAATCATCGAGTGCTCAGGTCAAAGAATACAAAATGGTTCACAAGAGTAGATCAGGCGAACGCAAAACTCAGTCGCTCGCGAATGACAAAGTAAACGCGTGTCGACCTATCCACTTGTCAGCTGTCACTCGCATCCATTTTACTATCGTTAACGGTAACTCTCCAATAAATTTGAATCGAACCACTTTGTCGATTTATTAGCGGCCAGTTCGTGCGGTTTGACTTCTTTGTGTATTATTATCTGTTGTTGAAAAAAAAAATAATTTCTAGATTTTCAATTTAATTAATATTGCTCTCTTTTCCCGCCAACTTACATCAGTAATATAGTGTTTTTATTTATTATAATTTCCATAATCTTATATTATTATTAGTTATATTGTTTAATTATGGTTATTATACAATATAGTTCGATTAAGGCGTATAAGTGTTGTGATATGAAATAAATAAGTGTATCGTGACTGTTTAAATTGACTGAAAGTCCATAGAAGTTTTGATAGAATAGCCACCATTTTATCAAGACGTAACGTAACAAGCTGACTAGTTACATTTCAAGAGATTTGATATTGTTGTATTTTACTTGTCACTGGAATAATAGTTATAACTAATTGCTATCAAAGAAACGAGAATAAAATATTAGGCTTACTCGAAGAACAATCATCCATCAACAATGAAAATTATATAACTATTTTCCTATTAAGAAATATAGGCATGATTAAAAGAACAACTGTTGCAAGTATGTAAATTCTATTATCCTAATAGTAGTTATAAATTAATATTATCCCATTAAAATCAAACGTGATAAAATTATTTATGAGACAGATAATAAATGTAATAATCTTTTTTTTATTTTTAAACCAATCTCCTGTTCACAGTATGTGGCCTGAGGCTCCAAGAAATTGCTGGCAACTAGTTTTTCCGCGCGCTATTCTTGGTTCTATGGAATTTATCTAAACATCCTTCGGCTCCAGGAAGTCGTCGCTTCAAGTCGCATAGCGACTGGTGTAATTTTTTATTTTGTTTTTGAAGATAAGTAATTATTTATCAAAGGCACTCAATAATCTAAGTGATAGAACTTGACTAATGAGAGACTTGACTGGGAAAAATATGTGTTTATTTTATTTAGGTAAAATTAATAATTCTTTATCGTACTCAGTTTAAGAAATAAGAAGATAAATATTTTTATATTCCAGGAAAAAAATTAAGAATCCCATTTATGTATATGAAACAAAAATCAAGAGCAACATTATCAATCTCTCTCTCTATAGTCTATGGGTACATCCGCATAAATAGAAAAAGAACTTTTTAAGAAAGAAGAAAGAAATGGGTGATTGGTGATTCAGAGCGGTGCGTTTTCCCCGCACTTTTTTCCAGGCACCACCACTCTGTTGAACCAGGTACCTTCAGTAGTATAACTGAACTGAAATGACATTGGAAACTTCAAAAAATAGGTCTACTCCTATCTCGAAGGCTGGTAACAAATCTGTAATATCCTTGGTGTAACATATGTCTATGGGCGGCGTAGATTGCTTTTCATCAAGTAAAACGCTTGCTTGTTATCCTCCCTAACCCGGCAAAAAGAAGATTACATTGAAAGGTCAGAGTTACTCACGCGACTTTATGTATTCAAGTCGTAGTTGCGTGACCATTTCTAGCCAACTACAGTATTCCCGTACTTCAAAAGGTACTGTGAGCCGTTGATTCTACTTAAGAAAAAAAAGTTGTTTTGTAGCATGAAAACTGAGAAGGTTTATTGAGTTAGCAATAGGCCTGACAATACTTACACGAAATAAAATTCCTTTTTAACAAGTAACTCGGTTCAGGTTACAAATACTTAATAAAATGGTCCTGTCTTTTCTCTAAATAAATACTATATTGCAGACAAAACCGAGCTTCTCATAAAATATTCAGTTCAAACAAGAAGGACCAAAAATATTCCTATTTTATCAACTGTCAAAGTTCCAAACACAAATCTATGTACCTACGCCAAAACAACTTCCCTTTTAGACAACAATGCCACGTACTAGCCATATATTTTTGAGATAGTGAAGTTAAACGCAAAAGTTTCCACTTCAGACTGTTAGTTATAGCGTGTAAAAAAACTATAAAAGTTTTAACGGCGAATGAGTTTTTAACTGTTAAAAATAACTATCTGAATAAAGTCAACGCAAACAGTAAAACATGAGATCTATATTGACTCATTTACATATTCGCAGTTTCTGTTTTCTGTTCTCGTATGTTGAGAGAAAATATTGTTATACTAAATTAATAACATACATTTAAATGTCGTCAAAGTCTACATTAATTGATTGTAGTCAGTGTGTGTGTCAGTGTGACAGCTCGGCATTAACACTCTCCCAATTACTATTCAACATATATTAATAAGTCTATCAGTGATAGAATAAGATTTTCAACCTTAACTACTTCTTATAAACAAGGAAAATTCGACCCATAACCAAATATAAATAAGGTCGAATATTCCTTGTTTAAAAGTAATGATTAAGGTTGAAAAGTTAATTCTACCAACGTAGTCCTTACATATCGTGCAACACGTCACTATGGCTGAGAGATATTCTTATAGATCTCCCCACGAGAATGTATGTCTTGTTAGACAAGTAAACTGGTGAATGTAGATGAAACTAGATGACGCTTTCATTTTTAGAATACTTATACCTCAAATATATATATATATATATATATATATATATATATATATATATATATATATATATATATATATATATATATATATATATATATATATATATATATATATATATATCATTATTTCAGTTTCAGGTCACGACAAATTATTGACATCCAACGCCCCACTGAAAAGAAAAAATAAAAATATTCTATGCCGCTTAATAAACTAATTTGTCCCTTATCCCCTTCATTAAACCTCACATTAGCATAATACATATTAACGTACATTAACTTATCAATATTTAAGATCCGTATTAACTCTTAATTGCTATCTTTCATTGCGATTTTAATGCCCAATGCAGTACTTGTCCTGATATGGCATTCATTACTGAATGCAGCTTACGAGATTGTCAACTTTTATCTTTATACGTCAATAAGTTAAGTACACATTATTTTAATAAAGAAAATAATTCATGAAACTTCTAAACGTACTTCGTACTACAATACACAAAGTTCGTTTGGAAGTCATGATTTATTTTCTTTATTAAACTAATGGTTAATTAAGTCTGGATTAAAAGGAAATTTCAGTTTGTCCAACAAAAAAAAAATATTTTGTTTAATGCGTTACATTATATCCGTCGATGCCACAAGCGCCCTGAAGTTAGCACGCTAATCGACGCATACTTCAGTACGGTCATCTCTGCCTCGTCATTGGCCGTGAAATCGGACGCCATCTTTGATATATGACATAATAATTCACTAGTGAAAAATTAAGCTCAAATTTCACTCGTTCTGCATATTACAAATTGATTCCGAAAACTACAAACGGTAATTTTTTAATTTATACTCCAAGTGTTTCTTTTGTGGGTTAAACCGGTTATTTATTTAATTTGTTGATGCTATAACCGTCCAAAAATCCATGCATTTTGTGAAGCTAATATGTTTGCACCAAGGTTTTTTGATAAATTTAATAGTTCAAATAGTATATACCGGTGAATTATCCTGTGTAATGTGATTCTTACGTTCTCAATATATCTCAAACGAAGTAAAAGCGAGGTTTCATCTGGATACCTAGAAAGTAATTACGGCAGTATCTCAAACAGCGTATAAATTACTATTATGCCCTATTAACGATGACCGCACTTAATACGTATTAAATACGTAAACTGTTTTACAGTAATTTTAATGCAGAGCTAATTATCAGATAAACTATTTTATGGTCGCTTTCAAAGACGATGTTTTCTAGGAAATATAATCCAGTACTAAAACGTACCACGTAGATGAAGATACATGTGGTAATATGCCTCGGAGCAAGCGAATTTCTATCGAGAAATTATAAAGACTTATTTTTTTTTTTCAAAAATTTATTCTCTAAACAAAATTGCTTCTACGGTTCGTTTGGAGAACTTAAAGACCCAACTCCTTTCACTTCCTCTCACACTCCTATTATTCAAATCTTACCCTAAGTGTGAAAATATTCTACTAAGGGGACTAATAAGAGATTTTTTTTTAACAGCCCCCACGGCGGGGTTACCAGACTCGGAATAAATATTTACAATCCATACATATATTCATTCCGATGCGGGGATCGAACCCGCCACCATTGACTCCGCAAGCGAAGGGCTCCGCCACTGAGCCTATTGGTCGTCACTATAAGGGAATACAATGTCAATAATATACCAATTAGGAAGTTAGTGGGAGTGGCGAAGTGTGGGAATAGAAGGCGAGAATTCACCTGGTAGAGTACCCATATTCAAGCACTAATATAACCTAAGCGTACATTTCCTGTTCGATGACTGTGCTAACTTGCAGTTTACGTACGTACGTTTCGAACTCATATCGACGCAAAAAAGCGAGAACGTAGCCACAAAATGCAGAAATATCACCAAAGCCAAAAAACTTTTAAAATTTTTCTTAGTGGTAGAGCCACGGTGCAGACGAATACTTTGTCAAAAATATTATTTGTCTGTAGCATGAATGGACCGACTCGCCAGGGAAAGTACCAAACTCCCGCAGAAAACAGGCGTCTGAGTGGTAGCTTACCCACCGCGCTTCGTACGGTGCGCGGGCGAGTTCCGGAGGCCCAACACCTTCCCCCTCCCTCTACCCCTCCTCCTCCCATTCCCACTCCCATAATGACGCTTTCCTTAAAGGTCAAATACGCTTCCGCACTGCCTATGGTGCTGCGGAAGTCTATGGGCGGCGTTGATTGCTTTCCATCAGGTGACATGCCTGCTCGTTCGAGAAATAACTGAGTTTTGTGTAAAGTTAGTTTCTGAAACGGTGAGTTGAAATAAATGTGTGTGAAGAAGTGAGTATAATGTATACCATTGATGCTACCACCGCGTACGTTATATAACACAAAGCAATGGGTTAATAAAGTTCCAGTGTAACTAAAAAAACAAATCAAGTAACCTTCACCTGTGTGCGATAAGACTAAAGCTATCATGAGCCAGCAACGACTTGTGTATGTCTAAATAAAGTTTCCAGCCGAACACTCGGCGAGTGGCATTGCGTGATACCGCGCGCGGCGTTTTGTATTTTAAATATACTAATCTACGTCATTTGTTCTGTTTTTATCTGGGACTGTATAAATAATTCGCTAATTTACATATTCAACGATAAGTTAAACGCTATTTTTGAAGTGAAAACTTCTATAGCCACTTTACACGTGTGTGGGTAGGCAAAAAATCTATGGGCTCGCGTCAGCAACATGCTAATGCTTAAGGTATATCTATAGCTATGAGTATAGCTATAGATATACCTTATACATACTTTAAACACGGTTAATACACAGCTGCCTACGTACTGTAGTGATACATTGATAAATCTATCACTAATGTAATAACTTTTTATTTGAATATATTAAAACCTTTTGTATTATATATACTTCTTTTTAAATTCGTAATTTTAAAATATAAAAAGTACTCATCACGCCAACACATTGTATGTACCCGACTGTATGTGTGTGCGTTGGACGGTTCATGGATGGACAGAGTTTTTAGACACGTCAGCAACATGCTGTAGTAATAGCAGCATATCTATAGCTATCACTCCCATGTTTTATTTTTTACAAGTTCAATTTTTTACGTGAAAAGTTCTGTGTGTATCCTTTGCGTTGTTCTTTATATTGTGTTTTAATTTGATTATTTCAATTGTTGAATTGTCAGATCTTTGTGCATTATAACCGTGAGTACTAAATATGTTATTAATTTCAAAATACAGTTTTAAGTTTTCACTTCTGTCGGCAGTCCTCATGACTGCCTCCGATTTTTTGGTGTACTAACGTGTAACCGAGAGTCCGTACATATAAATATACATATGTACATATACATATATGGCCTACAGATATTTATTCCAAGTTTGGGCAAGGGTAGTCGGCAATTTTAATTCCGCCAAAAAATTAAAAGGTTCCATGCTGCTTTACTTACACCGTTACGATAACAATAGGTCGAAAATAAAATAAATTATTAAAAAAGTAGAGCGCAATTAATGCACAGCAAACCACCGTCAGCACAGACTTTCAACGGATTCCTCGTGTGTACAGCGCAAATACATCGTACATTAATCTCGGCTCTAAACAATAAACACTTTCACTAAATATGGTTTATACAAAGTCGTGCTTAATTTCAAATTTTTGTTGAATTTCACCTGAAAACCTAACATTAAGCAGAATAACATGTATAAATGTATCACAAAAAATTCGACCTATTTCTAGTGCCCTCTGTATAATATAGTTTTGTGGAAAAGCTATATATATTGCACGCTATATCTAAAAAGATTTTTTCTTTTCATTGTTGGTAATAAGTTATAATTTTTATGTCAGTGTCAGGTAAAATACGATAACATTAAACCTCTTGAAATATGACTTGTTAGCTTATCACGTTACGTCTTAATGGTGGCTATTCTACCAAAACCTTCTATGGACTTTTTCAGTCAACTTAAAAAGTTACGATACACGCATTTATTTCATATCACTTCACTTATACGCCTTCAATATCAATAACAGCCCGCGGCAGTCCACTGCTGGACATAGGCCTCACCCAAGGCGCGCCACCTAGCCCGATCTTCGGCTACACGCATCCAGTCTCTGCCAGCCGCCTTGCGCAGATCGTCGCTCCATCTAGCAGAAGGGCGTCCCACACTACGTTTGCCGAGTCGCGGTCTCCACTCCAGCACTCGTCTACTCCAACGATTGTCGGTTCTCCGACAAACGTGTCCAGCCCATTGCCACTTCAGTCTGCTAACTTGAAGAGCAATGTCGGTGACTCTGGTTCTCCGGCCATCGGCCGGCCGGTTATACGCCTTAATCGAACTATATCGCATAATACACTACCACAATTAAAAAATAAAAGTGATAATAATATAAGATTCTGAAAATAATATAAAAACACAAAGTCACTGATGTAAGTTGGCGGGAAAAGTCCATCTAAAAAGTTTTTCAATAAAAATCGTTCAAAATATCAATATTATCTATTAGATTTTTAGGGGGAAAGTTCGATCTAATATAAAGTTAAATTAGTTTTATTAAGAATTTTTATTAAAAGTTAGTTCCTAAATAATCGACACCAGGATATTTCACGATTCAACTATGTAAATAGAGACTAGTATATTATTTTTATTTTTCTAGTATTTGGAACTTTAATGTAAGGTTTTATATAAACTTCATAATATCAGTATGCTTCATTATATCGACACAAAAAAGCGAAAACGCTGTAAATCACAAAATCTCCTTCGTCTCTTCTCCCTTCTACTCGACATTGGCGAAATCATCTGTGCTATTTTGGCACTATTGAAGGCATTAATTCAAATGAATGAATGAATGAACACTGCGTTGAATGGTTTGAGTCTCACAGCTACGAATAACAGAAAATTTTGTACAGCGTCGAAACTGACTGCTTTTGAGTGATCAGATACAATTTTATTAGAATAGAATAGAATAGAAAAACTTTAATAGAAATTTTAAGTTTTTTTTTTGGCTCTGCTGGTAAATTTTCATATTGCGGTATACGTCGATTTTTTGCGTCGATACACGAGTATAGAAAATGTAATTTGCTAAAACTTTTTTCGCGGGCATACTTTCACAAAGAATGCTTAGCTAATTTCTGAATGAAAAAATAATCTAAATCCTTTCCTTATAAAATCCTCTATATTGAGCAAACAGGAAGTACCGTAAATATTTTAAAAATGTTGTTTTGAGTACGATAAAACCTTAAAATTATTTTGAATATTTTTCTTATGTAATACATAAAACATAATTAGTTAAAATAGTACGTACAATATCATTACGTGTGTGTCGCATACATTGCAGCATTCATTAGTGATTAGATTCTTTGCATTTCCATAAACGAGGAGTTGCATGTGTTGTTATATGGAAATCTTAAACGCGCAATACCATATAGGTACATAAATATGGCGACCGACTGTGTGACAAATAAACTATATCTATATTTATTTTTTTAATAGCCGAGTAGGCAAATGAACATGCAACTCACGTAACGTTAAAAGTAAACTCACGTAGTAGTAATTTTTTAAATAAAACTTTTGACTGTCCATATAGTGATGGATTTCCGCAAAGGAACGCCTGACTCCATTAATAATCATATGTATATATATATATATATATATATATATATATATATATATATATATATATATATATATATGTGTGTGTGTGTGTGAGTAGCCCCTGACTCCATTAATAATCATATACATATATATGTATACTTTCATTGTTAAATGTGAATAAAGTTTATTATTTATGTATTTAAATAATAAACTTCATTCAACATATTTATGAAGAATTGAATAATGGCTAGCTCATTACCATCTAGTGTGGCACGACGCTACATTACTAGCCTAGAGTATGCAAATCATAAACGGCCTATATTCATAATCATCGGATCATTACAGTAGTGACTGAAACATTTTCCCCTGCGCGGTGCGCTCATGAAATATGCATCAACTGCACTCGACGAGGCAGGTGGAAAGCGCGGCTCTCGATACGTTGTTTTGGTTATTTGTTATTGCTTTATTTACGCGTTTGCCAACTCGCTAATGGACGGAAGCGTTTCTGTTTTGATTACTTTTTTTTTTATGGGATAGGAAGGCAAACGAGCAGGCGTGTCCCTGATGGAAAGCAAACAACGCCACCAATAGACTTCCGCAGCGTCATAGGCAGTGCGGATGCGTTGCCGAACTTTAAGGAAATTGTCATTGTGGGAAAGGGAATGGGAGGGGAGGGGTAGAGGAAGGAGGGTTGGGCCTCCAGAACTCAGCTGCTCACCGTACGAAGCACGGTAGCTCAGCTACCACTCAGACGCTGGTTTTCTGCGGGAGTGTGGTACTTACCCGGACGAGCCGGCCCATTCATGCTACAGACAAATGTCATTCTTGATAAAGTATTCGTCTGCAGCGTGGCTCTACCACTATAAATAATTTTATATTAAGGAGACTATCAAAATAGCAAGCTCTCACTTACGCAGTTATCACTCCATTAGTACGTAAATTGCAATACTAGCAAATTACTATTATACTATGTACAAACATAGATGAGTCTTAGGATATTCTTCGAAAAATTCTCGACTTAAAATATAGAAAAACTATTTATGACACCATTTTTACAATAATTAATTTATGCTTAAAACCTTAATAATATTATAATATAAAAAAAGAACAAAACAAAAAGATATAATTGTAATAATTGTAATCTAACGAGTGTCATAAAATGATTCTTGCTCAGCATATGCCGGGAACTCTATTTAAGCACCAGGCGCTGGTTTTCAGCAAGAACCAACGTGGACAGAATAAATAAGGTCGTATATTATGATGAGATGCTCTTAATCGACATACAATCGATTTTACATTATATAAAAATTTAATAATATGGTAAATTTATCATACATTAAATTTACCCTCAACGAAGAGTAAAGAGAACTTCTTTCCTTAACGTAAACATGTTAAGGAAAGAAGATCATTCGTAAGATCTGCAGCCTAACTGTTGAATATAAAGATCGTGACTGATAATGACACAAATTAAGAAACAAATGCACGAAAACTCCGTAAGAATAAACTGCAGAGGGTGGAAGAAGATTGCGGTGCCAAAAAGGCCCGCCCGGTCAACATCCGATCTGTCGCCTCAGATGTTATTGGAGAAATGCGGAAGAACTCGAATTAAAAGAACTTCAAAGTACCAAAATAGAAACCGCATTAGACCTTAAGTATAGCATTCTAACTGGACGTTAAGACTTACATAGAGTTGTTGAGTGAAAGGAGTATGTTATTATAATTCTTTACTTCTTTTTTTTTAGATTTCACTTATTTTACAAATATCGTCTTCTTTATAAACATCATTTCATATTTCATTAAAGATATTTTTAAAAAATATATATATATAATATATTTAAATATCATTTTAATGGCATATCAAACAATGAGGGCTGTAACCCTTGACCATAAAAAAATAAAAAAATAAACATTCATACAAAATAAATATACAATCCTGATAACTTTGATAAATGGCCACAAAGAATTTAAAACACGAGAAAAAAAGAAAATGAACGCGTAATATACGCTTAAATAAATGTACTTTAGATTAGAGTATAAAATTTGTTACGCGGATTGTTGGCACGCGATAGGCTTGTGCCTTTCAGGACTTATTCTAAATACGAACATAAAAAAAAAACAAAAAGCTATAGAAAGTTTTCCCGCCAACTTACTTCAGTGACGTTGTATTTTTATTTCATCGTCATAATCTTATATTATTATCGGTTATATTGTTTAATTGAGGTAGCGTATTAAACAATATAGTTCGATTAAGACTTATAAGTGAAGTGATATGAAATTAATGTATGTATCGTGACTTTTTAGGTTGACTGAAAAAGTTCATAGAAGGTTTTGGTAGAATAGCCACCATTTTATTAAGACGTAACATGACAAGCTGACTAGGAATTTCAAGAGATTTGATGTTATTCCATTTTATTTGCCACTGGCATAATAATTTTAACTAATTGCCATCAAAGAAAAGAATAGAAAAACTGTTTTTATGTAAAGTCATTCTTCATATAAATTATGATGTTTTCCTAAATAATATCGGTTAAGATATAAAAATACGATAGACTTGCACATAATTACATCTAAGTACTAGAGAAGTTATTTATGTGTTCAAAAACGTTAAACACAATGCCCTTGTTGTTAAAAAAAGTAGTGTTGTATACACGTGTTTCGTTACAACACCAGGCATCGTCAGGTCTATTAGATACTATGGCTGATAACCATTGATTCATGAGTCATCGTGCTGCTTTTAAGTTTGTCTATATAAAAGATGGTCACTGTATGTACGATTTTACCACAAACGGCTAAAATGAAAGTAATGATTCTTACCTGGTGCGCGGGCGGCATGCATGTGTCGAACGCTGGCGCTCGCGGCGCATCACCGCACTTGCAGCGTCAGCTTTACACGCACCCTGGAATAAAAAGAAAAATAAAAAACAGAGTCCGTCTGCTCCGCAAACCCAGAGTATCTCAGAAAGCCGTAGAGAAGGCTATGCTTAAAATTTTTCTGCTGGACAGAATTAAAAAAAGCCGCCACTTCTATTAAGATATTGTTTACAACTCTATGGTATTGTATAGTTAACTGTACGTCGTTAACAGCTCGTGCGTCATCTCACCACTCGTTTGCCGGGATCCTTTGTTTTAAAGTAAACAGCGAGTCACTCAATTTTTTTAAAAGCACGACGTATTCCGCGATATACGAAACTTTCATTTGTAGCTGACTCATTTAAATTTGAAAATCATTATAGATGTATGTATTATGTTTTTCAACTATTTATCCTATCTTACTAATATTAAAAATGCGAAAGTTTGTGAGTATGGTTGTATGTTTGTAACTCTTTCACGAAGAAACTACTGGACGGATTTGGATGAAACTTTACAGTAATATAGGTTATACATCGGAATAACATATAGGCTACAATTTGTGATGATTTTATGTAATTTTTTTTGGTCTTAATATAACGATACATGTCAATTAAGTCGAAAAAGAAATCTGGCCTCTGAGAGCTATTTTGGCGTACGCTGCCTAAACCATTGGAGTTACACAAAGATGATGTACCATAGGATTGTTTGTCTTGAATAGTTCTAAATAAAAGTCCGCGACAGCATATATCTACCTTTTATGTGGAACCCACTATGACCAAAATTGTGAACAATAAATTAAGTAAAAAAAAATTTTATTTATTTAAAATGATCTGTCACAAAACTTAATGTGGCAGACCAAATTCCACGCGAGCGAAGCCGCGGGCAAAAGCTAGTTTTAGATATTTGGATGCGATTTTTGAGAAAAATATCAACGCCGCCCACTTACGCATCCACAACACCGCAGGCATTGAAGTAACGTTGCCGGTCTTTGTAAAATGAATTGAATCTTGTCTATATCATTATAGCGATAATGTATCACCAAACTACATCAAATTATCTTTTTAACATTGTGTCCATCCTACGGTTGTCTGGAAGAAATCGCTATTACCGATAAGACCGCCATTTGTATATAAATATTACAATCAATAATTGTATTACTTTGTTTTTGGTGTACAATAAAGAATATATCTATCTATCTTGTTGACGCAACTCTCAATTTCACCTAAACTGTTGCGGCAAATGATTGTTCTTTTACCAGAACTACTACGCAAAAAGAATATAACTGTACTACTAGCTACAAAAACAAGTTATATCCACTAAATCATTGGTTGGCAGTCCACTGCCTTTTTATGGGATAGGCATACGAGCAAATGCGACCGAGCGTGACCTGATGATGCTGGGATGAGCTTAGCTACACCATCAGGTTATGATGAAAATAATTTTTAGCTGTCACGATTATACACGATAGCTTGATGGAGTCGAGGACGACTTAAAGGCAATCGGTGTGAGGGGCTGGAGAGAAAAAGCCAAACTAAGATCCGACTGGAAAAATTTACTGAACCAGGCTAAGGTCAGCCCGTGGCTGTAATGCCTTGATGATTATGATGGTTGTACGCGTTGGTATACAAAGTTTGGTGTACGTGCTGTTAACAATTGAATAGATCTCTCGTGAGGAGCTAATCCTGGCTGTACCATCAAAATTTTATTTTTATGTAAAAATCTTTTTTTTTTTTAATAAAAATGACTTATGGAGAGCCGTTTCGCTGCCGACGATGGATGAGTGTGGAGGCGGGGAGAGTGTGCCGAGATCGTAGCGGATGGAGCTCTGTGGTCTCTGTCAACACCTGCGGGGGATAGGCGTGCATCATCAAAATTATATCATATTACTATATTGTCATCAGAACTATACACATATGCTAAATTTTATGAAAATCCAACAGTTAGAAATTAGTTAAAGTCGATATCCAAGATTTTCTTATATAGTTACAGGCGAAGCTAATGAAAGCGTGTTATAAAGAATTACAATTGATTTAAAGCCATTAGAAGATACAGTCCGATTATTTCTACATAGAAACACCCAGTGCAAACTAGTTAGCGGACTAGCCGGTGGGTAATCATAGCGATTTACAGCAACGATATGACATTTGTGTCTAGACAACTCATCGAGGTGATTACGTTCATTTTTTTTGTCTAACGAGCTAATGTAAATACAATAATGTATATATTTATATGTATATTGTTATACAATATATACATATATATCTGTACTTAATCATATAGTATGTATTTAATAATATAGTTCTTGTAACTAATTTTCCACTACACTACACTAGAGAGTCTTTGTATGTAAATTTAGCATATATAAATAGATATCTAATTTAATACAGCAACTGTTTGATAAAAACTAGCTTAAAAAATAATGAAATTTGAAATATTTATTTATATACACTTCGTGTACTTATAGTGTGTAAATAAGCCTGATTTATTTTTTTTCATAACGCACATACGTCCCACTAGTGGGCACGTACCTCCCCATTTATGGAGAGATAAACATTAGCCCACCACACTTGTCTAAAGCGAATAGAAAGGGTACCCAAGCTCTGAATCAATCAATCTTATATACCTGGAGGCCACACATATATACATACAGTGGACCCGCGATAATCCGACAAATATTTTGCAGGGCGGTGTCATGTTATCGAATTTGTCGGGTTATATGTATTCCGGATTTTTTGATTAAGAATACCTTGTAATCCGCAAAATTACAAATCAAACAATCTGTTTGAACTACGAATCATAATACTACATAATTATGTACATATATAATATCAATATGGAATTTAGTAAATTACAATGGAGATCTATTTTTTTTGAGCTATTTATTTCGCTAAAACTCAAAAGCGGCTCGACCGATTTCAATATATTTTTATTTTGTTCGCTCTAATACAGAGGGTTTATGAATAAAAAATATAGGGAAAACATAAAAGAACAGCTTAAAAAATAAAAAACTATTTTTCTTCCTTTCAGTTTCAATAGATTTCGTGACTTTATCGTCAGAACTATCGTACAGTGAGTACAAAACTATCATATATTTTGTGCGATTTTGAAAAGTTTTGCATACCTAAGTACTAATATACCAGGAGAAGATAAATACATTGGAACATAAATTGTATGTGAAACGAAGTTCAACGAGCCATCTATTTATATTATAAAAAAAAACAACATCAGTGCTATAGAACTTACAAAAACGATAATGGTGATGCGTACAAAATACAAGCTCTTCAATCATACTAATATAATTATACTAATATTAGTGAAGATTTGCCAAAATGTTTAAGAGAGTACAGGCAGGATACGCCGTTAGAATAGATGAATCTTTAGGTATGGGCGACGAAAAGCCTTAACTGATCTCTCTAATTGTCACGGTCCACAAAACAAAATCTCATGAACAAAATTACGTAATGTGAAAGTAGAAATCTGAAATATATTGTTTAATTTATTGCTTTATTCCAGCTAAATAGTTTATTGTGCAAAGAAAATATAAAAGAATAACAATACGTAAATTCACTTCAGTATAATGAGCACGGCTGGCGGTGTGCAGATTACACTGAATTTCGCGTAACTAGCTACACACAGTCATCGTAATAAGCGAACTAATAAACATGTTTTATTTTTATATTATTATTATATAATTATCAGTTCAGCCTTAATAGTCCACTTCTGGACATTGGCTTCTACTTCGCAAATACCATAACAACCGGATACCATCACAATACCTTTCTAGTACTGTTGACATCCCTACGCCTGGTAAGCAAGTTACATTGATCAAGGTAGTTATCAGTTATCACTGAACTTTTAATTGTGATAACGTATAATTAAAATAATTTTTTTTTTATTTATATTTTCACGCCTATCCCTTGCAGGGGTAGGCAGAGACCACAGAGCTCCATCCGCTGCCATTCATCGCAGCGAAACGGCTCGTCATTGGTCGCTTTTCGCCCTCGTGAGAATCAGGACGTGACGGGTGGCGAACCACGTCGCCGTCATTTTTTCGACAAATTAGGTATATTAAATTCGTCGTTCGAAAAAAAATAAAAATTAAAATAGGTATAAAAACTTTTAAGTCAAACAGTTATTAACACACTAAATGATTTTGTTAATACCTTAAAACAAAAATGCATCCCACATTTTTATTTTAATTGTGTTTAAAAAACTGTTTGATTTAAAGGATTTTAATCCATTTTTATGGTTTAGTTTTGTATTTTTACAAAAGTCTAATGTATGGGTCTCGCTAAAATCAATCATATAAGCCCAAATAAGAGGGATTACTAGTAACGATAGAAGAATGCCAACAATCCACTTCTTGTCAGACTCTCGTTACGAAGTTAAAATTATCATAATGTTGTACTATCGGAAGAACTCAATGTATATGCAAAGTCTCATAATAATATGTTTCATAGTAATAGTTGTAAAATTAAAAGATTCAAAACTAACAAATATACGAGATCAGGTTAAATAAAACCGAGTTGCGACGAGGGTGTGCACTTCGAGCGTTTGATTTAAGCCACACTGATAATTGAACCATGTGGCTGTCATTTTCCATTTATCAAATAATAATAAGCGCGGGGCAATGTTCGCCATTCTCACGAGCAGTGTGTCTCAAATGTATTTGTTAGAAGCGGTCAAGTGAACACAAGCTAGTTGTTAGATGTGGGCCACTGCATTCACAACTTGTTCGGCGCATCACCAAACGAGCACACTAACATAGATTTTTGAAAACTCCCTGCTTTGCGAGACGTCTTATATAAATATATACATATTACTGTGATTTTGATTGAGACCAGCCAGGATTATTAACAATTGATAGTGGTAGAGCCACGTTGCAGACGGATACCAAGAATGGCCGGTCAAGAATGGCATATTATTTGTTTGTAGCATGAATAGGCCGGCTCGCCCGGGGAAGCACCACACTCCCGCAGAAATCCGGCGTCTGAGTGGTAGCTTAGCTACCGCGCTTCGTCCGGTGAACGGTTGAGTTCCGGAGGCCCAACACCCTTCCCCTCCCCCTCCCATAATGACACTTTCCTTAAAGGCCGGCAACGCTTCTGCACTGCCTATGGCACTGCGGATGTTTTAGCACGGCGTTCGATTGCTTTCCATCAGGTGACATGCCTGCTCGTTTGTATGCCTTCCTATCCTATAAAAAATAATGCCATTTCGAAAGAGTCGAAAAAAAATAAAAAAATATATATATATATATATATATATAATATATATATATATATATATATATATATATATATATATATATATATATATATATATATATATATATATATATATATATATATGTATATATATATGTGTGTGTGTGTGTGTGTGTGTATAAAACGCTGGACTCCCCTTCCCTACCTATGGCCGTAGTTTCGATTTCAATTAAGTTATAACATCCGAGTTGACGTTGACGTTTTTATATGGCTTCATATTATGGAAGGTTTTTATGGTAGCTTGTGGTTGTTAAGTTTATTTATTTTCTGCAGCAATGGGCTAGGTTTCTCTTTGCCACTGAAGTAGGGAAAGTATACTTTTTAAAGCCTAACCATTTCAAAATACGGGTCTCATTAGGTATGGCCTCGTTATGTGAAGTCAGTTGCAGTCTATTTATCTTTAGTGTGAGTACTTTAATAGTTTTGGCAAAGAGAATAGCAACAAAAGGGTTATGAAGTTAGCACATACATTCATATTTGGCCTTATGACACAATCTTATTTATTTAATTTAGATTTATTGAAATGAAAATTTCTATAGCCGCGCTACACGACTCTGGGTAGGGAAAAATCTATGGGTTCACGTCAGCAACATGCTAATGCTTAAGGTATATCTATAGCTATGAGTATAGCTATAGACATACTTTAAAAACAGTTAATGCGCGTCCAGCTGCCTACGTACACGCATCACGCCAACACATTGTATACCGACTGTATCCACATGTATATGTGTGCGTTAGACGATAAAGTTTTGTGAGTCGCGTCAGCAACATGCTGTAGTAATAGCAGCATTATATATTACAATTAGTTTGAAATTTCAAAATACAGTTTCAAGTTTCCACTTCTGTCGGCAGTCCTCATGACTGCCTCCAATTTTTTTATCTTAAAACGCGTTCACTATATGGAGCCACTATATGTGAAAACCTATGAGAATCCGAATTGGGCCGATCGGGCCGACCTTTGATGATGAAAATTTAATTAAGAAAACAATTATTAATTTTAATATAGTAAATTCGCCTGCTATATATAATATTTGTTTTAAACGTACGTACGTTGTTTAATGATTTGTATACTATTAATTAATTAATATTTCCAGTAGTTTTACCTTTTATCGATGTATCGAATAAAAACATGGATGTTTACTCGATTTTGAGGAAATCATCAAAACATCGGATTAATTCGATGCATCGGTATTATACATCGAGAATTATTAAAACATCGATGTATATCGTCCACTTCTACTATACAGATGCTCATACTGTATCATAACAATTAAGCAGAAATATAACTAATTGTGATACCATCTTTATCCTCTTCGTCCATATAAAGTATAACGGTAAATTAAAATGTCACGGTCGGCACAATTCGTTTGATGTGATACTTATATCAATAACGGATCATTGCAAGCAAGCCATTAGCCGAGCTGTATGTCGCTTCCGCGCACACCGAAGCAATATTCGCGTTCGATAACAATCTTTCATATCATATACAATGGAGAAACTACTCATGGAAATGGCTGAATCGACTTTGATAGAACTTTTACGAAAAGATACGTCTTTAAAAAAAATATATGTTTTTTCGACGTAAGATCTTTATATTCAAATTGTACAATATCAGTCAGTCAACAATAAAGATGTTAAAAAGAAATGCGATTTGGTTTATTTATTAAATATTTCATAATCAAGTTTCCAATATAATTTTAATGCCATCCCTCTGATCGGTGAAGAAATAGCTATTGAAACTACACAGTTAATCACTTTTTGTCTACTACCTAATTTTAAAAACAATAATCTATATATAAAACATATATAAAAATGGAAAGCTCAGACAAAATACATGGTCATATTTGCGTAGACCATAGATGTATCTAATGCAATGATTTAGGTGATTAAAATATAGAATATTCTAGATTATATTTTTCCCAAAAAAAAATTATGGTTTAGGACGGAGGAGCAGAAAACAAATCTAAATATGGAAGTTAAAATACAATAACTGAACGATATTATTGCATTTTATAACGATTAGGCTTTGTCGTGATTTCAATCTTTTTAATACATTTCTGTCTTACAACCTACTGCAAAAATTGAATCACGATATTTATATGATTGTATCCTGTCCATGATTTTTATATATTGATTAGACTTTTAAATTGGTATTTTATTTAATCACTTAATCTTCTTCTAAGAGTGCCTCTCCAACTTGCGAAAATTGGCAGCCAATTCAGCATAACTCTCCTCCTCCTTCACGAGGTGCAGCAGTTCTGGAGCACTCGCATTCCCGGTCCAATCCCTGATATTACGTAGCCAATATTTTGTTTTTCGTCCAACTTGACTTTTTCTCACGACTTTTCCCATCAGAATCAGTTGCAGCAACGTAATGGAGACAACCGCCTAATGGAGACAAATAATTATACGCACATATTCTAGACATAAACAAGTAATATATAATATGTATAAAACAATAAAGATCCTACTTTTTTCCAACGATCTACACGCTTCGCCATTGGCGGGATTTATTCCTAAATTTATATCCTACTAAATATCTTGTATAAGATATTTTTTATTACTCCCATATAAAACTTAATAAATTAAATTTAATTAATATTTAAAAAAACTGTATTAACATCAAGTGTCATCTATTACAACTTTAAAAAAATGTATTTGGACTTAAGTGGATAAACGAAAATTTTTTTATATATTCACGCCTATCCCCGCAGGGGTTGGCAGAGACTGCAATGCTCCATCCGCTGCCATTCATCGCAGCGAAACGGCTCGTCATTGGTCGCTTTTCGCCCTCGTGAGAATCAGGACGTGACGGGTAGCGAACCACGTCACCGTCATTTTTTTATTAACAACTGAAAATTTGAACAAGATATATAAATATATGTATAGAGAGTATGAACTAATAGTAGGAATTGAAAAAGAGACTCAGTCGTAATTGTGATACCATTGTTTCAGTTTCTCGGTAACAAAAAATTATATCACATTACAGTTAAAATGATTAATAATTCATTAACAGCAGGCCATAAATAAATTGAATACAATACAGAGAACGCCCGTGTTAAACTTATGACGGCTTTTCCCACGTTTACAATAAGAATAACAGCTTTTATATCCTTTTCGTACTATCGGGTTTAAATTATAATGATAACATACGAAAAAATATATATGTTCTAACAATACACGAAAGGAGTAAATAAATACTTTCACGATAAAATCAATTTACATTAATAATTAAAAATATGTCAACTGACCATATATGTACTCTATATCCTAATGCTGGGCACAGACCGTTCAAATTTCAGAAAGAATATTAACCCACCATAGTTGGCCACGCCAGTTTGATGGGACATCCAGGCTCGAAATACACAGGTACTGTACGCGCTCGAATGAAGCGTATTGTACTGGCTCGAAATGAATACATAACACATTAAACGATATTTCAGAAATAAAAAGTTTAAGTCTGAAACTATGTTAATCCTAATCAAAAATAAATTACTTTTTAATGGAAACAAATAGATTTTTGGGCTCTCAACATATTTTTTGCGTCTAATATTTTATATCTGTAAGACATTTCATACGAAATTTGTAGCATTATGTAAGGAAAGATTCGAATTGTATTATTTACATGCATCCTACGTTATTAATATAAATATGTTTATTTTTGAGATATGCATTAATAACACCAGCATTATAACTGATTTATTCATAACTTACATTCTCTTAGTACCTTAACAACAACACACACTACCATAATTTCTCGGAAAATATTACTATAGGCGTAGGGACTAGGAAAACATAAGTAATATTTTCGTGACAAGACATAAGAAGATATTGCTAAAATTGGGGATTAATATAAAATATTTTTCAACAAAAATTTAATTCATTTCACTTTAAAAAAAAATTTAAAATTATTTTTTTTTATTATATAATATATTTAAGTTAAAATGGTTTTCAAAATCAATTGTGATAAAAAAAAGAATCGTTTAAATTTTTTTATTACGATTTTTTAAAAACAATAAAGATATCGATTGGCATATTGTCATTACCTTCTAGATTTTTAACACTTAATAGCTTGTCTAAAGACAAGCAAGACGTATGCGTTGACGGGTCTAGACAAGCACCAAGTCAATTACAGATGACGAGATCTACGACGCCTGGAGAGCTAATCGCGTGGAGCTCGGCAGGTTTTCCCCAGGTGTACCGCAATCTCGTCTCCCGGTCATTTTTCAATTCCTACTATTACTTCACACTCACCCTATATACATATATTTATATATACTGTTCAAATATTCAAACGTTAATAAAATACTTTTTATTTGTTCAAGTTCAAATACATTTTTTTAAACTTGTAGTGGATGACACTTGATATTAATAGTTTTTGCAAATACTCATTCATTAATTAAATTTAATTAACTGTAGGAATTGAGTTTTTATTACTTGTTTATTATCACTCTACAGGGCGATATTGAAATATAAACAGAAAGAAAAAAAAAACGAAAAATTCAACCAGTATTCGTCCGCTTCGTTGACAAAAACGTCATTTTGTGCGTATAATTTCGTAGCATAGATCATATCATACAATAATCCGCATTTAAAACTAATCATTACCTAATATATAAAAAATGTTTTTACTCAACGTCGATGTTCTGTGACGTTATTGTGAAAAATAAAAGTTGCCTCGTGTTGATCAGCTTAATTGCATATACACTATTTCGACAACCAAATTGACAACAAGAAAAAATAAAACACAATACAAAAAAGAACACACCGACGTTCATTGCTGCCAGCTTCAACTTAAAAGTATGTAATAAATAAAAAATAAATTAAAGTAAATAAACGAACGTCAAACCCTTCATTTGTTTACTTGATTTTATTTTAAATATTTACTTAAACGTCGCGAGAAATTAATGAAGAACTTAATACAAGCTATCACTAAAATAATTTCATGGAATTATGTACCTTAATGCTAAAATAAACGTTGGGATTTTATTAACAGCGTGGAAGGCACGCTTCTTAGTAATTCTGTAATCGCTCGAGTCGCGTTGTCCAGGCCGCGGGAAAGTGTAAACTGTTTAATTGTATTTTAATTGCCGAGGTCTTTGACTCCCCTATCTGTAATACGAAATCAGGGGTCACCGGTACGTTTGTTCTCATGGATTACGTATTGTAATAAATTAACTGTAATTTAGAAAAACAATTATTGTGTAATATTCGAGCTATGAAGAACTGTGCTCGGAGTTTCTCTGGTAGATATGATTCGGAATGGAAAATCGAAATTCGTCAGGGAACCAAAGTTACCGATATAGTCTTTTGAATTAGTGAACTGACGTGGCAATGGGCTGGTCACGTTTGTCGGAGATCCGACAACGGTTGGAGCAGATGAGTGCTGGAGTGGAGACCGTTTTTCGGCAAACGTAGTGCGGGACGCCCCCCGGCTAGATGGTGCAAAGATCTGCGCAGAGCTGCTGACAGATACTGGATGCATGAAGCCGAACATCGGGCTTGGTGAACCTCGTACATTTTTGAAAAATGTACCGTAGAATAATAGCCTAACCTAGTAATATTTTGCAGAGATTTTCCAAACTGATGATTGATTTTTGATATCAATAACAGATTAAAATGATTCTAAATTGAAAGAGTCAATACAAAAATGGCACAGTGGCAAAGGTACCGCTTTTGGAGTTAATTAATGGTCGCGGGTTAGATTCTGGCATCGGATTGAATATATGTTTTGCCCACAGGTATTAATTCCAAGTCTGGATGTCTCGCCAATATGCCAAGATAAGCGTTAATATCTATCTGTCCATAAATAGGGAATCCCAGAACACACATAGAACATATAATACCTTGTTTTTCATAGCCCATATGGGTCTCAATATCGGGCACGAACCTCCCCATTTTTGAGAGGAATATAATTAGAAAATTAATGGACCATGGTTGTCCAATGCGAATTGGTGCAAAAAACTAGACTCGGAATATATATCTTAGTCTTATAAAGCTCAAAATCTGAGCCAAATGGTCGTTTTATAAACATATAAAAAAATATTTGTAAATCCACACTCCAACCGTGCAAGGGCACGCACGAAGATTTGACTTCGGTACTGTGGCGTGCCTTTTACTACTACAACGACACGTGGGATCTTTAGGGGGTTTTTATCTTCTTCCAAATGATATTAATTTATTTTTCTATTCACTGTACATTTATATCTTATTCATACTTTATTCACACTTTATTAATTTACATTTTATATTTTATATCTCATTCTCTTATGCCGGAAGGGTGACATGTCCATTGAAAGACGTCAGTCAAACTAATATTTTTGTTTTATTATAAAACAATTTATTTTTTATTTTAAAATTACAAATTTTAAAAAAGTAATATAATATAAAAGGTTTTAATATATTCTAATGAAACAATTATTATATAATATTAGTGATACCCTAATATAATAAGTAAAAAAGTGCCTTCATTAAAATTTCAGATAGATCGCACATACATACGCTTAATAAGGTAGTATCAAATCACCTCCTATAAATTATCATCAATTATCTCCACAACACTAAATTACCAGCGTTAGTAATCGAGTGATGTAATATTAAAGAGAGAAAGCTGGGGCCACACTGGGAACAGTCGATGGTGGTCCGGGTGGTCAACTAGAGGAAATGTTCGCGTTCGTTATCGGCCACCAACCACTCGCTCTCGGCTCAACGATTACGCCCACCGATTACAATTCCCAACTGCTCGGGCAATGTTGCATCAACCTATCCATGAATTACTTTCGATCGTTCAGAGCATAAAGATCGATCAAAGTATAAATCATGCGTTTATACTTTGATCGATCTTTAATCTCCTTAGCGCTGTTGTTTTGCACGCGCGAATTGCTTTAATAGATCGAAAAATATATTAAAGACAATTGTAACATATAAAATTAGGTTTTCTTTTTCCACAACCTATGACTGGTCGTCAACTCAACTTGCATACTCATAATTATCAACAAAACCGGATAGTTATTTTTTGGCAAAAATTGTCCACGTATATTTTGACTCGTATTTAATTACGAGTCAATTCTTTTTTAAATCATTAATAATGCTTAAAAATAAGCCTGGCACAAAAGACTTCATACCTGTCTGTTTTTCTTTTTTTTTATTAATTAGTGTTGTAAATAAAATCATTTATCAATTTTTTGTTCAATTCAATTTCAAAAAAGAAATAGGGCGACTAATATATATTAAAATCTGCATAGTTGTTTTTCGTAAGTATTTTATATATATTATTTTTTATATATGTATATGATTACGCATTTTGCCTGTATAGTGTAGTGTGTTTTAATATATTAATTTGTAAAAAATAATATTAATTTTATCTTACATTAGTAATATATGTACATAAATTTATTTTAAATAAATTTAATTTAATTTAACTCGCCAATATTTTGCCAAAATACCAAATGATAAATGGAGTCAGGCGTTACTTTGCGAAAATCCATTGCTATGTGGACAGTCAGAACTTTTACTTAGCTAAGATCCGCGACAAGCAAACAACAACAGAAAAAATATTTATTTAAAACAAGGTCAATAGCACATTTTATTGCTAAAACGTATATAATAATCGTATGATCATGCTTGATAACAAGATTACAATAATACGTACAAATTCATTAGTGGTCGAGTAGTAGCATTTTATTGTGTTTACCGTATTACATAGAGTATAAGATGACTGAAGAGATCCGGAAAACAAATTCTTTTCACCTTACTTTATTCCCTCCTTCCTTTCGATTTATTGACATCCATACCCTAAGATGCTTGTTAAATACTAAGGATATTTCTATTTATATACTAAGGGTTTATATACTAAGGATTTATACACTAAGTATTTATATACTAAGGATATCTTAAGCTCTCTTGCATCTATTCTATAAAAAAAATGACAAACAGTTACTTTAATGGTATAACTTCTTTCCACATACAACTTCCCTGTGGAACCAGCTGCCTCCAGCGGTGTTTCTGAACTGACATGATACTGGGACCATCAAAGAACAAGCCTACACATTTCTTAAAAGCCGGCAAAGCTTCTGCAATGGCTATGGCACTGCGAATGTCTATGGGCGGCGTTCATGGCTTCCCATCAGATGGCACGTCTGCTCATTTACCTTATTATCCCATGAAAAAGAGAGGGGAAGAGAGAGAAGGAGAATTATATACATACTACTAGATCAAATCGTAAAACTAGAGGGAAATTAAGTTAAATTACATTTAATTAAAAAACATTTCTTAGCTAAATATAGCGTATTATTGGTTATGTCATCCAGCATAAACAGCGCTTGATAGCCGATGCGGCTGATTAAACGGCTCTTTTATTAGTTGTAAATACTGGTAGCGCACTTGTAATCAGATAGGACGTGCGAGGATAATCATGAATGAGCTACGAATGACTGGAATATTTGATGTCATTGCATACGACTTGTATAAAGGAAGATGTTTTTTAATCCAAAAAAAACCTTGAGTGCAATAGAAATAAGGATCAATTTATATTTTACAACTGTTCAGTGTTTACATACTTACATACATTAAGATTAGGATTAAAGGGCACATGTTTTTAATTTTTTTTATGGATTATAAGGACAAGAGAGCCCGCGTGTCACCTGATGGAAAGCAATCAACGCTAACCATAGACATCCGCGACACCATAGGTATTACGGAAGCGTTACCGACCTTTAAGATATGTGTAGGCTTGTTTTTAAGGTTCCAATGTCGGATCCGTTCGAAAATACCGTTGAAAGTAGCTGGTTCCACAGGGTAGTGTTGCGCGGAAAGAAGTTTCGAGAAAAGCGCACCGTACTGGATCACCCTTCATCCAGATGGTGGGGATAAAACTTCTTTGCGGCGAATTGTGGTAGAGTGTACTTCGGCGGCAAGAATTATTCCAAACAATCCCTCAAAGCAATCCCTATGGTAAAAGCAATAAAAAACTTTTTGAAAAATGTGATATCTCTCCGCAATGCTAGAGAATCAAGCCGTTCTGTAAGATCTTGGTCATCGACGATTCGAATCGGTCTACTTTGTATGCGATTACATTTATCGTCATATCGAAATCGATCCCTCGTCCATTAAATCCAAAAGCAATTTCACTACTAAGCCAATTAGGAGTCATGTATCTTACTTGACACAGACCTAATAGTTTGTTTACATTAAAATTAATTTCCATTAACGAAGAGAAAAATATTTCAAAGCAAAAAAGCGAAAACGTAGTAAACCGCAAAATAACCAAAAAAACTTTCAAGAGTTCCAAAAAAAAATTGTATCTGATTACTCAAACAACAGTCAGTTTCAACGCCGTACAACATGTTCTATTGATTGTGGAGCTGTTAGACTCAGACCATTGGATGCAGTAATTTCGAACATGCAATTAAAATTTTTTGACACCTGTGTCATTCGATTTTTTGCGTCGATTTTTTCATCGTCGACAACGTTTTCGATTTTTTGCGTCGATGTATACTTTTATTGTAAATATGAGGAAAAAAGTTTATTATTTATTTATTTATTTAAATATAATAATTTATTTTAATAATGAACTGAACAATGGCTAGCTACCATCTAGTGTGACACGACGCTGCAATACTAGCAGAGTATGCAATCAAAAATTTTTTACAGCGTTTTTGCTTCTTTGCGTCGATATATACTTCCATTGTAAACATCAGAAATAAAATTTATTATTTATTTATTTAAATAATTAAATTATAAACTTTATTCACCATCTTTATGATTTATTCAATAATGGCTAGCTACCATCTAGTGTGACACGACGCTACATTACTAGCAGAGTATGCGAGCAACAATTTTTTAAACACCTGTCACATTTACAGCGTTTTCGCTTTTTTGCGTCGATATATGTAAGTTTTCCATGTCCACTTTCCCTTTTCTGAAAATGATCTTATAAGATCGAATGAAATGTTAGATAAGTCCGTAACTCGGCGGCTGTGTACGGTTAGTCTCTAAATCGGTTCCTCGCCGCTGGACAAGTGGATCTCATGTTACTAATGCTTGGCTAAACACGCGCTAGTGTGGACACTGCTTACTGCTTCTGTGTAACGCGACACCACCGTATCTTGTGTATGGCATGACAATACATTCGGAATTTCCTGTCTTAGATTGCGTAAATAAATAATCTTACGAAACGGTTTTCGGCATAGAGTATCTTAACGTTGAATGTATCGGAATTCCCAGCGCGCCGGGTTAAAATCCTTGTTGAAATTAACAAAGAATGATTTTCCCTCAAGTATTATACCATCTTAGATATGTGTAATATTGATGCATTAAATAAATGCATAAAATTATTATAAAAAAATAAATAATTGTATTAGAACTGTTATAATTATGAAAGTATGTACGCAGATTCGTTTCTATACACTTTTAGAAAAATATTAGGTGTGGCTTATGCTATAAATTGCAATATAAAATTATTATTAATTTCATTTGCTGGATTTTTTTCAAAATACTGATGTGCAATATGCTTAGAGTATTGTTTCAAGTATTATATTAGTTCAAGTTCTGGGCCGGTAGCATGTAATCGCTGATTCGAAGAAGAAGTATTATAGTTAATTATCAAATCGTTATAAATTCACGTTAAAATTATTGCAAGTTATTATTTAATCATTAATTCCAATTTATTTAATTTAGTATTCAATATTTGACGGATATTTTACAAAAGGTTTAACATAAAAAGTTGAAATTATTATATGATATGGCATATTAATTATTATACAATTTTGCTTTCGTATTACATATTATAATTTTTAAATAATAATACAACTGATCTAGTCCGTCTTTTTACAAACGCCGAAAATAAAAGAAAAATTCTAATGGCAACATTTTAATTATAAATAAAGAAATATTTTCAACATTTACCATAATTTATTTATCGGGTGATCATAATGAAAGCAAAATAATAATAAAAATATTATTTTTTTGTAAATTCGTTTATAATACTGGCAATATGATTTTCCACAATAAAATATGAATCATTTTTCAAACACTAGTTTTGAAGGTAAAATACTTGTCACATGATCGATCATAATAGTGTCGATCGGAAATTTCTTTTATAAGATAATGGACTCGATTATTAATAACTCGAATAACACGATTACTCAACAAAATATCGATAAAAAATCGCGATTGTTTTTTCTTTTTTGCGGGCGTTAATTTATTAGATATGATACTGGCAGCGTGAATGCTCCAAATTAAATTAATAAAACATGCAATAATTTTCTTTACGGACGCTAATTCGATACGATGTGTTACAGGTCGCCGCTACACATTCTAACTCTCACTACGCGCACCACTAACACACTCGACAGAAACGTCTGATGGCTCCGAGATTTGTTGCATTTTGCATGAGCAATATAAGCTGGAATATGCCTCGTCGATCAGTTCTGCATTCAACATGCTCTTGATTATTTTTTTTTATAAAGTATTTATTTTAGTGGTTAAAATTATAATTGTATTCAAAGTTTCTTTTTTTTAAGTTCTACAAATATATATTTAACAGATAATAAAAATTTCCAAAAGTGGAACAGTACTTATAAAATATTTTTTACTGGGAAATGCGTAGTGTCTAACTACACGACTGTACGATTCTTGTCCTGGCTATTTCTAGATTATATATTTTTTATTTTGTTAAAAAATTGTTAATGTAATATTTTAGTTAATTTGTCGTTTGGTTGAATTATTTCCTTGTTTTAACTCCACTTTAATTTTTTTTTCGTTATGTCTTAAATATGCTTTGTCTAATATATACATATATAAAAGTTATAATAAACTTTTATTTTTTTTTATTTCACTATTTGTACGTGTCAATTATTTACGTCCTTAAGTAAATAGTTCTAAATATATTGTAATCATAGGCATTAACTATTCGCTGTTTCATTACCAAAAAAGAACATTCAATTAGAACCTCTAAAATCAATGACAAATAAAATTTATTTCTTTCCTTTCATCATATTTCACGAAAAATAATAACTTGCTTATGTCTTTCTTATCTATATTTGATAAAAAAAAACTACGAATTTTTTTTGTGTCATAATTAAAAAACCAGTTTATTCTCAAAATTAATAAACTTATCTGTTCCATTTTACGGAAGCTGTAATATATATAACAGCACTCTTGCCTGTAATATACTCGGCAACATAAAAAAAGAATTTATTTTTCTTTCTTAGATAAAAACGAATTCCATGTATAACCCTAGCAAAATTATTTTCAGTTCCTTGGTTTTTTTAGACAAGTATTGTCGTGGCGTGGATAATAAAAATTCTATTAATATTAATATAATTACTAGTGTAACCTCTTGCAATAAAAGAGGTCTTATACGGAGAGATTAGGAGATTTTGAAATGTATTTTATGTGATACGAGTAATTTTTTAAAATACCGAAATATGTTCCACATAGGATCTTTCTGTTTCTATAATGGACATTTCTTCCACCTATCTATCCAAGGCGAATATTCATGCCTAATGATAATATGAATGCCTTAAGAAAATACCTTCATGCCATACCAATATTTATCCCGATGTGGAAATGAACCCACGACCACTATTGTCAAGCGGTAACTTGACCACTGAACTAGTTAGGGCATCGACTGATTTATCAATGGTAAAATCCGCACCATGGACTTGTGGTAAGATCGCCACGGGCCGGCTATTACTCGGGCACAAATGTACCGCTTCGGCGATTTCGTTCGTTTTTTGCAATTGTCTTTTGTCTTGGATTTCTAAATAATCTAAATACGTGCACGTTACGAACGGTGATAAATAATTAATCCGTATGCACGAATTGGGTTTCTGCTCGTCGTTTTATTCACGTGCAAATCTATCTTGCTTTTTGCCAATTACATACACATCGGCGTTATTTTCAAGAAACCGAATATTTAAATTGAACTCAAACACATGGGAATTGAGGTCGGTTTTCAGCCTCCACTCCGTGTTTTACAGCTGAAATGGGATCCGAATTCGCGTGCGAACCACACACCGCACGTCATTAAAAATAATTCGCGAACGTTTGCCGCGTCGCTCGACGTGTGTTACACTTACGTTTTCAGTGGCGCCGCAATGTAATCCGTTTAGGGCACAGAACCATGTCACTGTCACAGTTGTCTCTCGATTTTCAGTGGCACTGAATGCACGACGCGGTCGACGTCCGTGTGTGCGTGTGTTGCGGGCGAGAGGCGCGTGCGAGCCTTGATGAAGCGCGGGCGCAACTGACTGCGATGTGCTGACGGTAGACGGCAGACGCCGGTGAAACGATCCGCCTGGATGGGAGTACCGCGGAACGAAATCGCACACAAGTAAAATATTAAGCTGTCATGAACGTAAAAGTGGCCCTTGGTATTATAACGATACGTCTAGCTACCCACCCGTCGCTTCGACCGCCGTATAAACGGCGACGTATCGACCACTTAAATAGATCAGTGGCGAATATATATATATATATATATATATATATATATATATATATATATATATATATATATATATATATATATATATATATATATATATATATATATATATATATATATATATATATATATATATATATATATATATATATATATATATATATATATATATATATATATATATTCACACCTATCCCTCACAGGGGATGGCAGAGACCACAGAGAGAGACCATTCGCTACCATTCATCGCAGCGAAACGGCTTTCCATTTGGTCGCCCTCGCCCTCGCGTGAAATATATGTGTGTGTAAACATATTACCAAATTATCTTGAGAAAAGAATATCCTATTAATTTTAACAATACAAACTATTGGAAACTTTATTATAAGTGTCTCTTTAGACATAAAAGTTGTTTGATTTATCTCCCGTCATTCTTCGTTTAAGAAGCAGACAATGAATTATGTAAGAAGTTTCGCTTTCTGAGGAAATCCTTTAGATGATTACTTTTAATGATTTCTTTTGTAATTTCCTTTTATTCATTTTAGTAATATTTCCAGTTTTATATATTTTTTTTATATTCTTTTATATATTCACGCCTATCCCCCATCAGGGTTTGGCAGAGACCACAGAGCTCCGTCCGCTACCATTCATCGCAGCGAAACGGCTCTCCATTTGGTCGCTTCTCGCCCTCGTGAGAATCAGGACCTGACGGGTGGCGCACCTCGTCGCTGTCATCATTCATAGACGTTCACGTCATCGTCATCATATATATCCACAAATCCGCTTCGGACAAACGTGATGGGCCCATTACTCCACAAACATTAGGCCCATATATAGCTTATAACTAAGTTTGGGTGGTGGGGTTTTTCTAAGATTAAAAAAACAAGCAGAGGCAGATAAACAGAAAAACATCATCATCATCAACAGGGTGACAGCCTAGTGCTGGAAATAAACCTCGAAACGCGCCACCTAGCCCGATCTTCGGCTTCACGCATCCAGTTTCTGCCAGCCGCCATGCGCAGATCATCGCACCATTTAGCCGGGGGGCGTCCCACACTAAGTTTGTCAAAACGCGGTCTTACATCAAGCAACTCGTCTTACTCCAGCTGTTGTCCATTCTCCGACAAACGTGACCAGTTCTGCTTCGTCAAGCGTCAAGCTCGATCTGATTCGTACCCACATATTTAGTAGGTTAATGTTCAGAAATTGGAAGTTCACATGCCCAACAGTGGAACATATATGGGTAGTACAAAAATCGGAGGCAGTCATGAGGACTGCCGACAGAAGTCAAAACTTAAAATTGTATTTTGAAATTTCAAACTATATTTAATATAACATAAATTATATAAGTAAATAAAAATTGAAGTCTTAATAATATATATATATATATATATATATATATATATATATATATATATATATATATATAATAAATAAATAATAAAAAATATGGTATTATTATTATCAATGAATAATATTTTTAATAAATAAATAACTTTAATATTTCCATTTTAATTTGCTAACTCAGAAGACAACGTAACTGACTAAAGTTAAGGTTAAGTTCTTCAATGGGTTATTTGTTACCGAATCATATCCAAGATAAACATGAGACAAGTAAAAGCGTCTATTATGTTACGGATAAATATTTTAATTCTTTAAATATATTTATATTCATGCTAGGAAAAACTTAAAACTACCCTCAATTTTATTATATATTGGTATGAGTAAATAATTATAGATATTACCATGCCTGACTAACCTGTTGTGGACTAACTGATAGATATATTATATATAGCCTATATTGTACACCAAAAACACATTTATACAATTATTGATTGTAATATTGTTTATATAAAAAAGGCGTACATACATTTATATACATGGAAAATATAAATAAATTTCAAGTTGTATTTATATATAGAAGTTATTTCAGTAATATTTATTATTAGTTATATTTCAGGTTGTATAAAAAATATATTCTCTTTTATCCATTTTTTTATTGTTGATGACACTAGGTCGTCGGTTATCGCGTATAACCTCACACTTTAAATTGCTACATTCAATTTCCGTTCGAAAGATAAATCATTAGACAGACATAGCTTATCAATCAATATGGTAACTTGTATAAAAAAACTGAAGGGACCTAACATCTTAACTTATGAATGTATGCAGCTCACACATAATGAAAGTTAATTAATGAGTTTTGATGATGGTGATGGTGTTGATTGAGACATTCTAGTTACGTAACATATATGAAAAATCATTATTTATGTAACGATTAAAACCTCATTTTTATATCTCAAAATACTGGTCAAGCAAGCCATTACAACTTTTAAAAATAAATTGACAAGACTCGTCAATGCGTGACAAGAAGAGTTAATAAAAAATAGCTGCGCGCGGAAACGAGACAGAACAATGTCTAGAAATGACTAAACATTACTAAAACATTTTCGAATTTTGGAATCACCCCTTTATATAGGTAAAACGATCGAAAGTTCTAGCAACTTTTGTTTTACCTATATAAATAGCGGGACGGCGCGTCAAAAGGGAGTTTTAAAATTTAATACAAAAGATAATCGGAAGAAAATAGCAGATGAGAAGAGGTGGAAGCAAAGTGAAAGTAGAAGAGAAATATGCATTTACCTATCTTAATTTACATAAATACAATATTTCTTTAAAAAGTCTCTAAAACAAATCACTCGCTCTATGACACCTTTTCTAATGCATAATTTATATTAACGAATATATAATAATATAGATGATTGGCTCAGTAGCTGGTAGAAAATGTTCGTGGGTTTCATCCCCGCATCTGAATAAATATACGTATGACATATAAATATTTCTACCTCATTGGACAAGAATGGTGGGTTGTCTGTTCCTACAGTAATTGGGAGACTTGTGCCAAGCAGAAGGATATATATATATATATATATATATATATATATATATATATATATATATATATATATATATATATATATATATATATATATATATATATATATATATATATATATATATATATATATATATATATATATATATATATATATATATATATATATATATGAGCGATGAAAAAAAATAGACGCGATGATCTGAATGAGTCAGTTGCTTAAATACTACCATTGGAATTAAACATAGCTAAAGTAATCACAGGTTCAATTCCCGTTTTCCATATAGATATATTCATGGTCTATAGGTATTTATATTTATGAAGTCAAGATGCCCGCCAATCACAAACATTAGGCCCATATATAGCTTATAACTAAGTTTGGGTGGTGGGGTTTTTCTAAGATTAAAAAAACAAGCAGAGGCAGATAAACAGAAAAACATCATCATCATCAACAGGGTGACAGCCTAGTGCTGGAAATAAACCTCGAAACGCGCCACCTAGACCGATCTTCGGCTTCACGCATCCAGTTTCTGCCAGCCGCCATGCGCAGATCATGGCACCATCTAACCGGGGGGCGTCCCACACTAAGTTTGTCAAAACGCGGTCTTACATCAAGCAACTCGTCTTACTCCAGCTGTTGTCCATTCAACGTCCATTCAACAAACGTGACCAGTTCTGCTTCGTCAAGCAACAAGCTCGATCTGATTCGTACCCACATATTTAGTAGGTTAATGTTCAGAAATTGGAAGTTCACATGCCCAACAGTGGAACATATATGGGTAGTACAAAAATCGGAGGCAGTCATGAGGACTGCCGACAGAAGTCAAAACTTAAAATTGTATTTTGAAATTTCAAACTATATTTAATATAACATAAATTATATAAGTAAATAAAAATTGAAGTCTTAATAATATATATATATATATATATATATATATATATAAAAATAAATAAATAATAAAAAAATATGGTATTATTATTATCAATGAATAATATTTTTAATAAATAAACAACTTTAATATTTCCATTTTAATTTGCTAACTCAGAAGACAACGTAACTGACTAAAGTTAAGGTTAAGTTCTTCAATGGGTTATTTGTTACCGAATCATATCCAAGATAAACATGAGACAAGTAAAAGCGTCTATTATGTTACGGATAAATATTTTAATTCTTTAAATATATTTATATTCATGCTAGGAAAAACTTAAAACTACCCTCAATTTTATTATATATTGGTATGAGTAAATAATTATAGATATTACCATGCCTGACTAACCTGTTGTGGACTAACTGATAGATATATTATATATAGCCTATATTGTACACCAAAAACACATTTATACAATTATTGATTGTAATATTGTTTATATAAAAAAGGCGTACATACATTTATATACATGGAAAATATAAATAAATTTCAAGTTGTATTTATATATAGAAGTTATTTCAGTAATATTTATTATTAGTTATATTTCAGGTTGTATAAAAAATATATTCTCTTTTATCCATTTTTTTATTGTTGATGACACTAGGTCGTCGGTTATCGCGTATAACCTCACACTTTAAATTGCTACATTCAATTTCCGTTCGAAAGATAAATCATTAGACAGACATAGCTTATCAATCAATATGGTAACTTGTATAAAAAAACTGAAGGGACCTAACATCTTAACTTATGAATGTATGCAGCTCACACATAATGAAAGTTAATTAATGAGTTTTGATGATGGTGATGGTGTTGATTGAGACATTCTAGTTACGTAACATATATGAAAAATCATTATTTATGTAACGATTAAAACCTCATTTTTATATCTCAAAATACTGGTCAAGCAAGCCATTACAACTTTTAAAAATAAATTGACAAGACTCGTCAATGCGTGACAAGAAGAGTTAATAAAAAATAGCTGCGCGCGGAAACGAGACAGAACAATGTCTAGAAATGACTAAACATTACTAAAACATTTTCGAATTTTGGAATCACCCCTTTATATAGGTAAAACGATCGAAAGTTCTAGCAACTTTTGTTTTACCTATATAAATAGCGGGACGGCGCGTCAAAAGGGAGTTTTAAAATTTAATACAAAAGATAATCGGAAGAAAATAGCAGATGAGAAGAGGTGGAAGCAAAGTGAAAGTAGAAGAGAAATATGCATTTACCTATCTTAATTTACATAAATACAATATTTCTTTAAAAAGTCTCTAAAACAAATCACTCGCTCTATGACACCTTTTCTAATGCATAATTTATATTAACGAATATATAATAATATAGATGATTGGCTCAGTAGCTGGTAGAAAATGTTCGTGGGTTTCATCCCCGCATCTGAATAAATATACGTATGACATATAAATATTTCTACCTCATTGGACAAGAATGGTGGGTTGTCTGTTCCTACAGTAATTGGGAGACTTGTGCCAAGCAGAAGGATATATATATATATATATATATATATATATATATATATATATATATATATATATATATATATATATATATATATATATATATATATATATATATATATATATATATATATATATATATATATATATATATATATATATATATATATATATATATATATATATATATATATATGAGCGATGAAAAAAAATAGACGCGATGATCTGAATGAGTCAGTTGCTTAAATACTACCATTGGAATTAAACATAGCTAAAGTAATCACAGGTTCAATTCCCGTTTTCCATATAGATATATTCATGGTCTATAGGTATTTATATTTATGAAGTCAAGATGCCCGCCAATCTGCTTCGTACATATATGATAGGTTAATGTCCAGAATCCCATGCCCAACAGTGGAACTTACTTGGGTAGTAAAAAAATCGAAAGCAATAAGGACTACCGACAGAAGTGAAAAGTTAAAATTGTATTTTGAAATTTCAAACTAATTGTAATATTAATATATAAATTATATAAGTAAATAAAAATTGGAGTCTTAATACTATATTAATAATTTAATTAAATAAAAAATAAATAATAGTATAAATAAATATTATTTTTAATATATAAATAATTTAATATTTTAATAATATTATATGTAATTAAGCATTAACATGTTGCTGACGCAAACCCGCACGTTCGGCGCCACGCGGCTATAGAAGTTTTCACTTCAAAAATGTAAATTATTGCGCCTTTGTTCTATAGAAAATATTTTTTTTTATGGTTACTTGGCCAATTAGTCAATTCGGTAATTATTAACTTGTGAGACATTATCACAAGTTGATTAATGAATTAACTAATTTATTTATTTGGTACATAGAACAAATTACAGTTGTAGAAAGCAAAATATATAGTGAGAACATAACAATATCGACACTATAATTCTAAATGTTAACGCATAGAATGTTTATTTAAACATATTTTAATATTTATAATAACAATAAACAAAAAAATATATAATTATGATAATTTTATATGTGATTTACTATGTGGCCAGTCAAAAGTTTTACTTAGCTAAGATCCGAAGAATAACAGAAAATTATTAATTTTTGTTTTCCTGCTGGATGAAGTGGATTTATTTGGAACTTAAACCAAAAAATTACCGAAAATAAATATCTTATGTAAGAGAATTTTTTTCTACCATATAAAACTAAAATTAATAAGTGTTTGTGGGGACAGT
This sequence comes from Baronia brevicornis, assembly GCA_031353405.1. NCBI lineage: Eukaryota > Metazoa > Arthropoda > Insecta > Lepidoptera > Papilionidae > Baronia > Baronia brevicornis. Next base: position 738,966 of record JASFAT010004443.1, read on the forward strand.
GAAAAGTTTTACTTAGCTAAGATCCGCGACAAGCAAAACAATAACAGAAAATTAATAATGTGTGTTTTTTTTTCCGTTGGGTTAAGTGGATTTATTTGGAACTTAAACCAAAAATCGGCCATCAACTCTCCACCCACCAACCACTATACACAACACCAAACACACGCTGCCACTTTTCCACCTTGTAAACGACACGTGTTTCGCCCCAACACGAGGCATCTTCAGGTATAGTAGACTCTACGGAAGTCAACCGAAAAGTGACCCGCCATTACTGCCAAAGATGTCCCGGAGCGATTGCTTTAGATGATATATTTTAATATTGAAATAATTAAAACTTCACAAAAGTTTATTGCGAAAAATTCAATTTAGAGCAACCCGCAAACAATTTTTCTCGTTTGTTGTCATAAATGAAATGTATCACGGCATGTGAAACTGGACTATCTGTCAAATTATAGGAACACAAGCATTTATTTTCAACTCTATAGTGACGACAAAGAATTTCAGTTCGCAATATGGAACATCTGTTTACGATTTGCGGTCGGTATTTCTGTGACGTGCTTTAATTATGTTCCTACATTTACAGCTTCTTCCTTTATACGTTTTCATCCTATAAATATAATATTAACGTTACATAAATTTAAAATCATTTTCTATTTCTTATGAGAGACGACCCAAAAGACACAGTAACGATGTTCGCTTTCTGAACCCAAGGTTCGTTTGATCGATTTTCGAATCAAGATAATTATTTGCCGTTTAAAATAACACCAAAGATAAAGGAAATATAAAGATTTGGAGAAGCTTCCCTGTCATTTTGCCCCTGCCATTGAAATCTACTATCGCACAACCCACTCCAAAGAAAAGTGTCATCCTCATCATCTGGATGAGTGGTGATCCAGTACGGTGCCCTTTTCCCAAAACATATTTCCACGCATCACCACCTTGTGACACCAGCTACTTTCAGAGGTATTTCCAAAACGTTACGACACTGAAACCTTCAAAAAGCCACGAACATAAATCGTAAGTACACCCTTAACCAAGAGTGCTATAGCCACGTATAAAAAAATATATATTATACTATGTTTGTTAAGAAAGCGTAGCCTTAGAAAGGTTTAAAAACTTATAGAACTTAAATTATATTACGGTGTAAAGAAGGCGTGGTCATAAATAAAAAAGGGTGTTAATTGTCTGACACATAAGTCAAGAATAATAGTGTAATGTATGCGAGATAATAATATTCATAACAACCCACGCAATTACGCTAGTTTAGTAGCTCTGTGAAAGTTTTCACTAAACAAGTGCTAAGTATTCGCAAATGAAGGGGCTCACGCGTCGGTGTGAATGGCGGTCGCGTTTTGTTTTTTTTTTATTGCCACCGGAATATGGAAAAGATAATTGGACAATGCTGCCAGTAGTAAATCTCTGTGTTTTATCTCGGGGAAATATAGTGTACCTTTATATAGTTATATCCAGTTATTGTCGAGTGTCACAAATTGAATTATACACAAGTTGGTATGACAGGCGATTTTTTCTTTTGCACAAACGGAGACTTCACTTCTTTTTAGTTCACGCTAGAATACATTCTATACCAAAGCAATCTATGCTTGTTAATGACAAAAAATGGTTTTTATAATAAGATTTGACAAAACTTATTACACTTTCTCTACGTTTGCCGTGCCGTGCTTTAGAATATAAAAATAATTTTTGGTTGTCTTTTTTTAATGACTTTTCATATTCAAAATAAACAATCATTCTATTACACATTTTTTTATACAAAGAAGAAAAAACATACAAGCAGAATAATCACTTCATGATAAGTAACCATCTTTTTGGACACCTGTTTGCTACTAACTTTCATGAAGACGTAGAAGGAAAATTAAGGGAAAGAAAGAGTGGTTTGGCTCTTTATGCTCTTTATCTGGCATAAATTTCACTATCCGTTTACCCGCCTGCCCTAGAAATGGACTTAATTAATAAAGGATACACAAACAATATACAAACATAAACAGATACTCTTTTCATCCTATCCTACTAATATTATAAATGCGAAAGTTTGTGAGTATGGATGTATGTTTGTTACTCTATCACGAAAAAACTACTGGACGGATTTGGATGAAACTTTACAGTAATATAGGTTATACATCGGAATAATATGTAGGCTACAATTTGTAATGATTTTATGTAATTTTGGTCGTAATATAACGATACATGTCAATTCAGTCGGAAAAAAATCTGGCCTGTGAGAGCTATCTTGGCGTACGCTGCCTAAACCATTGGAGTTACACAAAGATGATGTACCTTAGGATTGTTTGTCTTGAATAGTTCTAAATAAAAGTACGCGACAGCATGTAGATAACCTTTTATGTGGAAGCCACTATGACCAAAATCGTGAACCATAAATTAAGTAAAAAAAAATATATTTATTTAAAATGATCTGTCACGAAATAGTGAATGTGTATTTTAGTACTGGCAACCTTGCAACTCTTGAGCAATGTGACATAACGCGAGACGCCTGCTCTAATTATCCTGTGGCTTAATTAACGGCTGCCGCAAACCACCGCGCGTGCTCCCCAGTACGTAGGGATGGGAAAATTCATCTCTGCGATCAGCATCGTAGATCCCGAAATATTTTAAGCTAGGTAATGCAATTCTTCTTAACGAGCATGCCCAAAGCATCACGAATGCGTTACCGACCTTTCAGGGACACGTACGCACGTCTCCATTCTCCATGTCGTACATGTATATAGGAGCACTGCATACGATAGATGGTTCCACATTTGCTTTGTTCGTGGCAGAAAACTGCGACAGGAAAAGTGGAACTTTTCGGTTGTCTTCCGTAGAGTCTACTATACCTGAAGATGCCTCGTGTTGGGGCGAAACACGTGTCGTTTTACAAGATGGAAAAGTGATAATGTGTGTTTGTGTGTTGTGATTTCAAACTTTTTTAAGAGAATATATTCAAAAGAGGGGAATTCACAATATTTATTTGATCGTTTAGTATCTAGGACGATCTTTTCTTGTTCTTTAAGATCTCTAGTTGCTCCAACACACCTAGTCTCAAACCCTTTTTACACATGTGTAAAATATTTGGCGAATGATTGTTGGACACAGAGTGCCTACAGGTTAGCAGATGGTTGGCAAAATGGGACTTATCAGGATGTTTGATGAAACATTTCATTAGTCAAGTCTGGAACCATAGTCTCATATGCCGCCCATCCCTAGCCTTGTCTGTGTCAACGGCTTACATGTGCGTACGTCCCTTTATTAAATTGAAACTTTCGCCATTATCATAAATGGAATTTTTTTTTAAATATTTATGTTAAAAGCCGTCGCATGTTTTTGAAAACTTTGAAGGTGAAGCACGATTGCAATAAACCACGCTTCATTAAAAGTGTATGAGTACTTTTTATTGTAATTTTTAGTAATATTTTTTTTTAATTAGTGATATAAGTGGCGGGGCCCTCCGCCCGCGGAGTCAATGGTCGCGGGTTCGATTCCCGCATCGGAATAAATATTTATATGGCTTTATAAATGTTTATTCTGAGTCTGGTAACCTTCCCAGTCCGCATTTCCTTTCCTGCCCATCCTTTCTTCTCTATCCTTCCCTTTCCTCTCCGCCAATCCACGGTCTGCCGTGCCAATGGATGCGTGGCTAGGGGCGAGCCTAGTCGCAAGCGTGCCGATCGTCCCGGGGTGCGGGCTCCCCCGGGGACTATGGTGCCTTACCTCAGCATGCAGGGCTCTGCTGGGGCTGACCTCCATCCTCCCTTGCGGCTCGTGGGATTCACTAAGACGAATTTAATATACCTAATTTGTCAAAAATGACGGCGACGTGGTCCCGTCACGTCCTGATTCTCACGAGGGCGAAAAGCGACCAATGACGAGCCGTTTCGCTGTGATGAATGGCAGCGGATAGAGCTCTGTGGTCTCTGCCAACCCCTGCGGGGGATAGGCGTGAATATATAAAATAAAAAAATAAATATAAGAAAAGCCCTTAACAAACCTTGACTTTTTTTAAAATTCATAGCCTTCCTGATTAATTTTTCTACGCCATGATTGTACAAATATATGTATATATTTATACATGTATTTATGTATTTAGCGTGACCACTATGAAATCAATGGTCGCGAGTTCGATCTCAGTATGGAGATTGATATATGTATTGCCTACAGATATTTATTCCGTGAGTAATGAGTCTGATTACTCCAGGAATCTCACCTCGGACAAGCATGGTAAGTTAACGTCCATTCCTCTAGAAATAGGCATGCCCGCTCCCAGCAGTGGGACATATGTAGGCTGTGGGAAAAATTGAACTCAGCTAGTACAGAGTATGAGTAGCCAGGGGATGTTCCTTAGAGAAGACCTATTTCTAACAGTTGCCTGGCGTAGGCTAATGAAGAAGATAATAAAAAGCTATGAAAACCAAACTGGAAATAATTGTGATACCTTTGAGTGATTCTGTGACGTCTTTTGAACAAAGGGTCCCAGCGATTATTCTCAACCGAGGCAAACAGTAAAATATTAGAAGAGCAATAACATTTTCGTGAGTTATGCAGTAGAAGCTTCAGTTAAAACGCGTCATAATATAACGTACAGCTTCGAGTCGACTCGAGAGATATTCCGGGAATTTGCAAAATCCCCGCTTTGTTACTTCTTGCGGGATTACTTAGAACATTTCACTTAAGTTAGAGAATAGTAGGTAAGTGTAAATTTCAAGACATTGTTTCACTTGGCTTTGATGTTCCATAAAATATTTGTGTTAAATACATTAAATTGCTATTATTATAGCATTTTTCATAACATAAAAAGGCAAATAGTTTTTTATTTGTTTACTACGACACGAATTAATATCATTATTAAATTATTTTATGCAATGGACAAAACTAATTTTATATGTATATTGGCGCCATCTGTTGGCAGATTATGTAAAAATAATATTGGACTTTTCCCGCCAACTTACATCAGTGATGTTGTGTTTTTATTTCATTTTTATAATGTTATATTATTATATTATCAGTTATATTGTTTAATTATGGTAGCGTATTATACAATATAGTTCGATTAAGGTGTATCAATGAAGTGATATGAAATACTTAAATGCGTGTATCGTGACTTTTTAAGTTGACTGAAAAAGTCCATAGAAGATTTTGGTAGAATAGCCACCATTTTATTCGAGACGTAACGTGACAAGCTGACTGATCGGCTACGATTTCGGCAGTTGAGAAAGGAATGCTTCGATGGTTTGGGCACATAGAGAGGATGGATGAAAGATGACTGGCAAAAGAAATTTACGTTACGAATGTGGATGGAAGTGTCGGTAGGAGAAGACCGCGGAAAACGTACCTTGACCAAATTGCTGAAGTTTTTAAAAAGGCCAGATCAAATGGTCAGAACACCGCCGAAAGGAGCTGGTTCCACAGAGTAGCGGTGCGTGAAAATATTTAAAGAAAAATGCACTGTAATAGGTCACTGAGATCGTTTCATTTCTAACGACTTCAACTTTCTTCAAAATATGATTTATTCGCTGAAACAATTCTTTATAAGAATTTCCTCATTACTGTAGTTTGTAACTTTTAAGAGCAGATTCGAGTGCTGCAAGTAATGGAAGTCTGGCACGAGAAGAAAAAATTTAGTATATATATATATAGACCGATTGGCTCAGTGGCGGGGCCTTCCGCCCGCGGAGTCAATGGTCGCGGGTTCGAACTCCGCATCGGAATAAATATTTGTATGAATTTATAAATATTTATTCCGAGTCTGGTAACCCTCCCCCAATCCGCATTTCCTTACCTGCCCTTTCCTTTCTTCTCTATCCTTTCCCTTCCTCTCCGCCAATCCACGGTTTGCCGTGCCAATGGATGCGTGGCTAAGGGCGAGCTTAGTCGTAAGCGTGCCGACCATCCCGAGATCGGGCTTCCCCGGGTACTGTGGTGCCTTACCTCAGCGTGCAGGGCTCTGCAGGGGCTGACCTCCATCCTCCCTTTCGGCTCGTGGGATTCACTAAAAGCGAATTTAATACTAACCATTTTCGCAGCGAAACGGCTCTCCATTGGTCTCGCATCACGCCCTCGTGAGAATCAGGACTTAACGGGTGGCGAACCACATCGCCGTCATTTTGAACACCGCCCTAGAAAAATATAATATACCTTTTTAATATTAATAAATAAAAATCAACAAAGCTTATATTATCAATAAACACAATAGACAATAGAGGGATGTATACGACTTTTTTTAATTGCAACATAAGCAATTAAAAAAATCTTACCACACCCTTCTTCAATTATGCAAAAAAATCCGCTTCCGCAAGTATGCAAGAAAATCCGCTACCACAAGTAAGCAAGAAAATCCGCTCCCGCAAGTAATGAAGAAAATCCGCGCCCACAAATATGCAAGAAAATCCGCCCCCACAAGTATGCAAGAAAATCCGCCCCCACAGGTATGCAAGAAAATCCGCTCCCACAAATATGCAAGAAAATCCGCCCCCACAAGTAATGAAGAAAATCCTCTCCCGCAAGTATACAAGAATCCTCTACAGATGTTCCGGGCGACAGCTAATGCAGCAAAATGGAACGCTTTATGCGATTTGAATGAAGTGTATAAAATATTACACATTATTATGGCTTTTACCTAAATTTCACTTGAGTTAAGGCAATCGCTTATTTGCCATGACACTTAAATGATAAAATATATTTTATACAATAAATGGTATAAAATATATCTTTCATTGTCCTGATAAGTATTCCAAAAAATCATTACAATAAAAAGTTCAAATGTCAACCATTTTTCACATGCCTGACCTTTACCATTTTTTTTTTAAAGTGCCTTTTACAAAGGTCCTTTGTCGATTCGAGGATAATTACTTGGCGTGTTTAATGGAGCTGTAAATTACTTAACATTTTTCTCTTTTATGTCGTACCTACTCTCAATATATTTTCTAATGGACGGGGCGTGGTGCGTTGACAGAAACGATCTTGTACACAGTACGTACGGCGAGAGTCGTTTGGAGAAAAAATATGAAAATGAATTTTGTGAAATTGGCCTAATACGACGTAATTGGAACCCTTCAAATGTACGTTACACACGTTGCGTGTTCGCATTTTCAAGTGAATTTTATTTTTTTTTATTTATTTTCTCCACTGATACAAAATAATTACTTTTTAACATTTTCTTTTTCACACCACGTATAATACAATTGTTGCATGTCTATAGACATATATGATGTCTATATGGAGGAACGTATATTAACCCACCACGCTTATCCAACCGGATTGGCGGGGTTACCAGACTCGGAATACTAAGGCCATCTCGGAATACTTACTAGCTTTTGCCCGCGGCTTCGCTCGCGTGGAATTTGGCCTGCCACATTAAGCTTCGTGACAGATCATTTAATATATTACTTACTTAATTTACGGTTCACAATTTTTTTTACTTAATTTACGGTTCACAATTATGGTCATAATGGCTTCCACATAAAAGGTAGATATATCCTGTCGCAGGACTTTTATTTGGAACTATTCAAGACAAACAATCCTACGGTACATCATCTTTGTGTAACTCCAATGGTTTAGGCAGCGTACGCCAAGATAGCTCTCAGAGGCCAGATCGTTTTCCGACTTAATTGACATGTATCGTTATATTACGACCAAAATTACATAAAATCATTACAAATTGTAGCCTATTTCTTATGCCGATGTATAACCTATATTACTGTAAAGGTTCATCCAAATCCGTCCAGTAGTTTTTTCGTGAAAGAGTAACAAACATACATCCATACTCACAAACTTTCGCATTTATAATATTAGTAGGATTCCGATGACTCCGTGGGCGGGGGACTGCGCCTTTTTTGCATCTTTTTCACATATTGTGGATTATCTATATTTGTCTGACGTCGACAAAACTTCTGCCTCTGCTAAGTCTGTAACCTGTCTCAGGGCTTATTCCCACTGCATAAACCGAGTCTCAGATAGCAACAGCTCCCCCAGCCTTTGTGTGCCAAATAAAGAGCACGGTTTTAGGCGTTCTAAGCTGAAAAGACCAGTGACGCTGCAGACGTTGCCACGTAACACCTGGTGATGTAACACCAGATGGGTCATCTGGTGTTACGTGGTCTCATACTCATTTTCTTGTTCTGCTAAAAAAATTTCGCGTTGCCTCAGGACTCCTAGATCCTTCGTATTGGTAGAAATCTTTTTTCTTCGCTATAGTGAAACTCTTCCAAGTGAAGTTAATTTATTAATGAATCACTTTATTTTTTATATTCAATATTATTTTTTTATGCCACGAAAGGTGACATGTCTCTCGAAGGACGTCAGACGATCGAATCTTGTTTTTATACAAACAATTTACCTTTTAATTTTAAAATTACGAATATAAGAAAGTAAAAATTTTTTATTATTATATTTACTTAAAAAATTTAATATATTAGTGATACATTTATCAATACGTCTTAACGTACTTCAAATTTAGAGACGATTTATTGGAAATTATATTTTAATGTTCCTTCGGATCATAAAACGCACACAAATTTGAGTCCATTTTTTTAAGTAAAAGGGGTGAGTCTCATGGTCCGAAATAGAAGCTATGTAGGCTACAAATTAGCTTCTAAATCTATTATTGGTTAGAAAAACCTCGTCCTAATATAATATAATACGTAAAATCTGAAGAAAATGAAATAGCTGGTAAACAAAGTTGACAAAACCTTTCGATGACTTTCAGACGTTCGAAATACGTAAAGCGGTATCCAATAGCGGCATAAAGTGTAAAACTTCTCACTCTATTATCTCCCATTGTTAAAGACGTCCTGAATATTTATTCGCTGATTATAAAGAATTTATGATAACAAACGCAATATGATTGAGGCGTATCTTTGGTCCTGTGTTGGAAAATGAGCGATGGCGTACTCTTTACAACCACGAGCTATATGAGCTGTACTATGAGCCGAACCTCATCAAAACCATTAGGATTGGACGCCTTCGTTGGGCTGGGCACGTGGTACGGATGGACGAGGCTAGAGTACCCAAACGCCTACTAGACAGCAAACCAGATGGTCGTAGAAGCCGCGGAAGGCCTAAGCTCAGATGGCTAGATGGAATCGAGGACGACTTAAGAACAATCGGTGTGAGGGGCTGGAGGGAAAAAGCTAAACGAAGATCCGTCTGGAAAAATTTACTGAACCAGGCTAAGGCCCACCCGCGGCTGTAATGCCTTTATGATGAGTGAAACGCAATATGAGGTTAAGTACCGCTAAAACTGTGTTACGTGATAATCACAGGTGTCCAATCATTAGCCGATGCGAGCACGTAATACTCCACAGCCAGCCTAACGCGTCTCGAAATCAGAGAGAGAAACACTTGGCATTAATCGTCTTATCTTTCTAACGAGTTGGTACTAGTTGCAATCAGTCTCGTTGATATAATCGACACCCCAACCACTGATACTCGAAATTCTATAACTCACGGATTTTATTATCGTTTCGATTTTCTAAAATGTACGAAAATTGACAACTAATTAGTTAAGAATCCTGAGGAAACAAAAAAGTATTAAGAAACAATATGACTCTAAAGATATATTTTTCTTACGATTATGCAAGTAAGAAGTAAGAGAAGTTAAGAAAATATAAAAAATATATTTTTTGTGACCGCAATCACCTATTTTTTTTTCTAAAATTAAGGATTAGGTTTTAACATATCCGTTCGACAAATTTTATATGGTCTGATAGATTGTACTGTTTTCTTAGAAGCCTTATTTCTCATTAGTTTTTGCAAACTAAATTTCATTTTTGTGATTTGAAAATTAATTAAAAAGATTGTCAGTTGGAGCTTCATCTTTTTGTAATGTGACATACTTCTCGTATATTCACAAAACGTTTTCGTTTTACAATAATATTTTCAATTAATCCATTTATAAAAAAATATTATAAATAGTAGGGGCATCAAAACGATGCGTTTTCAAGTTCGCGTCCGTCACGCGTCCACAAAGCGCACCGAACGTTCAGTTTTAATTGCCACAAATCGAGAACACTATCTAGATTCTTTCACTGCTTATTTTTAGTGCTAGGACCGTGAGATATCATCGAGATTTATTTGATAACGTAACAGTAGTACGGCCGTCGTGCCGCAAAGTACTAGAGACCTGTTTCGCGGAATCCGATCCAAACGAGCGAATTAATTAAAACGCGTGCTCTTCATTTTAAAATGCGTGATATCTTAATTAGTTGCATGCTTATGACTGTTGGACAAAATTAAATTTTTATATATTCATATAAAAACTCAAAAATTAATCGTATAAGTATATATTCAAATATATGTATAATGGTGAGTTAATTTTAACATGAAAGCAAATCTTGATAATCTTTTATCTTATGTTATCTAAATAGGTATTATTAATAATTAAAATAATATTATTTTAAAAAATAATAATAAAGTCAACAATGTTAAACTTCCTTGCAAACTTTCTTCAAACCTATTATACAATTTAATAATAATACTAAAGATAAGTAGGCAAGACATTACAATGTTTCTGCTAAAAATTTAAAAATTTGCCAGGAATTGGCGTTAAAATGTTTTACATTACATTGTTTTACAATAACTCTAATTAAAAACCTTAATAATAGTATACAAATACACAAACAAAAAGAAAATAATTTTAATCTATCAAGTGTCATAAAATAGTTCTTGCTCAGCATATGCCAGACGTTCTATTGGAGCACCTGGCGCTACTGTTCAGCAAGAACCAACGTGGTCAGACCGCGGACCACAGTGACGACATTGATACGGTCACACACACATACATACACAGTCAAAGTTCAAATTTCAGCCAAATACTAGACGGGTGCCTTGAACTTACAAATAGCAACGTTGTTTTGAACTGCTAACAATGCAGTTCAAGCCGTAATGGCGCTATTGTTAAAGAAATAACTTAAACGGTATTCTAAACATTAATTTTGTTCTGCTCAAAGACATATTTATTATTAACAAAAATTAATAAAATTTGAATGTCCATCTATGTGTTATCCAAACAAATATTAAAGATGTACGATGTATGAAGCTTACATATATTTATCCCAAACCAGGACTATAAACCGAAACATGTTTTATATAATACATTGGGTGAATTCTTTCAATACAAAATATAACATGATAATTTAAATATAGCGATAAGACCGCCATATATATAAGAATATTACAAGCAATAATTGTATAACTTTGTTTATGGTGTACAATAAAGAATATATCTATATATCTATCTATATGAGGTAATGGGCAATTTATTAATTATAATATGTACGTGTATGTAAATATTTGACAGTATTTAAAAATAAATATCAGAACTTTTTTGTACGCCATTTCTGTTATGGCTAAATTGGTGAACGCTTTTATATTGATTGAAAATTAACCAATCTAATGAAATAAATAAATTATTATTATTTTATATTTACATATTATTCTCTTAATACCAATTATTTTTTTATTAACTATACATATAATTACTATAAAAACAAACACTCTAAAAATAATATTATTATTATGAATATTAATCCCTCGTGGCGAGATAAATTAATTCAACGAAGGATTTAGGCGTCAAAGAATAGGAAATTTCTCAGGGTCCTTGGGCACACTAAGGCTGCTTTTTGAATTTTCAAATTAACTCTCTTACCCAAATCTAATCTGAACAGATGGGAATCCAAATTTTTAACAATGAGTCCATTTACAGAGACTACTACGGGTATTTCGGCGACTATAATGGGAATTAGAATGAATCCCACCCCGATTATATTTTGGCTTTGAGACACAAAATCAAGAAAGCGAACAAAGACAGTAAACAAATACTAAATGCTTAATATATAGAAAGAGATTTGCTTCAATATAACAACAATATATATATTTAACAAACAAATGAAATTACTACAAAACCATTCTTAAAGTACAGTTTAATATTCAAAACACATATTTATATGAATTTTATATAATACTAAATAACTACATAATACTGAATATAGGCCTCCCCCAAGAAGCTCCAACTCGTCCGATCTTTGGCTTCACGCATCCAGTTTCTGCTAGCCGCTCTGCGCAGATCGTCGCAGCATCTAGCCGGGGGGCGTCCCACACTACGTTTACCGACACTCGGTCTCCACTCCAGCACTCGTCTGCTCCAACTATTGTCGGATCTCCGACAAACGTGACCAGCCCATTGCCACTTTGTTTTGCTAGGCTATCCGAAAGGCTATGTCGATGACTCTACTAAATAACTTAATTTACACAAATTGCAATTAATGTAATTATTTTATATAAACCAACATTAGTCTCACATAATCTGCCAACAGATGGCACCACACGACATATAATATAAAGTATTGTACATAAAATAATTAAATAATGATATTAATTCTAATGCGCCGACTGGTACAATGTAATAATTATGCCAAATGGCGGAAATCTTATCCGCAAAAATTAATTCCGAAAGCGGTCTGTTCGCGACTGGGCCATTTAGATGGAATTTATACTACTATTATATTTATTTGGATAATTTTAGTCAGTTAGGCTTAACGGTCATATAATAATTTGCAGAATGTTAGGATCACGCTTTCTTCCCACGGACATGTAGGTGAGAGTGACTTATTCTCTTTTTGCCTTTATGACGCTCACTGTTCACACACCGGAGCAATCGCTTCGTGATTTAATTAAACTAAGAAATTATCTTTCGTCTTATATAACGCGAAATGAAGAAATTTATTTCGACTACACAACAGCTCGCTTATTCTATTATTCAAATTACGCGCACGATTCTTTTGTTTTTTTTTTATGACAATCAATTATAACTATTATGCCAGTGTCAAGTAAAATAGAATAACATGAAACATTTTGAAATGTATTCATGTTATTCACCTTGTCACATTACGTCTTTATAAAACGGTGACTATTCTATCAAAACCTATGGATGGATGGATCGAACTATATTGAATAATACCCAACCATAGTTAAACAATATAACTGATAATAATATAAGATTATGAAAATGGAAACACAACGTCACTGATGTAAGTTGGCGAAAAAGTTCGATTCTTTTGTCTTCTCTTAATAATACGGATGTTTGTCGATGGCGCTGGTTGCTTACCATAAATTTATTTCTATATTTTTATTTAAACTTTTTTGTCCAAAATGCACAACAGGCGGACTTTTTTTATGGGATAGGAAGGCAAACGAGCAAGCGTGCCGCCTGATGGAAAGCAATCATTGCCGCCCATAGACAACTGCGACACCCCAGGAGTCACGGAAGCGTTGCCGGCCGTTTATGTATGTGTACGCTTGTTTTTTGAAATTGCCAATGTCGCATCGGTTCGGAAAGACCACTTAATGCTATTAGGCATTTTCTTCCATGTAGCCTGCGGACAGAACTCAGACAAATTGGTTTGGAGGTGTAAAAATAATTATATAAATTTAAAAACACACATATACACATATAAACATATATAAAGTTACAATATATATTGTAATATAAACAATATATTGTATACCTAATTCGTTAAAAAATGACGGCAACGTGGTTCGCCACCCGTCACGTCCTGATTCCCACGAAGGCGAGAAGCGACGAACGGAGAGCCGTTTCGCTACGATGAATGTGAGAGGAAGGATGGATGAAAGAGTGAATGAGTGTGAAGGAAGCAAGGAAGTGTCGGGATCGTAGCGGATAGAGATCTGTGGTCTCTGCCTGACCCTACAGGGAGACAGGCGTGACTATATGTATGTACAATATATTACATTTTAATCTCGATGTATGAAACACAACTAAGACTAATCGGAACTATTATAACTCCGGAAACGGTAGCTTCACAGCTTCATAAAATTAGCTATAGCAATACAAAATCGAAACGACACTCCGACATTTAAACGTGTCTACACACAATAGTCTAAGAGCCAGCAACGTTTTCGAGAGAGAATTTTAAAAAAAGCTGGTTCTTTAATCTATCGTTTCCAATGCTCCCTCGAACAGCGTACGGGCTACTTGGCTGCAAAAAAAACGTTACATTACTGCGCAGCACACCTTTACACCTGTAAATTGTCATGTCAACGATGAGAAATTCATGTTTGTAATAGTGATTTTACCTAAAAACACTATTAGAAACGTGAATTTCTTATTGTTGACATGACAAGTGTATTTTTGACAATTATTTTTATAAATAAAAAATTAAACCATTTTAGTTTTTTGTTGCATTTTAGGTTTAATTTTAATATTATTTTATTTATATATAAATATTCAGTTGTTTAGATTAATATATTAAAGGAACAGCTTTTATCGAAAAAGCAAGAATTTAATTCTTGTTTTTTCGATGTTGCTAGCTCTGATCTACAAAGGCCTCGCCCGGGGCGAAGAAACTCTTATTGCTGTGCCTCTCATTTTCGTCGCAGATGTCTAAATAATGACACGCAATACTCAAAGAGCTCATTCAAGTTAAAAATTTCGCAATTTTGAATTGTAAAGCTTCGACATAAAAAGGAAAATTCTGTAACTTTTAAATTATTAAAATGATAAAAAACACCTGCTCATGTAGCTAAAACCGAACCGTATTTCATGAAAAAAGAATCTGCTGTATATGCAAATGTAAAATTTATTACGCCCATCTATAAAAACTTATTTTCAGTAAGAGCATTACAGATTTGTATACTGTATTAAATGTCAGATCAATTCTTTAAAGACCTTTCTCAATAATATCTGTTGCCTTTGAATGGGGATTGAGATGTACAATATAATATTAAATGGATCTCTTTGTAGCGTTTTACGTTCTTTACATGAATATGTTTTTTATTATTTTCATCTATATAGCGATTCATTTTATACTCGTATTCAAATTTTTTTTTTCGTTCATATTTCTACAATCCGTATAATTATATCACACCGCTGAAAGAATGAATATTACCATACCACGATTCTTCAAGGCGGAATAGCGGCACACCCAAACTCGGAATAAATACCAACCATCGTCTACGAAAGTGATATCTTCGCCATTCAGTCAATTTAATATTTCATTTATTTGCATTAAAATAAATTCATTTAACAATTGCATATGCGTAACATAGGTCATAAAAATATTTTATTTTTAATTTAATTATATCTTAGTTTATTTATAGATTAATAAAATTATTATTGAGTTCAAAAATTTATAGATATTGTCTTGCTTATAACTATTAATATTATTTTATTGTGTGTTTCCCGGCATAGAATAAAACCATTCCGGATGTGGATGGAAGGATCAGTAGAGGAAGACCAAAGAGAACATACCTTGACTTACCTAGAAATGCCAGGTCAAAAGTGCCCTTAACTGCCTTGCATGAAGAGAGTGATGAGTGTGGATGTAGCGAAGAAAGTGTGCCGAGATCGCAGCAGATGGAGATCTGTAGTCTCTGCCTGTCTCCTACGAGAAACAGGCGTGATGATATGTATGTAATCTGGATCACATCCCGTGGATGTCGTTGTTTTTTGATTAGATTTAGATTAATTATTCTTTGAATACACTTCCTTTAGTAAAACACACATTATTATTATTTTGCTTTCGTTTGTTTATATGGCGGATCTTAACTGTGTAAGAGACAAACATAGTTTTCGGATTGTGGCTAAAAGTTTATACCTTTTTTTTAAGACAGTAAAGATGTTAACCCACTTACCCGTTTATCTATCGTTCCATAAGATATATCACATCCAGATTTGCAGTAGTATCCTATACACTCTAGGCAATGAGTAATTAAATATTATGTTCGTACTCTGAGACACGAAAGTCATTAATCTTTGATCTATTTGATAGCGATAGTAATTAAATTATATGTAGGGACTAATGGACATCTTGGAGTTCCTTTTATAGGAATAATACATTTACCTTATAAGAAATCTTTATCTTAACTCCTTATATTAATGCATTTATGTAAATAGTGTAGAATCGGAAAACCACTTCGCTTGATGACTCTTGATTTTTACAATTTCAGGGTTATGTGTTCGAAATCTATAGAAACTAGAACTTCATTTTTTTCTGCTGCTTTCAACTTTTTCTAAAATCTCTGCTGCTATCCTCTGGTATAGTCGACTTACGCTTAAGCTTTTTAGGGAAACGGTTTTATTGACCATGGCGCATAAGAATCCAAATTATTTACACAATTTTATACAGGTTATTATGCACTCCACGATTTTATTATTAAAACCGTATAGCGAATTAATAAAACCGTTTAACTTAATGGATTTTTTAACTCTTTGTTATTTATTTAAAATCAACAATATGAACATGTAGGTAATTGCTATAATAATATAATACATTAGATAAAATACAAAGTTGTTATCTGAAATCTTTTCACAGAAACAATGAGAGTTCAAGTTTCGAATGGCTAATTGGTCGCGATAACCAACGCACGTTGATATAGTACAACTAGAAAGAGCATAAGCGCACTCAACAATAAAGCCATAGAATAAAATAACATTTTAAACAAAGTTAGTAGAAGTAGTAGGTAATATGTCGGTAAAGTATCTAATATCACCAAGTCGTAAAACTGGCAAGAAGTCAGAGATAACATGAAACAACTACAATTCCCCGAAACAGACCAGTAGACCAGTAATGATATAATCACGATGAAAAATACCAAAAGTATACGACCCATTTACAAAGGAATATTAAGCAATTTACTTAGCCTTAAGGTTCATCGTATAATTGCTAACCTGAGTCAAATTATGAGATACATGCGTACATACATATCATCACACCTGTTTCCCGTAGGGGTAGGCAGAGACCACAAATCTCTATCTGCTATGATATCTGCATACTTTCCTTGCTTCCTCTACAATCATCACATTCTTAATGCAAGCTCGTCGGCTAAAGGTACTGTTGACCTGGCCGTTTTTAAAAACTTCGGCAATTTGACCCTCCCATCCACATCCGCAACGTACTTTTGCCAATCGTCTTTCATTAATCCTCTCTATATGCCAAAACCATCTAAGTATCATCATATTATGCTTAAAGAGCTCATGCATAGGTTATGCTTTAAAATTAAAGGAAAATAAACAAGACGTAGGTACCGGAGAAGTAAGTAAATATGAAAACGAATAAAGCTTTTCATTTATTTACTAGCTAACCCGGCAAACTTCGTACAGCCTCAGAATCAATAAATTTAAAACTAAACGATAATTGCAGAATATTTCAAATTAAGTAAAAAACGTGGTCAAAACTAACAGGTAGAAATAGTTTCTAAGGGAAAACGAAATTGTTGCTTTTACTATATTCCTAATATTTTTATCATATTTACGTTTTTTAACCTTCCCTGGACTTCTAAAAATAATTCAAAACCAAAATTAGCCAAATCGGTTCAACCGCTCTCGAGTTTTAGCGAGACTAACGAACAGCAATTGATTTTTATATATATATATATATATATATATATATATATATATATATATATATATATATATATATATATATATATATATATAACATTGTTATTTTAATTAATCACATATGAACGTATCACATTTAGTATAGAGCCATACCGTCCCTGTTAGTTTGCAGAGCTAAACGGCGCGTGGTCGCTATCTGCCGCATCGGCCATGACTCCGCCGCGCCTGCGCAGCTCTGATACCGTCGCTATTCTCTTACATATCTTTGCTTTATACTCTCCATTACCATTTCTAGATGTTGCTTTGGCTTTACTGTTCCGGTTTACACTGATTTTGCAGATATTTGGCGAATACAGTGTATTTATAGCATATACAGTGTATATATATTAACTTTAAAAGGCAACAACATATATAACATTGGTTTTCAAAAATCAGTGTCAAAAGTATTAAGTTGGTGCATAAAAAATGTCGGATTTTTAAGTGAATATATAAAACTGCATATATTTTTTCAAAAGCTGTTTATTCAATCAAAATATGATCCATTCGCTTCAATACATTTTTCCCACCGAGACTTTAAAGCATAGATGCCTGTTTTAAAAAAAAATTGATCTTTAGAATCAATAAACTCTTGTATCGAATTTTTCAAACTGTCTTCATTTTCATATTGTTTAGCTCGTAAAAACAGTTCTAAATGTTAAAAAAATTAAAGTCGGTTGGCAAGAGATCCGGTGAATATGCTAGTTGCTTCAAAACTTCATATTTCAATTAATTTAATTTCGCAATTATTTTGTACGATGTATGCGGCCGACCCGAAAAATTATACGAATATCGTTTAGATTCATATCGGTACAAAACATCGAGATCAGACCGTTTCTTTGCACTATTCGTGTCACGTTTGAATCATGTGGTGGAAGACCGGCAATACAGCTTCTCCGTTGCATACTTCCCTATATATCATTTTGATTGTCATTCCATGATTAATTATTTAATTACGTTCGACAGTAAATTTTATTCTCGCCACAAAAAATCATGTCACGTATGAATTTTTCTATTGATTATCTTGATTTATGTAAATGCAAACTTTATTACATATCAAAAAAAATTACGAGCATTTTATTTCAAATCAAATAACAAAAAGGAACACTTTCGAGAAAATCTCCTTTGTTGAAATGTGACTCTGGCAATAGATAGTACGGCCGGTTATATCAAAAACAAAGATATAACGAAAACAGAAAGACATACGTTGGCATGTAAAAGAAACCGATATTTCATATGCACCAACCTAATAGAAGTCATACGAATAAAACATCTCTAATTGTTAAAACGTACAGAAATAGGTTTCATTCAACATCATTCATTAACAAACTATTCATAGCAATTAACACACATCGGAAACCAAAGGATCCAAACAAATGAAAAGAAATCAATAAGACAACCAAAACTATATAAACTCGACCAATCCCTTCCAGCTCCAATTACAAAAAACAAGTCACCAGAACGCCACAATCGAAAGAAAATACAAAAATATATTTCATGTTATGATGAAAGCAAGAGAGGCAGACAGATTAAATAATGGACAGATGACATTAAAATTATTGGAGGGACAATCCGGTACAGAAAAGCATATAATAGAGAAGAAAGGAAACAGCTGGAAGAAGCCTTTGTGTCACAGGACATGCTGAACACTGAACCGTAAATTCCGAAGTGCTTAAAAAGCCCCACAAAACCAATATTCTTCGAATGATTCTTTATTAATTTCCCAACAAAACTTGGAGTTGAGTTGGTCCTTTATTCCGTATTTCGGATCAAAGTGAATCTTCAATAAGAACCTAGCAGACTACTCTCCAATAAACATCCCAGCAGTGTATCTATAAATAAGCAGAGTATAATAGACTACCAAAATCAATCAACGATCCCTAATCCGGCCTCCTAGCAAAAAGATTACTTCAACACATTCAACAAGATGGCTAATGTCTATTGATTGATGACATCCATCAATTTATCATTAAATCTTTCCATTTTTTTCATGGCAATTAGTTTTAACTAGTATGCCAGTGTCAAGTAAAATACAATAGTAACAAATCTTTTGAAATGTAAATAGTCAGCATGTCACGTTCCGTCTTGATAAAATGGTGTCTATTTTACCAAAACCTTCTTTAGAAATTTTCGGACAACTTAAAAAGTTATGATACACGCATTTATTTCACATTACTTCACTTATACGCCTTAAACGAACTATATTTTATAAAACACCACCATAATTAAACAATATAACTGATAATATAATAATATAATATTATGAAAAAGAAATAAACACGTAATGTCACTAATGTAAATTGGCGGGAAAAGTCCCATTAAATCTTATACTCTTTTCCTCTTTTTTTCATTAAATTTCCTATGAGACCGATATAAAGCAATAGCAACTAACGTTTACATTTAAAACTAATTCAAAAAATTCATTTACAGGAAACTCAAAAACGCTTGATTTATTTTTAAATTGTAACTTATTTTTCGATTAAAATAAAATATATTTTTGAGGGGATATTAGGATATCCCTTCAAAAATATATTTTTTTCTAGATAACTATCTCTGTTAGAACATTGATAACATCTTGAATAATAGAAAGGTTAGTAACGAGTAGAAGTGTTCGCAACAGCTATTTAAAAAAAACGCATTAGCTTTATAAGCTATTTATAAATAGCACGTTATACGTTGTAAAACGTAATATAAAAGAACACATTATTTTGTGTGCGCTAAAATATATTATTAGACTATAATATATAATAGAACTTTGCGGTTATGCTGACACGCATTATTTTGTTACCAGACTTATTTTTTCATATTTTAATGTATAATGACTTCAATGTATGAATAATTTCATATATTTATTGAATTTTTCTTCATATTTTATTCAGACTTAAGACTATTTGATTGAAATTAAAATAAAATCAAAAATAAGTTGCGCTTTTTATATTTATCCTAAATTAAATAAAACGCCACTTTTTGGTTTTGGATTTTTATCGATCGGAGCGATGAACAAGAAATAAAATAGCAAAGTGCGTAGCCGATAGCGAATACATTTATTAAAAAATAACATGCATTACGACGATTTTTAAAATCACACTAATATGTTAGTTTTTCACACTATTATATATTGACTTTAAGGTTTTCGTTATATTAACAACGAACACATTTGTAACTTGGCGATGGGGAAGGCGAGCTTGTTCTACAAATCGGTATAAATACCCCGGTCGCCTCGGGGCGTGCTTCAGTAGCTACTACACATTTTATCGACTACCGATCGACCCTATTTCATTGCATTCTTTTATCACCCATAT
Organism: Baronia brevicornis; assembly: GCA_031353405.1. NCBI lineage: Eukaryota > Metazoa > Arthropoda > Insecta > Lepidoptera > Papilionidae > Baronia > Baronia brevicornis. Next base: position 759,669 of record JASFAT010004443.1, read on the forward strand.
TTTATTCGAACCTGTCAAATGAGAAGCAATATAGCTGCTTAACATATTTAATGTATTCCTTTATACGAAAGCCTTAAGGGAATGCTTTAGTCAACCCACCATTTTATACGTACTAAAACACTTTCGACTCTTGAAATAGCATTGTTATTAAATTTTTATTTATGTGAAATAATATTATATACGCTTACGTAAAAAAATTGTAATTTATTTTTGCTGGTCTAAAGCTCGACCCTCCTCCCCGCTCGCTCCCCGAAAGAAGTTCCTAGTCATGGCCTTGCATCAATGTCAGTACTAATAACACTGAAAGTCATCAATATACTATTTTTTTTTATGGGATTGAAAGGGAAATTAGAAGGCGTGTCACCTAATGGAAAGCAATCAACGCCGCCCATAGACATCCGCAGCGCCATAGGCAGTGCGGAAGCGTTGCCGACCTTTCAGGAAAGTGTCATTATGGGAGTGGGAGATTAGGGGAGGGAGAAGGGTGGGATAAAAGAGGGGGAGGGTGTTGAATGTGTTGTGTTGTTGTTTTTACGAGCTATAACGTAGAAAGAGGTACTTGTGACGACACGCCAATATAAAGCCAAATTCAGTGGCTTAACGACTTTGAACCGCACATTTGACGATCACTCAAATACTTAATTAACTACACGTAAAGTTGAATGACGTGCTTATTAGCCCAGTGACAAAGTTGCCACTTTCGGAGTCAATGGTCGCGGATTTGATTTCCGCATAGGGATGAATAATTTTATGGCCTGTAGGCACTTAATCCGGGTCTTAGAATCCTGTCAAACCGCATTATATAAGCACAGTGTGTTATCTAAACGCATACTCGAAGGCAAACCAGATGATCGTAGAAGCCGCGGAAGGCCTAAAGCTCAGATGGCTAGATGGAATCGAGGACGACTTAAAGGCAATCGGTGTGAGGGGCTGGAGAGAAAAAGCTAAAGGAAGATCCGACTGCAAAAATTTACTAAACCAGGCTAAGGCCCACCCGCAGCTGTAATGCCTTGATGATGATGTGATATCTCATATTCACTCACCTAGCAATCAGAAGGCACTGTGTCCAACAGTTGTTTATATGAATTGTTTTTTTTATTAGATAGAAAGGCAAACAAGATGGCGTGTCACCTGATGGAAAGCAATCAGGCTTCAATGACGTATCGGTTCAGAACCACCGCTGTAGATAAACCAGCTATCTCATATCACAGGGTAGTGGTGCGTGGAAAGAAGTTTCAGGCAAACCGTACCGCAGTGGATCGCCACTCATCCAGATGGTGGGGATAAAAACTTTAACTTATACCGAGTAGTGCAGCAGTGGAATTCTACGGCCGGAATTATTTCGAAGAATTCGTCCCGCTCCCCGTGGTAAAATCGATAAATAATGCTAAGAGATGAGATATATCTATGTATGAAACTAGGTTAGGCTGGGGTAGGCTAAAAAAAAATTAGGTTTTTCTATAGTCGAGCAGGCAAACGAGCATGCGGATCACCTGGTGGTGAGTGATCACCGTCGCTCATAGATGTCCGCAAAACCGCAGCGCTTCAGACAGATTACCGGCCTTTTGTGAACACATACACTCGTCTTAGAATGTTCCTATGTTGTATTAAAAGTAAAAAAAATAAAAGCGAAGCGTATATGAAAATTTAATACGAGAGAATATGTAAAAGGCGGCGACGCTCGTAAATTATTTACAATAAAAACAAAAACATATTGAATATGTTAGCTGTATACGTTTATTCGCCCCTCGCTGTGCACACTGCATACTGATCCCCGGCGCAATTGCAATGAATTGAAGTTTCAAAGTTAAGCGCAGGCCACACCGGGAATGAAGCGAAACGAAGCTTATTTCATTTAGTTTCGCTCATGTAACTTCCGCGATGTCAGCGGTACGAAAACTACGCTAGCGAATTTAACCCACGCGGGGGTGATTAGATGACCCCACGCGTGACAAGCTATAAAGTTTTGTTGATCTTATTTCTTTAGTTTCCCTTAGACATGAACACAGCTAATCGAATTCAGCTTCGTTTCGCTCCGCTCCCGGTGTGGCCTAGGTTTAATGTAACACTGCGTCGGGCGTGAGACGCGAGTTATATAGTAAGACTGGCTGGATATAAACTACTCTGCAACGTCAAGAAAAATACAAACAAAATCAATTTATGTGAGTGGCGAAAAATTATGTATATATTTTTTAATTCGTTAAAAATATCAAGTAATGAAAAGAATTCTTATTACATATATATTTTAAATAGCCCATATATCGACGCCAAAAAACGAGTTACATATAAAATTAGTTTTGTCTATTGCATAAAAATATTATAATTAAATAATGGTATTAATTTTGATACGCCGATAATGTAAAGATTTCTGCCATTCATAAAATGATAATTCACTTTGTAGTGCATTGAAATAAATGTAAATAACACCCGAAACTACTGAAAATTGCGTGCACACAATTTTATCCGACATTTTAAGTGACACAGCCCTAATTACAACACGCCAGCGCGGGCACTGAGCACTGTTCAGCATTCGACGTTGCTCGAAAACCAATTAAAGCTGCTGCCATTTCATTTTGCACCCCTGTAACTGAAATTGCATTTAAATAATTTATCCCGTTAATAAATTATTGTAATGAAATTTCAGTGAAAACCACATCTGTTGTATTTTTCAAAAATAGTTGTAACTATCCGTCAAAAATTAGTTGCTTTTTTTTTATGAAATAGTAAGGGAAACGAACAGGTAGGTCACCTGATGGATGGCAAAAAAGTTGTATTACATATAAGCTAACCCCTAAGATTTCATATTCAATATTTAATATAATTTTTTTGCAACATACGAAAAACGAAAAGGCAATACTTATATCTAATAGAGTTTTGAGTTCATAAAATTCACTTATAGTGGTAGAGCCACGCTGCAGACGAATACTGTGTCAATAATGGCATAGTATTTTTCTGTAGCATGAATGGGCCGGCTCGCCCGGGGAAGTACCACACTCCCCCAGAAAACCGACGTCTGAGTGGTAGCTTACCTACCGCGCTTCGTACGGTGAGCGGCTGAGTTCCGGAGGCCCAACACCCTCTCCCCTCCCCCTTCCCCTCCCCCTCCCACTCCGTTTCCTACACCCTTAAAGATCGGCAACGCTTCCGTACTGCCTATGACGTTGCGTATGTCTATGGGCGGCGTGGATTGGTTTCCATAAGGTGACACGCCTGCTCGTTTGCCTTCCTTAGCCATCAAAAATAAAACAAAAATCTCATAGAAAAAAACATTTTCTCGACAATTTTTCTTTACCTGAAAGCCTTCGGTTCATTACGAACATTTGAAAAAAAATAACCAAATCGGTTCAACCGTTCCCAAGTGATATGGATATCAATGAATAGCATTTAACATTTAATTATTATATAATGTGCATAAACTCTACTTTTTTCGTTAGCAACGTCCTAGAGCAGAAGAATTTTATTAACAGGTGGTATTCAAATGTGAACGAATTGATTGAAAGATGCTCGTTTTATTTCGTTCACATTCGATTTGTATTTTATCGATAGCCAACATTAAACACTGTCTAGAGATATGTTAAGAAAGATTGATAAAGATCAGTACATCTCGAGAAGAAAATATTTGGAACACGTGGTAGAAATACTAATATGTGATTTCTGAGTTCGAATTCCGGTTGAATCTTGAAATTTGTTTTTTTTTTAATTTATTTTTAATTAAATTAGATTAATTAGATTATAGACCATCAACAGGAGTTACAAAAATTACGCTATTTAATTAATTCGTACAACATATTAAAATGTAACCATAATTACAGATGGACTTAAAGTTTACATACATATGATATATGTTACACAAAAGCATAAATGGTAGAGCCACGCTGCATACAAATACTTTGTCAAGGATGGCATAATATATGTCTGTAGCATAAATGGGCCGGCTCGCCCGGGGAAGTACCACACTCCCACAGAAAAGCGGCGTCTGAGTGGTACGATGACAACCCCTCCCTCCTTATATAGGTTTCTTGTGCCTGGAAAACATGTTTGTTCATTAGAATTCCTCTCGAGTTATATCGAGAAAATTGTTCATTGTTCATGTTTCAAAAGTTTTTCATTAGACAAAGAAAATTCGTACATGAAAGTCATAATCCGAGTTATAATACGAGCCCGAAACAATCCAAGTCTCAATGTGCATTCCCTTAAAACTCAAATTGTTCCGAGATATCTCAGAAGAGGAGACAAGCATGGTCAATCCAGAAATCAGGTTCAAGTAAATAACAATTCCACTATAATACAATATACAGAGTGTCCTAGAACTCAACGTCAAGCCGAAACGGGGTGACAGGATTAATTATAACAATCATGAGAAAAATCAGAAAAAAGTCTATCTGAAGATCTTAAAATAAAGAACCTACTAAGAGGTTGTGCGAATAAAAAACATTTTAACTGAGTAAAATGGTTTAGCAAAAATCGGGTTACTTGAGGTTTTTATTTTTTTACTTGTTTTTTTAGTATGAAACTAACAAGCATTGTACTACCATTTTACAATCCTGATTAAATGCGCCAACTTTTAATGGCATTTGCCAAGGCACTCTAGTACTTTTTTTTAAAGGAAGGCCTTTCAAAGTCGACAAATTTTGAAAATTTTAAATTCATAGTTTAACAGATAGTCTTAATTCTAGGAAAGTTGGGGCAATTGTGTCATTATTTTTTACAGTGATTCTAGAAATGTTATTTAGGGTTACGCTTCCAAAGTTTCAATATCAATATCAATATCAGCCCGCGGCAGTCCACTGCTGGACATAGGTCTCACTCAAGGCGCGCCACTTAGCCCGATCTTCGGCTACACGCATCAAGTCTCTGCCAGCCGCCTTGCGCAGATCGTCGTTCCATCTAGCAGGAGGGCGTCCCACACTACGTTTGCCGAGTCGCGGTCTCCACTCCAGCACTCGTCTACTCCAACGATTAACTGAACAAAATTAATAAAAATTAACCACAATAACCGAAAAATGATTACAGTTTGACCAAATTTCTAGGTTTTTCTTAAATGCCCATAATTTTCAAACTGCATGGGATACATTTTTTTTCTGATTTTACTCATAATGGTTACAATCAATCCTGTCACCCCGTTTCGGCTTGACGTTGAGTTCTGGGACACCCTGTATAAATAACATAAACTAGGTGACTTGTGTAGTATATTTCCTTGTTTGTGTAACAAGGAACATCACATATGCCTACATTATGGGCTTACACGTGTCGGTGTCGCTTCAATCATTTTCCACGCCAGCGGACTACGTAATGTCACCTTATCACAAAAAAAAGGTTACGAGGAAGGATATTATTACGTTCGCTCGATTTATCTCTGTAACCCGTGTGTGTACCTCAAATCAAAACCATGTTTTTATGTTCTCCTATATTTTCACGTATATTGTATACTAGCTGACCCGCAGACTTCGTACCGCCTCAAAAACAATAAATAAAAAAGCTGACCGATAACTGCAGAATGTTTAAACTTTAGTAAAAAAAGTGGTCAAAATTTAACAGGAACAAAAAGAAATCGTAATCAATAAAAAAATGCTCAATTTTCAAGGTTTCAAGGTTTTATTATTATTTTTAATTATACATGATATTGCTTAGAAAATTGTTATGTCATAAAGGTTATGAGCTTACAAAATAAAGTTTATAGTGTACGGTTCTAATTTGAAACTTGCTTACAATACAAATTAATATGATATCTTTATCTCATTAAATATAACACAGATTAAACATAGTTAATTACGTTTTATTATTATTTTATACAACACACAAAAATAGTCACGTCACAAAGATTAGGTACTTACAAAATAAAGTTTGCCAATAACACTGGCTATTTATATGGTTTCAATTTGATATTCACACACACACAGTTACGATACATTTAATAAATTTAAAGCTTTCTGATAAATCAAATATTTGAGAGGCAGGAATAGTTTCTAAGGGAAGACGAAATTTTTGCTTTAACTGCAATTCCTAATATTTTTATCATATTTACTCACCTTTTAAACCTTCCTTGGACTTCCAAAAATAATTCAAAACCAAAAATAACCAAAGCGGTCCAGCCGTTCTCGACTATTCTCGATTTATGTATATATATATATATATATATATATATATATATTATTCTGCAATGCATTTGGTGATGGTTTTGCAATGTCCTATGTCAATATGATGAATATGCCTGCTGCATCAGGCATCATCATCCACCAGGCAACATGCTGACTGATTACTCTTCCTATTTTATAAAAAATAATTTAAATTTGAATCGTCTACAAATATAATTATGTCAAAGAGAGGATCAGTTAGTTAAGTAAGGGTTATGCGATCATTTCTGGTAGGAAAAAATCTATGGGTTCGCGTCAGCAACATACTAATGCTATGAGTATAGCTATAGGCATACGTTAAACACAGTTAATGCGCTCGCAGCTGCCTATGTACACGCATCACGCCAACACATTATATGTACCCAATTGTGTATGAGTCGCGTCAGCAACATGTTGTAGTTATAGCAGCATTTAATATTACAATTAGTTTGAAATTTTAAAATACAGATTTAAGTTTTCACTTCTGTCGGCAGTCATTAGGACAAAATTTATGAATGGTCTGATTAAAAACTTGCAACATTGGTTAATATAAAATTAATATTTACTTTCTCGAGATACTGGCAAGTAATTTGGAATCCGAACAGAGTTCATTACTATATTATTCAATGAACCACGATCGCGCATATTATTGATAAGAGGCAACGACTGGCTTATCTTTGAATATTTGATATCAAGCACGGTTAATGCATATTTAACGGAGGAAAATTGCTTCTCTGTTGAAACACAAACGTGACAAACAAATCAACGCAAGTATTATTTCCTAGTATTAATCTGCAAACATGAAACATGTAAATGCAAGTATTAAGCTGCAAACATGAAACATGTCCATTCCTCCCAAAAATGAGTTAGCCTTTGCCCAGCGTTAGAGCTTATATGGGCGTCGGAAAAAAGAAGTAATAGCCATGTCACCAACATAACGCTTGGAGTGAACTGTTGTGGCAATGGGCTGGTCACGTTTGTCGCAGATCCGACAGCCGTTCGTGTACACGAGAGATGGTGTGGAAACTGCTTGGTAAACAATCTGGGAAACCATTCTGTTAGATGGAGTAATAATACGCAGGGTGGCTGGTAGAAACTGGATGCATGTAACCGAACTGCACAATGTGTACACATACATACATATCGTCACGCCTGTCTCTATATGCCCTAACCATCTAAGCATCCCTTTTTCTACTTTTGTCACAACACCTTCTTTTACTCCACATTGCTCTCTTATATCTTCATTTCTTATTCTATCATTCAAGGTTACACCACACATACTTCTTAATGCTCTTATTTCCACCGCATTCAGTCTACTTTCATGCTTCTTTTGCCAAACCCAACTTTCACTACCGTATATTAGCGTCGGAACAAGCACCCCCTGATGAACCGCCAGTCCAGCCGTTTTAGACACATTCTGACTTTTCATAAAGGAGTGCAGGGCTCCCATTAACCTGATTACAAACTTTCACTCGTATGTCTTAGCTAATGCATTTGTCATTGAATCACCGTAAGCTTACAATGATAAAGAAGCAAGGCTTATTGTATTGAATTCAACCTTTGAATATGGCTTACAATTTCAACTTCAGGTATTGTATATGGCAATAAACGACACTTTGATGACCACATGATAATTGTATCATCAATTTCTTTTTTTTATGGGATAGGAAGCAAACGAGCAGACGTGTCACCTGATGGAAAGCAATCAACGCTACCTATAGTAATGCGCAGTGCCATAGGCAGTGCGGAAGTGTTGACGACTTTAAGGTAAGTGTCATTATGGGAGTGTGAGAGGGAGGTGGGAGGGTACGAAGTACCGTACAAAGCGCAATAGCTAAGCTACCACTCATATACCAGTTTTCTGCGGGAGTGTGGTACTTCCCCGGGCGTACCGGCCCATTCATGCTACAGACAAATATTATGCCATTCTTGGCAAAGTGTTCGTCTGCAGCGTGGCTTAACCACTTCTTCTTTCAACCTTCCTTCTCTCCCGCCTCCACAATTACTTCTCTTTCCAACAGCCTCTATGTTACACAAATGAAGACAATGCGTAATGCGTCTATGGTTATAATAGTAAATTAACAAATGTTATTGATAACTTACAATTATCATAATTTATGATGAATATTATCATAATTTATGATCTGGTGAAGTAATAAGCTTTATTATTCATAAAGCTTATTACTTTACCAGAGTAAAATTGTATAGAATTTGACATTTTATAAATTAGATTTAATAACTTATACAATGGTAGATGTTAACTTCCTTGTCAGTATATATTTTTATCACTCCGGAGTCTTTTCATTAATTCAATGGCGGAGGTGGCTTTCAAGACGTCCCTGATTTCCTTTGGGAGACAGCTTAGTTAGCGCAGTACGTCCTATTTGAATTTATGTGGAACGTAAAAGAGGTTGTAAAAAGTCAACGCTTTATGAATGTATTAGGTACATGAAAAAGATTATTAATATGACGATGTAAATGTATGGAGTGCTCGTAACGTACTGTGTTCTATTTATCTCCTGTTCTGTTCGCTTCCGTTCTGTTCAGTCCAGTTCCGTTTCTTTATATTTTTTATGATCTATAATACTCTCACAGATGAATAACATATGTAACAGCTTCCCCACTACATACATAAAAAAATTACTTTATTGGTGCAGCGACTCAAAATGGATCTTGGCGTCCGAACAGATCTTACGCCACCGTGCCCTGTCCTGCACCACCTCCTGCCAGTTGCAGACTTGAAGGTTTCGCAAGTCATCCTCGATCATGTCTCTCCAGCGGTACCTGGGGCGCCCCACAGGACGTCGTCCAGTTGGGCGACCCACATACGCTCTCTCGACTGCGATCCTCGCCCATCCTCTCAACGTGGTCCAGCCATCGAAGTCGGTGTGCCTCAGTCACTCCTATTACATTGGGTTGGGCAACCAGATACTCGGTTTTGGCATTTTTTCGATTTCGCCTATTACCATCATCACTTTTGGTTGGGCCCAGGATATTTTGGAAGACTTTTCGTTCTGCAACTAGAAGTTTCTTCTCTTACTATATACATTTAAATAAAATTAACCTCTTAAGCACAATGCGTCACCGTAGTGGCATAAGAATTTCCAAATACAGTAGAAAATCTCATCAGTCAGTCAGCATAAATATCCCAGGTTTATTGGCAGTAAACAGAATAATTAATTAATTAATATTTATTGAAGTGAAAACTTCTATAGCCGCGTTACACAACTCTGGGTAGAGAAAAATAATCTATGAGTTCGCGTCAGCAACATGCTAATGCTTAAGGTATATCGCTATAAACATACTTTAAACACAGTTATTGAACGTGCAGCTGATATACCCGATTGAATGTGTGTGCGTTGGACGCTTCATGGATGGATAAAGTTTTGTGTGTTGCGTCAGCAACATGCCGTAGTAATAGCAGCATTTAATATTAGAATTAGTTTGAAATTTCAAAATACAGTTTTAAGTTTTCACTTCTGTCGCGAGTTCTCATGACTAGCTCTGATTTTTATCTATTTATTGTTTCTGTACAAATTCTAGTACAACGGCATGCCGAAAGACATTCTCTGTCAGTCAATCTTTACGTTAATGGAAGAAATTAGGATGAGAATATTCAATGGAATATAATTTTAATTCCGTTAAGTTAGTCACATTTCAACTGTGATGTCTTTTAAATATTCAAATATGAGATGGTCGTTACGGGTCATCAGCGACACGTGACATGTAATACTTACTGAATAATAAAATAACGAACCATTTCGATCAGTAACTCACACGTCAGGGGAGCGTGAACTAGAATAATTTATGAAAAGCCGTTGAAAATTTTTTAGTATAAGCAAAAAGCACACATGACTAAAGCGACTGTCAGCATTTGTACGTGTAAAAAACAAATCTTTGTTACAGGTACAGGTTACAAAATAATATAAATAGGTAATGTAGAGATGAATATGTAATGTAGATGAATTTTAATGTGGAGATGTGATAGAAACGAGTAATGTGATATAATGTAATAAAAATATAGATGACTAACCTCTCCTGCTCCCTCTGCCTCTACCTCTCCTTCTGTCGGTGCCTCTGTCTCTACCTCTCCCTCTGACTCTCCCTCTGCCTCTCCCTCTGCCTCTCCCTCTGCCTCTCCCTCTGCCTCTCCCTCTACCCTTCCCTCTGAAACAAGAATTTAGTCATAAGTAAGTTTTTTTAAGCATACATATCATGCAACTTCTCTCACAATATTATATTATTTATGAAGGGAAGAGCCTAGTTTCCTACAACACAGGGAATCCTAGTATGGGATCTTGTGTCCTGTAACATATGTAAACATTTTGAAAATAATGGTATTATTATTATTAATAATAATAATAATAATAATGTACTCTTGTACCGCACGTGGAAAGCCTGCATAAAATACTATATAAACGACTGTTTAGGAGATGCAAGAGCTTTTTGGCGTCAGTATTAAAAATAATACAATACCATCTCTTTGGAAATGGCGCCACGGGAGTAAAAAAGCAACGCAAGAGACACTCTTAACCTTTTTTTGCACCTTTTCAAAAATAACGAGACAATTGGAATGCTCAGAAATTAATATATTTCGAAATAATGTAACTTAATATAGCAAAACTGAATTGAGTAATATATTATTTTTTAGTGACGGCTGTCAACGATCAAAATATTTTTTATTTATTAACGTATTCTACAGTTGAATATTAAACACTACTTTCCTATCTCCAGTATCAAATTTAAATCACAAGCTATCAAATATGACAAGTATCAGCACTCGTCTGTATCAAAATGTAAGTCGAAACGTCCGGCCGAGATATTTTACAATGGCTTATTACAATGGCCGTCGGCTAAACATCTGCATATAAAAGTTTTGTATGTATAATACAAAACTTTTATATGCAGATGTGCTCATTCTTTGACACTTACAGTTTCTTTCGCCGTTTCGTCTCCGCCTACAAGAACCTCGTTATGAAACTTCGTTAACTCCGACAAACGAAACGTAAATTTTAATAATTATTGCTTCCTTTACGTTTATATCACAAAAGAAGACCAGCTTCTGTTAACTTGCTTACGGACGTTGTTAATATTCCAATTATATTATAATTTCAACCTCGCATTAAGAATAAAGTTGAATTTATCTACAAAAATAACAAACACTATGTTTGTGAAAGGAAATTAAATATCATTCAAGTCGAAAAAATGTTCAAAACCTACACCACATTGCAACTTTGAAAAAAATCGGATGCAGTCATGAGGACTGCCTACAGAAGTGAAAACCTAAAACTGTATTTTGAAATTTCAAACTAATTTTAATACTATATGAATTATATAAGTTAATTAAAATTTAAGTCTTAATAAATAATTTAAATAAAAAATTAATTATTAATAATATATTTTAATTTTAAATAAATTAATTAATTAATAATATTTTTAATAAGTAAATAATTTTATAATAATTTATTTTATTAGTATTTTATATCTTAACCATTAGCTGAACCCATAATTTTTTTTCCTTGCCCAGTGTCGTGTAACGCGGTTATAGAAGTTTTCTCTTCAAAAACCTAATCCTTTCTCAAAGGCCAACAACACTTCTGTAAACAAAAAACAGTTAGTTCACATGAACACTTAGAAAAGTTTTACTTAGCTAAGATCCGCGACAAGGAAACAATTAATACAACAGAAAATTAATAATGAGTGTTTTCCTGCTGGATTAAGTGGATTTATTTGGAACTTAAACTAAAAACGGCCAAAAACTCTCTACCCACCAACCACTATACACAACACCAAACACACACTACCACTTTTCCTTTAAACGACTCGTGCTTCGCCCCAACACGAGGCATCTTCAGGTATAGTAGACTCTACGGAAGACAACCTAAAAGTGAAATAAAATAATATATAACAACTTTAAAAATACATACCAATCCGTTATACAAAATGTACGTTATTTATAAAGAACCAACAAAATACAAAGGTATATATCCCTAGACAAGTAGCAGTATATAAATATATCCCCAGGCAAGTAGCACTAATTTAAAAGTAAACGAACTTATGTGCCAGCCACATCCTTCACAAACAAATAAACGGCTAGTAAAAATATTATATTAATAATAAGCTATGTAAATAAAGCTATGTATTTTGGCTAGAATTAAAGCTAAATCATAACCGATGTTGATCACTCTTCAAGTGCTCTCTGTCGATATATGACCAGAACACTGGTGGCTCGTAATTGGGTTATGCCGTATTGAGTGTATATAATTTGGGCGCACTTCTCATATACATACATACATAGATAGCTGATAAGGACAGTTGTCCGCGCTTTATTTAAAATTCGTTATTTCAAAATGTACATACATGTACATGATGACCGATTGGCTCAGTGGCGCGGCCCTCCGCCCACGGAGTCAATGGTCGCGGGTTCGATTCCCGCATCGGAATAAATATTTATATGGATTTTTAAATGTTTATTCCGAGTCTGGTAACCCCCCCAATCTTCATTTCCTTTCCTGCCCCTTCCTTTCTTCTCTATCCTCTCCCTTCCTCTCCGCCAATCCACGGTCTGCCGTGCCAATGGATGCGTGGCTAGGGGCGAGCCTAGTCGTAAGCGTGCCGATCGTCCCGGGGTCGGGCTCCCCCGGGGACTATGGTGCTTTACCTCAGCATGCAGGGCTCTGCTGGGGCTGACCTCCATCCTCCCTTGCGGCTCGTGGGATTCACTAAAGACGAATTTAATATACCTAATTTGTCGAAAATGACGGCGACGTGGTTCGCCACCCGTCACGTCCTGATTCTCACGAGGGCGAAAAGCGACCAATGACGAGCCGTTTCGCTGCGATAAATGGCAGCGGATGGAGCTCTGTGGTCTCTGCCAACCCCTGCGGGGGATAGGCGTGAATATATATATATATATATATATATATATATATATATATATATATATATATATATATATATATATATATATATATATATATATATATATATATATATATATATATATATATATATATATATATATATATATATATATATATATATATATATATATATATATATATATATATATATAAATATGTATATAATACATACATGTATTCAAGAGATAAGTATACGTTTTATTTTTTTTCAATTCCTACTATTAGTTCACACGTTCCCGATATATTTATATTTATATATTATTTTCAATTGTTCAATCGTTAATAAAATACTTTTTTATACATCCACTCAAGTTCAAATACATTTCTTTAAATTTGTAGTGGATGACACTTGATGTTAATAGGATTTTTTTAAATATGAATTAAATTTAATAAATTAGCAGGATATAAAAGTAGCAATTGACTTATTTGAAACTTCAACTTTAACTGAAAAAATTTATGGGTTCGCGTCAGCAACATGCTAATACTTAAGGTATATCTATAACTATGATTATAGCTATAAACATACTTTAAACACAGCTAAACGCGCGCAGCTGCCTACGTGCACGCATCACGCGAACTCATTATACAATATATACGTTATTGTATGTGTGTGCGTTGGACGCTTCATGGATGGATAAAGTTTTGTGAGTCGCGTCAGCAACTTGCTGTTGTAATAGCAGCATATCTGTAACTATCAACCTGACGTGTTATATTATGTTAGTGTTGTGTACATTTATACAAATAAAGTTTACGTGGAAATAAAATTTTTTACATGGAAAGTTCTATGTATGTATACTTTGCGTTGTTGTTTATATTCTGTTTTAATTTGATTATTTCAATTGTTGAATTGTTAGATCATTGTGCAGTACAACAGTGACTAGTAAATATTGAATATTGAAATTTCAAAATACAGTTTTAAGTTTTCACTCCTGTCGGCAATTTTTTATGACTGCCTCCGATTTTTTTTTATATTACGTGTTTATGTTATTAATACAAATTATAAAGATTATAAAAATAGATGAGCGTATGTGTTCACAAAATGGTAACACATCTGAGACGCCTTCGACATTGTGGATATCAAAGATAAGCCTCCTAAAGTAGTCCAATTAAAATTTACCAGTTTTTACTTAGCCCTGATCCCTCATCTTATTCTTAATATGACAGCTCTATCCCGAAGGTTGGCGACCGTTTGTCTGTATTTGTATTCTTTCTATTATTTGATGGCAATTAATAATAATATGTCAAGTAAAATATAATAATATCAAATATCTTGAGATGTACTAATTTGCTTGTCACGTTACTTCTTAATAAAATGGTGGCTATTTTACCCAAACCTTCTATGGCCTTTTTCAATTAACTTAAAATCACAATGCACGCATTTATTTCATATCCACTTATACACCTTAATCGAACTATATTGCATAATACGCCACCACAATTAAACAATATAACTGATAATTATATAAAATTATAAAATGAAATACCCAAGCCGCAAGGTAGGATGGAGGTCAGCCCTAGCAGAGACCCGCATGCTGAGATAAGGCTCTATAGTACCCGAGGGAGCCCGATCCCGGGACGGTCGGCACGCTTGCGACTAAGCTCGCCCCTAGCCACGCATCCTTTGGCACACATGGATTTAGACAGGATGATAGGGATATTATACTACCGCAACGGGAGACGAGGAGTAATACGGTAGTAGCTAAGGAGGCCGAGGTCACGTACCCGTGTACCAATACCATAAATACCAGACAAGCAGCTAGGCAAAGATACTCCTTGACAATATAAACCATAAAAGATAAGATTTATTTAGCATACCAAACTTATTTTAATTTATTTTTCCTTACAAAATCATTTTCACTAAAATAAACCATTGTGCACTGAGACTTTCTCTTTTATTATAAATTCACTGAAGGCTTAACCCAATTACGAAAAACAGGTAAATGCTCCTTCAGGATTGCATTAATTAAAACTTTTAATTTTAAAAATCTCACTGTGGAACAAAGTTTTATACGCTCTACAATGGTTTTAGCATAACGTATTATTCTGTTTTTCAAGTTAATGATGAAAGTGTCTGCTGAGCAAAAAAGTAAATTCCAGTATTTCCATTCCAAATTTTATTTAGTTTTTAAGCGTTTAGGTAAATAATAGGGAGGTCGATTAGCAATATATCCCATAATTCCCTACTTCATCTCCCCTTAAACCCTTCTTCCCGTCCCATTATTCGTAATCTGTTCCTAGGGTTTCAATGTATGTGCATATATCCATGGAAGGCGATGATTTTTGAAGTGAAAACTTCTATAACTGCGTTACAAGAGTCTGGGTAAGGGAAAAATCTTTAAGTTCGCGTCAGCAACATGGTAATGCTTAAGGTATATCTATAGCCATGAGTATAGCTATAGATAAGATTAAATCACAGTTAATGCGCGTTGAGCTATATATGCCCGATTGTATGTATATGCGTTGGACGTTTCATGGATGGATAAAGTTTTGTGAGTCGCGTCAGCAACATACTGTAGTAATAACAGCATTTAATATTACAATTACTTTGAAGTTGCAAAATACAGCTTTAAGTTTTCACTTCTGTCGGCAGTCCTCGTAGCTGCCTCCGATTTTTTAGTTTCAGATCGCCTACTTGTTCAATTGATATATGTCTACGAACGACTTTCTATAGGCATTATTTATGAGCTATAAAAAAGCTCTACTATTAAAATAGAACTGGAGACTAATGACCAAAGTAAGGACAACTGTTCTCTTAAATGTTTTAGTCTATATGTATTAAAAAGTCGATCCCCTCAATTCCAATTCCAGATTCTCTTAGTTCGGAGCCCCAATTGCTCATGAATATTTGTAGCATAGAGTTGTGTCTTGCTTTATTATTCCGCACATTTTGAGAATAGTGAAATTAACTAGGTGATATTTTCATAAGTAAAAATTATTAAATTCAATATTACTATCGATTATTTTATAATACACAATGGATTTTGTATATGTAATATTAAAATTAGCATTTTTTGTAGTGGTATAGCCACGCTACAGACGAATACTTTGTCGAGAATAGCATATTATTTGTCTGTAGCATGAATGGGCCGACTCGCCCGGGGAAGAACCACGCTCCCGCAGAAAACCGGCGTCTGAGTGGTAGCTTAGCACCCGCACTTCGCCCGGTGAGCGGTTGACTTCCGGAGGCCCAACCCTCCTCCCATAATGACACTTTTTCTTATAGGCCGCCAACGCTTCTGCACTGCCTATGGCACCGCAGATGTTTATACACGGCGTTGATTGCTTTCCATCGGGTGACACGTCTGCTCGTTTGCCATCATATCACCAAAAAAAATTAGATGCACAATATTAATCATCACTGACAACCCTATGAAAGCTCATTACTGAACAATGACGTTGTCAAGGCTGCACATAGCCCGCTCTTACACTCCATCTTACACGCATCCAATCTCTGCCAGCCGCCCTGTGCAGATGTCACTCTATCAAGCTAGGTGACGTCCCACACTACGCTTATCAAGATCTTGTCTTGGACAAACTTGACCAGTCTCAACTCGGAACAACAGAGCAACTCGGAGCACAGCCCTTTCGACGGCCTTGAACTTATGAAGCAGACGGACTGTCAGAATGCATGATAAGTTTACCATAAACAGGACGCTTTGGCCAAAATCTTTTATTTTCAAGCTCTGATATTGGGACGATGTGAAGAACTGAGCAAATTTACAAGCGCTAACCATACCAACTAAATTATTCTATCGACTTCTCAACGACGCTATATCAATAGCGAAGTATAATGATTTTATCGCCCAATAAATTTACAATTTCCAACGCGGTGGCAAAACCGTCATATCGGATAGTGAAAGCCGCCGATTGATTGTATTAGTTTTTGGTAAGTATTGCATTCGATAGAAAGTGCACTCTCAGCCATTGAACGATTGCTGGCGCGTAAATTTTAGCTAATATTTATACAATATTTAATCATTCGAAATAAAGTTCTATGCAGTAATATAAAGGACCAATTTTGACTAACCAAAAATCGTAGTTTGAACATAGAAATCGGTATAAATCTACATGCAAATATAAACTGTGTTCCAAAGTATTAACACTGTTTTTCCAATAAACGACAGTTCGCGTAAAATACAAACCAATATGAAACACGTCAGTCTATTGATTCATTACAAGCCGTGAGATGCATCGCCATTTCATTTTCCGTCTACACGCAAGTCGGTACTTTACAGCATCATGTTTACATGGAGTCGTGGTGGGTATTCGTGAACCAATTTGTAGGTATACATTGATTATTAATGAGACGTTCGAATATTTATATTTTTTTACGGTATAGGAAGGCAACGAGCAGGCGTGTCACCTGAAGGAAAGCAATCAAGGCCGCCCGTAGATATCTGCATTGCCATAGGCAGTGCGGAAGCGTTGTGGACCTTTAACGGAAGTTCATTATGGGGGTGGTGATAGGAGGGGGAGGGGGAAGGTGTTGGCCCTCCTGAACTCGGCCGCTCACCGTACGAAGCGCGGTAGCTAATCTACCACTCAGACGCCGGTTTTCTGCGGGAGTCTGGTAGTTCCCCGGGCGAGCCGGCCCATTTATGCTACAGACAAATATTATGCCATTCTTGACAAACTATTCGTCTGCAGCGTGGCTCTAACACTATTAAAGTTTATTATAATACTAAGTCTAGATTTTATAAGATATAATTTAATATCAAAATTAAAGAACTAATTATTGATAGTGTGTCAGAAAAGTAAGAAACATCCTGATTTACAAATAAGGGATTAACCGTGCTACATCTTATCACAAATTCCTCAGTCCCTAATTTTCTTTCCTAAATTCAGATCTGAATTTAGGAAAGAAAATAAGGGAATGTTTATTTTTTTTTTATATATATTCACGCCTATCCCCCGCAGGGGTTGGCAGAGACCACAGAGCTCCATCCGCTGCCATTCATCACAGCGAAACGGCTCGTCATTGGTCGCTTTTCGCCCTCGTGAGAATCAGGACGTGACGGGTAGCGAAATTAGGTATATTAAATTCGTCTTTAGTGAATCCCACGAGCCGCAAGGAAGGACGGAGGTCAGCCCCAGCAGAGCCCTGCTTGCTGAGGTAAGGCACCATAGTCCCCGGGGGAGCCCGACCCCGGGACGATCGGCACGCTTACGACTAGGCTCGCCCCTAGCCACGCATCCATTGGCACGGCAGACCGTGGATTGGCGGATTCATGTTTATATAGGATCTTATTTTTTTTCCATGCCTAACTTATAATATCACCTGTAAAATGTATCATAACCTCGGACACTTTATTATTATATAATATATATTGTATAAAAACCTCAATTTAAAATACATTTAAATGCAATAAAAACACTTTCTATTATTTTATTATTACCATAATGGAGACAGATAATTAATTGACTCAGGCGTTACTTTGCGGAAATTCATAACAAAGATAGACTGAAGAAGTATAGTCGTCCATATTTTTATTATAACAGAATTCTTTTTCCCTACTCTAACTATACCAATAATAGTTGTGCTAGGAAATGGTTTAAACCAGTAGTACAATAAAATATACGAACTTATGACCTGAGATCGCATGCCAAATTCTTACCAGCTGAATTGCTTCTTGAATTTTTCTGAGCATACTGAAGTCAAAATTCATATGACTTAATCATAGTACTAAAATATAAACAAATATCTAATACAATAATCATTTTATATACAAAATTACAGTCTCGATTGTAAATAGAATAATTGGTAATCCAAATGTCCACTGAGATTTTCTATGATATGATCGTTATTGCGATTTGCCTAATGTCTCGCAACTCAAACGGACAGTAGAATCGCTTCGTCTTGACATCGCGTCTCCTGAGGGTGGATAGAATTGTTACCGAGTAGGTACTCGACACAATTTGATAACGTTGAAATTGTTCCCGGTTGGAGTTATTTACAGCTCTCGTTCGTTAGGTTTCACCTTCGCAGAGGAAGTTGTGAATATTTAGTACTAATTAATTAAATTTAAAATGCATCGTTTGCATTACTAATTGAAAATATCTATCTAATTTTTTTCTTCACATAAATCAATATATACTAATTTAGCGCCTAACAGTACTATGGTATAAAAATGACTGAAATATAAGATTGCATATTTTTTATTTCAGGCGTTTCAAACGAAAAGTTTATTATTTACTAATTATTAGACAATGTTGTTTATTATACTCGATAGATGTTTATTTTATACTTTCATGATTATCAATACTTAACAGTGCACTGCAGGACATTGGGCTCCGTTAAAATTAAGTGAGAAAGGAAAAAATTAGAATTAAGGAAGAAATTATAAGTAAGTAAGTATAGCCATATTGTATGACAGGATGCTAAACATTTTATACTTCTTGTCACAGTGCCTTTCCAATTCGCAAAAATTGGCAGCCAATTCAGCAGAACTCTCCTGAGGCGAATTGATCTTTAATGAGGCGAAGAAGTTCTCAAGCACCCACTATCGCCTCACGCAGATCGTCGCACCATCTAGCCGGGGGGCGTCCCACACTACGTTTACCGTGACGCGGTCTCCACTCCAGAACTCGTTTGCTCCAACGATTGTCGGATCTCCGACAAACGTGACCAGCCTATTGCCACTTTAGTTTGCTAATTCGAAAGGCTATGTCGGTGACTTTAGTTCTCTGGCGGATTAGTTCATTCCGAATCATATCTACCAGAGAAACTCAGACCATAGCTCTCTCCATAGCTCTCTGAGCGACTCTGAGCTTGTGAAGCAGACGGACTGTCAGCGTCCACGTTTCGGTTTGATAATTAATTCATTAATCAAATTTAATTAATTACTTTTAGTTTTATATGGGAGGATGGAGAGACCGCGACTCGGCAAACGTAGTGTGGGACGCCCTCCTGCTAGATGGAGCGACGATCTGCGCAAGGCGGCTGGCAGAGACTGGATGCGTGTAGCCGAAGATCGGGCTAGGTGGCGCGCCTTGGGTGAGGCCTATGTCCAGCAGTGGACTGCCGCGGGCTGATATTGATATATTGATTGATTATATGGGAGAATAAAAATGCTCTTATATAAGATATTAAGCAGGATATAAATTTATTTATAATTTCCCCTCAGTGTCGAAGCATGTAGATCGCTGGAAAAAAATAGGAATTGATTTTAGGTTTTTTTTATATTACTTGTTTTCTTATTATTATCGAAACATAACTAAAATGTGTATAAGTACAAATATCTTATTCGTTTAGAAATATCCTAACCGTACAAATTTTAATCAATATCTACAATTAGAAAATAAATTGAGGATGGAGGGCAAAGAGCAACTTCGTCAAAAGATTGAATTGGGTGATTCATTGATAGCCAATATAATGCTTGCACGACAACCTTAGGAAAAGCCCTCGACACATATTTTGAACGTAAGAAAACAACCTTGTGAAACTGTTGACTGCGTGCAACGTAATAATTTGAGGAATTTATATAATAAATTGACGACCCGATTGACTTAGTGGCGAGGCAACCGTTTTCGGGAAACGGTCACAAATTCGATTTCGGTTCAGATAAATATATGTCTGATCTGCAGGTTATTAATGGCGTTACTTTGTACTTGACTGTCCACATATTGATGGATTTCCGCAAAGTAACGCCATTAATATATATATATATATATATATATACATATATATATATATATATATATATATATATATATATATATATATATATATATAATATGTATATATATATATATATATATATATATATATATATATATATATATATATCAATATGTATATATATATATATATATATATATATATATATATTATATATATATATATGATATATATATACACATATATACTAAAGTGAGTGACAAACCGAACACTTTTCGGTTGTCTTCCGTAGAGTCTACTATACCTGAAGATGCTTCGTGTTGGGGTGAAACACGTGATGTTTACAAGGTGGAAAAATGGTAGTGTGTGTTTGGTGTTCTGTATAGTGGTTGGTGGGTGGAGAATTGATGGCCAATTTTCGGTAAGTTTTTGGTTTAAGTTCAGAATAAAATCCACTTCATCCAGCAGAAAAACACACATTATTAATTTTCTGTTATTGTTTTGCTAGTCGCGGATCTTAGCTAAGTAAAACTTTTGATTGTCCACATGGTCTGCAGGTATTTGTTAGTCCCTGGCGAATTAGTCAAACACCTCTCAGATGGTAGAACGAGTAGACTTGGTGAAATATACAAATTAGCAATTTCTTCTTCGTCTTCCTTCCAAATATTTCTTCCACAAAAGTCGCAAGCGAGTGTATTAAAATACATATATTTTTTATTACGTAATCATTTGTACTTGTAAATCAACTAAATGCATAATTGAAGAACTAATTTTAATTTAATAGAATATTGTTGCAATATTAGGACACTCGATCCAGAAGACGTAGACGCCGTTCTGCAAAAGCGTTTGGAAAACGTGTCAGCCACCTGATTGCGTAAAACCGATCGCCCCACTGCCGCCTTCACCGAACTGGAAAGCGAGGCCTTCGACCGGCACATTGTATTTTAGAAGTAGCGTTCAGCATCGTGTTAGTTAAGACAATACCACAGGAAGGAAACAGTCGAGTGTAAACCCAAAAGTATTCGTGTAAACTATCACACGGCTTGATCGCGTAGAAAATCATTTTGTTCCACCCTCTTGACGCTGCTATAAATAATCGAGGCAATTTCGAAATGTCATCAGTTGAATAGTGCTGTGAACACCTTCATGATAATGCTGACCACAGTGTTTGTGTTGCACTTTGCCGCGGCAACTATGGCGCAGATCTCACAAAAAGTGGAGTTATCCGATGAGAAGACTCCGTACGATTATGTTAAACATCGTTTGGATATAATGAGCACGGATACTCGATCAGGCCTGCCCATATCGAATTCTTATGAAGTCGAGGATAGCGGAGATTATCCTGAAAGTATTAGAGGAGCAGCATCTACCATTTTGAATACGGTCACAGGCGTTGGAGGTGTCGGTTTGGGCCAAAACTTGGGTAAAGGATTTGGAAATTTTGGTGGATTAGGAAGGGTTGTAGGGGGTCAAGGCATAGGTCTTGGTGGTTTTGGTATGGGAAGCCTCGGGGGTACCGGAGCCGGTGGTGTTGGGCTATACAATGGTGTCGGTGTATTCAATCCCAGTCTTGGTGCGATTGGAGGTTTTGGTGGATTCGGTGTGGGGAATGGTCTATTATATCACCCAATTTTGGGAGCAGTAGGCGGTGGTTACGTGGATAAAAAGGCATATGATGCTGCTCAAAACAAGGGTGCTGGTGAAAATGTGGAAAAGGTTGAGAAAAAAGTGGAGGAAGAAGCGAAACATGGACAAGAAGGTTTTCAACAAGCCGCTGTTGCGGCAAAATCTGAAAAAGGTGATTCCAGTTTCTACAAAGACGAGGGAGCAAAGAAAAAGGCTGTAGGTGATGAGAAATACTATGAAGGAGGCCAAAAGTTGGATAAACAAGGTAAAATAATATATAATTCATCTTTAAAATATATTTTATCAAAGGATCACACGTAATACTTTCGTCATTTATAGTTTTATGAAACTTCCTCTAGCTATAATCTTTATTATGAAATATTTTTTGCACAGTTTCTATCTACTTCATTATGTAGACAATGGTATTAAGAAATCTCTAAGTTACAAAAGTTGCACTAAAAAAAGAATTACCAACATTTTCCCTTTTAATTTTTCTTGTTCTCTTTACACAAATTTTTTATTTATATAATTCATTCAATTACAACTAATATACACCAAAATAGGATAGGATTTTTTTATAAATTAATTTTCAAATAATATATTTTTTAAATTTATGCATATAAAATGCTAATTAACATTATTATCGTATATTTTTCGTACAAATATAAATAGGAGCTAACGAGGAGCAAGTAAAGAAAGCAAAAAGCCATAAAAAAGGCCACGTGACCAAAGGCTTCAAAACCTCCAGCAGCAAGAATGAAGAAGAAAAGTCAGAGACCTACTATGACGAAGCACACGATGAAGCCGATCACAGAACAGCAGGTCACAACGCTGGCTCTTTTGGAGAGAAAGCACAGCAAGGCTTTAAGGGTGCCCATGAAGAAAAGGTACTAGATGCGAACTCTCAAGGGAAAGAAGGACATCATGTATCCGAACATAAGGTTGATGATGCTAAGGCTAACAAAGTGAGTTACTTTTCAATCAATTGCACCGTTACTGTATTGTTTTTATTTATTATTATACGAAGTAACATTAGAAGTATACATTGCCTATCTGCAAAAGCATTAAAAAGGAAATACAAACATTTTTTTACTTCCTAAAAAATAAACTGGCCTTTTTATTTTTAAGTGTGGCAGTGATATCTTAATTTTTAATAACTTAACCATATAGCGTCCAGGTATTTGTGGTTTTTTTAATATAAAAAAATATATATTCTGAGTATGGCTAATTTTGGTTAATAGATATTTTCTTAATGGCATAGGAAGGCAAACGATAAAGCATGTCGCGTGATGCAAATCAAACAACAACGCTAACGACATATTTAATATAGTTTTATTAGCTTAGCTTTCAAGTTCAAATGTCACAACGGTTCGGAAAAGCATAAACTTTGTTAGTAACCTGATGCCGCGTGATTTATCTTATCCTAGAACATACATGAAAAACTTTTTTTGCTAACATCTGGATGTGCGGCGATCTAGTACGGTGAATTTTTACTGAAACCACTTTTCATGCAACACCACTATGTAGAACTAGCTACCATTAGCAGTATTTTGAAACCTATGTGAAATTGGAACCTAGAAAATATAAATCTACATATTTCTCAAAGACCAGCAGCGCTTTTATATAATGCCTCTAGCGTTGTGGATGTCTATGGGTGGCGTTGATTGTATCCATCAGACGATACGCTTGCTCGTTTGCCTTCCTATACGATAAATAACAATAGAATTTGTACACGAAATAATGGAATTAAATGAATGAAATAAATCTTTATTGCTGACACGCGAACTAATTGAAAATGTGTCTACAACGGCCCGACTTCATTAGGGGGTGCTTGTCCCGATTGTAATATACGGTAAAGAAGAGTCATGAAAACAGACTGAATGCGGTGGAAATGAGAGCATTAAGAAGTATGTGTGGTGTAACTTTGAACGATAGAATAAGAAATGTAGATATAAGAGAGCGCTATGGATTAAAAGAGAGTGTAGTGACAAAAGTTGAAAAAGGGATGCTTAGTTGGTTCGGGCACATAGAGAGGATGGATGTAAGACGACTGGCAAAAGATGTTTACGTTGCGAATGTGGATGGAAGGGTCGGTTAAGGAAGACCACGGGAAACATACCTTGACCAAATTGCTGAAGTTTTTAAGAAAGGCCAGGTCAAGAGTACCCTTAACCGGCGGGCTTAGATGAGGAGAATAATTAGTGTTGAGAAAGCAAGCGAAGTATGCCGAGATCGTAGCAGATGGAGATTTGTGGTCTCTGCCTACCGATGCGGCGTGACGATATGTATGTATGTATGTATGAATAACTTATAATTGTATATTAATACAAAAGAAAACGTAAAACGAAATACACACTCCGAAAGCGGTCATAGCTATAACAAATCCATTAATATTACAGGGTGAGTTCTTGCAGAAAGGATACAAAGGGGGCGCGGAACAACTTGAGAAATTCAACAACCTGGGAGCGCATTCCGTGCACGGCCATCAAGAAGCAACTGGGGGCTTCCAAGAAAACAAAGGAATACTGCCCATACATAGTTAATAATTAAGAAGAATACTTTGGACTTTATACAATCCGCCGAATATATTATATCTTACATTCTTATATTTTTATTCATTATTAAATACCAATTTAACCACGATATAAAATTCTACAAATAGAAATAATAATAATAAAACTAAATAGCAAAATTAAGAGAAAACATATTAAGATAACCTATTTTATAAATTAATAATTACAATTAATAATTACGGAAAATTAGATCGAATCTTCTCTTATTTTTTACTTCTATTTTTTTAAGCTGTTTGTTGCTATTTCGAAAAGAAGTAATACCGAAAACTATAGGTTATACTAAAACTATGCTTATGGCGCTACGGAAGTCTATGGGCGGCGTTGATTGCTTTCCATCAGGTGACACGCCTGCTCGTTTGCCTTCATATTCCATAACAGATATTATCCACTTTGATATTAATTCAAAATATTACACACAAAAGGAAACAGCAAAAGAATCACGAAAACTTTATTAGGAAGTGAAACGCGAACATTCAGATAAAAATTTAAACACATATGCAAAGAAACACAAAAATTTAAACGAATTTCAATGTTAGCAAAGTAACACCACACCATCATTAAACTAAAAAACGTAAAAGAAAAACAAGAGCTCATGCTTCTTGAAAACACTTCCCCGATGCAACTCAAGCACATGTAGACTTCTAAGGTGACGCACTAGTGGACTGATAGCCTGAATCGGCACTAAGATTTAATCTGAAAAATAAAATATATATATAATTATATAATAAATGAATAAACAATTCATAATAAATATTAGTATAGTCATGGTCACGATGGTAGGGTCGGTAGGACAAAACGCATCGTTAAAATGTTACCTACTTTTTTGAAAATATTATTGGAGGAAAATGTGTCGTGACAAAGTTGAGAAAGGGATGCTTAGATGGTTCGGTCACATAGGAAGGATGGATGAAAGACGACTGGTAAAAGAATTTTACGTTGCGGATATGGACAGAAGGGTCAGTAAGGAAAGACAAACAAAAAAATACCTTGATCAATTAAAAGAGGTTTTAAAAAAAGGTCAGGTCAAGAGTACTGTAGTGATATATTAATAAATGTATCACTAATGCAATAAAACTTTTTGTTTTATTTCTTTTTAAATTCGGTTTTTAAAATTAAAAATAAGTAATATTCTATTAAAACAAAATGATTAGTTCAATTGACGTTTTGATAAAAATAGACATGTCACCCGTTCGGCATACATATTAAATATAAATTAGAGTGTATAAAAAGTGTAAAATATAATAATGAATATAATATAAATGTAAAAAGAAATAAGAAGAATAAAATAATATAATTTTGAAGAATTTTATTAGAAGATAAAAACCCCCAAAAGATCCCGGATGTCGCCGTGAAGCAGTACGGCAGGCACGCTACAGTACTCTTCACCGGCGAGCTTGCATGAGGAGAGTGATGAGTGTGGAGGAAGCAAGTAATGTATGCAAGATCGTAGCAGATATCTATGGATAGATATCTGCGTACCCCTACGGGAAACAGTCTTGACGATATGTATGTATGTCAAGGTTAGCAGTGGTCGAAGTTCGACCGAAACTCATTATTTTTTTTAATTATTTATCTTCATGCACTCCTACTCCATATGAGCTTCAAATATATCAAATGTCACACTCCTTCATTCACTCCCACCGGCCACTTTTACGTAAAATTTCCACGATCGCGATAGCGCTCGCGAAATCATTTTGCTATTCAGCGCGCGGTATGGGAAGACGCTCGCGCGCATCGCTAATTTTGAGTTATAATGATAACAGTGACGATAACAATTATTTTGCTGACGATGTTTGAAATAAACATAATTTGTAAACGTAAACGTGCCGATCGTCCCGGGGTCGGGCTCCCCCGGGGACTATGGTGCCTTACCTCAGCATGCAGGGCTCTGCTGGGGCTGACCTCCATCCTCCCTTGCGGCTCGTGGGATTCACTAAAGACGAATTTAATATACCTAATTTGTCGAAAATGACGGCGACGTGGTTCGCCACCCGTCACGTCCTGATTCTCACGAGGGCGAAAAGCGACCAATGACGAGCCGTTTCGCTGCGATGAATGGCAGCGGATGGAGCTTTGTGGTCTCTGCCAACCCCTGCGGGGGATAGGCGTGAATATATAAAAAAAAAAAATGTTTGAAATGACATCAAAAACCAAAGATTTCTTTAGCATTTATATTTCATATATTTATATATTAAGTATATATGAGTGAAAAACAATGGTACTTAAAGGGTTAAAAAACTTTATAATCCAATTTTTTTTCTTTAATTATTAATATAATATTTTATGTAAACGATGAATGATGAAGTAAAAGTCTATACTGTGCGGCTTTTCTTTTATTTTGTTTATCAAAAAAGAATATTTTTTGGTTTATGAAATTAAATATCGACCGTTTCTTTTACTTCCTCCTAGCGAAATATATTACTACTGGTTTTTTAAATACTTTCCAGCAATAATTACAAATAATAGCTTCACGCTAAAACAGTTATCATCACAAAATGGTACTGGATCGCCACTCATGGTGACGAAACGTTTCTTTACAGCGAGTTGTGTGATTGCAATATTTCAAACGGACAAAGAAAAAAAATTTTCTTTGTCCGTTTGTTTAGCCGGACCAATCACATAAACAACTAAGTTCATTCTGAAAAAGCTTTTACGAGATATTATTAGACTTTGTAAAGAATGGTTTACATTTTGTTTTATATTTTGAAGTTCCTACGCATAATTTAATGCTGATGATATCGAGAAAAACATTTCGTCTTTAAAAACTTTGATAACTTGTAACGAAACTTATTATCTTACAAAATATTTATCTATTGTTGTTGTGTATATATTTAGAGCGATGTTCTAATATTATAAATTGTTTTTATTCTAATCATAACAGAAGACCTACGTCACAATTTTTATCATAAATAATTATCTTTGTTTAATTTCAAGAATAGCAAATTCTAATCTGTTATGTTTTGGTTTTCCTCATACTTTTAACATATAATATTTAAAAAGGCAGCCCCAAAAGAGTTGAAGATCAAGCTGGCCAACCATACAAACAAATAACTATAAATAGTAAATTGATCAATATTTACTCCGTGCACTTAAGCATTTATACTGAGGGAAAGTATTCACTTTGTAAAGTATGTACTATGTAGAAATAAATTCTTATTTCTACATCAAAGTAACTAGAATCGCTTGGTTTTCAATCATTCGCAATGGCAATCGCAAGCTGATACTTTTATTGTTTTGTGTGAATACCGTCAGATTCTTTAAAAAATTGGTGTACCCGCCCGAATCTGGAGTTGGTGGCGTGAACACCGTCGACGATATTTTGTTCGACGTATTTGATCTCTGAAAAAAAAAACGAAAAAACATATGGTTTAATTTGTCAGCCCAAAAATTCTATAAATCAATAACGTGAATATTTTGAAGTCAATCAGGCGTTACTTTACGGAAATCCATTATTATGTGGACAGACAGACTGAAATACATACATTTATATCTTCACGCCTATCTCCCGTAAGGGTTGGCAGAAACCACTGAAGTCCATCCGCTACGATCCCGGCACAGGTGTTCTGCTTCCTCCACATTCATCCATCTTTTCATTCAACCATCTTTTCGATGGATGAAATTTTCCTCTAGTCGCTTTTTCCTAGTCGCTTTTCGCCCTCGTGGGAATCAGGGCGTAACGGGTGGCGAACCACGTCGCCGTCATTTTTTGACAAATTAGGTATATTAAAATTCGTCATAGTGAATCCCACGAGCCGCAAGGGAAGGGATGGAAGTCAGCCCCAGCAGAGCCCCGCATACTGAGGCAAGGCACTATAGTAACCGAGGGAGCCCGATCCCGGGACGTGCGGCACGCTTGCGACTAAGCTCGCCCCTAGCTGCGCATCCATTGGCATGGCAGACCGTGGATTGGCGGATAGGAAGGAAAAAGGATAGAGAAGAAAGGAAAGGGCAGGGGAAAGGGAAGATGGATTTAGACAGGATGGTAAGGATATGATACCACCGCAACGGAAGACAAGTGATACGATAGTAGCTCGGGAGGCCGGGATCGCATACCCGTGTAGGACAGGCGGCTAGGCAAAGTTACTCCCCAACCAATAAATACTACTTATATTGAAATTGTACCATATAATCCATATTTTATCAAAATCTTCATAAGCCAATGACATTGGAACACCGAAAGCACTCGGCAATAAAATTTTAAGACCCTTTAGAGATAATCGAAATAATTTCTCTTATGTAACTCAAATTCCTATCAAACTTGAGTTCCCATTGTGTATTCCTATCTCCTATGACATTTAGTGTTATGGCTTACATAAATAAACGCTTAATGCGTACAAAGTGGGAAGATACATTTATAGTATAGTTATGATAATAAAATGGAGTCTATTATAGGGTTGCTATCTCCATTTTTCGAAATACATGATTTGAAGGTATAAATACCTAGACATTTCGGTTTAAAACCGGGACGCACTATGAAAACAGTAGCTCAATGTAAATGAAAACCGGATCAACGAAACTCTACTAGTGTCAATCAGTTTCAACTTAAAAGTTTTATTAAAATAATCCTTTAATTTACAATTATTTTTTTATTTATTTTGTGTGAGTGACAAAACGACTAGAGACAAAAGTAAGGCGCAAATTTTAAAATCACAAGACCTTATCTAAATACATTTAAATTTTAAAAACTCAGGACGCTCCTAAACAACTATTTAATTAATGAAAACAGGATCGTTGGCAACCCTAGTCTACTATGGTGTTACACTTAAAGAATTTTGATATCAGCAAGGTGACGGGTCGTCTATTTCTCTTTTGAATGATTTAGGAGGGCGAGGACTGCAACATAAGCCATTCTGTAAACAGGTGCTGCTTGTGGGGGGCGGTCCACTCAGGTGTGCTTTGGAATATGTTCTTTTATTTTTTCTTATATTACTTTTAATTCTATACTACCGAGAGTCTTCGCTGATTGTCTTGTAACAAAAGACAAAAAAGATAATTTCTCAGAAATATCCTTTATCTATTCTTCTCCTTTCAGAGGAACCTCATTGTGAAACGGTATGAAGTAGATCATTAATAGACTTATGTTTGAAAAATATATATTTCGTAACATGAGACAATGTCTCATGTTACGAAATATATATTTTTCAAACATAAGTTGTTTAGTATTATCGGAACGCACCCATTTAGCTTCTTGCTTTATCTGTGCGCTGCGCATACGCATCTGTCCGTGTAACTTTACTCATCTGTTATTTTATTGCACTAATTAAAAATTAAACTATTGCAAAGACTATTCTTTATCACATCCGCGCTATATTTCCTTCAGATATCAATCTCATTAAATAAATTTTGTACGACGGTAAAACAGTCTTCACTCTCCATTCCGCTTCAGAATGAATTGTTGGCTTCAAATAATATATGATAAACATACATGCACACAATGAACCAACTGTCATTATATGATGTGCAAATCAAGAAACTTAAATATTTTATGAAATCAAATGAAAATGCTTCCTCTCTACGCCGATATGCTATATAGGTATACTTTCTTAGTCAAGCCGGTCCATTTGTTATATCTTGACTCTATCAATATTGAATAGTGAGGAGGGATATTAAGATATATGGAGGAGGAGTGGAGGGATATTGAATATATGAATTGAGGAAGGATATAATAGAGAGATTAGTCTCTCAGCATCTTTTATGAATTCTACTACCGCACCACTTGCCACATAGAAGAGATTCATCCCCACCATCTAGATGAATAGCGATCCAATACGGTTCCAATCTACGTTCTTCCAGAAACTTCTTACCAGCTACCTCCAGCAATGTTTCCGAACCGATACGACATTAGAAGAACCTTCAAAAATCAAGCCTAAATCTTTCTTAAAGGTTTGCAACACTTCCGCATTGCCTATAGCGCCGCGGATGTCAATAGGACGGCGTTGATTGCTTTTCATCAAGTGACACGCCTGCTCGTTTGCCTTCCTAATCCCATAAAAAAAACTACATCATGTATTATGTCCAGGTGAAGTTGATAATTGGGACGAAAAACACTTTAGTTTGTGTCTCTTTCATACTCACAAATAGTGAGTGAGTGAGAAGACACACAACATGATTTCTCGTATATTATTTACTTCATACATCTTTTTTCTTTCGTCTTAATAAATAAAAATACTGTAATTATAACATTACCTGACTGTGAGCACTGAGACCACCGGAGCGATGTTTGCTTATCCTCGCCGGGGTCACCAGGTTCGACTGATACGATTGCTATGCCAACAAACACATCAGTTAACACACTGATAACATAGTCTAAATATATTTATATTAGCTATTGGGAAGTCCCTCGCGATAAACCGTGAACTTGTAAGACGGCATTAATATTTTTTATGAAAAATAAAAAAATTTTAACAAAAATAATTTGGTGAATGAATAATTAAACAATCAAAGAACAATATTTCAGGGAATGAGTATCACATTAATGAAAAAATTTCTATGAGGAAACCCTACTACATAGACATTTTTGTTTGTAATTGTTCACAACCAGTGAATGATCTTAAATAAAAGTCCAACTCACGCTGAAGATGAACTTCTAAGTATTGTAATATATTATATTTGATACTGCATTGAAATCATCAAGGCCGTAGGCTGGGGGGATTCGAGGCTTCAAACCTCAAAACGCTAAGGTCAACCGGCCATTTTATACATAATATATAATAGATTTTATACGCACATATTAATTATACGAAATAGTATAATTAATGATTAAAAATGTTTATATTCATGTAAAATTGCTATTTGTGGTTGTATTCATGGTATACATTTAATAAAAATTAAAATTAAGTGAAATGCTACAGAATTCTCGAATACATGTAGCTCTATACTAATATATAACAAAAAATACTACTACTATATATAACCAAAAATAAATAATACTAATATATAACAAAAAAATACTACTACATTTTTGACATACAATATAACAAAGCAAATATTATTATTTGTTTTCTCTTAAGTTTCAGTTTATTGCTTTGTGTATAACAGTGTTTATATATCTATCAAATATACTATACTCACTTGACTCATAACTATGAAACATAATAAATAACTTTGAAAGATAATAAATAAAATGTTCTCCTAGAACAACATATATAATTTTACAAGACGAATATTTTTTCTTTACGAACCGCTATACAACCAATTTACTAAATTACAAATACGTAAATGGAAAAAGTTTTATGAAACACAAAAATGAGAACATGGCATATGTAGACGCAATATATAGAATATCCTGAGCTTCATCGAACCCATAAAACAAATAATATTGCCAAACTTTGATTGATTCCTCGCAGAAGTTTGGTTTGGTACCTTTTTTCTAGCTTTCCAGGCCTAACGTACATTCGATTAACGCTGTTCGTATGTATCAAAGTATCTTGACATGTGTGTTATTTAAAAACTTTGAATACACTCTTTTAGACATTCTTACGTGTAATTTTAAAACATAAAAATAGTCTAAGGTGGTTTTCTTAGTGCGGCCAGTCATTCATTCACTTTTAAAATTTTGATCATACATTATATAATATGGACGACCGATTAACTCAGTGGCGGGGCCCTCCGCCCACGGAGTCAACGGTCGCGGGTTCGATCCCCGCATCGGAATAAACATATGTATGGATTTATAAATATTTATTCCGAGTCTGGTAACCCCCCCGCAATCTTCATTTCCTTTCCTGCCCTTTCCTTTCTTCTCTATCCTTTCCCTTCCTCTCTGCTGGGGCTGACCTCCATCCTCCCTTACGGCTCGTGGGATTCACTAAGACGAATTTTAATATACCTAATTTGTTGAACAAATGACGTCGACGTAGTTTGCCACCCGTCACGTCCTGATTCCCACGAGGGCGAGAAAGACTAATGGAGAGCCGTTTCGCTGCGATAAATGTGAGAGGAAGAATGGCTGAAAGGATGGATGAGCGTGGAGGAGGCGGGGAGGGTATGCCGGGATCGTAGCGGATGGAGCTCTGTGGTCTCTGCCAAACCCTGCCCATGGGATAGGCGTGAATATATAAATAAAAATAAAAAAATATTATATAATATGATTACGATTTATTTTACATCATAGCGACATCTCTCAATTTTTAACGAGGGTAGGATTTAGGATTGGTTACGACTGTTTAGATAATCGAATTATCCTTTATTCGGCAGAGCCGGATTACCTTTATCATCCGTTGTCAGAACCTCGCTCGTACGTCAGGAAAAAATCTTCGTAAAAAAGTAGTCGTCTAATATATATTATAAATAAAAAAGAACAAAATATTTGTCACAAAAATGTGTTTAAATGTCCCCAACATAAAATTGACTAATAAAACTAACACATACAAGAAGAATAAAATCAAGCTTGTGTTACAGTCGACAAAGACTTGTCTGGCTTCTCAGAAAGATTCAAACTGCCAAAGTCTAGTCGTGTAACAAATCGCGCCCCTGAAAGTTAACCGTAATCAACCACGACGTATAACATACCAGTAATGATTATCATTATTTAGTTATACATAATTTTTTCTATCCAATACTTCATTTGATGATCACAGAAAATGAGCGATTAAAACTTCGAATCACCGAACAGAAAAACTGATGTTCTAATACCGACCGACTCCTACAGAAATGCAGCGCAGCACAACTTGAGAAATTCGAGCCTTATATATGAACTAGCTTTTCGGGGAGGGGGGCTTCTGCCAAATTTCAGCGAAATCGGCCCATAAATGACTAAATTACTTTAGAATGACGGCCATCTTGTTTTCAGCCATTTTAGATTTTTTCTCGATGTGTTTGCACTTGTCACCATTTACTAGGTACGTAGGTATTACGGTTTAAACTTACCCCACCTATTGCCGTTTCGCTATGCGTAGCGTAATGGAGCTTTATATAATATTAATATTTTTAATCAACCCTTACTATACTTATATTTAATAGTTGAACTTTATATGTGACAATAAATACAACTGCCGCAACCTGATTTCTGTTACATGTTTGATAATTAAGTAAAATAGCCTTGTACTTTTTTTTAAACGTAAAACAACATTTAGTACATGAAGAAATAATAATAATAATTCTTTATTTGTATAATGTGAGGTATAAAAAGATGAAAAAAGACATAATAAAAAGATATAAAAAGATGAAAAGAAGCTCCATCACATTGCCACTTATGGCGTACAAATTTCATTAATTATAACATACATAGAGATCTAAATACATAACTAAACTATTATATTGTCATTAAAATTATAATTGATTTATCTATAAAAAAAGTGTGAAAGTGGAGGAGGTATAATGTTCCAACGTTTTCTCGCCTGGTTCCAACATATTCAATGATGAATCATAGATTATATATTTATATATAATGTATACAAACATCAACATAAATATATATGTATGTTGAAAAATATCAACATACATATATATTATACGACTCCAGACGTCGCAAGGACATATTTTCAACGTACGTTCCATGCATTTCAATTCGTGACGAGTGCGAGCTTGTAATATAGGAATAAAGGGTGACATTACATTGTTAACTAAAGAAATATGTCGATAGATATTGCTGAAATATATATATTTTTAAACAGCCCATATATGTCCCACTGCTGAGCACGGGCCTTTCCATTTCAGGAAGAACGGACGTTAAACCCACCACGCTTGTCAAATGCGGATCGGCGGGGTTACCAGACTCGGAATAAATATTTGTATTCCGATGCGGGGATCGTACCCGCGACCATTGACTTCGCAGGCGAATTGCCCCGCCAGTAATTAGCATTAGTCGAAAATATATTGCCGAGATATATTTTATCTAAAATCAAAGATCTTTGGTACCTAAAAGTTATAAAACATATCACAAAATGTTAAATAAGATAAATTGTTTTATATCATTACAAAAATTCGCAATATTTTTGTATAAAATATATAAAATTTAAAATTTAATGGTATCTCACACGATTTTATATTACATTATATTTTCTATTAATAAAAAAAATTGGACAATCTACGATTAGCGTTTTTTTAAGCAATACAAATCTTTTTTATGGTCTACGGGCAATTTCCGTTTCCAGAATTAATGGAGCGACCTAATGGAGAACCACTTTTCATACAGTACCACTCCTTTTAACTTTTTCCGTGTTACGAAGAATGATACAATTGCTTATCATTTCTATAAAAAAAATATAAAACAAATTAAAATAAAAAAAAAAATTAAGTTTAAGTTTTAAATAGCTTTACTTCTTTTCAAATTCATAGAAATATAACAATATACGTTTTCAAACGGGGCCCGAAAGCTTATGGACCGAAACCTAGTTTTAGTACGTTTTTTATAGCCGACCCTTCCTACAAACTGCAATAATTCCATAGATAAAGTTTCACTTACGCTGTAAGGCGTACTCTTAGCTGGGCGCTTGTACGTGGGTGTGGTCTGAATGAAGTTTGGAGATATATTGGTGCCCGGGGATATGGGGATGTTGAATGGAGATACTTGTTCTGAAAAGTACGGACATTTTTAAATTAACATTATTGCTTCCTTGTGACTTGGGATGATATATACGTGGACAGTCAAAAGTTTTACTTAGCTAAAATCCGCGACAAGCAAAACAATAACAAAAAACCAGTAATGTGTGTTTTTCTGTTGTCTTCCGTAGAGTCTACTATACCTGAACATGCCTCGTGTTGGGGCGAAACACGTGTCGTTTACAAGATGGAAAAGTGGTAATGTGTGTTTGGTGTTGTGTATAGTGGTTCGTGGGTGGAGAATTGATAGCCGATTTTCGGTAAGTTTTTGGTTTAAGTTCCAAATAAATCCACTTCATCCAGCAGAAAAACACACATTACTAGTTTTCTTATATTGTAAACGAAAATGTCCTAACTTGTGTATTGAAAGTAACGCCTGACTCCATTAATAAGTGATATATACGATCAGGAGTGTGAAATTCTCAAACTCAAATCTTTGTATTCAGCTTTGTGTAATAGGATTAATTCTCTTGACTGGCAATATTTTTAACGTTACTGCTTTTAGTCACTGCGTTTGCCATGAGCTTTGCAAATGGGGATCAATTTATCACCTGCGGTGTTTCCACATAAAGACGACATATGAAACATTCAAAAGACAAGCGTATGTGTTCACAAGAGGTCGGCAACGCATGTGAGACGCCTCCGGCATTGAATATGTCTATGGGGGACCCATCTATGGACGATCACTTAAAAAAAATCTTGTCAATCGCTGTAAGCTAAAAATATTTGTGTTAAAAATATATGGTTCACATCAATTGTCTAATAGTAGGTGGATAGATCGTTAGATAGTGCAAATAAACAAAAATTTCAACCATTGAGTTATCAGTAAAAACTATGTACATTCAAAAGATAAAAAGGTATCGACTTTCGTTTGCACGGATTGCTAAACCTTTGATTTAAAAGCTGAAATAGCTCAATCGGTAAGCGTCAGCCTTAAGAGTTCGTATCTTCTACTTGATTACTGGTTTGAATCATATTAACCATTCCAATTAGGCTACTATACCCGGGTACTATGGTGCCTTACCTCAGCATGCAGGGCTCTGCTGGGGCTGACCTCCATCGTTCCCTGCGGCTCGTGGGATTCACTAAGACGAATTTAATATACCTAATTTGTCGAAAAACAATGACGGCGACGTGGTTCGCCACCCGTCACGTCCTGATTCTCACGAGGGCGAAAAGCGACCAATGACGAGCAGTTTCGCTGCGATGAATGGCAGCGGATGGAGCTCAGTGGTCTCTGCCAACCCCTGCGGGGGATAGGCATGAATATATAATAAAAAAAAAATAGGCTAATAAGGCATTATTGAAATGATTATCTAGAATTCTAGTAATATTGAAAACATTGCTCGTGTTATTTTTTTAAATAAAAGGTATTTATTTTGGGTTACACGGATAAAAATATTCGATTAACCTTCTGCAAATATTCCTGTCTAGAAAATTGAATGCTTAACGTCGTACGTTATTGACAACACTTCGAAATTACTCAAAAAATAAAACTTTTTCAAAAATCTGAATAAAATATATATGATTTGATTCGAAGATGTTAATGCTGGTAGCCTATTGGCTTTAATAGTTATATCAAATACTGGGCAAGTAAAATATATTTGGGAATGTCAGAGGTACACATGTGTGTGTGCTGATTTTAATTTCGTCATGACGCTACGTTAAACATGTAGGGGAAGATTGGACCGAAGTAACTATATTGTATATATGCTAAATATATTTTATATAAGGTATTGTTACACGTTTCCGTATCGCTAATATTTTAAATCCTTCAACTAGCAAGCGTCAGTTCGCCTAATAGAAAAAAAACTACATCAACCATAGACTCCTACAATAACGGGAGGCGATTCGATAATGGTAGAGCCACGCTGCAGACGAATGCATTGTCAAGAATGGCATAATATTTGTCTGTAGCATAAATGGGCCGGCTCGCCCGGGGAAGTACCACACACCCGCAAAAAAACGGCGTCTGAGTGGTAGATCAGCCACCGTGTTTCGTATGGTGAGCGCCTGAGTTCCGGAGGCCCAATACCCTGTCCCACCTCCCTCCCACTTCTATTTCCATAATGACACTTTCCTTAAAGGTCAGCAACGCTTTCGCACTGCCTATGACGCTGCTGATGTCTATGGGCGGCGTTGATTGATTTCCATCAGGTGACACGCATCCTCGTTTGCCTTCCTATCCCATAAAAAAACGATGCAGGCTTACTACGTATACTGTAGGGAAATCCTAAATGTTTAAGTTTAATTTTATCGATTAAAAGCGTAAACAAAGATTCGGACACTCCAAGCCTGTATACATGTCTGCGTGCATAACTAAATAAAACAGAACTCTTATTTTATTCAAGATATCCATTTATATATTTAAGTGTATATATGTATAAATAGAGAGTGGGAGACAGACGGGACCGTTCTTTTTTACGTGGACTAGAAGTAATGAACCCTGTTAAAACTATGACAAGTGCATCACAACATGGGAATTGTCGCCTTGGACAACATTAATGACTGTGTGCTGATATAAAAAGCAAGTGTTGATCTAGTCGTGTAAAATGCTTGGGTATTCCGACCTCAACTTGATTTTCCAGTTCTGGAAAAAGGTTATAAGAAAATGTGTTAAATCTATTCGTTATGTGTATCTATTATGTACAATATTTACGGAACCGAAATATAAGAATTTATTTTTCTAATAAAAGAAATTAAAACGAAAATAAAGAAAGTCCTATATAATATCTATAGTCTCTATCAACCTTCGCAGAAGACTTTCCTTAGCATTTGTTAGCGATCATAAAATTATAAAATATACATACTAAATAATAAAAATATATATAAAAATATACCTCATATTATGTTAATATGTAGATATATATTTTTTTGCATTGAAAACGTAATACATCAAAATATATTAAAGTAGATACAAAAACAATACTTTCAGCATTCGTTCTTTTGGGGCTGCAATAAAAAAAATAAGGTAGCGAAGGTTCCCATCCTTTCGGATTAACCCTCGTTAGGAAATTTCGAGAAAGTTTTTGATACTGTCCAGGTATAACAGATGGGGCAATTTGTGACTGAAATAAGAAGGAAATTGCTTGAATTCAATTGATTGATATTTATGTTTGAACAGCCTACTTTTCCTGGTCTGATATAAAAATTGAATCATTAAATAAATTCTTTTGAACTCAAGTTTTTTTCTACAACCCATATAAGTCTCACGGCTGTGCCCATTTTTTGGGGAAAGGATGTTTAACCCACCGTGATTGTCCAAGCCTTACATATATTTATTCCAATGCGGGCATGGAACCCGCGACTATTGACTCGAAAGGAGGAAGCTTCGCCGCTGAACCATTAAGGCCGTCATTTTGAACACAATGTTAAACTTAAAATATTTTTATTATATTAACAATATTCCCAACGTATCCTAACGGATTCACCCCCTTCTCCCACTTCCTCCTCCTTTACCTCATTCCTCGTCTTTTATTTTTATTAATTCTAAATGTTTTTATCCTATAGCTAATGTTATATAATAACTTACTCGCTTGACCGGAGAGCTGTGCTTCTAAATTCTTAATCACTTTCTGATATTCCTTGAGTTGTTTGTGCTGTTTCTGGCATAGCTCCGACATACGTTTCAACTCGTTCCGGGCAGCGTAGAACTTCTTTGTCTGCAAGAATAACATTAAGACAATTCATAACTTGAGTAACATAACCAAATAATGGATAAGGTTGACCTGAACCTGACGTAATAAACTATGAGTCTTATAAATATTATAATTCCGGGAAGAATATCGCAAACGGCAGCAAATACCGGAATCAATATGTTTCGGTGCTACTTATTGAGATTTATTAAGACTTTCCAAGTGCTGTTTTTATGGGATGTGTGATACGAAGACAAATGAGCAAGCACATCGCTTGAAGAAAAGCAATGAACTACGCCCAAAAATATCTTTTTTTATGGGATAGGAAACGAGCAGGCGTGTCACCTGATGGAAAGCAATCAACGCCGCCCATAGACTTCCGCAGTGCCATACGAAGTGCGAAAGCGTTACCGACCTTTAAGGAAAGTGACATTATGGTAGTGGGAGTGAGAGGGGAGGGGAAGGGGGAAGGTTTTGGGCCTCCGGAACTCAAGCCGCTCACCATATGAAGCGCGGTAGCTAAGCTACCACTCACAATTCGGTTTTCTGCGGGAATGTAGTACTTCCCCGGGCGAGCCGGCCCATTCATGCTACAGACAACTAATATGCCATTCTTGACAAAGTAGCGAAACCGCTCTGCGTTAGTCGCTTCTTGCCCTCGTGGGAATCAGGACGTGACGAATGGCGAACCACGTCGCCGTCATTTTTTAACAAATCAGGTTTATCAAAATTCGTCATAGTAAATCCTACGAGCCGCAAGGGAAGATGGTGGTCAGCCCCAGCAGAACCCCGCATGCTGAGGTAAGGCACTATAGTACCCGGGGGAGCCCGATCACGGGACGTTCGGCACGCTTGCGACTAAGCTCGCCCCTAGCCACGCATCCATTGGCACGGCAGACCGTGGATTGACGGAGAGGAAGAGAAAAGGAATGGACAGGGGAAGGGAAAGATAGATTCAGACAGGATGATAAAGTATGATACTACAGAAACGGAAGACAATGAGTGATATAGTAGTAGCTCAGGAGGCCGGGGTCGCGTACCCATGTACCAATACCATAACTACCGGACAGGCGGCTAGGCAAATATACTCCATGACATTCCTGTTGACTTAATGTAAATTTGCATTTGATAAATTAAAAACAAAGGATCATTATTTCCTTCTGCAATAAACTACTGAATTTCACAGCATGCAATATACAATATTACACACAAAACAAAAAGTTCTTTTACTACGTCTTTTTAATTTTATATTATTATTATATATTCACGCCTATCCCCCGCAGCGGTTGGCAGAGACCACAGAGCTCCATCCGCTGCCATTCATCGCAGCGCAACGGCTCGTCATTGGTCGCTTTTCGCCCTCGTGAGAATCAGGACGTGACGGGTGGCGAACCACGTCGCCGTCATTTTCGACAAATTAGGTATATTAAATTCGTCTTTAGCGAATCCCACGAGCCGCAAGGGAGGATGGAGGTCAGCCCCAGCAGAGCCCTGCATGCTGAGGTAAGGCACCATAGTTCCCAATTAAACGAATAGCAAACTATTCGTTTAACTGGGAAAAAAGACCGGAATAGAAATTGAAAAACTTCGCCAATGTTATCGGACTTGTTATATATAATTGGTTAACGCAAAAAAGGTAACCTCTTACTGGAACTTTCTAGAGAGATATGTCATATGCGCGGCACAATAGTTCGTTATTGCGTTGTTGAAATATGTTTTCAATATCTATAGGATATCAACCTCACCCTCAAATTGAATTGTAAATAATTAATTTGCTTAACAGACCGCAACTGAGACTTACGTACGTGTGACCATTGAATTCAATGCACTCAAAGACATTGACGATAAATGTCCCGTGATAATTGAAATAAAACCAAAGCTTGTCGGACACGCACAAGATTGTGGGTTCCGTATATTTTTTTATGTTAAATTTAGACGAATTAGTGATCCGCTTTCACCACTAACGAAACCACCGCGCACAAGAAAAGAAATCCGGATATCCGGATCCGGATATTCGGATATCCGGATGTGGAGGAGGGCTATGGCTGTCACATGCGTCAACTTGTGATCAGGTACTGCTTTTGGCGGCTGATCTGAGCTGGCTTGTTTTGTATTTTGTATTATTATTATTTCCGCGTACCACTACCCTGTGGAGCTAGCTGCCTTGGTTTAGAATCGATACGACATTGGAACCTTCAAAAAACATGCCTTCTCATATCTCAAATGCCGACAATGCAATATGATGTCTATAGTATTGCAGATGTCTATAAGAGGCGTCGATTGCTTTCCATCAGGTGACACACTCGTCTACCTCCCTATCTGATAAAAAAATCATAATAATCATAGTCAGAGAAATCAGTTTTATTTTAATGTCAAATTTATAAAACGTAATTACAGCGTGTCAAGGTATTTTAATTCACATTTTCTACGACGTTTCACAGTAGTAATGACATCTATTATATTATATATAGTTTGTACGTGGCACCTTTTGCAACCGCTCACGACAGCTATTGTCGTTCAAAACCTGATGCAATCGCTCAACATGTATATATTATTGATAAAGGCACTTCTAGTTGTAGTATGAAGCATTTAGTCAAATGCTCTCGATAGTTGCGTACATAGTTGTGGTGCTTGTTGACACATTTCACGTTTGTATATATATATATATATATATATATATATATATATATATATATATATATATATATATATATATATATATATTTGCCTTCTTATCCCATAAAAAATACGTATCCTGCTTAAGTGCACTGAGACGGCAGGATCCCATTTGTAACGATAAGTTGCGTATCCTTGTCCGCGATGCTTACCTAATGTAAGCTTTTCGGATATTTCACCCAAATCCGAATTACGTACAAAAGATAATATAATAAATAAATAAGCGGCAATTTTATTCAGAAAGAGCGTGTCATAATGAAAAAAAAATATTCTTTGAAACCATAACATGATTTCAAATGAGAAAAATACCCATGCGTAAAAATTGTACGTAGACAATTCCCAGTGTAATTTATTTTTCTATACAGCAGAAGACGACAAAATCCAATGAGAAGAACGATGACAAAATCCAATCTCTCGTCCCTCCACTTTCTTCTTGTGTCATTTACTCCTCCTAATCTTTCGTTACTGATGGCCTATCTCAAAGGCTGACAATACATCTAATTTTGCAGGTGCTCGCAGATAGACACTGCACCAACCAGCAAGAGCAGGCTCCCTTTC
The DNA here is from genome assembly GCA_031353405.1 of Baronia brevicornis. Taxonomy (NCBI): domain Eukaryota; kingdom Metazoa; phylum Arthropoda; class Insecta; order Lepidoptera; family Papilionidae; genus Baronia; species Baronia brevicornis. The sequence continues at coordinate 801,933 of JASFAT010004443.1, forward strand.
ATGACCTACACGAGATATCCACCAATCGTTTTTATCCATCGAGTTCTCACTTACCACCAGAGCCAAAAAAACTTTAAAGATTTCTAAAAAAAATTGTATTTACTCACTCAAAAACAATCAGTTTCAACGCTGTAAATAATTTTCTATTGTTTGTAGAGCTGTGAGACTCAGACCATTCGACGCAATATCATTTTCTGATCCAAATACGCAATAAATGTGTTTTTGACATCTGTGTCGCTGGTTACAGCGTTTTCGCTTTTTTACTTCCATATATAATATTATATGTGATAGCAGCTGACAGCAGATATGAAAATGTCTAAAACCCCTGTTTTTTCACATTACATCCGAAAATACATATATACATATCGTCACGCCTGTTTCCCGTAGGGGTAGGCAGAGACCACAGATCTCCATCCGCCACAATCCCGGCACACCTTCCTTGCTTCCTCCACAATCATCCATCTTTTCACCCATCCTTCCTGTCACATGCATCGTAGCGAAACGACTCTCCGTTACTCGCTTCTCACCCTCGTGGGATCAGGACGTGACAGGTGATGAACCACGACGCCTACACTTTTTAACAAATTAGGTTTACTAAAATTCGTCGTAGTGAATCCCACGAGACGCAAGGGAGGATGGAGGTCAGCCCCAGTAGAGCCTACCGGACTAGGCAAAGATACCCCGAAAATGCAATAATAATATTCACTCTACATGTAAGTTTTATATGGCGGTAAGAGATTTTCATTATACAGTGTGTTCGCTGCGTAAGGGCGCAGGACGTGAATTAGTTAAGGTTAATTAAGTTGGACCGGCACGTAATCGAATTAGCCCGTAATGAAAGCATCAACTGTAATTCAGCCGTGGCGTTTTTAATTCAATTGGAGAAATTCACCCCATTTCTTTTTACGTGCGCATTTTGAAGCAGAATATATTATTTCATTATTTATTCTATAAGTTATTGTTTTTTATAGCATAGGAAGGCAAACGAGCAGGCGTGTCACCTGATGGAAAGCAATCAACGACGCCCATAGACATCCGCAGTCTATAAAGAAAGTGTCAATATGGGAGAAGAGAACGGGGAAGGGTGTGGCTTCCGGGACTGGACCGTTCACCGGACGAAGCGCGGTAGCTGGACGCCGGTTTTCTGCGGGAGTGTCTCTTTCTCGCCATTTTATATCAGTGACGTTGTGTTATTATTTTATTCACGTAATCTTACATTATTATTTATTTATTTCTTTATTTATGGACTATCAACAGGAGTTACATTCATTAAACTAAATAGTTCTAAAAACATACTTAAATGTGATCCTAATTATAGATGGAGACAACATTATCATAAAGTAAAAGCAGCCAAACCAAACATTATACAGACTAAAATGTTAGATTTAATACAGTGCGTGAATTGTACTACAATGTCTTAGATAATTTTTAAATCGTTGTTTATTTTCATGTATTTATCAATTATATTGTTTAATTATGATGGCATATTGTAGAATATACGCAGTTCGATTAAGTCGTAGGTATAAGTGGAGGGAAATGTAATAATAATGGCAATAATTTAACGCGCAAAGCCGAAGGTCGGACTGGGTGACGCATCTTAAGAGTCATATGTCATAATCAAAAATAATCATTCTTTAAAACCACAACACGATTTCAAATGAGAAAAACAATATCCATGCATAAAAATTGTACGAAGACAATTTCCAGTGTAAGAAGTCCGAAGTTTCTAAGTAACTTCGCTTCGTTCAATGATCGATGACAAAACCCAATCTCTCATCCCTCCACTTTCTTCCTGTGACATTTACACCTAACCTTAGATCTATAACCATTGGGCTACCGCAGACTATTGATTATGATAATAAGAAGGATCAAGAGGATGGGGAAGCGGTCAGACAGGCATTTGGCTCAAAGTTAACCTTGTCTTAGCTCACCTAGCCCGATTTTCAGCTTCACAAAGCCTTTTTCTGTCAGTCACAGATCGTCGCTACATCTCTGTTTACATATGAGAAGATTAAAACCTCATCACGACGGTATACGGAAATACTTAGTTTTGGGTTCTGTATACCATTTCCTATATTATACAAAAACACCATAAAGTATAAATATAACGACCTAATTTGCTCAGTGGCGGAGCTACTGCCTTTGGAGTCAATGGTCACGGGTCCGATTCTTACTTTTTTTTTTATATATTCACGTCTATCCCCCGCAGGGGTTGTCAGAGGTCACAGAGCTTCATTCGCTACCATTCTTCGCAGCGAAACGGCTCTCCATTGGTCGCTTCTTGCCCTCGTGAGAATAAGGACATGACAGGTTGCGAACCACGTCGATTCTTACATGTGATATATTTATACCAATATAAATATATCACATTTGTCTATTTCAATTTCCCAATCTGTCTTGGAAAACCGTGGTAGGTTTACCATCCATTCCTCATGAATTTAAGAGACCCGATCCCAGCTATGGGTAATATATAGGCTGTAGAAAAATAAACCTAAATCATCAACGTCACTACGTCATTTCTATAACTTGAAATAACTAGACTAAAATTACTTTAAACAACAAAAAGCCCGTATGAAACCAACACAACGCCAAAACATAAGTGTGCTGGAAGTGGAATTGTCTTGACAAACTTAGAGTGAGACGCCCCACTTCTAGATGGAGCGACGGACGTCTGCGCATAACGACTGTCATCCGAAAAACGGATTCAGTGGCACACCTTGAGGACGCCACAGACCAATCCAACGTTGGACGCCACAGACCCATGATGATGATATTACCAGAGTCTTAAAAACTTTTTTTTCTCTATACAACCGTTCTTTTGTCTAATTGTCTCCTTATTTTTAAGCTTCATCAGATTTTTGAAACTGCATTTGTAGAGAATTTTCAAGAGATATTTTTCCACTATCGAAATAAGTTTTATATAAACTAATCTAATACAATAGATCGTAAAGCACACATCAAAATGGTTGACATAATGCGGCGCTGCTCACCCTTCAGAAGAACTGCCGTAATTTATACTTCCTTCATATGTCAGCTTATGACATCTCCAAGACATTAGGGAACATCACAATGGATGTACGAATCAAATCAGAGACAAAATACCTTCAGCTTTAACTGTCATAAGTTATTAATTACGTTTCCATAAAAACAAATAGTATTACGTCAAAGCTATGTAAGTTTTATAAATAATTGATTTTAAAATGTTAATCGAACAATTATCATAATTTAATTATCATATTTTAATTGAAACAAAGAGAGTTCTTTGTGGATATTTTGGAGAAAAACAACTATATCCGAAACATTATTAATAATAAGTCATAAAAATATTAATTTAAATTACTTACTGTCTGTAATAAATACGATAACAATCTTCTCCTGTGCTGTTTTTGGAACTGAATTACCTCACAAGATTTTTTAATCAATTCTTCCGGATCAGTAAAATAATCTTGTATATCACGATCCATCTAAATAAAAATAAATTGATAATATTTACATAATAATGAATCAAAAAGAAAATGAACAAAAAATGTCACCAATCAATGAGGCACTTACTTCCGGAACAAGTTTCATGGTAGAACAAGGTGCTCTGCATACAAAGCAGGTGTTTTCTTTCAAACCTGAAAATAACTTCAAAATTGTTATTATTTGTTAATTAATAAACATAATTAATTTAATACCTTTTCTTAACAAACCATTGTTCAAACAATTGTTGCAAAACATATGCCCACATGATGTTAGGTGAAGAGTAATGCCCGGTTCTAGTTGAACAAAACATTTATTACAGTGAATCCAATCCATATTATTTTACAACAGTATTTAAAATGAATTCTTTAATATATTTTTTTATATTATGAAACATGCCGCCATTAGGAAGCTAAGAGTACACATTTTTTTCTTTTTTTTTTCTTAAATGCACTGGCACTTTCTAAATGATCTAAAACAAAACTGCCGATGCGTTTATTTTAAATTGTACTAAAACGTAGAACATAATTTTAATGTATGTGCTTCAAAGAAATATTCGAAATAATTTTCATTTATTATCAATTTAATTTCAAATATTAATATTAATTAAATCTTATACATTTAGTTAGTATACGTAAATATGTATATAAGTAGCTTAGCAAATTTGACAGATTAAAAAAACTTCATACGTCCTTTAGACTTAATAATTATTTTTGGCCAGTATTTGATGTGATTTATTATGTTTATATTTTAAAAATATACTTTATTTTAATTAGCTTAATAAAATTAATTGAATCTACCCTAAAACCTTTATTCATGTAGAGCTTTTCACTTAACTAGCCCTTATACTACGTATAGTATACAAAACTTATATAAAATACGAACATTTTTCTATTAAATTTTCTATGTTAAATTTTGTATCAATGAAATATTGACGATTAATTTTAGACCTGTATGTGATAGGTGCACTTAGTGTGGAGTTTAACAACTACAATATTTATATTGAATTTATTGTAAATTATCGTTGGTAAAATCAATAACTTAAATAAATAAAAGTAAATTCAATTTTAATTACTTTTCATAAAGATCGTTTCTCTTAAAAACCGAACATACATAAACTATATCTATCAATTGTCTACGATCTACGTTTATCTATACATAGAAGAATCGTTTTAATAGATTTAAATATTTTTATAACCATTTAAATGTTTTAATAACTTGTCTTGGTTGGTTCTCAATGAAAGAAAAATTATTTAAAAAGCACGATTAACTTTATGTTCAAAAAATTATATATACAGTATAACAAACAATTCAATAGACCTTTATTGTTCGCTACATCACCACGAGAATGAAGGTCCAAATCTTGATTGGCTTATTAATAAAATATTTTTAATTATTTATTGTAAATTGAGTATCAATCATCAAGTAATTTGTAAAATTTTTATTGATTATTAGGCATTATCGAGGACACGTGGACTAAGTTATGTGTAAAAGCACCAATTTTTTTTAATTTCTAATTTGTCTCGTATTTAAACATTGTACTTTTTGGTCCTACGCATTCTTTTTTCCTGTTTCTCAATTTGTCCCCTTTACGTTGATCTTTGGACAAATTATCCTATTGCTCCCGATTATGCATCCGCTTATTACTTCTAATTTACGAGTACTTGTTGATTCCCACAAAAAAGTATAAGGATATAGTGAGAAAACCATAGTCATTATATACATATTTTTTACATTATTATTTTTTTTTGGCCGAATGATGTTGTTAACCCTAGAGCGTTTACATCATAAAAAACATATAAACTATTTTCTACACTACATTATTTGTATATGAAAAATCCAAAGACTGGGTTATTGTAACATCATTATTCCAAACAAACTTTTTTTACGGTTCGAATCGAATTAATGTTTTCATTACTCAAAAAAATATAATATTATTTTTCTAATTGTTTATACTTTATACTAAGCAAAATTTTATTGTTGCTCGTCAATACGAAACACATAATTTCTTCAAAACAGAAATTGTGTCGTGTAAAGCGTCTGGCGTACTGATATTAATTTAAGAAAGCCGGTTCTGCCTTAATATACTCGAAGCTAGGAAAAAGATGACAATAAACGATAACGCATGAATATATAAAAGAAGTCAGTTGTCTGTGGAGTCCAGTGTTCGTTCGACCGCGAATGGTCTTATCGACCATGACTTTGAAGTATCTTTTAGTTTTTATAGTTCTATTCGGAGCAAATGTCAGCGCTAAATCTGGATGTATGTTTATATTATGTTTTTGAAACATTGACGTTACAGCCTTAGTTTCAAATGCAAATTATTATATTCAATAGTTGTATCTATGATTCTGATTATGTATGTGAAAGTTGTGCGATTAAAAAAAAATAATGTCCATAGTGAATGTGCATTCTGCCAAATAGTTTATTTAAATAGTATAACAATCATGTTGTATATAAAAATGGGTTTACTTATTATGCAGTTATTTGTAACCAGGCATTTTTTGGATGTTTTAATGTAAACTAGATATTATGTTAACATAGAAGCCTAAAAACTTTAAAAGGTGTACAACACGGAATCGCTTTATATTATGTCTTCAACTTTATAAACGTATTTAAATAACCTTGAATAATCTTAGATTATAAATAAGACTTTTGGCGCGAATTTAAAAAGCACGTTGGTGATTTTATCAGTATGATTTTATTTTATTATTATTACTTAAGTAATTATCATTTTTTTATAATAATAATAAATCTTTATTTGCATAATGTGAGGTGTAACAAGATGAAAAAAGACGTTTAAAAGCTCCATCACATTGCCACTTATGGCGTACAAATTTCATTATTTATTACATACATAGAGATCTAAATACATAAGTCGCTTATGATTACAACTGTTATATTGTCATTAAAATTATAATTGATTTATCTATTAAAAGAAAAATTTTTAAAGAACACTAGCAATATTTTAAATTTTATTATAACTTTTGATAAGCTCTCCAAATATAGTTTAGTAGTAAAGTGCTTATGTTACGACTGTATGGTCGTCAATAATCTAATCATAGATGGAATAGAACCTACAACCGTAAATTATAATCGTATCCCGTATCCAACGACTATTAATTACCACTTCAAATTGTGTTTATTTAAAATTGAAATTAAATATCGTAAATAACTTTAACTGTTTTTTTAACTAAATTTAATTCTTTTATTGACTTCCAAAATTCTTGAAAAGTTTTGTTAAAACTGCCATTATTCCATCATGGCATAACGCAACTAACGTATACTACAAAACTCATTAAAATATCTATAAATTTCTTTACTCTACTTTTTTTCTGATCCTAATAACCGTCATTAGAAAAAAGAAAACGCTGTGTTAATATTAATACACATTTTGTGTACAACACCAATGCATTTTTTTAAAATAATAAATTATAAAAACCGTATAATATATTTTTGTTATTTATTTAAAAATATATATAAATAGAAAGATCAAAATATTATATATTATTTATTTATATATATTGCTCGCTACTTATTACTTATTACCTATTGGCTTGTAATTTTTTTTTTGATGAAATTTGTCCCATAAAATAATTATAAAAAAAACTGATCTTACGTCATGTTAATATTAGGTTTATGCGAGATTTGCAAGCAGAGCGAAATAAAAGGCTTGCCAATGGTTCTGCTGTATAAAAACCTTGCTCATATGATATATATAGTTTCAATTATATTGTTTTAATTCTAACCTCTGTCTCATTTTACCATGACAATTATAATGATCATAGACAAAGATTATTTTTCTGTGACATTATGAGATCTATCTGTGAGAATGAGATAGATGGACTTTTCCCGCTAACTGATATCAGTGACGTTGTTTTTTATTTCATTTTCATTATCTCATATATTATATTGTTTAATTGTGGTGGCGTATTATACACTATAGTTGCATTGAGGCTTATAAATGAAGTGATATGACATTAGTACGTGTATCGTAACTTTTTAAGTTGACTGTTTTAGTAAAGAGTAGCAACTATTTTATCAAGACAACGTGGCAAGCTGAATAGTGCATTTCAAGATACTTTATGTAATTACTTATTATATGTGTAACAAATTATGTTTTTAATGAATTCTCGCCTCTAGATATATTATACCTCATTAGAAAAAGTAAATAAATTAAAGTGACCCCATATTATCGTTTATATATTTAGTTAACCTCTTCGCCTGCGATAAAATTGTTTTCTTTTTATTATTCATTTATCAACTTATTTATTGAACCAAAGTAACTCACGAGAATGCGTATACAAATTAAATTATTGATTTCATTTCGTTGTATTACGTTACCGTTGATTTACTAAATAAATAATTATATGCTCAAATAAGTTATAAAATAAATACACTGTGAGGAAATTTGTATGCCTGAGAACATTTTGGAGTAATGTAATAACATATTACACTAATATTACATTTCCTTTTAAAGAAAAGTTAACATATAAATGTGATAAAAAAAAATTGTTAGTATAAATATTTTTGAAATTTTAAACAATATAAATAACGCCTATTTGTCTGTTATATAAAAAATATTTTTTACGTAAATATAACGTAGAAATGTTTGTTCGCTATAATAGATCGACTTTTATAAACTAGTAAAAAACTTTAGTCGTAATTTTTTTTATTTTTTGATGGCAATCAGTTATAACTATTATGCCAGTGTCAAGTAAAATACAATTATATCAAATCTTTTAAATTAGCTTGTCACATTACGTCTTGATAAAATGGTGGCTATTTTACCAAAACCTTCTGTGGACTTTTTCAATCAACTTAAAAAGTCACGATACACGCATTTATTCACTTATGCACCTAAATCGTATAATATGCAACCATAACTAAACAATATAACTGATAATAATATAAGATTATTTAATTGAAATACAAACACAACGTCACTGATATAACTTGGCGGGAAAAGTGTTTATTTATTTTATTATTAAAAGAAATATTGTCCTTAATATTGACTATGATTTGTTATTACTCACAGATAAAATATGCGTGCCTGCGCGTTATTTAAAGGCTTGTGAGGATATGTTGGAGGTGCCAACCAAAAGTAAGGCTCAATTGGAATGTGTTGCGGCAAGGGATAGGTAAGTGTAATAATACTGAATTATCTCTTCATCTACTTAAGTTTAAAGCAACATTGCGTGATGATTACGTTTTGTAGTATTTTTTGTATATGAAGGTAAATGAGCAAGTGTGTCACCTGGTGCAATGCAATCAACGCCATCTATAGATCTACTACGTCATACGCATGACAAATGTATAGGTCCGTTTATGTAGGTCCCATGGTTTATCGATTTGAAAATACCATTATGGTATGGGAGTTACCGTTAGTTTTGGTGCATGGGTAGAAGTTTCGAAAAGTACTGGATCATCACTCATTCGGAATGTACGGATGAAAAGTTTCTTTTTGGCGTGTTGTACTGTGGTGAAATTAAACATAAGCATCATTCCGAACAACTCTTCAGAGCACAACCAATGGTAAAAGCGATAAAAGATGTTTAGATAAGACATTACACTGCAAGAATATAGCCGTTGGGTGACATTTTTGATATACGATCAAGAGGAAGAAGTTGATTTCGGGATGCCCCGGCCTTTTTTTGTATTTTTTTTTACGTTACGGATACCCTAGGGGGGACGGCGAGTTATGTCGGACTCCGCGTGTGCGCGTCTATCGACTAAAGCCCCACGACGGCCGCCATCGGCACCAAGGAAGAGTCCCGGGATCTCTTAAAGAACTGCTTCTGCCGGGGCTCCTCCGGCGGGATGCCCCGGCCTACAACATGAAAACAGTATTCCATGTGCGGCCGAAATTATAGTAGATATTTTTATTAACGGATAAACAATAAAAACAAATAATAGTGAATATAACGGTAAAATATTCGTCATTGTGATGCTGTTCAAAATGTATTCCGCGTTCGCACTGGTTTTATGCAAAAAAGGCAACGCTGCGACAAACAAAAAAAAAACAACGGAAAATGAAACAATGCACTATGCAGATCATTATCTTCCTGGTGATCTGTATTCAGCTAGTCATCTGTACTATACTTACGTTTATACATAAAATAGCACAGCCTGTTTGTAGACGGCCTTCGGCAAGTTTTCTTTTTTAAAGCTTACCAACTACCAACATATATGTACTTACTATGATACATAATTATATATTAACATTTTAAATATGTTTTTATTAATAACTAGCTTTCCCATCGCACGTTTCGATCCCAGATGAATGTAGTATAAAATGAACATAAAATGTTAATCTTAATTTTAAATTATATATCTACATATACACATATATTTATATATATTATTATATATTGTTCGTTATTAAATATATATATTCATAAATATATCGTCAATAAATCGTGAACAGAATACTTTTTTAATCATCCACTCAAGTTCAAATACATACTTTTCCTTCGTGGAAGTGTACTCAACAAATTTTCAAAGTTTTATGGCGATCGGATGAATGGTGTTGTAAAACTTAATGGACAAACAGTCAGCCAGGTATACATACATTCGTTTTTAGATATATATATATATATATATATATATATATATATATATATATATATATATATATATATATATATATATATATATATATATATATATATATATATATATATATATATACATACATTCGTGTTTGTATATAATGTTTAAAAAGTAAGATAATAAAAAGAGGTTCTATTATATTCGAATGAAAAGTTTTTATAAATTGGTGATACATTAATCATTGTATCAAAACAGTGGTGTTGTTACTTTGAACGACTTAACTAATATAGGACAAATTCACACGATATATATTAATAAATTTTAAAGATTATGGTACCAAAGCATCTCTCTCCGCTCGATCCTTCATGTCTGAAGATCGCGATCACCAAACTTCACCCAGCGATTCGTTAGGGTCTTCCATTTCATGACAAAATTGCTGTTTTCTTCGTGACTTTCATGGTGATTTTCTTGGGTATTTAGTGCAGTGGTTTCCCGTTGTCTTCTGCGAAACAAAGCATAAGTCACTCATATTCACAGTATTTTTTACTTTTTTTAAAAAAAAAGTAAAAAATACTGTGAAAAATACGATAAATGAAGTAAAAAATACGGTATACCAATTTGTCTCACTGTTGTGCACGGTGTCTCCAAATTTCTAGGACAAGGGACATTTACCCACCACACATGAAGTTATTTGAGTAGAGCTCCTGTGACACGAAGACTAAGACGTTCTTCTCAGCACAGTGAAGGACGCACGGTTTTTCACAATTTAATATAAAGCGTGTAGATGTACACTCACTTATTTATGGTATCAAATATATTTTAATTAATAAGTCAATAAATGATGCTTCTCTATAGGATAGAATGCCTGTCTTTCGTTCAACAACGCCAGGCGGATTTGGTGCCAGTGGACCCGGAAGACATGTACGTCGCTTCCAAAATACCCAACCAAGACTTCGTGGTCTTCCAAGAGTACAGGACTGATGAGGAGCCTGATGGTAAGAATTATTATAGATTAATTATATATTTTTAGAAGTTAATTTAAAATAAAACAATCATAGTTTTAAACGTAAAGAATTATTTTCAACCATTAAGCTAAAATAATATAATACCTTAAAAGATTTCACACATTACGACTAACGGGGGATTGCAGCGATAGATTGGGGGTTCTATCGCTCACATTGTCTCGAGGTGGCTTTGGCGAAGTAACCTGAGACATCCCAATTGAAGATGGGCCCATAAAAGCAACGCTGTCGGGATTACGAAACGAGCCAAGCGTTCATGTGACCCCGACGTAAGTGATGCGAAGGAACACCCAGAGGGCTTTAATCGGTATAAGGAGTTTGATATAACCCTTCGGCCGGCCCCAGGCTGAGGGTTGGGCTAGGGATTTCCCCTGGGTTTTAAAAAAGGTATTAAACCCGCCTTATTAGTGTTAATTCTTCTATGTATTTATGTAATTAAAGCTTAAATAAATATTATCATTTATCTCTGATAAACAAACAAAATTCTTAAAGCTCTTAAAACTTTCCACTTTTAGGGAACATCTTAAAGAGGGTGACATGTTTTTGTCACGATACGCCTGTAATATTATTTAAAAATGTTTCGTGTCTCTTGGTACTTGCGAATATGTCGCGATTTACGCAAAGGTATTTAACTCACACCTCAGATGTAGACGTGTGAGTTATGTCTTGTAATGATTCACATAAGGTCACATACACACACGCTCATGATATGTTAGAAAATTTTGTTAAAATAACATTTACTTATAACATTCACACTATCAATGCTTTTTAAGACATGATGACATCACATTGATATTCATTTGTCTTTTTCTTTGATTTAATTAGTTATAACTAATAATAGTTATAACTAATTACGTACTCAGTGTTATTAAATTTTTATAACACAAAGTATTATTAATGGAGTCAAGCGTTACTTTACGGAAATCCATTACTATGTGGGCAGTCAGAGTTTTTACTTAGCTTAGATCCGCGGCAAGCAAAGAAAAACAATAATGAGTATTTTACTGGATGAAATGGATTTATGGGGGAATTTAAACTAAATCTTACCGAAAAACGGCCGTCAGCAACTCTCTACCTCCCAACCACCATCAACCACACCAAACACACCACCACTCTTCCACATTATAACGGTTATCGGTAACTTAACTGTTGTCTTCCATAGAGTCTTCCGTAGAGGCATAGTACACTTGATGATGCCTCGTATCGAGGCGAAACACGTGTCGTGCACAGTGTGGTACACATACAGTTCATTAAAAAGTTAATATTTTGTGTTTTGTACAAATAAATATGACATGGGAATACGTAAATGAATTGGAATATTATTAATGATACAAATAGTTTTCTTAAAACAACCCTAAGGATGAGATATTTGTAATATCACCTTTCCTTACATGCCATTCAAATTCGAAAACTGTGGTAATCGTGGTACGGGTCTCAAAGTACCACACACCTTTGCAGAAGATCTTTATCACATTTGTACTTTGTTTTCCTGCACTTTCTTTTAAAAACTTATGGAACCAATTTTTTGCACATTCTCACACTTAACTCTTACTGTGCTATAAAAAAATCAAACTTCAGCATTTCTTTCCGAAAAAAAAACATAATTACAATTTTCCGTTCTCACAAAGCGGCTTGAAAATAATTGTTCCCTTGGCGGCGCAATTTATAACAGTTAAAGATAAATTATCTCACAGCAGTTCCTATAAGGTTTTATGGCGCTGGCGAAAACAAAACACCGAGCATTTTCAAGGAAATAAAACAAAATAAAATTACCCATAAAATAACGAGCACACTTTTGACTTCTCTGGCGTAAGTTTTCAACACATGCCATTTTTATTTATTTGTTCATATTATAATGAAAATTCAAAGACCTTAGAATTCATTCTTACCCATTTTGTAATTTTTTAAATTTGATAATTTAACATAAATAAACATACGATTGAATCCGATGATGATAAGTTGATGAAGAAGTACTGACTATATACTTGTAAATCTTAAGGTCCAATCCAGTTGGCAACCCCTGATCTAGTTCGTGTGACGAATAGAGCAGCATTATATTAAAAGAACGAAAGATCTACAATATTAAGTCAGCGCTCCGTTCGTATAATAAGTTAACAGTAGATCTTAAGGTCCAATCAAGTTGGCAACCCCTGATCTAGCCCGTGTGACTAATAGATCAGAATTATATTAATGAGACAAAATATGTACAATATTGAGTCAGCGCTCCGTTCGTATAATAAGTTAACAGTAGATCTTAAGGTCCAATCAAGTTGGCAGCCCCTGATCTAGTCCGTGTGACTAATAGATCAGAATTATATTAATAATACGAAATATGTACAATATTGAGTCAGCGCTCCGCTCGTATAAGTTAACAGTAGATCTTAAGGTCCAATCAAGTTGGCAGCCCCTGATCTAGTCCGTGTGACTAATAGATCAGAATTATATTAATGAGACGAAATATGTACAATATTGAGTCAGCGCTCCGTTCGTATAATAAGTTAACAGTAGATCTTAAGGTCCAATCAAGTTGCCAACCCCTGATCTAATCCGTGTGACTAATAGATCAGAATTATATTAATGAGACGAAATATGTACAATATTGAGTCAGCGCTCCGTTCGTATAATAAGTTAACAGTAGATCTTAAGGTCCAATCAATTTGCCAACACCTGATCTAATCCGTGTGACTAATAGATCAGAATTATATTAATGAGACGAAATATGTACAATATTGAGTCAGCGCTCCGTTCGTATAATAAGTTAACAGTAGATCTTAAGGTCCAATCAATTTGCCAACACCTGATCTAATCCGTGTGACTAATAGATCAGAATTATATTAATGAGACGAAATATGTACAATATTGAGTCAGCGCTCCGTTCGTATAATAAGTTAACAGTAGATCTTAAGGTCCAATCAAGTTGCCAACCCCTGATCTAATCCGTGTGACTAATAGATCAGAATTATATTAATGAGACGAAATATGTACAATATTGAGTCAGCGCTCCGTTCGTATAATAAGTTAACAGTAGATCTTAAGGTCCAATCAAGTTGGCAACCCCTGATCTAGCCCGTGTGACTAATAGATCAGAATTATATTAATGAGACAAAATATGTACAATATTGAGTCAGCGCTCCGTTCGTATAATAAGTTAACAGTAGATCTTAAGGTCCAATCAAGTTGGCAACCCCTGATCTAGTCTGTGTGACTAATAGATCAGAATTATATTAATGGGACGAAAGATCTACAATATTAAGTCAGCACTCCGTTCGTATGATAAGTAAAAGCACTTACTCCACCTCTCTGGAGAAAACGTTTATTAAATTTTCCGTCCTTGCTCTTACTTATAAGATTACGACAGATATATTCAAGATAATACAAAGTCATTCGATAAAGATTCACTGATGTTTTTATAAGAAATCTGACGCGAAGTATTTTTTTTACGGAATGGGAAGGTAAATGAGCTAGCATGTTGCCTGATAGAAAGCAATCATCATCACCTGTAGACATGTACAGCACCGTAGGCCAGATATTCTCAAATACAGTAGGTACAGTAGGTAGGTTTTGTGTGCCCCCTAATTCTTAAAGTGTGTCGCCAAAATTAAGAAATGTTTGTATATAACGTTTATAACGACGTGGTTTGCCATCTGCAACGTCCTGATTCCCACGAGGGCGAGAAGTGAGTAACGGAGAGCCGTTTCGCTACGATGAATGTGAGAGGAAGGAGTGCCGGGATCGTAGCGGATGGAGATCTGTGGTCTCTGCCTACCCCTACGGGAAACATACTTAGTGATTTGTATAAAATAATTGCTTATATAAAGCAATAGGTATTTACATCCATGAAAAAGAATCGGAGGCAGTCACGAAAACTGCCGAAAGAAGTGAAAACTTAAAACTGCATTTTGAAATTTCAAACTAATTGTAACAATATATAAATTATATGAGTAAATAAAAATTGAAGTCTTGATGATATATAAATAAAAAATGTATAATTTAAATGAATAAATTATTAGGAATATTAGTATTAATTAATAATATTTTTAATAAATAAATTAAATATAAATAATTTTAATATTTCAATAATGTATACCTTACGCATTAGCATGTTGTTGACGCGAACCCAAAAATTTTTCCATACCCAGAGTCATGTAACGCAGCTATAGAAGTATTCACTTCAAAAAATTATCACTTATCACACTAAGCAAAACTACTATAGACAGTGTATTATTGGTAAAACAATTTTATAATAAACTTATCTCTTTCTTTGTATGAAATCATATTAAAATCAACAGAGAGACATATATGGGTGGTGAAAAAAAAAAATTTATATGATAAAAATTATCAGTTGCAAAGCTTTCGATCGCGTATAAAAAATATGCGATAACACATAATACGAGAAAGTTTAAGCGATAACTTAAATTGTCTTATATACGTGTGTGTATAGTGTCAATTTCCATAAGTCGTGCTACCAGGTGATATATGTAAATGTTTATATCTTAGATTTAATATTCATTATTTCAACCGCGTTCGAATCTCGCAACGAAATCCCCCTGGCTTCGAACAATTCCATATTCACTAGCTATTCACAAATGATTTATTCAAGTTGTATAACTTTCACACTGAATTATTAACATTTGGCATCTCAGTCATTATTAATACACACAAATAATTATAATTTAGGCAGTTTGTCTGCCACAAACTGTGAAAATGTAGAACGATTTACCACGTACGGTGTTCCCATGCGAATACGACATAGTTCAAGAAAAAGCGTATATGTTCACTACAAGCCGGTAAAGCATCTGCGATGCCTTCGGCTTTGTAAATGACTATGGATAGTGGTGATCCTTTACCACCAGATGACTCGCATGCTCATTTACCTGCTGTGCTATAAAAAAAGAGGAAAGAGAGTTTTTAAGAGTCAACCATGTAACATGCCAGCCGTACTGTTTCATAGATCAGTTTCTGGTCGTTGGTGAATTTGCCATTGGCCGACTATATATATTCCGACTACCGCCCAGGTGGTGACAATGATCTAGAAACACGGACTCTCACTGATACTCCATTAGACCAGGCTTGGCATGCAACATCGCCTGTTTGTGTGTGTCGGATGAAATTAAACACACATAGCGCATTACTTCAATCCTCTCAGAAGTTTTTATAACACGTAGTTAGAAAAGAGTTCGCTTGGTGTATGTGAGACATTTTTTTTTTTTGAGGAATATATTGTAAAGTATGTGAATGGAATGAGCGTAGCTAGAATCTAGACGATGTCTCGTTCTCTACCGTATGCTCAAGGCCACGTGAAAATGACCCTGTATAGAGTCGAGTGGAGAAGAGTGTAGTCTTAATCGAGACGACGTCTCGATCTACAAATTCACTCCCATACCCCGCAATCAGATGTTTCACATCAAAACAGTACATTTAATACAAGATTGAAATAAGTGGCGATCTAATAATTACCTAACTCACTGGTGGGGCTGACGCTTACAAAATCGATGATCGCGGGTTGATTCCCGCATCGAGATAAATTCCGAGTCTTGATATCCCAGCTATCCACCTTCGACAAGTCTGGTAGGGTAATGTCCGTTCCTCCAGAAATGGGGGTCTTCTCGTTGCTTCGCAATAAAAAATACATGTAAACTGTCAAAAATCCATATTTGAGAGCAAATTTTATTAAACAAAATCCATATCAGATTTTGTTCAATGCAAAGAATAAATACTTATTTTAAATAACGATAAAATTAATTCAGAGACAAATCAGTAAGTAGTGATCAAATAAGAACAACAATATAGCACTAGATAAATCATTACGGGAAGTATAAAAAATATTCTATTGTTGAGCGGATGAGAAAATGAAACGATTGTTTATTCTTTGACGTCTAAAGAAAAAAAGAGTTGAGTAATTTTACCTCAGGTGACTTATCAGCCCGTCATATTGTGCAACTTTGATATTTACTTTTAATGGGTAATAAGATTACAAGACAACTTTATATTTATTTATATTCCTATTCGGCTGCCACAGTAAAGCAAATTGCCATCCAATTGGCTCAGTGGCGTAGCTGCTACCTTCGGATTTAATGATCGCAGTTCCATATCGGCATAAATTTAGACCCCAGTTTTATATATTTTTTTTATAGCAGTGCAGAATCATTGCCTATGTCACTGTGGATGTCTATAGGGCGGCGTTGATTGCTTTCCATCAGTGACACGCCTGCTCGTTTGCCATCCTATTCCCTAAAAAAAGTATATATAAGTTTAGGAAATTTACAATTTTGTGTAGCTCATGTTCTTCATAAACAAAATGTATATGATCTACTTTAGATATGAATCAATCTCAGAATGATATTTATGGCTCTGTGTACCCTGTGAAATCGAATTGGACAGCCGAAGTGGGTTAATATAACATATATTCCAGAAATGGGGCCCGTACCCAACAGTAGAACGTATACAGGCTATGAAATATGTATATGTGATATTTGGTTGTTTGTTCACATCGTTTATGTATTGATATGCCATCCACGATACAAAAAATCTTAATATGTGTATATAATAATATATAAAAAGCGTTTTCTTATCAATACTTATTTGTTTCCATTAATCCTGAAGCTCGCGATTCGTAATTATAGTGTTGCAAATATCTATGAGAGGCGCTAATCGCTTTCCATCAGGCAATATACTTACTCTTTTCTCTTCTATTCTATAAACATACCTAAGCATTTCTTGTTAACAAAAGAAAACTTAAAAAATTTTTGAAGCTTAACGGAGAAGGTACTGAAGTTAAACCGTTAAATTTACACCCCTCGTAAATAACAGAACCAGTTCAGATTTATTTCGTCGTAACGTTAAAATGGTGGCATTTTCAGATCTATATTTTTGAAATAGTAGTAAACCAGAAGTCAGTAAAGATCAAATAAAGTGAAAAATATTGACTTGACTTATATTCCTATTTCCCAATGTGGGGCAGAGGGCGTCAACAGTGCTCCGCCATCGTGTTCTATGTTCAGCTATGCGCTTTATTTCGCTCCAGGTCATTCCGATGCTACCCGCTTCTATTATCACCGTACGTTGCCATGTTTTCTTGTGGAAAATATTACGTTTTAATAATTGTATTTATTATTGTTTTTTTTTTTACATAATAAGAAGTCAGTATTTATTTTGAGATGTATTGTTTATCCTTTGCCCACAACTAAAACTAGCTTTACCCAACGACAATATATTTTTTTGGCTCCGTTTATTTATACTAAATTAAATCGGATAGAGAAGTCTAATAATCTAAAAATCAATTCAATAAAAAAACTCATAAACAAATGGCTATCCAACCTGGCATATAATTCTACAGAATTAATATTAAATAAACATTAGCTTAGTACCGCAAGATAAAATAAAATAAATACACATTCAGACACAGACACATGTACAAAAAAAAATCATTTTGGTTTGTATAACTTAATAAAGTTTTTTAAATTTTAAATTTGTATAGTTATATTAAGTATAGCAAGTAAATAATATATGTAACTCATAAATATGTCACAGAAGGGAACTGTCTGCCGTAGTACAGTTCGGCAGGCAGTGAAACAAAATTGTAAACTTATCAACGAACAATAAATATATATTATTATTATTATTTTGTCTTTGTTTGCTTTGTATTTAAAACTAGTGGTAATTCGCAATATAGTTACAAGTGCCGTATTGACCTTACGTGTGTAGACATCATAATTCAAGAACAAAGGCCTACTACATGCGAAGGGTCGATGCCTGTATTACTTCAGTAGTTTATAGTGGGGCTAGAACATTACGGCTATACCGCAGACATACCTCGGGACCCGGGCTACTGATAAAGCTCATATATTAGTGGTTGGGTCACATTTTGTACATATACACACACACATTTTACATTATTATGTTAAAATAAACTGGAATCGGCTATCATCATAAAATTTACACCCTCTATGCACTAAAATACGTAAAAAAAATAATATTTATGGAGAAGCGTATAGAGAACACACGATATTATTTTTCTGATTTGTGTTCGCAGATCTTAGCAATGTAAGTTTAACTGCATATTATCTAAAATACAATTTAGGCTTCAAGTCTCCCACTAATCGGGAAGTAAGCAAAAAATTCATAGCAAAACTTGTACCCAGCAGGCAAATAGGATAGAAAGCTAATGTGATTTAATAGAAAAGATGGAGTCCAAACTTTATTAAAAAAAAATGGGTATTGAACTCGCGACCATTGACTCCGTAGACGGCGGTCCCGCCTCTGAGCCATTTGGTCGTCAGCAGTAGACTGTTATAACCGTATTGTATGTAGTTTTGTCTGTGAATCTCTCTATCTATTTCAAAGTCATGGTACTAATTATATGTTAATATGTAAACATTTGGGGACTTCCACACCCCGACCGTCACCCGGTCTTTATGTCGCTGTTCCCAGCGGTTTTAGGGCTTTGATATATTTTTGACGACTTGGTGTTGGACACCGCCAAGGGTTCCAACACTAACATCTAAACCCACTCTCCTCTGTGCTGGGCGAGCAGGGTGGGGATGCCGCTAAATAAGTCGAGAAGCACCGCCACAGAGTCGGCGACGGACTTTATTGCTGCGGTGATCTTGGCGAGGCGGATGACGAGCTGGTTGCAGGTCATCGAATCCCCCTCCAGGTCCGCGTGATATGACGGCGCTTGTTGACGCGCCGGTACTCTTAGACGTTGGCCACGGGCAATGCCCCTCTCTGGCCAACACCGGGGTTGATGATATTCATAGTGCCGGGGGAGGGGGGCCGTGGGCTGAGGGAATTATATGTACATTGAATATTTTTTTATTGCAGCTGAGTTCAGATACGAAGCCGTGATCGTTGTACACAAAGACCTACCAATCCACAGCTTGGACGAAATTAAGGGTTTGAGGTCATGCCACACTGGAGTTAACAGAAATGTCGGATACAAGGTAAACCCAAAGTAAAGGTAAACCCAGATTGTTATTATGTGTAACAGTGATATAAATGTCCGCTTTGTATTATTTAATCGACAATCCAAACCCTTATTACGCAGAAGAATAGATGGCGTCATGGTACCTTTTCCCGACTGCGAACAAAGGCATCGATTTTGTAACGATACATGAAAAATACATCGATGTTTTCAATACATCGACATTTTAAATTGTAGAAATTAGGCGTAAATAAAAAAACAGGCACTTAGAAATCAAAAATGTAACCTGTAAGAACAGGTCGCCAATATAATTAGAGTAAATGACAATCTTAAAGTTTTTTTTGCTCTGATATGATGTTACTAAATTCGGTTTAATATAATAAAATAGATAAAGTTGTAAAAATATATTAGTGTCACACTTTATACATATATATTTTTAAACCGCTGTACGTTTCCCGTTTCGATACATCGAACAAAAAAATCGATTTTCAGTTACTCGATTTTGAATAATTAACAAAACATCGAATTGATTCGATGCAGTACAGTGTTTTTCAAACATCGATAAGTATAAAAGACAAACATAAATCCAGCTATTTCATTATATTCAGTCCGAAAGTTCAAGCAGTCAGTATTTTCTCTCTAACAAACCCTATTGGTCTCTTTCTTTTTAAGAACTCATACTCGGAGCATAAATCGATCAAACTTCCAACAAAAGTAAAATTATTTTCTCACAAATTTAACATTTTATTCCCATTGACATTTTGACTCAGAAACAATGTCATAGAACTGAGCTACTCTAACTACAAAGCCAAAGCCTTTGAAAGTCCAAAAGTATTTTAATACTGAAACTGAAGTTAGATCACGCACGGATAAGTTAAAATTCCTTTGCATCATCAAAAGCTATTCAAAAGCTTTGGTAACTAAAGGAATTAAGGCTGGCTCAACACAGTGTGAACATAGTTTGGCGAACTTTGAATCTGACCTTGTATATTCATTAGAATATATTATATTAATGGTTATATATATATATATATATATATATATATATATATATATATATATATATATTAAATTTTATTTCATGAAATAATTTCTTGTCTTGCGTGTTCAAATAATAATGTCTTCAAATTCTATTAAAACATAAATTGAAATAATATATAAGAAATGTTTCCCAAAATATAAAGAAATCCTAAATTAAATTTATAATAAATCCTAATACTAAATTTATACAATTTGAAAATCAAACAGATTGATGTTTGAATTTTTATTTCTCATTTGGCTGAATGCATAGTAGCCCTTATAATTATTTTAACAACAAATCAAACTCTCATTGGACTTTTCCCGCAAACTTACATCAGTGACGTTGTGTTTTTATTTCATTTTCAGTCTTATATTATTATCACTTATATTGTTTAATTATGGTGGTGTATTATACAATATACTTCGATTAAAGCGTATAAGTAAAGTGATATGAAATAAATGCGTGGATCGTGACTTTTTAAATTGACTGAAAAAGTCCATAGGTTTTGATAGAATAGTCATTATTTTATCAAGACGTAAGATCATAAGCTAAGTAGTTACGTGTCAAGAGATTTGATGTTATCGTATTTTACTTGACACTGGCATAATAGTTATAACTAATTGCCATCAAAGAAAAGAAAAGAAAACTCTCATTGTACAAAGGATTCCTAAAGCGTATACTTACACTCAAAGATTTATTGGAATTACTTTATAAATTTAATATAAAAAGGCATACAAGGACAAGGACAAACAAAATTAAATTTTCTAAGGGACAAAAAGGCCGAGACGCGACGAATTTCGAACGGTCGCGATGTAAAATTACGTAATTCTCCGACTCAGATATTCTCTTTGTTTGCTGCAACTATTAAAATAAATATTTACTTATTTTTAAGGAATGATCTTTGTACAATAGAATAAACACATGTCAATAGTGGTAGAGCCACGCTGCGGACGAATACTTTGTCAAGAATGACAATATTTGTCTGTAGCATGAATGGGACGGCTCGCCCGGGGAAGTACCACACTCCCGTATAAAACCGGTGTCTAAATGGTAGCTTACCTACCGCGCTTCGTACGGTGAGAGTTCCGGAGGCCCAAGACCCTCCCCGTTCCTCTCCCCTCCCCCTCACATCCCCACTACCCTTAATGACACTTTCCTGAAAGGCCGGCAACGCTTCCGTACTGCCTATGGCGCTGCGAAAGTCATTGGGCGACGTTGATTGCTTTCCATCAATTGACACGCCTGCTCGTTTGTCTTCGTATCCAATAAAAAAAACGCTCGTCTCTTGAATAACCTAATGTCGTGATTGATGGAGAACACTATAGCTTAGATCATTCCACAGCTGAACGGTTAGTGGCAAAAAGTTAAGGATGTTAGAATATATAAATATGTATGTGTATATATATATATATATATATATATATATATATATATATATATATATATATATATATATATATATATATATATATATATATATATATATATATATATATGTGCGTGTGTGTGTGTATGTTGATGTGTATACATTCTATTAGCTGTTAAATAAAAAAATGTTATTATTAATTATCATAATTTCTTTACCGAATATTTGTACTAATGGAATACTTTAAAAAATATGTTAAAATAAAAATGTCAAAAATACGTTTTTTAAGGGATTGTGTGATTTTTATTCTACTACTACTACTAATGGCCGAATAAAATTAACGTTTATTTCGGCCATCGTCCATACAACATGAACGAAATATTTACGACTCGACGTTTAAATATAAAATGTCCAACAAAAAGATAATATGTTACAAATGCGTACCTATACCGAAAAGAACCAAATGCACTTGAGGAAAATGTGCGTTGTGCGTAGTAAGGATTTTCTATAATATATATATATATATATATATATATATATATATATATATATATATATATATATATATATATATGTATATATATATATATGTATATATATATATATATATATATATATATATATATATATATATATATATATACACCAATATTTTTTCATATATTATAAAAGCAAATTAAATAAACTTTAAATAATATTCGCTAAATTAAATTTTTACAACGATAAAACGACGGTCACGAATATGACCTGAAACGACCTAGGAAACACCACATTCTAGCAGAATATTTTTTATTACTGTATTGCGTACGATGTGTGCTGGATCTGGAGGTCTAATTCTGTTCTCCTTCTTTCATTTCCTTCTTCCCCTACCCATTAATTCCTTTCCTTCCTATTATTCATATTATTACTTAAATCATCATATCATAACATAAGTTTTTTGTATGCCATTTAATCGTGGCTAAATTGGAGAACATTTGTTTGTTGAAAATCTTGTTATTAACCCAATTAAAATGCAAATAAAAAAATATTACTAATATAAATAATTTCTTTATTAAAATAAAAGAAACAAATGTTTAAGTTATATAAAGTGGAGTTTTGCCGCATTATTCGTTTCATTTAGCTGACAAACTTTCCCAAGTGCTAATTCAGATATATAGTGTGTAACTCTGGAAAGGGACAATTCGTATTCGACAAGTTCGAGTCTCTAGGCACCTGGTTGGTTCAGTTGGTGCGGCACCTTCAAAGTATTCTTGGCGAAGCACGTCTGCGAAGTTTCGTCGGGAACTTATCCAATTATCACGGAGAGTAACAAGTTTCAACGATTATGAAATTTAGCGATTATGCTTTATGCGACCTTGTACTATGGAAAATAGGAAGATGCCTTGTTTACACGATATTGGAGTCACAGTGTAATAAATGTTTATTGTAAAGTATATTAAAGAAATTCAAAACAATCTTGAATGAAGTAATAGACTTGGAGAATCTGCATAGTTCTCTGGAATAGTCCTTTGGGTGATATA
This sequence comes from Baronia brevicornis, assembly GCA_031353405.1. NCBI lineage: Eukaryota > Metazoa > Arthropoda > Insecta > Lepidoptera > Papilionidae > Baronia > Baronia brevicornis. Next base: position 825,799 of record JASFAT010004443.1, read on the forward strand.
AATTGTTAGATTGTACTTCTTGCGACATAAAGTCGATATGTGACATTAACTTCTCGTCGTTTCGTCTATTAGATCGAACAGACCGACAGATAAATAAACCGATAGACCGTACGTTTGTTTTTGTGATCATTTTTAGCAAATACTTTAATGCTAGTTTTTTAACTTTTTATTAAATTGATACAGCACTTTCCGACAACATATACAACGAGTGTTTCACCTCAACACGAAGAATCTTCATGTATAGAAGACTACGGAAGACAAACTATGAGTTGTCTTTCATCAAATCGATGACGATGATTTTATTTCTCTAGTTTTAAAGTGGTAGAGCCACGCTTCAGACGAAATATTTGTCAACAATAACATATTATTTGTCCGTAGCATGAATGGGCCGGCTCACCCGGGGAAGTACCACACTCCCGCAGAAAACCGGCATCTGAGTGGTAGCTTAGCTACCGCGCTTCGTACGGTGAGCGGACTGAGTTCCGAAGCCCAACACCCTCCCCCTCCCACTCCCCCTCCCACTCCCCCTTCCCCGCCACCCAATCCCATAATGTCACTTTCCTCAGCAAAGGTCAGCAACGCTTCCGCACTGCCTAGGGCGCTGCGGGCGGGGTGGCGTTGATTGTTCTCCATCAGGTGACACGTCTGCTCGTTTGCCATCCTTTTCCATAAAAAAAGTAGAAGGTGTAATACGTAACCTTTGTGTCCGTTGTCCACAGATTCCGCTTACAATGTTGATGAAAAGGTCAGTGTTTCCCAAGATGAACGACCGCACTATATCACCCAAGGAGAATGAACTGCGAGCCCTCTCTACCTTCTTCTCCAAATCTTGCATAGTTGGCAAATGGTCACCCGATCCAAAAACCAATGCTGCTTGGAGTAAGTTTGTTTTAACTACATTATTATTTATTGGGTAGAACGAAAGTACAATGCTTTTGCGTGCAACTTTCACAGCCAAGGGCCACAAGGTGACAAAATAAAGAAGAGTTGAGAGAGAGAGAGAATTAAAAATGCTTAAACATATTATATTACTTCATTTATAAACAATAATAATGCTTAGATGGTTGGGGTATATAGAGAGGATAGATGAAAGACGACTGGCAAAAGAAATTTACGTTGCGAATGTGGGTGAAAGGGTCGGTAGAGGAAGACCACGGAAAACATACCGTGACCAAATTGCTGAAGTTTTAAAGAAAGGCCAGGTCAAGAGTACCCTTAACCGGCGGATTTGCATGAGGATAATAATGAGTGTGAAGGAAGCAAGAGAAGTATGCCAGATCGTAGCAGATGGAGATTTGTGGTCTCTGCCTACCTCTACGGGAGACAGGCATGACGATATGTATGTATGTAATAAAGAACAAAAAATATTCATAAAACAACGCGTTCTCTCTCTTATTATGCTCGAAATTCAAACAAACGTGTATTATTAACGTTCTTAATTGTAACTATATTATGTATTTAGTTACGTAATTAGAATACATCACGAGCCTTGGTATGTGCTGTTTGTGGTGGGCAAATTACCAACAGCGACCATTGTACCATGAGCGATGACCATAATATTTACTATCGGCCCGGTCAGCGTATTGCACAAGTCGTGCGAATATTTTTTTTATATAATAGGAAGGCAAACGAGCAAGCCATAGACAACAGCGACACCGCAGGAGTCGCGAAGTATTACCGGCTTTTTAGGTATGTTTAGGCTTGTTTTTTGAAGGTGCCAATGTCGTATCGGTTTGTAAACACCGCCGAAGGTATCTGGTTCCACAGAGTGGTGGTGCGTGGATAGAAGTTTCGAGGGAAACGCACCGTAGTAGATTGCCACTCATCCAGATGGTGGCGATGAAACTTTTCTTTACGGCGAGTTGTTTTTTTCTATATATATAATTATTTATATATATATATATATATATATATATATATATATATATATATATATATATATATATATAGGTTTATACCTACACTATAATCAAGCCTAATATATACATAAGTATAAACAATACGTGTCAATACCGTCAGTACCGTACCGTTATCTGACGATCTGCGCAAGGCGGCTGGCAGAGACTGGATGCGTGTAGCCGAAGATCGGGTTAGGTGGCGCGCCTTGGGTGAGGCCTATATCCAGCAGTGGACTGCCGCGGGCTGATATTGATAGTCTTATACTTTTTTTAAGAGATTGTGTTCTTGCATTACCAGAGTCGCAGTACAAGCAGCTTTGCGCTATGTGCGAGAACCCGGACAAGTGTGACTACCCGGACAACTACAGCGGGTACGAGGGCGCGCTGCGGTGCCTAGCGCACAACGATGGACAAGTCGCCTTCACGAAAGTCATATTCGTGCGCAAATTCTTTGGCGTTAGTAATCAATGTAGACACTACCTAATGTTAAGCCAATTAGGTTATAAATTTCTTAAGGTGCGTTAAGCAGGAAACGCTGCCGCGACTCCTGCGGTGTCGCGGTTGTCTATGGGCGGCGTTGATTGCTTTCCATCAGGCGACACGCTTGCTCATCTGCCCTCATATTCCATTAAAAAAAACTTTTATTTCTCCTGCAGGAGGGCCTTATAAGGAAAATTGTAAAAGGTTATCATCCAAACTTAAATGAAACAACCAATTGAAAACCAATAAAAAAAATAAAAAATCCTATCTAAAATTTATCCCAAAAAATTAAAAAAAAAGTTATGTGAAAAGCAAAAAAATGTGATAAAAAATGCTTCTCGATCGACTCGGGTCATTTGTCGCCATGATGCTCCCAAATTTACAGCATTGTTATATTGTAGCTGCCTGTGGGAACATCTCCTGCCACTCAGTCGTCAGAGAACCCCGACGAGTTCGCATATCTATGCGTTGATGGGTCTAAAGTTCCGGTCAGAGATAAGCCTTGCAGTTGGGCGGCTCGACCTTGGCAGGGATTGCTGGGTCATAACGATATACTCGCCAAACTATCGCCACTGAGAGAAAAGATCAAACAATTAGCTGATGCTGGTAAGTCAATTCACTAAATTAATCTTACTATAAAACCCTATAAAAGGTATTGAGTTATAATATGTATTGTGTATAGTGGTAATCTATTCTAAATGTTTATTTAAAGATATGACATGACATGGTTAGAGATGATGGATGAATGGACGTAAAATAAATTTACGTCGGGAGGGGCCACGTCTAGAGTACTGTGGAAGAGGAAAGTGATGAGTGTGGAGGAAGGAAAGAAATTATGCCACGATCGTAGTAGATCTGTGGTTTTTGCCAACCCCTACGGGAAACAGGACTCGACAATGTGGATATACGATTGATTAAATCTACCGACACCCTTTGAATGTAAAACACCGCGCGGTAGACGAGTGTAATAGCAAAACAATTTTAGAAAGCTCGAATTAAACTAGATGACGCCACTTATACCTTAAAATGCGCAAGCGTATTTCATATTTATTTCACACAAGACATTGCGACTATGTTGGTAATTAGGCGTAAGCTTGTAAAGCGGATAGTTTCACCGAGACTCTTAAAACTGAAGGCATTGCGTTTGTACACGTTTTCTAGTTTTAAATTCCATATCTCCTCGTATAACACTAGAAGGAATTACTTTTTGCCGATCAGTCAGTCATTATAAAAATACATTTAATAAAAATTGTAATAATAAGTGTAAGTGGGATTATATGGACAGTCAAAAGTTTTACTTAGCTAAGATCCGCGACAAGCAAAACAATAACAGAAAATTAATAATGTGTGTTTTTCCGTTGGGTTTAGTGGATTATTTGGAACTTTAAACCAAAAACTTACCGAAAATCGGCCATCAACTCTCCAACCACCAACCACTATACACAACGCCAAACACACACTATCACTTTTCCATCTTGTACACGACACGTGTTTCGCCCCAACACGAGGCATCTTCAGGTATAGCAGACTCTACGGAAGACAACCGAAAAGACTTACTTAGAACTTTTCGGTTGTCTTCCGTAGAGTCTGCTATACCTGAAGATGCCTCGTGTTGGGGCGAAACACGTGTCGTGTACAAGATGGAAAAGTGATAGTGTGTGTTTGGCGTTGTGTATAGTGGTTGGTGGTTGGAGAGTTGATGGCCGATTTTCGGTAAGTTTTTGGTTTAAAGTTCCAAATAATCCACTAAACCCAACGGAAAAACACACATTATTAATTTTCTGTTATTGTTTTGCTTGTCGCGGATCTTAGCTAAGTAAAACTTTTGACTGTCCATATAGTGATGGATTTCCGCAAAGTAACGCCTGACTCCATTAGTAAGTGGGATTCACTATGACGAATTATAATAAACCTAATTTGTTAAAAATGACGTCAACTTGGTTCGCCACCCGTCACGTCCTGATTCCCACGAGGATGAGAAGCGACCAACGGAGAGCTATTTCGCTGCAATGAGTGTGAGAGGAAGGATGGATGAAAGGTGGATTAATGTGGAAGAAGCAAGGAAGGTGTGACGGGATCGTAATGGATGGAGATCTGTGGTCTCTGCCTACCCCAGCGGGAAACAAGCGTTACAATATGTATGTATATATTATGTATTTAATGAAAATGAGTTAAGGATATATAAAATAATACCTTTTCCACTGTTGTTTTAAAATGATTTACAATTAGCAATAGCTTATTCCGGTCATCGCACCCACCGCTCGCTTCGGACGTTATCTGATCAAATGTCATCTCAGTGCAGGGAAATTGAAAACTAAATTGCCAATATCGAATAATTGGTTATGGACATTCTATCTTTCATTCGTACGGGATCGAAATGTGAAGTTTTAAACACATAATCTAATCGCTTAAATATTTTTGTTTAAAGTATTTCGCTCTTTGAGGTAAATATGAAATCTTATTATTATTTATTAGTAGTAGAACCACGCTGCACACGAATAGTTTGTCAAGAATGGCATATTATGTGTCTGTAGCATGAATGGGCCGGCTCGCCCGGGGAAGTACCACACTCCCGCAGAAAACCGGCGTCTGAGTGGTAGCTTAGCTAGCGCGCTTCGTACGGTCAGCGGCCTAGTTCCGGAGGCCCAACACCCATTCCCATAATGTCTGCGGAAGTCCATGCGGAAGTCCATGGGCGGCGTTGATTGCTTTCCATCAGGTGACACGCCTTCTCGTTTGCCTTCCTATATCATAAAAAAAACCATATTATAATTGTATTTTTGTTTTTTTTTATATTTGTGTTTGTTATAATTTTAGTTTTTAATTTCTGTGTCTTTTCTCATACTATAATATATATTTTTATTTAGTAAGTATATTCTTTATTTACTGTTTCTGTACTATTTTGTGGATTGTCAAAAAAAAATTTCTTTCTTTCGTCCTAAGCTAAAACGCAGAAATATGTGTGCACAAGTATTTTGAATGCAGTAAATTCTCAAAAAAAAAATCTCTTTCAATTCTTGCAAGGCGCGAACACAAAGCCCGAATGGTTCACGAATGTGTTGGGTCTGTCGGAAAAGATACATCACGTGGCAGACAATATTCCCATCAAGCCGACCGACTACTTGAGCAAGGCCAACTACACCGAAGTCATCGAGCGGGGTCACGGACCACCGGAGCCGGTTGTCAGGTTTGTGTTCATTCAGGCATAATCTTATTATCTTTATCCGTCTTCTTCTTAGGGTGCCTCTCAACTTATTCACTAGTCTGGAGGAGTAGGAGGAGGAGTCTGGAGGTGCCTCTGCAACTATACACTAAGTTTCAAGTCAACTCTGAATATTTTTCTTTTCTCTAGCGAGGCTAATAAGTTGGGCAACACTCGCTATGCCAGTCACTCTCGGATGTTCCTCTTGTCCGTATTAATGTGTGTCAAATGTACTGATACGGCGATAGGGGATCTTTACGGGGTTTCTTCTTCTTATAATAAAACTGTTACAAATGATATCAATTTATTTTTCTATTCACTGTACATTTATATCTCATACATTATCGTATTATTTACTTGTGCAAGGAAGGGCGATATATTATACCAGAGATATCAGACGATCTAATGAAAATTTATGCAAAAAAACTATTACTTCTTAATTATAAATTTTTAAATTACGTATGTTCAAAAAAGTAATATAATAAAAAAGTTCAAATAAAAAGTTTTTATACATTAATCAATGTATCTCTACAGTACTTTCAGAAGTAAAAGTTGTGGCAATGATGATAGCTAGCCTAGTTGCCTAGCTGATTTAGCTACAGTTTAGGTTCCCAACGGGGGCGGTACAAACCCCTAGTGGGCGCTGTAGCTTTCATGAAAAGCATTTCATTTAAAATGTCTGCCGTCTTAACGCACACACATTGAGACATCGATTGCCTCCATCTATGTCTCGATTTGTATAATTTCTGACAATTTTTAATAAATAAAAATAATGGATGAAAATTGATTTACATAAAAAGAGGAATGTTTTGAGTTTAGTATGAAGCACTTGAGGGTTAGTTATTCTCGTTGTAATGACATTGCACTGTAGAAGATCAAATAAAGTTTGTTTTATTCTATTCTATTATTATAATTACTATCAACTGCGCCTTGAATGTGTACAAAATAGAATACAATCGTATTTTTTTTTTCTGGTATGATTAGAGGAAAACTCTAGTGCAACATATTAAGGACACAATGGACGAAGACTTTTTCGTCCATTGATGTAATGATCATATATTGTATTAGTTTATAAGTCTATATTGGACATTTTCTTTAAATATTCGACGTAAATTTTATCGGCTGCTACTTACTAAATAAATAAATAACATCAATTAAATTGAAGGTATCGTTCATATAAAATACTAATTTAAATTAAGTAACTTTGGACTCGCGTTTAATACGCTCAAACGCAGCCGGCAAAGTTTTGATTGCATGAATGGCACTTTCAAATTAGCTCAGATCCGCGCCAAGTTACAAAAGCAATCATAACGGCTTCCAGAAATTATATCTACTTACTAAGCTATTATTTTCTTTTGACACGTTTTATATCAGTTTTATAATTTTTAAATTATACACTTGTAAGTTACTTTAAACGACAAATTTTATTTTATTTTATAAATGTCGTTTTAAACAAATCATTGGCCTAATATTTATTATACATACATACATATATATATATATATATATATATATATATATATATAGACGACCAATTGGCTCAGTGGCGGGGCCCTCCGCCCGCGGAGTCAATGGTCGCGGGTTCGATTCCCGCATCGGAATAAATATTTATATGGATTTATAAATGTTTATTCCGAGTCTGGTAACCCCCCCAATCCGTATTTCCTTTCCTTTCCTCTCTATCCTTTCCCTTCCTTTCCGCCAATCCACGGTCTGCCGTGCCAATGGATGCGTGGCTAGGGGCGAACCTAGTCGTAATCGTGCCGATCGTCCCGGGGTCGGGCTCCCCCGGGGACTATGGTGCCTTACCTCAGCATGCAGGGCTCTGCTGGGGCTGACCTCCATCCTCCCTTGCGGCTCGTGGGATTCACTAAGACGAATTTAATATACCTAATTTGTCGAAAATGACAGCGACGTGGTTCGCCACCCGTCACGTCCTGATTCTCACGAGGGCGAAAAGCGACCAATGACGAGCCGTTTCGCTGCGATGAAATGGCAGCGAATGGAGCTCTGTGGTCTCTGCCAACCCCTGCGGGGGATAGGCGTGAATATATAAAAAAATAAATAAATAAATAAATATATATATATATATATATATATATATATATATATATATATATATATATATATATATATATATATATCATGAAAATAAATTTTAATGACGATTCCTAATTTTATATCCTGCTAAATCCGCAAGCGTGGTGGGTTAACGTTCCTCCAGAAATGGAAAGGCCCGTGCTCAGCTGTGGGACATATATGGGCTGTTAAAAAAAATATTATATAATAGAATCTTTTTTCTCCCATATAAAACTAAAATTAATGTATTAAATTTAATTAATAAATTATTGTAATTAAATATTATCTATGTGGTAAAAGTTAATTTCTTACCTAGGCTATGCGTGACGTCAAATGTGGCTTTGGCAAAATGTCGGGCAATGTCTGTATTCGCCTTCAGCAGAGACATCCGACCGAAGCTTGACTGTGTACAGGAGGCAACTGAGAATGACTGTCTTAAGAGCGTAAGTAAAGAAACCTTACCTTACATACTAATATAATAGTATTTTACCTAACTTTAATTCCCAGATCTTAATGTTACGATAATAAATGGAATCAGGCGTTACTTTGCGGAAATCCATTACTATGTGGACAGTCAAAACTTTTACTTCGCTAAGATCCGCGACAAGCAAACAACAATAGAAAATTAATAATTAAGTGACTTAACGGTTGTCTTCGTAGAGTCTACTATACCTGATGATGCCTCGTGTTGAGGCGAAACACGTGTCGTTTGCAAGGTGGAAAAGTGGAAGTCTGTATTTGGTGTTGTGTATAGTGGTTTGCGGGTGGAGAGTTGCTGACGGCCATTTTTCGGTAAGATTTAATTTAAGTTCCATGTAAATCCACTTCATCCAGCAAGAAAACACACATTATTAATTTTTTATTGCTTTTTGCTTGTCGCGGATCTTAGCTAAGTAAAAGTTTTGACTGTCCACATCTTAATGTTACGTCTACCTAAATGGCTCAGTGGCAAAAGCATCTTTTTCGAAGACAATGGTCGCGGGTTTCATTCCTGCATCGAGATAATAGTATGTATAATATAATTGAATACCCGTAGTGTTTACTCCGAGTCTGGATTCCCCGACACTTAGCCTTGATCTAGAATAAACGTGATGGAGTAATGTGCTTTCCTGCAAGAAAGAAAGAGAATCCGTGCCCTGCAGTAATATGTTGGTAAATGACGGAATCAGCCCTTGTTGTAAGGTACGGATTAATCAATCATCAATCCATTCTATGTAGAATAGCGGTTGTAGACAATTCTTCTTATTTGAGAGATATCATGTATTGTATTGTACTACTATTCTATTCTGTTCTACTTCACTCTTTCTCTTCTTATTCGTTATGCTCTTAACAGAGCGATCATGATCGTTTATAGCAACTTTTAGAGGGGCAGATATAATTTCTTACTTACGTTACTTTACCAATTCTATCTGTTCGCCATCATTCTGATACACTCATGCAGGCGCTGAACAGATCTGATTTAGATAGATAGATAACTTGTTTATTCAAGGCACAATACAAACAACATCAAAAGCAACAAACAAAAGAAAAATTAAGCTAAAACTTAGAGGAAAGTACTACACAAATTTTCGGAGTAACTTAAAATTAACGTTAGGTGCCAAAGAATAGGCCTTGACTCAGCTTTAATGCTGTACTTAACAACAGCGCTGATCATTCTTCCAACACCTGTACTAGTTACTCTACTAAGGTATAGTTGGCTATAGAATATAGTAGAGAAGAGTCTACTTTCTTCAATTATATATCAAGGTATAAGCTGCTGATGATAAAGGAGTATCTTTTCCTAGCCGCTTATCCTGTATTTATGGTATTGGTACACGGGTACGCGACCCCGGCCTCGCGAGCTACTACCGTATCACTCCTCGTCTTCTGTTGCGGTAGTTACATATCCCTATCATCCTGTCTAAATCTATTTTTTCTTTGCCCTGCCTTTTCCTTTCTTCTCTATCCTTTTCCCTTCCTCTCCGCCAATCCACGGTCTGCCGTGCCAAAGGATGCGTGGTTAGGGGCGAACTTATCTTATATCGATGAATAGGTGTGAAGGAAGCAAGGAAGGTGTGTCAGGATCGTAGCGGATGAGGATCTGTGGTCTCTATCTAACCCTACAGGGAGACAGGCGTGACTATATCTATGTATGATAATAATATGATACATATTAATCCTTATAATCTTGATTCAAATTTGACTAATGTAACGATTCGAACAGGTACAAGACAACGGTTCAGATCTGGCATCAGTGGACGATATGCAAGTGGTATCGGCGTCCAAGAAGTACAACCTGCATCCCGTGTTCCACGAGGTGTACGGCGACGCCAAAACGCCCAACTACGCGGTGGCCGTCGTCAAGAAGAACACGCCATTCAACAACATCAACGATTTGAAGGGAAAGAGGTAAACATAACATATTTATAGCATACATACCATCACGCCTGTTTTCTTCAACAATTTGGTCAAGTTATTTTTCCTTGATCCTCCCCTACAGACCCTTTACTACAACGTAAATTTCTTTTACCAGTCGTCTTTCATCCCTCCTCTATAAATGTCCAAACCATCTAAGCATTTCTTTATCAACTTTTATCACGACACCTTCTATTAATCCACATCGCTCTCTTATAACTTCATTCCTTATACTATCACAAGTTACCCTACACATACTCTCATTTCCACCGCATTCAGTCTGCTTTCAAGACTCTTCTGCCAAACCACCGTATCCGTTATCACTACCGTTCATGAGAGTCGGAATAAGCACTCCTCGATGAACCGCCGGTCGATTAAAAATAATGAGCAGGTTCGATCTCGGTCCGATCAAATCTGACTGTGTCTACACTAAGAACTAGAGCGATACGATAGTGTGAATTATTTTAGATACTTTCTTGTTTAAGAATATTTAACTGAACCAAGATCGGGGCGAGGTTGAACTGTGAATGGCATCATAGTTTATATATATAATCGAGCCTAGCAAACAATATGCGAGAAAGAAGATTTGTCGCGTGTCTCAACCATTTTAAAAAATTTAAAAAACAATTATCTATAACTTTTATACCAGTGTTAAATAAAATAATATCAAGTATCTTGAAATTATAAAGTATATTAAATTCAGCTTTTAACGAATATTAATTTTCACTTAATAAAATTGGAGCTGTTCCACCAAAACTTGCATAAATTTTTACTATAAAGATATATAAAAAGACACGTCACAGGCATTCATTTCACTTTACTTTGACGCCTTAATCAAACTATATTGACTATATTAACTGATACTAACGTGAAAAACGAAATAAAAACTTATGTAATTTGGTGTGAAAAATTCTGTCTCATTTTCATGTTTCTAAATATCTTAGTCTAAACGTACTGAGAAATACACTCGGATGAATTTCAAATTTTAATTTTCATAGAAAATTAGGTGGGTGCGCATATCGGATTTATGAATTGCTAAATTGCATGCATATGCATGCTAAAACGGTTCCACATTATCATGCATGACAAAGTGCATTAGACCGTAGTTTGCTTTAATGAAAATTTAATCTGCATTCATTTGGTGAAAAGCTCTTTGAAGGATTTATTACTTCAAATTCAACTACATTAGTTTTATATAATCAATCTCGTGGTTTCGTTTACTCTCCAGTATCCTTAGTGGCGGACAAAGAAAGCAATCAGTGGTTACAAAAACAATTTTAATTATTCTATATTTTAAACTTAATATGGTGGAATAACTGAATTCTTTAAAGACTACATTTTTGTTTGCATTACGACCCCTGGGATATCCTTAGATGTAAAATCTTACATCAAATATTAACTTTCTTCCGGGAGATCAGTATTATGTGTATACTTCTGGTCCAAGGTCTACTACTAATCCGACTGCACCAAGTGTACGAAGTATACAGAGTGTACGGACTGCACCAAGTGTACGGAGAGTACGGACTGTACCGACTGTGCGGAGAGTACGGACTGCACCGTGTGTACGGAGAGTATAGAGTGTACGGACTGTACCGACTGTACGAACTGCACCGAGTGTACGGAGTGTTCCGAGTGTACGGACTGCACTGAGTGTACGGAGAGTACGGAAAGTACGGACTGTACCGACTGTGCGGAGAGTACGGACTGCACCGTGTGTACAGAGAGTATAGATGTACTGTACCCACTGTACGGACTGCACCGAATGTACGGAGTATACCGAGTGTACGGAGAGTACGGAAAGTTCGGACTGTAGCGACTGTGCGGAGCGTACGGACTGCACCGTGTGTACGGAGAGTATTGAGTGTACGGACTGTAGCGACTGTGCGGAGAGTACGGACTGCACCGTGTGTACGGAGAGTATAGAGTGTACGGACTGTACCGAATGTACAGACTGCACCGAGTGTACAGAGTGTACCGAGTGTACGGACTGCACCGAGTGTACGGACTGCACCAAGTGTACAGAGATTACGGAAAGTACGGACTGTACCGACTGTGCGGAGAGTACGGACTGCACCGTGCCTACGGAGAGTATAGAGTGTACGGACTGTACCGACTGTACGAACTGCACCGAGTGTACGGAGTGTACCGAGTGTACGGACTGCACCGAGTGTACGGAGAGTACGGAAAGTACGGACTGTACCGACTGTGCGGAGAGTACGGACTGCACCGTGTGTACGGAGAGTATAGAGTGTACGAACTGTACCGACTGTATGGACTGCACCGAGTGTACTGAGTATACGGAGAGTACGGAAAGTACGGACTGTACCGACTGTACGGAGTGTACCGAGTGTACGGAGTGTACAGACTGTACGGTGTGTACAGCCTGTACGGATTGTAATCCAATCGATAACATATCTTAGATAGATAACAATTATGAAAAAAGATGTCCCCGCAATTGTATCAAATGAGATAAAAATGAGATTTCACTTTTTTAATTGCAGATCATGTCACAACTCGTTCGGCAGCTTCAGTGGACTAGCAGCTCCACTCTTCTATCTCATCAACAAAAATCTCATCAAATCTGATCAGGTACTTAAAAATTCACTTCGACTTGGATAGTATTTAAAACATTTTAGTTTTCACGAAATAAAAGAGTCGCATTCGAATCGCTAACGAGCTCTTGGATTTCAGCATATTTCAGAAATCTCCAACTACCATGTGGTCTTTGTTTTGAGCCAAGGATCTTTCGAGAAAGTTTTTCTTCAATTTCTCTAGTGTTTCTGCATTTTATTCCATGTTTTTGTTTTTCGCCTAAATTAATATCTTCTATTATATATAAAGAAAATGAGCAATGCAAATTTTTTACCGTAAATGTATTCTTCAAGATTAAATTAGAGCTTGCTCCATACCACGGGTAACACACCCGCTTCCAAAGCGGACCGCCAGATTTACAATTTAAATTGGGGCGGTGTTTTAATTGCACAAAGCTGTATAAAATGCAGTGGCTCGTCGTACATTTGGATTATGTGCCTTCGATACGGCGTGAGTTTCCAGTTGGGAGTGTATGGTCAAACTAGGATGAACTCAGCAGTATTCTATGGAAATTCATAAACTCGACATTTGAGAAAACGGGAATTTCATATTTTCATATTTGAAAATTCGTTTAGTTTCGCTAGGGAATTGTGAAAATTTGCAAATTGAATAGGCAATGATCTGCTTACATTTTTCGGAGAATCGGTAATCGTTGTAGTAGACGAGTGTTGGAATGGAGACTGCATCTTGATAAACGTAATATAGGGTGCCTTGTGTCTGGATGGAGCGACGATCTGCATAGAAACTTAAAGCACGAAGCCGAAGATATATGTCTTAGGGCAAGCTTATGTCCAGCAGTGGAGTGCTGTAAGGTGTTTATCAACTTACATATCTTCACGCCTTTCTCCTGTAGGGGTAGGCAGAGACCACAGATCTCCATCTGCTACGATCTTGGCACGCGTTCCTTCCTCAACACTCATCACTTTCCTTACCAACCCTGTTAATTAAGGGTACCCTTGACCTGTCCTTTCTTAAAACTCGGCAATTTGGTCAAGGTATGTTTTTCTTGGTCTTCCCCTACCGACCCTTCCAATCACATCTGCAACGATAATTTCTTCTTACCAGACGTCTTTCATCCATCCTCTCTACGTGCCCAAACCATCTGAGCATCCATTACTCGTTTCGTGACAAAAATTGTGACGTAACCTTTTATCCCGTAGTTTATAAAGATGATCATATATTAAACAACCGAAAAAATTGCTCTTCTTATCCTAATATTTATTTATTTTTAGTGCGTGAAGAATTTAGGAGAGTTCTTCTCGGGCGGATCCTGCTTACCCGGCGTTGATAAACCGGAAAACAATCCCAGAGGTCAGATTCTTTTTTTGCTTTACATTTAAATAAAAGTTCAATAGAAAAATTAATTCATCATCAACAACCGCCTGCGGCAAGTCCTCCCTCAAGAAACGCCACCTACCCCGATCTTCGGCTTCACGCATCCAGACTCTGCCAGCCGCCCGGCGCAGATCATCGCACCATCTAGCCAGAGGCGTCCCACACTTCTCGTATTCGTAGGAATCAGGACGTAACGGGTGGCGAACCACGTGGCCGTCATTTTTCAACAAATTAGGTGTTTTTTAAATTACCGTGAAAATCGTAAGATGACTGTAGACGCATCATTCGGTTGTATTTGTTGATCAAACGAGTCTATGTAATCCGTAACAAATACCAAATTTAACGCTACATCTAAACATACGACCGGAGTAGATGCAAGGTACGTTACTGCCTTTCACGAAAACATACGCTCTTTTATTGAATGTTCCTACGTGAATGTAACATGGGGGATGTTACATTTACGTGGGAACACCGCAGGTGGTAAATTGTTCCACATTTGCACAGTTTCAGGCAAAAAACTGCGACTAAATCGCGCGGTGGTTGACCAGCCGTCCAGAATATGGGGATGGAACCTATTGAAAGTAGGATGTTCTCTCAATATTGACAGAAAATAATCAGTAAGCACGCATTTACTGATACCTAGACTAGACCTACAATCTAATTCTACCACCGGACACTTGTATATCACCGTGAAAGCCCCAAGATCGGTACAGCCGTTCTAGAAATAAACAGACGGAAATATATTCCAAAATTTATCAGTACTTCAATTTTAGTAATTTTGTAAGTTCAACTTATGAAATAAATATAATAAATAACGATTTACAGGCGAGGACGTATCTAACCTGAAGAAACAATGCTCCGGAGATGGCAGCGCGCTGAAATGTCTGCAAGACAAAGGAGACGTCGCCTTTGTTTCCAGTAAGTACCCACGACATCCATCTTAATCAGAATATTATTTATCAACAAATAATAATGAAGGACATTAATATTTTCAAATTTTTTTTTCATCTAAAGCAATCAATTTCCCATAGTCAGCACACTGAGGAGGCGAATTTCTATTTTCAACTTTAGAAGCAGTTCGCAATACTAACTTAAGGTTGCACGCACTTCTCTTAGGTTGTTCATTAAAATAGAACTAAGGAAAAGAATCTTTATTTGATGTAAAACATCTTAACGCGGGGTATGGTAGTGAAATCGTAGACAAAGACATCGTCTCGTTTCAGGCTACATCGTCTCAATACATCTCACAACGGCAGTTGTAAAAAAATACTTGATTTGACATCTTTTGTTATTTAGGTGCCAACCTGTCAAACTTCGACTCACCGCGGATATATTCATTACTAGTACTACTAAAAATATACTATCTCGCTCGCGTAGAATTTGGTCTGCCACATTAAGTTTCATGACAGATCATTTTAAATAAATATATTTTTTTTACTTAATAGTAAAATTAAATTAGACCAAAATTACATAAAATCATTACAAATTGTAGCCTATATGTTATGCCGATGTATAACCTATATTATTGTAAAGTTTCATCCAAATCCATCGAGTAGTTATTTCGTGAAAGAGTAACAAACATACATCCATACTCACAAGCTTTCGCATTTATAATATTAGTAGGAGTAGGATTAGTAGGAAGTAGGGTAGTTGATAATGTCAGTTTTATTAAACTAAAAATACTTGATTTTAAATACTTTTGTAATTTAGGTACATCGTATTTATAATAGTTATAGCCCATAATGTCAGTTTTAATAAACTAAAATACTAGATATGACATCTTTTGTAATTTAGGTGCCGATCTGTCAAACTTCGACTAATCGCAGTCATATTAATTATAGCTCATAATGTCAGTTTTAATAACCTAAAATACTAGATATGACATCTTTTGTAATTTAGGTGCCGATCTGTCAAACTTCGACTAATCGCAGTCATATTAATTATAGCTCATAATGTCAGTTTTAATAACCTAAAATACTAGATATGACATATTTTGTAATTTAGGTGCCGATCTGTCAAACTTCGACTCATCGCTGTACGAGCTACTTTGCCTGAATCGGGAGGCGGGTGGACGCGATGCTTTTTCAAACTATGCCACCTGCAACGTAGTTATGGCGCCATCCCGCACCTGGCTTTCCGCCAAGGACTTCCTGTCTGACGTCTCCATCGCCTACACGCCGCTTAGCCTGGCGCAACTCTTGGACACAAGGAGCGACTTGTTCAATATCTACGGCGAGTTCTTGAAGAACAACAATGTTATATTTAATGTAAGTAAAAAATTCGATACATTTTCTTTAGCCGGACGTAAGCGAAAAATAAGAGTATAATTAACAATGTGTTCATTAACACTTTTTCTTTTCTTTGATGACAATTAGTTAAAACTATAATGGCAGTGTCAAGTAAAATGGAATAATATCAAATCTCTTGCAATGTCTAGTCAGCTTGTCACGTTATTTCTTGAAAAAATGGTGGCTATTCTACCAAAACCTTCCATGGACTTGTTCAGTCAACTTAAAAAGTCATGATACATGCATTTATTTCATATCACTTAACTTATAAACCTTAATCGAACTATATTGTATAATAGGCCACCACAATTAAACAATATAAAGGATAATAAGATTAAAATGCAAATAAAAACACGTCACTAATGTAAGTTGGCGGGAAAAGTCCCATTAACACTTTTCTTAGTCTCTGTTAAGGGGTAGGCACATGTTCTTATCTTGTAAAATGTTAATTTCACTTCATGGTATTATTAGGTACTTTTCCGTTAGCAGGGCGCAAGCGAGAAATCGCAAAATATGGTAGAATTCCGCCACATTTCTTACAACCTTAAATGTTCGTTTGAGGACATCTCCAGGCTCTATTCACTAAATTCATTCAAAACTATACAAGATTTCCATCTTAATTTTTTTTTTAAAAACATGATGAAAATTTGGAATTTATTATAAGGTTAGATTTTTTGTTACTTGGGAAAAAAGGTGAGGTTAGGATAGGTTTTTTTTTTGACGTGGAAAAAAGTCATTGGTCTTCCTCAGAAATGAGGATTGTTACATAATCCCCATGCTTGGGTTATAGATTGAGGATCGAAGATTAATTTATCCCATCATTATTAATAGTATTTGTCGAACGACGTGACTATGAGATAGTCACATGGGTTACATGTCATAATTATTAAACTAACACACGTTTATAACTAATTTTGCATATATAATTATAATAAATCATCTTTCAGAATGCTGCTAAAGGACTAGCGACTACAGAAAAAATGGATTTCGAGAAATTCAAGAATATCCATGATGTAATAAATACTTGTGGAGCTGCTTAAAATAATAACAGTATAGTAAATAATTTTCCTTGTTAAATCATTTAATTGTTACAAGTTCTTTTTTACTTTTCATACCACATAAATGTTTAACCACCTTATTTAAAAAAACAATAAAGCAAAGTCTGGTTTAAAATTTTTATTGTTTTACTTAAAACGAGACCAAATAAATAACATCCAAAATAATACATCACTTTTCACCTATCCTACTGTGCGCCAAAGCTTTATAATGCAGCAAGGAACAAAGTAATAGCAGCAGCGGTGGCTAACATAGCATAGCCAGTTGTGTAAACCTCCTTGATGGTCAAACCTTTGGCAGTGTCCCAATACAAATGTCTTATGCCGTTAGCGAAGTGGTATCCAAATGGAGAGGCAATTATTAATTTTGCCATGAAAATTGTCGCCGGTGAGAAGCTTTCCATCATTGTAACATAGTGAGAAACATCGTGGGGCAACACTAGAGCTCCAATTCCAAGTGCGCTGACATAACCAGATAGCATCATTCCTAAAACAAAATTACATACATTGCTACTTGTGTAGTCTCACATAGAAATATTATAAGGCACAAATCAGAATACTGGTCTCTTCTTAGGCCCTGTACACCCCATATTTTATTAGTTTCTTCCACTTAACCACAAACAATAGTTATACAAACAATAAATTCAAATTACATATGTTGATACTGGATAAATATTAAAAAATCATATTTTACTCAAAACAGGGTACAAAAAGAATAGAATTACAATATTTCATATAACATAAACTTAACCTTTTAGGCATGGCTGAATTTTGCATAGAGCTGTTTCTCTGTACCTTTTGGCAGATGTAAAGGCAAAAGAAGTATGAAACAATATGTGAAATGGATTATTTCATTTAAATAGTGAGCAAACATGCTACTAGAATAAAATACTATAATGGTACATTGTTTAAGAATGACATCCACTAAAGCCACTATGGTGGCACATCATTCGAAAAGAGAACATTCACAAAAGTCACTATAGTGATGCATCATGCTTAAAAGGTTAATTAAATAAAAAAAATATCTTTAACACTTTGTAATATCTCACATATATTTGTATTTCAATCAAATTATAAATAATTAATTAATATAGTGCATCTTTAAGTTTCAAAATATTTCAACTTTTCCACCTTGCACACGACACGTTTTAACTCATTAGGGTTGTAACCAAAGTTTACATTCTAAAAACCTACGTAATTAGTAACATTAAGAACATTCTAGAATAAAATTGTACATACAATTTTATTATATCTTTCAATTTCAAATTGTTGGTACAAGTATGTTCAAATATAGCTAGCAGACATTAAGTATCTTAAAATCTTTTCTAGAGTCAATATAAATTCCTATTTCTACTTGGATATCCTATGCAAGAATTCTTATGTATAAATCTTATTACTTTACTGATAGAATAAATACAATATATACGAACCTGCAACTCTGTGAGTGATAGACAACATGCTGGTCAGTTGGGGTGAGTAGATAGTTAGATGAGGAGATAGTGGACGGTGAAGACGTGCGTTCTTGTCGTCATAGTGCTCTGGTTTGGGCGGTTCGAATTTTTTAAAAGTAATTTTCGGTACTGCGGCAGTTGGAGAGTAATGAGCAGTACTTAAGGCTACCGGGAATTTTTTCAAGTTGGTGAGCAACGATTTACTGCCTAACCTGTAACAATATTAATATTAACAACAGAATAATTTCACCGACGTTACATAATAATATCATATATATCTAACCTGCTGCAAGAATAGAAAGCCATGGTGTTCAGATGTTTTAGTTTAATTATAAAGTGAAAGGGTGATACAGCGCAAAATATTTATGTAAGATTATATGATATAGGGTAAATATGAAAAATATTGACTCCACGATACTTTAAATGACAGCTGTTTACATTATTTCTCCTAAGAAATGTCATTTGTAACAGTTTTTTGTTATGTTGGCATTACCACATTTTATAAGCAATTAAAAGCATTTTTGAAGTTTGTTTTAATACCAAACAATATATGGACTAAAAAAATAAGCTTTTTTTATTATAAGACGTAGCACAATTTATCTCAAAAATCTGCAACATGCATTTTAGTTTTGTGTCTAAAGAAGTTGTAATAAAAAATATACTACAGATTATTTTGTTGAAATTAAAATACAAATAAGAATATGCCACACGATTATTTTTTATAAAAAATTAAAAATGTGAAGTAATTGATAATTCACAACAACAAGCTTCGTAAACAAAATGTCAAAATGTATTTTGGTATGAATTGTCTTGTTTTTAACGTTATATGTAATTTCTTTTAAATATATCAAATGTTTCGTTTATTACTAGTGACAGCTATTGCGACTTCTTTAAGATCTAGTTCGACCACCATCACATCGGCTATAGCAATGAGTATCAGAAATGTGGATTTCGAAGTTTACGGTCGTGTCCAAGGAGTCTTCTTTCGAAAGGCAAGTTAATTGCAATAACGGGATTTATATAATATAACTATTTGCCTAACAGAAAATGTTATGAAAAACATAAAAAATATTAAATAGTTTTTTTATAAAATGTTCATTCATTGAATGCAGTAATTAACTAGGTTTTTTAAACCGTTCGAAACAAATAAGTTTTATTAAATATTCTTCATATAAATTAAAATAGATAATATTTAGAAAATATATCAGTTGCTGCTAGGTTAATAAAGTGACAACTTTATTTTTATAGCAGAGCGACTAACTAACATATGGGTCACCTAATGGAATATTGACAATATTTTCTATATAGAAAAGATAACTAAATTAAATAAATCTTCCATACTTATGTCCAGCTGTGGACTTCTGTAAGCATTTAATTATGATAATGATAGAAATAATTTGTAATTGTAGTACACTAAACAAGAAGCTGATAAGTTGGGCTTACGAGGTTGGTGCATGAACACATCTAAAGGAACTGTGCAGGGCCAAATTCAAGGGCCATCTGAAAAAGTGGCATCAATGTAAGTAATTACAATAAGATTTCAAGATGTTACAATACTTAAAAAATGTATCAAATGCATTTGAAAAAAAAAAGAGCTGATTATTTGGTTGGTTGTAATAATTTCTCAATATTTTAGAAGAATATTAAGTGTATAGGACTTTTCCAGCCAAGTGACATTAGAAGTGTTACCTTTTTATTTTATTTTCCTAATTTCATGTTACTTTGTAAATTAAATTGTTTAATTCTAATGTCATATTACTCACAAGTAAATTTCTAGATATATGTTATTATTTTACTTTAAACTAACATGTAGTTAGTTATACCTAATTGCCATCAACAAAGAAGAAGAACAAATTTACACATAAATCTTTATATATAATAAGTGTGTAGAACTTTTTCAGTTAAATTACATCAGTGGTTTTGCCTTTTCATTTCATTTTCTTTATCTAGTGTTATTATCACTACATTAGTGTTATTGTTTGTCTTGAATAGTTCTTAATAAAAGTCTGCGACAGCATATATCTTTTATGTGGAAGCCACTATGACCAAAATTGTGAAACATAAAGTTAGTAAAACAAAATATTTTTATTTAAAATGATCACTGTCACGAAACTTAATGTGGCTGACCAAAATCCACGCGAGCGAAGCCGTCTCTCATATATATCTAAATAAATGTAAAAATTGTTTGATTAATATATTTCTTTATTTACATTTTATTGTACAAGACTTGCACATTTAATTTGTTGTCTTTCTTTTCTTTTTGTTTTTTTTTCTGTTTGTTAGTTTCGGATAGAGTATTAGTCGGTGTTACTTTGGTAGACAGAAAGTCTCAGTAAATCGTATCATGTAGGGACCCACGCGATGTAGTAGCGACCTCGGAGTTTTACTTAGAGTCACGCTTTAACGGCCGCTAAACCAGTGTTTTGTCGTGGCCGTTAAGCGATACTTTGCGAACGACACCACTGTCGTGTCGATGGCAGCCGAGCGATACTTTAAGAAAGACACCACTGTCGTGTCGATGGCAGTCAAGCGATAAAAGTATCGCTTGACACCATGCGAACGACACCACTGTCGTGTCGATGGCAGTCGAGCGATGCTTTGCGAACGACAGCACTGTCGTGTCGGTGGCAGTCAAGCGATACTTTGCGAACGACACCGCTGTGGTGTCGCCGGACGGCATATTGTTACTAACCTCGTTTCAGAAACAATAAGTGTTTTTGAAATTCTTACAAATATTTTTTTACCATTATGAATATGTCTTATCCAGCATATTCAATGCTAGATGCTGTTAATTAATAAAACCCATTGAAAAACGTTTAATTATAAATATGAAGATTTTATTACATGGTAATAATAGAATATTTTTAAACTTGCAGCTTATTTTTGTTAAACATAAACTTCATTATTGTTTAATCCTCCTAACGTTCGCAAAAATAGCTTATAAAAATTTCATACTTCCATCAGTGCACTCTCACGGCCGCACTGTTCAAGGATTACCAGTGAAACTTTTTGTGGTTCCACGGCCGGTTTCTGCAAGCATATTGTTTTAAAATTAATAACAACACTAAAGCCGATTTACAGTTTTTATTTCATAGAATTATTATTTTATTTCTACATTCTCCGTAATAAGAGTTATTTAATATTAAAAGAAAGCCTTGTCATTACAGTACCTGCTAGTCAGCTTGCCTTAATAAACTTAGTAGTTATCTAATTACTAGAAGTTAATACCGGAAGCGTATACTATGCGGAAGTTGAACCCGTGACCATTGCCTCCAGAAACCAAAAATCTTCGCCATTAAATCAATTAGGACATAAACTTGGGTTTATCTTTACATGCGCCATCACAGTACAGGCATCGCCTGGTGTGGAGTTTTTGTGATAGTTAAGATTATATTTTTAATTTTTTATTATTATTATATTACGTTTCGACTTAACCCATTTACATCATATGAAACTATGAAAAAAAGGCCCATATCACGTAAAAAGAATGATGTGCACAGTTAGAACTTTTACATAGCTAAGCTCCCCGACAAGCAAACAAAAACAGAAAAATAATAATGTGTGGTTTTATTTTATTTTTCTACCTGAAGAAGTGGATTTACGGGGAACTTAAACTAAATCTTACCGAAAAAAACGGCCGTCAGGAACTCTCCACCTCCCAACCACCATCAGAAACACCAAACACACACTACCACTTTTCCACCTTGCACACGACACGTGTTTCTAACTGTCCATGTCCACATAGTAATCGATTTCCGCAAAGTAACGCCTGACTCCATTTATCATTAAAAAAAATATTTTATATTTCGTTGTAAAATAGAATGAAAATAAAAAAACATTTTTCACCGTTATTTCAACAAATTTTGTTCTGTGTGGTAATATATGAAATGTGGGATGCATATTGGTACTTCACAATTTTCACACTAGTAAATAGTTTTAGAACGAACAACGCAGCGCTTTTGAGCTTGTTTTGACGAATTTGATGGTATGATCATCGGAAAATGCCGTCTAGAAAATTGCAATGCAATAATTTCTTCAGTGAGTTTTTGTTTGTAAACGTGAAACGCTCTGTGTTTATGAATGTTCTTGAGAATAATATAACTATTCAAAAGCATCATATCGATGCAATAGCATGTAGACAGCACCGGCGACAGTTATTTCAGAGATAACAAGCAAAATAACAAATCATCCGAGCAATGTAACAATAATCCGTAACAGATCTTATTCTGTTAGAAAATGTGTTATTACTTACATATTTAGATTCAATGCCGAATGCAGACGCGTATATATACGCTCCGGTTATGATGCAAACGGTTTAAAAACCCCTCTCTTGTCACAGTAGTAAATGCAAAATCTGTTTAAATAACAACAAAACTACGCGGCCGTCGTATATCTAGGTACTTTAGCGCGCTAGCCGTACTGATAGGACGACACACGTGATTTTTAGGGGGCTTTATCATTTTTTAGCGGTTTCGTTTTAGTATAAAAAAGGTAGGGTTTTAACAATAAAAATTAAATTCTTCCAAGTGAAATAAATTTATTTTTCCTATTCACTGTACATTTATATCTTATTCATACATTATTCACACTTTATCAATATACATTTTATATTCAATCTCAATCTCTTATGCCGGGCAGATAACAAGTCTATCAGAGACGTCAGTCGGTCGAAACTTATTGTTTTTCTAAAACAATTTATTTTCAATTTTAAAATTACCAATGTAAAAGGAAGTACCTATCATATCACTCCTCGTCTTCCGTTGCGGTAGTATCATATCCCTATCATCCTGTCTAAATCGCCACCCGTCACGTCCTGATTCCCACGAGGGCGAAAAGCGACGAACGGAGAGCCGTTTCGCTACGATGAATGTGAGAGGAAGGATGGATGAGTGTGAAGGAAGAAGAGTGTGTCGGGATCGTAGCGGATGGAGATCTGTGGTCTCTGCCTAACCCTACAGTGAGACAGGCGTGACTGTTTGTATGTATGCATGTAAAGAGAAGTAATATAATATAAAAGGTTTTATTGTATTCGAATAAAAAGTTTAATACATTAGTGATACATTTATCATGTATCACTACAGTACGTAGGCATTTATGTGTACACTTCCATACCTATTATTGTCTTTAGTAAACATTTGAAAATGTTAACCCAATTTCCACCGCATTGTTGAAAAAGATCAAACAACAATGAACTTTTTGGAAGACGAGCCCCATTTATCCCGGTGCGGTGCCGATAATAGGTCGTCCCTAGCGTCATGGAGGAAATTAAACAATCTTTTAATTTTAGCCCGAACCCGCAATTTTGCGGGGGGAAAAAGCCAGCTTGTTCGACCTAACACGCGTCAGCATCGATCGATATAAAATTTTACGTAAATAATAAGCTTTCGCTGTCTTGAATGCGAAATTTGTTACTACAGTGTCTTTTATCCATTAGCAATAATGATATTAACGTTTATTATCTTCTTCCTTTTTTTGTACAGCCCATATATGTCCCGCTGTTGAACACGAGCCTCCCCATTTCTGGGGGAACTCAAAGTATATTTTGCCATCCGATACGAGAACACGCCACTAGTCTTACGCCAATGGGCTGAAGCTCGCTCAAGTCGGAGATCGCCGCATGCGCTCCATCACTACCTGAAGCAACGGACCGGATAATATTCCCAAGCTTTTTGACAACCCGTTCCTCTCCTACCCACTCCAGGGGAAAGAGCCGTCGGAGGTCATGCGCCTGTGTCTCTCCGATTGTTCTACTATTATTTTAAATTATTCAATGATACCTTGACTTTTTGCAATGTCTACCTCTCGCATTAAACCTGTTTTTCTCTTTCGCACACATACTATCTCCATTTCAAATAAAATTGTGTTTTATTTGAAATGCAGCCAAAGATAACCACTGTGGAACCAGCTACCTTCTACATTGAACCTTTCTAAAAACAAGCCTACACATTTTTTTAAAAAAAAACCGACAACACTTTTGCAATGCCTATGGTATTGCATATGTCTATGGGCGTTGATTGCTTTATATCAAAAAATACGCATGCTCGTTCCATCACCATCAAGGCATTACAGCCGCGAGTGGGCCTTAGTCTGGTTCAGTAAATTTTTCCAGTCGGATCTGCCTTTAAGTCGTCTTTGACTCCATCTAGCCATCTGGGCTTAGCCCTTCAGTGGCTTCTACGACCATCTGGTTTTCCGTCGAGTGTGCGTTTTGGATAATCTAGCCTCGTCCATCCGTACCACGTGCCCAGCCCAACGAAGGCGTCTTATTTTAATGGTTTTGATGATGTTCAGCTCATTGTACAGCTCATGTAGCTCGTGAATGTAAAGTGTACGTAAAAAAATAATAAATGTGTATAACCCATTTTAATTGTTAATCCTTTGTTTTAGGATGCAATGGTTAAGAACAACAGGAAGTCCAAGCAGTCAAATAGACAAGGCCGAGTTCAAGAATGATAAGGAAGTAAGTGAGTATACTTTCGACAACTTCAGCATCCGAAAGGACTATTAATCCAAGTGTACAATGTTTTATGCATAAAATAGTGGTGTGACGTAGTATTATCGATTAATGTATACGATTACCCTGCGACCAGACTTGTGCTTCGATACATTTCGTGTAACAGTGGTTTTCCCATCAACGTTTTAGAGTGTAAACGAAAATATATTTCAATATGCTTTAATCTGCTCAAAATCAGACGCTTAATATATAAATATTAGATGTATGAGTATATCTTGGAAAAATGCTCGCGCTAATTTAAATGTATTTAATATCAATCGAAAACTTATAAACTATTAATAAAAATAAGTTAAAAAATCTTTGAAGCTAAACGCTTTTATTAACACACTAAAATAAAAGCGGGATGCGCATAAGAATCTGATTAATCATACAGTTGTTATACAGATTCTTATGCGCCCCACGTTTTTATTTTAGTGAGTCAATAAGTGTTTAACTTAAAAGTTTTTTTAAATTATTTTTACGTGTCATTTTACGTGTACTAGTAACGGTAGAAGAGTTCCACTTTTCACATCCTGACAGACCCTCGCTATCGTGTTGAAATTACCTTGAAGTTATCACGGGAAGTCAATGTGTATGCTAAGTTTCATAAGAATCAGTTTAGAAGAAGTAGTTTGTTTTTTGTTGTTTTAATTTATAATGTTTTATTTATAACCAGATCTGGTCATAAATAAATTACCCATGTGATATTATTGATTATTTATACACGACATGTGTACTGCCTAGAATTATGTTAATTTGAAATAAAAACTTCTTTTTTAATTTTATTTTTTATTTTACTCTCCCTACAATGTGATAACAACTTTATTATTTCATATACATATATATATATATATATATATATATATATATATATATATATATATATATATATATATATATATATATATATATATATATATATATACTCACGCCCTCTTGAGAATCAGGACGTGACGGGTGGCGAACCACGTCGCCGTCATTTTTCAACAAATTAGGTATATTATATAATTCTAATATATAATTCTATGCTTATACACAATATTATTATACTTTTCTTTTTTGTTTTTCACAAATCTTGGGCAAAGTAAGTTTTGACTTTACATCTTAATCATATTTATTTAAAAAGGCGTACTTATTTTAAAAAAGAAAGTTTTAATAGGTTTTTTTTTCAAACCAGCTTCCTGACGGATCGGAGCATAAAAGTCGTTTTAGACGGTTTTAGCTCAGACTCGAAGCCCATGAATGCTGGTGTTCCGCAAGGCTGTGTGCTTTCACCTACTTTGTTTTTTCTGCATATCAACGATATGTTACAAATTAGTAGCATGCGCTGTTATGCAAATGACACCACGGGTGATGCCTTATACTCCGGCCGTGCTAACATTTCTCGGGCACATGCCGATGAGTGTCGGAACAAACTTGTGTCTGAAGTACAGACCTCATTAGACCAGGTCTCGAATTGGGGTCAGCGTAATCTAATCGAATTCAACCCCAATAAGACACAAATTTGCGCGTTTTCTACCAAAAAAATTCCCTTTGTCGTAGCTCCTCGCTTTGGAGACACTCCCCTCAATCTTAAGCCATATATCGGAATTCTTGGAGTTGACATATCGCATGATGTCCAGTTCCGCGGCCATCTGGAAGAAAAGGCCAAGCTGGCCTCGAAAAAGCTGGGTGTGCTCAGTAGAGCGAGACAATATTTCACATCTGGCCATTGCCTCCAACTGTACAAGGCACAAGTCAGGCCACACATGGAATACTGTTCTCACCTCTGGGCCGGGGCTCCCCAGTATCAACTTCTTCCTTTTGATCGCATTCAAGGTCGTGCGATCCGAATCGTCGATGACCAAGATCTCACCGATCGGCTTGATTCTCTAGCGCTGCGGAGAGATGTCTCATCTCTCAGCATTTTTTACCGATTCTATCATGGGTAGTGCTCCGAGGAATTGTTTGGAATAATTCCCGCCGCCGAATTCCACAACCGCACAGCTCGCCGTAAAGAAAAATTTCATCCTCACCACCTGGATGAGTGGCGATCTACTACGGTGCGTTTCGCTCGTAACTTCTTTCTACGCACCACCAGTTTGTGGAATCAGTTACCCTCGACGGTCTTTCCGAACCGTTACGACATTGGAACCTTCAAAAAACAAGCCTATACGTCCCTAAAAGGCCGGCAACGCTTCCGCGACTCCTGCGGTAACGCGGTTGCCCGTGGGCGGCGTTGATTGCTTTTCATCAGGCGACACGCTTGCTCGTTTGCCCTCCTATCCCATAAAAAAAATATATTTTAAGTTTGCATTCAAGTTATTTTGCGAAATAATTAAAATATACAAGTATAAATCGGGATGCAAAAGTAATGAAATGCAAAAATGTCTTAGCATTGGACCAAACGTTTGGTTTTTCTTTTTATCGGATAGGAAGGCAAACGAGCAGTACATTTTTTTTAGAAATCTAGGTTTTTTACTCTGATGGTTTCATTTTGCGGTTTACTAAGTTTTCGCTTTTTGCGTCGATATTTTATCCCTTTTGTACAAACGTTGTTTCAATTTCTCTCTCTAATTAATACAGAGTAAAAAGGCCGAATTTTCCGAGTGAAATTTAAATAAACAGAAGCCCTCAAATTCCTACGTTGAATACACACAATTTTTCCTGATCGCATCCATCACACTCCGTCGACGCCTCCCCTCGATTGGGCCGTGATACGATACAATGGTTACGTTGGCCAAAACGAGATTGAATTTTATTTTACCCTGACATTCACCGCTAGATACAAAGCGTGCAAAAAATATACAGTGTGACCCGGTTAAAGTTCTATATGACTAAGAAATCTCTACTACCGGTATCTACAAGGAGGGCCCGAGATTTCATATCACATCTATTACTGACAACTACATCTATAACTGGAAAAATTAAACATACATACATATAGTCACACCTGTCTCCCTTCATTGCTTCCTTCACACTCATCCATCTTTTCATCCGTCCTTCCTCTCACATTCATCGTAGCGAAACCGCTCTCCGTTCGTCGCATCTCGTCCTCGTGGGAATCAGGACGTGACGTGTGGCGTGACGGGTCGCAGTCATTTTTTAACGAATAAGGTATATTAAGATTCGTCACAGTGAATCCCACGAGCCGCAAGGGAGGATGGAGGTCAGCCCCAGCAGAGCCCCGCATGCTGAGGTAAGGCACTATAGTACCCGAGAGTGCCCGATCCCGGGGCGGTCGGCACACTTGCAACTAAGCTCACCCCTAGCCACGTATCCTTTTACATTACAGACCGTGGATTGGCGAAGAGGAAGGGAAAAATATAGAGAAGAAAGGAAAAGCCCCTGGCTTTTCCTTTCTAAAGAAAAGATGGGTTTATACAAGTGATAGGGATATGATACTACCGCAACGGAAGACTTTATATTACATTGTTATTCCTATAACTGAAACTGTAATATTTAGCACAATAACCTGTTTAAATAAGATAACTGTTTAAATTTATTATTTCGAATATTAGTTGGGACAGTTTGGCTTGTTTCTTCAGTTCAGTCTCAAGTTATATATGACAAACACGTAAATAAAAGTACTGAAATGTCGAAAAGTATGCACATTGTCACACTGTAAATGAGACAATGCTTATTGACATTTTTCTGTGTGGGAAAAAGGGTAAATAAAAAACCTCTTTAAGTGATAAAAAATCCTTGGTCCTTTGCGATCTTAGTTATATAGAATTCAAGTTAATTGGTTTTGTTAAAACTTCGCATGCTATTAAAGTTCCATTAGTATTTGTTTACACGGGCAGATTCGCGGCCCCGTTACTATTATACATTTAAAAAAAGTTTCAATTACAAACTGACAAACTGTTGATTCACGTGTAAGTTTATCTCCGAGTACAGAGCGAAGCCCACGGGGAGCTGAAACTTTCGCTGAAGTATCGCGGAATAATAAACCATCTGTTAGCTAACAATAGACGTCGACCTTGAAGGCTTTCACGGAGGAGTTTCGTTTGAAAGGGTAGGAAATGATTACGCCGAAGTCAGTAACCCAGGCGTGCGTTATTGATGGGCGCGCGGTGGAGGCGAGGGAAGGGGGGGAAATGGGTCAGAGGAAGGGACGCGCAGTCGCGCGGCACTGTGTCTTCAGCCTCCAGCCATGGCGGACGCGCCGCCAGAGGTCCTCGAGCTTAACGTAGGCGGCGTGCATTACGCTACTACGCGCGACACGCTACTCCGCGAACCTGAGTCCTTGCCAGCCGCGGCGGCCGCCGATCCCGAGCATCCCCGCGACGCCCGCGGTCGCATCTTCTTCGACCGCGACGGCGTGCTCTTCCGCTACGTGCTCGACTATCTCCGCGACGGCGGGCTCGTTCTCCCCGAATGTTTTCGGGAGCACAAACGGCTCGCGCGGGAAGCTAAGCACTACAGATTGCCAGGCTTAGAGAACGCCGTGAGAGACGCAGATCCTCGGCCCCCGAATCGGGAACGCGGGTGCATCACTGTTGGATACCGTGGGAGCTTCGCCTTCGGCCGCGACGGACTCGCGGATGTGAAGTTCCGCAAGCTCTCGCGGATCCTCGTCTGCGGTAAGGTAACGCTGTGCCGCGATGTTTTCGGTGAGACGTTAAACGAATCACGTGATCCGGACCACGGTTTGGCGGATAGATACACTTCCCGGTTTTTCCTGAAGCACTCGTTCATAGAGCAGGCCTTCGACATGTTGCAAGAGAACGGGTTTAAGCTGACAGCCAGCTGCGGCAGCGGCACCGCTGGCGGTGCTGCCGAGCTCAAGCCAGGCGTTGACTCCGAGGAGAATCGCTGGAACCACTACAACGAATTTGTATTTGTACGCGAGTAACTCCGCGATACAGAATGTGATAACTCGGGTGAAAACAAAACGCACGTGGGGTGCACATTTGTAACGAAGGTCTTGATTAAACCTCACGCTCTTGCATATGAGTATATATCAACAGCTACATTGATATTTGATAACTTTTTAACTTCTCTTACTGTCGTTTAAATCCATTCTTTCAGCGGAACACTTGTGTAGCGGGGCTTTTGACATTTTAGCGACACGTTTTCTATACGTGCGATATGTGTTTCTTACTAATACAGAATTATTATGTACTTTCCTTTGTAGAAAATATAATAATGTTCGTATATAGATATGTAGATATTAATCTTAAATGTTATCCTGTATGAAATAGATAGAATAAATGTAATAGCAATGTACAATAAAATAGTAATTGTTAAAAAAGTTAAACACTAAATTTGTTACTTAATATGGTACTCGTATATATATTGTAACTTCTCGTTTCTAAATGTTTTAATTTATAAGACTGTTGTACAAGTTTCTGAAATTATTACAACTCATTTTAAAATATTTGTAAATTAAACATATGTTTCTAGACTGATTAATATATTACAGGTAGGTTTGATTTTCTGTCTAATATACCTAGGATACAATTGTTTTTTTGTGTAATATGATTAATCCTTTTTATTTATTAAAACGTTTTCTATCCTATCTTATAAATGTATATTTTTTAAATATACGAGTATAAATATAAAAGAATTATCAATTTCAAAAAGAAACTTTAATGAGCGCCTATAAAATGTACCTATAGAACAATGTATAGATTTAATGCGACTTGCCTTCGTTATCCCGGTTAGAAATGCCGTATAATGAAACAATCAATTCTCTAGCCGTGTAGACGTTTTTATTTTTTAATTATTATTTTTATTTTTTTTTAATTAATTATTGCTTGAAACAAAGAATTCTATCTATTAATAAAGTCAATTATTGAAGCACAAACTATTTTACGCATAGAGTTTATTTTTATTAAATACTGAAGTTACATTTTTATTAATCAAATTTTATTATGAAAAAATTATATAATTTTCAGTTGCAAAATCTCCTTTATTCAATTTTTTGATAAAAATTTCAATTAATGGCACTGGTCGAAAAATAAAAGAAAAATATCATTGTTTTATATCATAATAAAAATATTGTCTGTGTCAAAATCCGCGAGTTCATCGTATCTCAAAAAAATATTTGCGTCTATCGCAGCAACAAGTAGGTAAGGCACGTGTAAAAGTATCATTTTAAATTTATAAATATACATTATTCACTACGATGTGTTTTATGAAAAAAAAATATGTAATTAGAATAGTGATGTGACCCGTTTAGAAATGTAACAAATTGTTCGATTGTGAATTGTCTATTCGATTTATTAAGCGTATATTACAAAATACGCCAATTGTATTTATTGTATTCAAAGCGCACGTTCCGTGCCATAATACCCAAAGAATTTCAGTAATTCGTGTTAAGAGGAATAGTACTGGTTTATAATAAAACAATATAAATATTTAATGAGATAAATTAATTATTTACTAGTGATGTATAAACTTCTTGTGACATACTATATTAATAGTTTCCACATATTAGCTACTATTGTTACTTGCCTGTAGTAGAAGGGTATTGGAACAGGACAATCACCTACTGCAGTAGGATTCGTAATGATAGTTTTGGAAATAAATTTAGTAAAAAAAAATTGTCTTTTTTTTGACGTAAAAACACGAAGGACCTTGTTTAGGGAAATTAGTTAACATACATTGATGTTTTTAACAGTCGCAATAGTAGATTAACCCTTTCGGCCCGAGCGGTGACTATAGTCACCCAACGCCCGACGCTCGCTCTGTCCGAGCGGTGACTATAGTCACCCAACGCCTGACGCTCGCTCTGTACGAGCGGTGACTTAAGTCACTCGCGACTCTTCATGAGCAGAATAAATATGTTATCTCCATGGTAATCCATCGCAAGTATTTTGCACTTGTTTTACGCTGTCTAATAATAAACTGACGAAATGAGCAACACTATAAGAAACATATTTGAACAGTACGCTTGTCTCGGCTCGCTCAGACGTTCGGAATATTATCACGGTATGTGTTAATTTTTCTGCATTATCACATCATTTCATTTTATTATATTTTTCGTTTATTTTGTACCCCTCAAAGATAATGAATAGGAATTGCAAAAGAAGGAAAGGAAACTGTTACTCCATCGAAAATGAGAGCAATGAGATATACGACAAATCTTCGGAGTCCGATAGCGATAGTGCAGTCAATAATATTTATACTAGAAAGAAGCCAATTCGTCGGACAAATGTACTTAGCACGTTAGAATCAGAAGACTTGCCGCGACTGCTCGGTCAGCGGGGACGGCGCGACGTAGAATGCGTCCGTACCGAAAGGGTTAAGCAAAGAAAACAAAGCGCAGAGCATTTAAGAGTTAGTATTTGCTTCGAACACCTGAGGAACGGGAACAATTACATTAATATGAACGGGAGAAAGGGTGACGCTTCCCTGCCTGGTACTCCGGTCGCTTAAATTTAATTGCAGGCGGCACACAAATAAATGAGGAGCTGAATTGTTTCTAGAGACTAAGTGATTCATTTATTTCAAAGTTCAAGTTGATTATAGTAATATATATTTTATTTATGAATTCTTAATTATATATATGATACTTATTTTGCTCGGAGTTTCTCTGATGGTATAATCAAAATCACCAATATAGCTCTCAGTAAGTAAACTAGTCATTACGAACTGGTCACATTTGTCGAAGAACCGAAAACCGCTGGACTAGAGACCACGACTTGCCAAACGTACTATGGGAGGTTCTGCCGCCAACTGGAGCGACAATGTGCGTATAGCCGAAGATCGGGCTAGGTGGCCCACCTGGGAGAGGCCACTATCCAGGAGTCTTCTTCTTTTAAAATTACCTCTCTGACTAACGAAGGTTGGCAGCCAATTCAGCACAACTATCCTCCTCTTTCGCGAGGTGCAGCAGTTCTGGAGCACTCGCTATCCCGGTCCACTCCTTGATATTACGTAGCCAAGACTTTCTTTTTCGACCAACTTGTCTTTTGCCCGCGATTTATCCTATCATGATCAGTTGCAGCAAATTGTACATGTCATGTCTGTCATGTATGATATGACCCAGGTAAGCAACTTTTCTACCTTTGACGGTCTGCAAAAGTTCACGATTTTGCTTGACTTGTCGGAGAACCTCGTTATTGGCCACCTTTTGAGCCCAGCTAAAAATCTCGGAGTAGATTACCTCAAACCGTTGATGGTGATGATAAAGCTCTGAAAACACATTCTTCTTGACATTAAAAAAGCCTCAAACAAATTCATTTTTAAACTCAAAGTAAATTTTTGTCGAAAAGTCCTGGTAGTAAGGATGAGGGTACTTGCTGCAAGGTGAATATTTATTATATTTTCATTTTTATATGAATAGGAGGGCAAACGAGCAAGCGTGCCGTCTGATGGAAAGCAATCAACGCCGCCCATAGACCGCAGGAGTCACGGAAGTGTTGCCAGCCTTTTAGGTGCTTCTTTTTTGAAAGTGCCAATGTCGCATCGGTTGAGAAAGACCGTCGAAGGTGGCTGGTTCCACAAACTGGTGGTGCGTGAAAAGAAGTTTCGAGAGAAGTGCACCGTAGTAGATCTAGATGGTGAGAATAAAACTTTTCTTTACGGCAAATTTAAAATATATATATTTGTTTTGAGGTTAGTTTTCAATTTTTCCTTTAGAACAAGCTATACCACCTCTAAACCAGTTTTCTTAATTTCGCCCGCAGGTTGACTAGCAGAGAATGCCCAATGACATTAAAGTCCACCTGTTGTACATTTTGTGAAAAAAAGTTTAAAATAATGATAATGTACGAGTGTTATGTCTGCTATATACAATATGAATTGAACTATTCATATATTTCGTATATGAATGCTTCAATACATCCGATGTGATGAAACTTTAATGAACTTAATAAAGTATCATATTTATTATATGGTAATGTATAACTAGAAGTACACACACATAAATATTTTTGAATTAACACATAATCATTCCACGATAGAAGCCTTGGGAGTTATTAGTTTAAGGTTCAGGTGTTATCTTCGTATATTCGTTAAATTAAAGCGAATATTATAATATAATATGATAATTAAAGCGATAAATAGAACTAAATTAGCATGTACTACGGAGTTGTGAAACTCAAAGAAGTTTGCTATCAAAATTGTTTTTGCTGCACTCGGCTACAATTATGAAAGTCAATATTTTTTTTTCTTTTCTTTGATGACAGTTTTAATAATTATGCCAGTGTCAAGTAAAATACAACATCACATCTCTTGAAATATAACTAGTAAGCTTATCACGTTACGTTTTGATAAAATGGTAGCTATTCTACCAAAACCTTCTATGGGCTTTTTCAGTCAACTTAAAAAGTTACGAAACACGCATTTATTTCATATCACTTCACTAATATGCCTTAATCAAACTATATTGTATAATACATAACAACAATTAAACAATATAACTGATGATAATATAAGATTATGAAAATGAAATAAAAACACAACGTCACTGATGTCAGTTGGCGGGAAAAGTTCGAATTATTTTTTAAAATACTTTGGTAGAATAGCCACCAATTTATCAAGACGTAACGTGGTAAGTTAACTAGTTATATTTCAAGAGATTTGATGTTATCGTATTTTACTTGACACTGGCATAATAGTTATAACTAATTATCATCAAAGAAAAAAAAAGAAATGATTCTGTTTTTTTTTTATCTAACATGACAAAGGCTAAACACCATTATGTTTTTGTTAAGGTTATGTTCTAACATATATACAGACATGCTTTTCATTGCTTTCCTTTTTTTACTTCACCTATTTATGTCTTTAAAGTTCACTCATCTATTATAATTCTTTGATCGCTCATCGCAAAGCGCATGTTATGCTCACTGCCCCATAAACTTCCAGTGCCCGTCCTATCCGTCATTATGTAGTGGTAAAAAAATATAAACAAGAATATATTACCTGGCAAAAAAGGTTGTGCACAAATAGTTATTCAGATTATTTTAGTTACTAGTAGCTTGATTAATTCAATAGTAGTAGAGCCACGCTGCAGACGAATACTTTGTCAAGAATTTGATTGCTTTCCATCAGGTGACACGTCTGCTCTGCTTTATGGTATAAGAAGGCAAACCTTGCCTATACCATAAAAAAATATTACGGAAACAGGAGTTAATTAAGTCCAATTTGTACTTAAAATTATAAATACATTATGATTCATTAATAATTATTTACAAGTTTTATCTGTCCATCTTTATAATGCATTTCCGCGAAGTAACGACATCTGATTAATCAACTTTCACTAAATAAATTATCATTTATTTTTTAATTATATCCATTATTAGAGAATTCATAAATTTGTTATACTTAAAACTTCAAAAGGACTTACTACACGCTATGCCATGATGGATGTGAAATTCATCTAGAAAATTAACATTGTAATTATGGTTTTAAATTCCGAAACTTATATTAGTAGAATATATGTATATGTGTATATGTAGTAACGAAAAAAAATACAGCGTTTCTGTCACCGTTTCTTCTCCATAAAGAACCTCATTATAAAACTGAAGATTATTAACAGACTGACGTTTGAACAATTAAATTTCCTATGTCGAATAATAAAGAATTTTAATTTGAAAACTCTTGTAATCTTTAACGAGGCTCGACTTATATGCCAGTGGCTTTACGCAGGTCAGGGTCATGATAGTCTAGCCTTGACAAAGGAAAATGTAATTAACGCACACTTCCCTTAATTAAACCCCGAGGATATAACGTACCTATTTGAACGTCGGCACACGGTTACGATTGTCTTTGTTCACCTTGAGGGTGATAAATTTACGTGAAACTATTTACAACTGAAACAAGACGTTCTTTTTACGTCTTACGATTAAATATATATGATTAATGGAGTCAGGCGTTACATTGAGGAAATCCATTACTAGGTGGACAGTTAGAACTTTTACTTAGTTAAGATCCTCGACAAAAAACAAAAATAATAAATTAATAATGTATGTTTTTCTGCTGGATGAAGTGGATTTACTTCTTCTTCTAAGAGTGCCTCTCCGACTTGCGAAGGTTGCCAGCCAATTCAGCACAACTTTCCTCCTTCTTCGCGAGGTGCAGCAGTTCTGGAGCACTCGCTATCCCGGTCCACTCCCTGATATTACGTTGCCAAGACTTTCTTTTTCGACCAACTTGTCTTTTGCCCGCGATTTTCCTATCATGATCAGTTGCAGCAATTTGTAACTGTCATGTCTTATGATATGACCCAGGTAAGCAACTTTTCTACCTTTGAGAGGTCTGCAAAAGTTCACGTTTTTGCTTGACTTGTCGGAGAACCTCGTCATTGGTCACCCTTTGAGTCCAGCTGATAACAAGTGGATTTACAGGGAACTTAAACTAAATCTTACCGAAAAACGGCCGTAGAGCCTACTATACCTGATGATGCCTCCTGTTGAGGCGAAACAGATGTCGTTTGCAAGGTGGAAAAGTGGTAGTGCGTGTTTGGTGTTGTGGATAGTGGTTGTTAGGTGGAGAGTTGCTGACGGCCATTTTTCGGTAAGATTTAGTTTAAGTTCTCTGTAAATCCACTTCATCCAGCAGAAAAACACACATTATTAATTTTCTGTTTTTGTTTTTTGTCACGGATCTTAGCTTAAGTAAAAGTTCTAACTGTCCACGTATTAAACATTTAGCTTGAGATCGACCTACTCATAAATAAGGGGTGTTGTATATCCTACGTTTGACAGACGAATTGAAGTTCTCAAATATT
The DNA here is from genome assembly GCA_031353405.1 of Baronia brevicornis. Taxonomy (NCBI): domain Eukaryota; kingdom Metazoa; phylum Arthropoda; class Insecta; order Lepidoptera; family Papilionidae; genus Baronia; species Baronia brevicornis. The sequence continues at coordinate 862,728 of JASFAT010004443.1, forward strand.
TTTTTTTTACTCAGATAGCCTCTGCCTACCCACTGTTTTATGGCCAGAGTTGCCATATACGAAACGGTGTAACAGATTTGGCACGTACGAAACGCAGTAAGGAATGCTGTAAACCTCTTTTATTTCACTGAAGTCAACTGCCGCCGCTGAAGATTAAATAAAAGCACCAAGTTATTGTTCTAAGTTCCAGCCAAAAGTTCCACCACATAAGTCAACTTCACAGAGCAAATAGACATTACTCTAAACTTAAAGCTTTTGATCGAATATGATAAAGAGGCAAATAATTCCTTCAGTAATTGAAACGTGAATCTAGCAGTGTCTACTAATTGTTTAAAAAATATTTGTGTTTATCTTTTAAAGCTAGTAATAAATATTGACCAGACTAGAACAGGAACATGTTATTCCATAAATTAATTTGTAGGTATTGTTATTAAAAATTAAACAAGTAACGCCCTCCAGTAATAATAGCACGAACTATTATCACGTCTAGTTAACAAGTTTCTTAAAAGGATTTAGTTGCTTTTTATCTTTACAGTTCGTTAGAACTCTTTCATATATTTTCTTTAACTTCATATTTTAGTAGAGTTAGTATAAATACCCGGCAACCAGCTATTCTAAATTAATAAGGCCCAAAATAAGTTTGTCAAATCATATTAAAAATTATACAAATAGCGTCCTCTAGTAATCGCAGCATGAACTTACAATGTTACTACAATGACTTAGGTTTTTGTCTTTACAATGCATGGGGACTATTTTAACTTGGCAATGAATGTTGGATCCTTAAGGTACTGACACACATGCTTATAACAAAGCATGTTTATAACAGAGCATGTTTATAACAGAGCATGCTTATAACAGAGCATGTTCATAACAGAGCATGCTTAAAACTAGCATGCTCTGCGACTGTTCACATTTGCTAGCAATTAGTATGCTAGTTTCAAGCATGCTATTAAAAAAGCATGCTCAAAGCAAATAATTGTACACAAATGCTATTTAAGCACAGGCTCACGGCCAAAAGATTTCGAAAGAAAATTCAAATCACCGTAGTTCCTTACAAAGATATAATAGTGTCAGTTCTTTCCGCACAGAACGCTATAAAATAATAGTATTGGTGGCAACTGAATTGTGTAAAAACATTTTCTTGAAGAATAGAAGATCAAAGAAAAGGACGATTTAGGTTTATGACTGAATAAATAAATAGAAAAGAAATCCTAGGCAAGTAATCGATTGAAAGTTTCACACAAAAACTAAACACTTATATGCGAAATGCTATTCCAGCTAAAGTAAAACTGATCGTGTTCCGCAGAAATTTGTAACTTTGTTATTGTTACGAAAATAACATTTTATCTTCTGCTATCGTGCTAACATTCTATCGATCGTGACATATTACTTTTAACAGAAACACATAACTAACCTGTCACATTACAATCAAATCGCACTAGCATGCTCATAAGCAAATCTATTCAGCTAGAAATAGTCCCCCTTCAACCCACACCGCAGGTAGCATGCATAAAAATCAAACAACTGTTGATTTTTGAGCATGCTTGAAATAAGCATGCTCATTACTAGCAATATCTTGACACACGTGCCACTAATAAGCAATTGTTCTTTAGTGGCATGCTTTCGTGCTAGTAATGAGCACATGTCAGTACCTTTAATTCAGAAACCCTTCCGAAACGACGACAGAGTCGATCAAAGCTGAGGTCTAAACAATGAAATAAACCATTATCGGTATGAGTTTTATGAACACATGTAAAGGCTCTTTTTTTTTAATTTTTATGTTTTATGAATATTTCAACAAAGACTTATACATCTAGTTAAGTTGAAGGTCTTAAAAATTGTATGTGTTGGCATAAGCAATTGAAAAAAAAACTACATTTTTGTACTTATATAAGTTGCTTGTATTATGCTGTTGATTTACCTATTTAAATTACAATAAATTCATCTACCTTACATCTAAGATCATCTAGATTCCATGGAATATTGTACAGTACAATATTCCATGGAATCTTTGTATTAAGGAGGATGATAGACATATGTTTTCATATTATATACATTTTGAAATTGCCAAAACAACATAAAAAAGAGAAATTTATAATTTTGCTTCTTCCTGATATTTTTTATTTCTTTCGTGTAAAAACTTCATTACTCAAATACAAATTCTTAATTTTTCAACATTATTTCAGTAATTACATTTCATTTGCCGAATGTTAATCCTCCAACAATTAGGGTTTTACCACAATTTCATATTGAGTGAAAGAAACTCTGCAAGTATCCTCAGTTCTTTTATTAACCTAGGAATCCCACAAGGAAGTTATTGTATTATCACAGTCTATATCTTGTTATTATAAACATCACCAATTCAGGGGTAACATGCAACTGCTCTCAATAATACCCCCCCCCCCAAATTGTAGAGTTGCCATAATCCCCTCCCTAGACAAGCGGATTGGGGATTGCAGATTAGATTTTACTCTCATATACTACTACTCCATTGACATTTACCCTAATAGTCATTTTTTAGCCATGATTATATTTTAGAGGTAGCCATAATTACATAGAGGATTTAATAACATTGTTAGTCCCATTATAGATATGTCCCATCACAGAACGGATTGGTAATTTTGCAGTAAAATTATATTTTATTTGAATACAGTCAACATCCCTAGCACATATCTCTTAAACACCACATTCAACATCTATTCTCTGTATCATTTGTATATCATTTTTCTACTAATATGTACAGTGATTATAATTTAAATATATGTTCTTTGTAATACTTTAACTCATCTATGCTCTCCATTATGTCACTCATACATCTATGCTCAAATTTTTTCGTGGGTAATCTTGAAAACTCCTTCGTATACCACCGTTTTGCCAACTCTTTAATTGTACTTACATCAATTATTCTATAATGTAAGTATGAATCTAGTTTAGGCATGAATTTTCTAATAAACAATCGATCCATATAAACACTGTTGCCTGCCAAAGGGCACCTGTTTTCAGGAACATGGCGTTGTACAAAATTCAGAATTTCCTCTTCAGCTGCCTCAACTGTAATTTTTGACTTTCGACTAGCCTCCGTCAATCCACTCTGAAAAATAATAACATATTTAATTCTTTTTCACAGCACATATATGTCCTTCTGCTTGGCACAGCTTTCCTCATTTCATCATTCATTGAAGGAATTGACATTTTTTATGTATGTTAGAGGTATAGTTACTTCAGAATGGCTTCACCGATAGATGCTAATCACACCATATAATATTAATTTTATTAAGAGGATGTTACAATAGGATAAGTAACTTATATTCATAATATATGTTGCTTTTTAAAGCCAATGTCTTACTGTTGGGTAAATGGTTTCCAAATTTCTAGAATAAGGGACATTAACCTACCATGCTTATACAAAGCAGATTTGCAGGGCAATTTAGCATATTAAATATATGTATGGACTATAGATATTTATTCTTCAATGTAGCAGTCAAACCCTCACCCCTCATTCACTCCGATAGCAGTAGTTTACATGGAGTGAGAATTATGAAAAGAGGAAAGACGTTCAGCATCCATATCCCTGTGGGCTCACCATAAGAAATGTGGTAACCTAGAAAAATGCTATCACTTTTACGTTGATATTGTTACAGTGTGATACCTCTCAGATTAAAGCAGACCGATCAAGCTACTGTATGTTATAATAATAAAACTTTGTCTACACATTTAAAAATAAACTTAATTTATTTATGGGTAATGTGTAGTGTCTCTTGGATAAAAGGCTCCTTCCACTTGAACCATTCTTCATGGTTGCTGGTAACTCTCATCCATTCATTGCCTGCTATGATTTTGATATCATCCACCCATATTTTTTCTTTGTCCCACCTATGCTTTTCTCGCCAATTGGACCACTTTGTTGTGTCCATCCTATCTAATATGTATGTTAAGGTTAACTAAATAAGTTAATAATATTTTTAACGCTTCTCAAATACCTCACCATGTTGAGTGATACACCATTGTCCCATACCATCTAAAACTTCATTGGGCTGATGTATAATAATATCTGGTCCCGTAGCCACCACATTTAGATTTGCATCAGTAACCAGACATGCAATTTCCAGAATCTTATCTTTTTCTATATTAAGGCCAGACATTTCAAGATCTACCCAAACAATTCTCTTAGCTCCACCTTTAATGAAGAATTTCAAGAGAATTAGACTTATAAATAAAATGTTCTTATTAAAAAATATATATTTTAATAATTATTTAATATCAAAAATTCCTACAAATGCTGCTTATAATAATAAATATATTTTTAAAGAGTAACAGCTCCATAAAAACATTTGGATTTGATGGTTGATGCATTAACCATCAGATTCAGCAAACTAAAAGGCAAATATTGCTTTTAATTGTGCTTTTCATCACTTTTGTATTTACACCTTTAGATTTAATAGGTTATATTGTATAAAATATAAATAAAACTTTATTCAGTAAATAAATAAAATATGTAATATCACTGTACAAGCATCCTTGGAACTTATTGGATAATAGATATTACATTAACAAAATACATGGCAAAGAATACGTCTTAGACATGCTTTCCTAGTCGCTTAACTTCTTAAATGTCTGTTATAAAAGCATGGAATCAATTAAGCAATATAGGCAAATCAAAGTCTATCATCTCCAATTATACAACCTCCTCCTCGAATTAAATGTCAATAAAGAAACAAAATTAAGAAAAGACTAATGATAAAGTATATTAGTTTATGTGCTAGAAAAAATATGAAATCGTAAAAACGTTCTCCACATAAATTAACGTCAGAGGTTATGCATGATGAAAGTACCTTGAATATTATTAAAACAAGTTCGAACTCCACTACTCATTATACTTTTTAAGCTTGGTCGTAAATAATGGCGAAGAACATTCATTAGTGCTCACAATATAATTAAATTAAATATGTAAGTCTACAATTTTCTTCACAATTATATTAATAACAATGTCATTCGTTCCACGATGTTTCCACTCATAGATTTATATAAATAAAGATTAAAAATAATATGCTTACTTAACATGACACAGAGATGTCACTATTACAAATTTATTTAAAATTTTAGAAAAAAAAATAGCATTTATTTATGTTGCCTGAATTATATTTTACTTAGAATTTATTTACAGGTATTTAAAATTTTTAAATTACAAAGAAGACCTGATAAACTTTAAAGCTACTTAATATGATTATTAATGGAGTCAGGCGTTATTTTGCGGAAATCCATTACTATATATATGGACAGTCAAAAGTTTTACTTAGCTAAGATCCGCGACAAGCAAAACAATAACAGAAAATTAACAATGTGTGTTTTTCCGTTGGGTTTAGTGGATTTATTTGGAACTTAAACCAAAAACTTACCGAAAATCGGCCATCATCTTTTCGGTTGTCTTCCGTAGAGTCTACTATACCTGAAGATGCCTCGTGTTGGGGCGAAACACGTTGCGTTTACAAGATGGAAAAGTGATAATGTGTGTTTGGTGTTGTGTATAGTGGTTGGTGGGTGGAGAGTTGATGGCCGATTTTCGGTAAGTTTTTGGTTTAAGTTCCAAATAAATCCACTAAACCCAACGGAAAAACACACATTGTTAATTTTCTGTTATTGTTTTGCTTATCGCGGATCTTAGCTAAGTAAAACTTTTGACTGTCCATACACTTAATATGAGTCGTAGACTCAACAGTTGTCGTTCAGAGTGACTACTATTCTTAATATTACCTCGAATGTAGACGAAACACTTGGTATACACATACATCGTTGAATGTGATGTTGTGTTTATTAAGTTTTAACTCCGTTGAATGTGATGTGGTGTTTATTAAGTTTAACTCCTGGTCACTGAGCGCTCCTCAGAAAAATATTTGGACCAGTGAGGAGGAAGACGGATTTCCGCTGGCTGAGTCACGTTATGCACATGGGAGAGGATCGAACGGTAAAAAAACTCCAACGTGGGGCGACCCGAGGGCCATCGCCCGGTCGGCCGCCTTATCGTTGGAGCGATGCAAAGGATAAAGACTTAAAAGGCTTAAAAGCTTCAAGTAGAGAACTGGTAGATGGTGGCGTAAGATCGGTCCAAGTGGCGACTCTTGTTGTTGGAGGACAAGACTCAGTTTGGGTCATCACGCCCGCCTAATTAAGTAAGTATAATTATTTTATATAAACCGAAATAACTCTTACATAATTTGCTAACAGTATTGCCTATTGCATAAAATATTAATATTAATCCTAATACGCTGTGATATACGAGATAAACGCTACTCGTACGGTTATCTAGTATATCACATCGATACGTGACCAGCGGCATCAGAATACATTTTAAACATCTTTTTTGCATGAAATCACCGTTACTCTCGTGGCGTTTAATATGTTAACGCTGATAAACTTATTTACAGGAATTTACATGCTACTTAGCTTTTTCATTTCTTAAGGTACACAAAAATTTTAGGCTCATTACTTATCTGTTCTATTTACATTATATTTCTAAGTTATGTAATATATATTTTTATCTGTTCATGTTGAGCATTTTATTTCCGGGAATGTTTACATATTAAAAATATTAGTTATCTACACTGTAGTACTTCTCGACTGTCATGGTGCGAGTAAATGTTGATTTTCATATTGAAATATAAATATTTTAAATTAATTAATAGGCCAAAATGAATCGATTAATTTTGAGTCATTATCGGTGCCTAAAAAGATCTAGTAAGTATGATAATATAGGTTTTTAATACAGGATAAATATTTGTGGTATAACCTATTGTAACAAACGAATATGTATATCAATTGATTATTTCATGACTTCATGGATATTGATAGCGGTAAAGAAAAAGAGGACAAATCCATAATTTTTTCGTTGGAATTAAGTGCAAATATGTACGTTATTCTTAAAATGTCATAACCCTAATATATATTTCAAATGGCTTTCGTTATATGAAATTTAATTCTTTGGGTAAAAATTCAGATTCAAAAAAGGAAACTCACATTTATTATTAGGTCAATATTTTTTTACGTAAAGTTTATTTACAGATTGCGAACTTTAATTACATTTATAATGGATTTGTTATTCAAATATTAACTTTGGCATTATTGTAAACATATTACTATAACATCATGTGATTTTAAAATTAATGGTAAACCTGTATTTTTAGCTTTATTATGGGATAGCATACAATATCAAAATATCCCATATATTACACTCTCAAGGTCACTGTCATATTACACAACTCAACCACTTAGATTGCAGCATGATATTACTCAGAAGCCTCTTAATACACGGGTATTTTGTTACCCTCCATATGCCAGATCTATATATACTACAAGTCATTGCTATGAAAAGGAGCCCTTGAAGCCATCTTCAAAAGTTGAGGCCACAGTTGAAACAATCAAAAAGGGCATTGAAGAAAAAGAGAAGTTGCCGAAAAAGGAAGAAAAAAAGAAGAGCATCAAGGAGCGAATTATGGATGAATTGAGACATTATTATCATGGTTTTAGGCTTTTATTTATAGAGATAAGAATATCCACATCACTACTTTTTCGCATATTAAAAGGTCATTCACTCACCAGAAGGGAACATAGATTGTTGGTAACTACCATAGGGGACCTCTTCAGAATGGTTCCTTTTATAGTAATAATAGCAGTACCATTCTTGGAATTTGCATTGCCTGTTTTGATTAAACTTTTTCCCAACATGCTCCCATCAACATTTGAAAGCCGAAGTCAAAAGGAAGCTAAGCTAAAACAACATTTAAAAGTTAAATTAGAGATGGCAAAATTCTTCCAAGAAACTTTAGACCAAATGGCACCGCAAGCAAGCAATAGGCATTCAGAATTGGCAAAAGAATTCTCGAGTTTCTTCAATAGAATTCGTACATCTGGTGATGTTGCTACCAGTGAAGAGATCATGAAGTTTTCAAAATTGTTTGAAGATGAGATAACATTGGATTCTCTCCAGAGGCCACATTTAGTGGCTTTGTGTAAAGTTTTGAATGTTTCTACAATTGGTACCAGTGCCATGTTAAGATTTAATCTTAAAATGAAGTTAAGATCACTAGCAGCAGATGACAAAATGATTGCTAAAGAGGGTGTAGATAGCTTGAACTTTAGTGAATTGCAACAAGCGTGTAGGGCAAGAGGTATGCGAGCTTATGGAGTATCCGAAGAGAGATTACGAAAGGAACTAAGGAATTGGCTTGATTTGTCTTTAAATGAAAAAGTTCCACCATCATTGTTACTTCTGTCAAGAGCTTTAATGGTTCCAGAACATGTTCCCACCACTTATAAACTTAAGGCAACAATATCAGCTCTCCCTGAACAAGTCGCTACTCAAACAAGAGCCGCTATAGGTGAGAAGGAAGGAAAAGTTGACTTTAAGGTATGTATGTATATATCTCTTTAAATACATATGTACCATGATACAAGTACTACCATTAGTGTGCTATGTATAATAGCTCTCCAAATAATAAAGTTAAAATACACTGGTCATATTTTTTATTCTAAATTCATTGCATTTTAGGCTAAAGCAGAAGCTATTAAGTTGGAGGAATTGAAAATCAGAGAAGAACAAAAAGAATTGTTGGAAGCAGAGAGAGAGAAACAGTTGATTGAGGCCAGAAAGAGAGAGAAAGAAGAACTCAAAGATAAAGCACTTATCATTGATGAAGTTAATACACCAATTATGGTTGATCCAGCGCCAATTATTGCAGTTGATACTCCTAAACCGAAATCTGAAGAAGGCCTATCTGGCAAAGACATTGAAGTCATTGAGGATGCTTTAGAAAAATTAGGTAATACATTTGGATGTTTGCCAGGTTCTTTTAGTTACGTCGGTCATTTCATGTCAAGGTAGTTCATATGTATGATAATTTGCTAACAAAATAGGATATGAATAGATCACTGTTATTAATAGATGAGGAAATACAGTGTCATTGACATTGTCAGCTTGTTTTTTTCCTCTCAAACTCCTCTCAACATGATCATAGCTTTTAGTACTAATAATTGTTTATGGTACATTATTCACATTTCTATTTGTTGGCATTAAAAACTGAAAATGTTGTTATTTTCTTTTGTATTAATTGGATATTAATAACACATAATTATTTTCATATTGCACGTAAAGTATATTTAAAATAGAATCTGACATAAAATTAAAATCTTGATAAACCATTTTGTACAATGTTTTAAGGATTTTTTAGTGGTTTTAAGGACTTTTTAGTCGTAGAGCCACGTTGCAGATAAATACTTTGTCAAGAATGGCATTTTATTTGTCTGTAGCATGAATGGGCCGGCTCAACCTGGAAAGTACCACACTCCCGCAGAAAACCGGCGTCTGAATGGTAGCTTACCTACCGCACTTGGTACAATGAGAGTTCCGGAGACCCAACACCCTTGTCCTCCCCCTCCCGCTCCCACTTCCATAATGTCACGTTCCTTAAAGGTCGGCAATGCTTCCGCACTGCCTATGGCGCTGTGGTTGTTTATGGGTGGCTTTGATTGCTTTCCATCAGGTGAAATGCCTGCTCGATTGTCTTCCTATTCCATACAAAAAAAAAAGGATTTTTTGTTTTTGAAGTTTGTTATTAATTCAAAAAATTACAATTATTGGCTACACAAATAGTCCACGTTTGTTTATATTATATATCATGTTACTTCTTTTTGGGGCAGCTTTGAGGAATTAACTGTTTTGTCACAATTTATTTTTATTTTTTCCTATATTTTTTATCCTGTTTTAAAATGACAATGAAATTTCGTGTGGCCTCTCAATTTTTGTTGTTGCAAACAATTCAAGTAATATTATACAAAATATTAAATTGAAGTCAATTCCTACTTGGGTTAACAAAGGAAAATTTTATTTTACTTACTTTTTATTAAATAATTACAATTAATATAAATATGTATAGAGAATTATTTTCTCCCATATAAAACTAAAATTAATTATTTAAATTTATTTCACGAATTAATATTTCAAAAAACTGTATTAACATTAAGTGTCATCCACTACAAGTTTAAAAAAAATGTATTTGAACTTGAGTGGATAAATAAAACGTATTTTATTAACAACTGAAAATTTGAACAAGATTGTATTTTGATTGTGAACTAATCCTAGGAATTGAAAAAACATAATTCATATAGTCCACGAAATATTTAACTGACATTTTTCTCTATTTTAATTTTCATATAAATTCATAATTTTAAAAAATATTTCTCAGCGGAACAAAAGAAGTCACTTCTACTTGAAAAAGAGAGTATCCAAGAGCTGAAAGGTGAACTCATGGATTACAGTGAAGATGTCAAAGAGATGCAGGAGATTGTTAAAACCAAGCAAGCTGATATCAAACTTACGAAAGGAGCTAGGAGGTATTTATATTAGCATAAAATGAATTTTTGACGATTTTGATCCATCTATATATAGTATATTATGTATTTCTTTTTTGTACAAAATATAGTACAGATACGGACTTAATGCCGGAAGGCATGCTCTATCAGACAACTATTTGGGTTGATGTGAAGATATTTCAAACAAATGTGTAAAAATTATAAGTAAATTTTATCAGTTAACAAGGTCGTAGTTGGCTCAGTGACGTAGCTACCGTTTTAAGATTTGGTGGCCACAGGTTGGAATCCCGCATCGAGATAAATATATGCACATAGCATTTTATTAATATTTTGTAAAAAAAAAATATTCCGCGCCTGTTCCGCCATTCAGTCGTGAATGAAGCGTTAGTATTTGTGGGCGTATTAAAATTAATTTCATTATCTAATCGTTTTATGCAATAGACAAAACTAATTTTATACGTATTGTGGTGTCACCTGTAGGCAGATTATGTAAGGATAATGTTAGTTTACTTAAAATAATTGAAATTTATAGAAAATAAATTATTTGAAATTATCTAAAATTCATATAAATATCTTATTTGAATAGTATTTTACGCAATAATTTCATTTGTTGGTTCAAAATATATTGTTGCTATGCTGAAGCAAATCTATAGATTCTTTGTTCATTGTCTTTGTTCGCCTTCTCTTTTTATTTATAAAAGACGAAATTCAGTCCGGGCGAGATTCATTGTAAAAGTTTTATTCTATATTTTAAACACTCGATGATTTTAAATCTAGTTAATTTCAATAACTTGCAATTCAACTATTGACTTCTTTAGTTCATTTCTTTTAATCAAATCTTTAAAACATCTTGAATCCAAAGCTTTTGAAGTGAGATAATTTCATACTGTAACTGTTAAATGTATGTGGATAGAACAATAAGGTTCGTTAAAACTGTCGAAAAGCGATATAGTATTTTATTTTATAATCTCAATTATTCTATTGTACCTTTGAATACAAATCAATTGGCCTTGGACTTGCTCGTAAAGTGTGTATTAAGTATTCCCTCGTGCAAGAAGCATTACCTTATAGCCTTTATATTAAAGATATTCTTTTTATGTACATCATTTGATCTGTCGTTACATTACCAAGGTTAGATTTAAAATAATCAACGGGTATACATAAATAATGTTAGGCACTCGAATCTTCTGTATCTACACGTCCTCTCGACTTTCTATTAAAAAAAAATAGTTTTAAGATTTCTCTAGGTTTACTTTAGGTTCAAATAAGTCGAAAGTGAAATTTGTTTAGATTTTTTTTTGCTAATCAAAACATCTTCTTAGTCGCGTTGTGCCATATTTGATATGAGAAAATTATTATGGATTCGTATCTACTATACTGCAGTTAATTTGCTTGGAAGATGTGAAACATTGACTACGGCTCGGTCTATACCTTACACTCACGGCCGCGTATAAGTGACCCTGTATACAGTCGAGCGGAGGGGAGCGTAGCCGGAATCGAGACAACGTCTCGGTCTACGATTTTCCTCCCATACCCCGTGTTAAGAGGTTTCACACTATTTTTAACGTCTATCGGCACTCACATGACCTATGTTTCATTTTTTTTTATCGAATAAGGACATAATATCATCTAGGCCTTGCTGTAGTATGCAAAATAATGTTTGTTTAAGTTGATAAAGAATCAAGGAGGCTGTAGTAACACAAATTAACTATAACCTTGATCTTTCCAGACTGTATCGCGCCGTAAACAATATGATAAGCAAGCTGGACGCGGCGTTAGTTGAGCTGGAGAGTAAAGAGAAAGCGCTGTTGACGACGTTGGAACAAACGAAGTCTGAGCCGCAAAAGGCGAAGGAGCAACTAATACAGATTGACGAACTAATGCATTCCATTAAAAGTCTGCAGAAGGTGCCAGACGAAGCGAAACTCAAACTGATCCAGGACGTCCTCGGTAGATTAGATGACGATTTCGACGGACAGTTGAAAATTGATGATGTGTTGAAGGTATTTAGGTGTTTTGCACTAAAATAAATTAAACGCACAACATACAAACTCAGGCCGGTAGTTACCGGTGCGACGTGTCTGGCTCCGCGGTCGCCAACCCACCTGCCCAGTGTGGCGACTACGGGCAAACATCTCATAGAGCACACCAATTGCTGGAGTGGACTACGTTTACCGAGACCGCGTCTCGGTAAACGTAGTCTGGGACGCCCCCCGGCTAGATGGTGCGACGATCTGCGCAGGGTGGCTGGCAGAAACTGAGAAGTGTGTAGCCGAAGATCGGGCTAGGTGGCGTTCCATGGGGGAGTCCTATGTCCAGCAGTGGACTGCCGCAGGCTGTTGATGATGATGATACTAAACTGACCAAAATATACATGTAGAAAGAAAGAAGAAGGAAGGAGATATACACACATACACACACACCCACACTCACACCCACACATGTACACACACAAGTTTATTCATCTTTAATCATTTGTTATTCAATTGAATTCATTTTTTTATTATCATAATTGTTTTTATTAAATTATTGTGTTCTCTACATTTTTGATATTTGTGTTCATTACATACATTCTATTATTAATAAAGGGAAGAGCCTACTTTACTAAAATACAGGGAATCCTAGTGCGAGATCTAGAATCTTGTGACATATATGTAATATTTTGAAAATAAATATATTATTATTATTACTAAAAATAATATGCATCACAAAGTAAACATTTAATCACAAAAAATCATTTTATTCTACTATAAATATTAACCAATAATAATCTTGTATTTTACTTTGTCTGCGTCTATAAAATGGAGACACTACATCCTTTTGTAGACTGTCAAACTGAAAAATCTGAATGAGTTTCCTTTTTTTTACAGATGGTAGAAATCATAGGCAACGAAAACGTCAACCTCTCAGAGAAACAAATGACCGAGCTGATAGAGCTCCTAGACAAGGAGGAGATACTGGAAGTGGAAAGCAAAATACAGAAGGCACTGGACAAGGCGGCTCTAGCAGCGAAGGAGAATGACAAATCTAATGAATCGGAGGGCAAGGTAAATACTTTAATAGTTTAATATTTTAATAGTGGTAGAGCCACATGTCTGCAGCATGAATGGACCGGCTCGACCTGGGAAGTACCACACTCGCGCAGAAAACCGGCGTCTGAGTGGTAGCTTAGCTACCGCGCTTGGTACGGTGAGCGGCCGAGTTCTAGTGACCCACCACTCTCCCCTCTCGTTCCCACTACCCCTCCCCCTCCCACTCCCCTAATGACACTTTCCTTAAAGGTCGGCAACGCTTCCGCACTGCCTATGGCGCTGCGGAAGTCTATGGGCGGCGTTGATTGCTTTCCATCAGGTGACACGCCTGCTCGTTTGCCTTTCTATCCCATAAAAAAGAAAAAATATATTTATTGTTATAAAGTGTGGGTTGTTAAGGGGTGTAATATTTTGTTGCCTTATGGCGTAGATCAAAGTTTTGATACATTTATTAATGTATCACTACAGTACAGTAAACTTCCTTGTGGAGATATAACTTCACATTGGTTAGCCCTCTCCGGGACGACGAAACGATAACTAACTGATGGTAGCAGTTTTCGTAATAGAGATCCATTACTTTTTCCATAGTGAAGGTCTTCCGGAGGTCCTGAAGATTCTTGAGGCTGTGATCCCACCGCTGTTTTTAACGTTTTCGGCGGTTCAAAATAGAATGAATCTCGTCCAGACTTAAGTTTGGCTTTTGTACACAAAATCGAGAAGGCGAAAAAAGACAAACAATGAACAAAGAATCTAAAAACTAACAAAGATTTGTTTCGACATAGCAATAATATCTTTTTTAACAAACAAATGAAGTTACTGCAAAATAATTCTTAATATACAATTAAACAATAATAATATACAATATTCTAATTATATATTTATATGATTATTTTAGATAATTCCAAATAATTTATTGTACACGAATTATAATTATTTTGTATAACTCTACATTATTGTTACATAATCCGCTAACAGATGGCGCCACAATACATATAAAATTAAGTTGTCTATTACTGCAGTATATATTTCTAATATCGCTATTTAATATCAACGTACCTGATGTTTCAGAGTTTGTTCGACATAATCCGCGAGGCGCAAAAGCGACGAGAAATGAAGAAAGCCGTGGAGAAGTTCGGCGAAGAGAGACCAATGCCGAAGAGCGACGATATCGTGTCCAAACCGGAGGATAGCAGCAAACGGCCGGAGAGCCACTGAGACGCTGTACATTAGTCAAGGTGTAAATAACTTAGCTAACGTTGGTTCTTAGTTTACGCTTTCCCGCAAGTTTGCTCGCCAAATTACATGCGAGGATAATCGTTGTGATTGAAATGCTACCTTTACACATTGGCCCAATGATTGCCAAGCTTACTGAGATGTAGGCGTATATTTGCAAATATTGGTCCGTATATTGGCCAAACTTTTTATCGCCACGGACAAATTACATGCGAGATGTCGTTGCGACTGAAATGCTTCCTTTGCACATTGGCCCAATGATTGCCAAACTTACTGAGATGTAGGCGTATATTTGCAAATATTGGTCCAAATATTGGCCAATCTTTTTATCGCCACGGACAAATTACATGCGAGGATGTCGTTGCGATTGAAATGCTTGCTACATTTGCACATTGGCTGAATGATTGCCAAACTTACTGAGATGTAGGCGTATATTTGCAAATATTGGTCCAAATATTGGCCAAACTTTTTTCGCCACAGACAAATTACATGCGAGATGTCGTTGCGACTGAAATGCTTCCTTTGCACATTGGCCCAATGATTGCCCAACTTACTGAGATGTGGGCTATAATTACGAATATTGGTCCGAATATTGGCCAAACTTTTTTCGCCACGGGCAAATTACTCGCGAGGATGTCGTTGCGATTGAAATGCTTCCTTTGGACACCGGCCCAACGTTTGCCGAGACTATTAAACTAATTTTACCGCGGACGGCTGAGGGGAAGACGTAGAATGTTTATATAACGTAGAATGTTTTATTAATAGTTACATTATTATGTTTATTTTGATTTACATACCTTTTTCCCATCAAGATCTGCCGCTCAGTTCGCTTTAAATTCTCGTCAATGGAGAGTCGCAATGTTTCTGTGACCCGGGGGTTGGAGGACTTCTGTCTGTGTTCAACGCACAATATATTTTTTGACTTGTCACTCGTCAGGACTGCGGGAATCGCTGAAGCATGCTACCGCAGCCCCGACAGCGCTGTCCCTATTTAGGGACCAATCTCATGGTGGGAGTGGAGATGAGGCTCCCCACCACCTCCCTTCTTTGGGGGCAGACATGGTGCGCCACCTTGAGGTTCAGATGTCGAGCGGCGAGGTTTTCCCTTTTTCCACTGCCGGTTCTTAGGTTATGGGGGTTTTAGGAGGGCCTGATAGGCTCTCCTCCGCCGCCCTGTCCTCTGCCTGCGGATTGGGAGAGCAGAAAGCTGCTGGTCATTTATCTGACCAGCAGTTCGGCTTCTGAGTGGGTCGCTCTACGATCGACGTTAAAGCAACTCAGCCAACTTATTATCTTCCACCGATAGTTTAAATTGAAATTAATGTTTTGAATTCGAAGCGCGGTAGGTAAGCTACCACTCAGACGTCGGTTTTCTGCGGGATTCTTCATTCCACAACGGCGATTCCGCTCATGCAAGCCCGCCGATTAAGGGTACTCTCTTAGTCAGTATATGTTATTCTTGGTCTTCCCTGCCGTCTACCCCTACCCTTCCATCCGCATCCGCAACGTAAATTTCTTTTGCCAGTCGCCTTTCATCCATCCTCTCTATGTGCTCAAACCATTCTAATATACATATATATTAGACCAGTCCAGTCCAGGTCCAGTCATATTTGCGGTCTTCGGCTATTTAAGGTCACAACTGTATAGGTAGCATTTCCTTTTATATTTTTACGGGGCTTTTCATAAACTCTCGGCGTGGTCGATAGTATACATACATATATTTATGTAAAACATTATTTAATGTATTACCTTTATGACAATAAGCCCTTTTGTATACTCGTAGTCTTAATAAATAACATATTAATGAAAATAACTATGATTTCCATACACACGTACAAATCTGTATTATTTAATATATGAATACGGTACATCGGGTGAGAGAAAGTGATAGTCAATTTGTTTGTATAGCGGCCTCTCTGTCAGATTCAATGTAGGACAGAGATAGTGCTCTACAAACATCGTGGTTCGTCCGATGTATTTATATTTTTGTTTATTTCGTTATTTCAGAGGTTTATCGTTATTACGCATTTCTGTGATCGCTGTTTGTGTTGTTTATTTCGGCTTAAATAGTATTAGAAAAAGGTGTATGCACGTGTAAAGTGTCACGGTGTATTTGGTTGCGGTTGGTTTTGAACCTTCAATTGTGGACATAATGTTTATAATTAATGAGACGTGTGTTCAAAGGATATAAAATATACATATGTACTTATAATTTTCTTACAAACCATTCAAGGCCAAGTATAAGGCGCGGGGCGCACTGGGGACGAAGCAAAACGATGCTAAATTCGCTCCGCATCTTTTCATTCTTTCACTTCGTTCGAACGACTACGTGATGTGAACGGGAGTATGACAAGACACAGTGTGAACTTAAGCGTCGTTACGCTACGTCCTCAGTGTGGCCCGCACCTAAGATTCATAATTGAAATACAGAGTATTATGGAAATATGATTTCAATATTTTTACTATTCTTGACCTTCTAAGTTCTGTATTTATTATAATAATAAAATTGAATTATCAGTTCAATGAATTGCATACAAGTCGGTTTTACGTTGATATTTTTACAAACAATTCCATTTAGAATCTATAATATTATATATCTTTTATTTATTTATTGTCTCCTAAAGATATATAACATATATATTGTAAATTGTTACATAACCTTTAGATATCCTGGGAAGCTGAAGAGTTTAAGATAATAAAAATAACGTATTATAGATGATGACTATTTTATTTTTTACCCGGACACATACCATAGTACCAATTCAGTATTCGTATTGAATTACTGTAAAACATTTCTTTCAGTTTTACTTTTTTTTGCTTACATTTTTTTTTATACCTCAAAACAATTCTTTCAGTTTTACTTTTTTTTGCTTACATTTTTTTTTATACCTCAAAACAATTCTTTCAGTTTTACTTTTTTTTGCTTACATTTTTTTTTATACCTCAAAACAATTCTTTCAGTTTTACTTTTTTTGATTACAATTTTTTTTTATACCTCAAAATAATTCTTTCAGTTTTATTTTTTTTGCTTACAATATTGTATATCTCAAAACAATTCTTTCAGTTTTACTTTTTTTTGCTTACAATTTTTTTTATACCTCAAAAAAATTCTTTCAGTTTTACTTTTTTGCTTACAATATTGTATATCTCAAAACAATTCTTTCAATTTTACTTTTTTTTGCTAACAATTTTTTTTTATATCTCAAAACAATTCTTTCAGATTCACTTTTTTTGTTTACATTTTTTTTATATTTCAAGACGATTCTTACAGTTGTTTTTTGCTTACAACTTTTTTTATATCTCTAAACAATTCTTTCAATTTTACTTTTTTTTGTTTACATTTTTTTTATATTTCAAAACGATTCTTACAGTTGTTTTTTGCTTACAACTTTTTTTATATCTCTAAACAATTCTTTCAGTTTTACTTTTTTTGTTTATATTTTTTTTATATTTCAAAACGATTCTTACAGTTGTTTTTTGTTTACAACTTTTTTTATATCTCTAAACAATTCTTTCAGTTTTACTTTTTTTTGTTTACATTTTTTTTATATTTCAAAACGATTCTTACAGTTGTTTTTTGCTTACAACTTTTTTATATCTCTAAACGATTCTTTCAGTTTTACTTTTTTTGTTTACATTTTTTTTATATTTCAAAACGATTCTTACAGTTGTTTTTTGCTTACAACTTTTTTATATCTCTAAACAATTCTTTCAGTTTTACTTTTTTTTACTTATAGTTTTTTATATCTCTCATCTTTTGCCTTTAGCCGATCTAAACGGCTCAGAAGCAAAGTAATAGCTTTCCGAGCCACCTATATCTTCTGATGCGCATTTGATTTGCTGCATATAGGTGTTCTTGTTTTAACTTAAAACCTTACCCACGTGTACCTTATTCCAAAAGTAATAACTTTTGTTTTTACAAAATATCGTTTTTAATATATTTTATTTTCACACAATATTATAAATATAAATCTTTACAATCACAATCTATCAATTTCAACGTATATTCATAACAATGGATGACGTCATCGCGACAATTTTTCGTTGCCCTTACGGTGACTTTTATGGATTAATTTTAATGTGAAATGAATAATTTAAAAAAAACTCGAAAAAGGTCGTAGCAAACAAGGAAGCTATTCTAATGGTAATGGCTAAGCCTAATGGTAAGTAATTACGCTTCGTGTGGATTTCTACTACGCCGGGATGCATTGCGTCCTTTAAATGAAAATGTTGGATAATGCGCAGAAAAGAAGTAGGTAAGGTAAAGTGCGGGAGGATGTGTATAGCCAAAGATCGGGTTAGGTGCCGTCTCGTGTGTAAATGTCCAGCGATAGAATGCCTTAAGATGACAATGGTAATGCTGAATATAATTTACACATTAGGTGTTTCATTGAGGAATTTAAATCTACAATTCGTACTGGTAAATTTTTAAACCGTAAATAATACAACTGAAGAGACACGCACATTTTGGTGCACCATATGTGCGTAAAAACAATTCTTGAAATACACGCTGTATTTCTTATACACACACACACACACACACACACACACACACACACACACACACACACACACACACACACACACACACACACATATATATATATATATATATATATATATATATAATATTCCAAATACATATTAATTTATTTTAACTTTTGCACAAAGCGCACAGCACGCGGACTTAATGTCAAAAAATTCAGTACAAGAAAATTGGTTTGAAGGTGGAACAATCCTTTGTTTCCCTCGAAAAACAAGATAGCCTTTCTGCGAGGGAACCCAGATAGAGTTTTTGACACGATGTCAACAAGTTTGTACGGTTAATTATGGTTATTGTATAGTAAAAGACCACATCTGCAGGCCTTGGTTAGACAACTTCAGTGTCGAGCAACATTTATTTGTACCGATTAAAATAACTCGCCTTATATTTTTATAATTACTAAATTCCCGAACCCGCCTCCGAACAGATCTTACGCCACCGTGCCCTGTCCTGCGCCACCTGCTGCTATGTAGATTTGAAGGTTGCGCAAGTCATCCTCCACCATGTCTCTATCTATATCAATTAGAATCGCACTTTCTAGAATCTCTTGGAAATTCATAGAATGTTCGCCTTTTCACTTGACTTCACTCGTCTATGTTAAGATATATATGTTTATATAAGATCGGTATACATAAATTCGCGGTGGTCATTCTGCCAAAACCTTTTTATGGACTTTTGCGGTCAACTTAAATCGTCACTGATGTAAATTGGCGGGAAAAATAATACTATTGCAGACGTTTTCATAAAGTAAAAGCAAAATCTGCTAATGTTATCCTAGAAAAAAAGAGCGAGTCCTCGGTTCAATTATTATAATTCTTACTAGTTTTGTGCTTAAAGATTTAAGTCATTCAAATTTAGCGGCTATATTTCGCGCCAAGTCTAGAAGCATCCGGTACAAGATAATAACATTATCATTGGTTCTAACATTTTATTGTTGCCCAATAAATTACAAGGCACAAATTTTAACGAATCAGAATGTCTGAAAAATGTAATCAAGAAAATCATAAACTTTCGGTCGGCCATCTTTGATAAATTTGAACATCAAAACCCTGTGATTGGTTGATAAAGAGACGTCATTTCAATCTTGACGGCGTTGCGCAAATAAAAATTTTGACTCTCACTCTTTGCGGCTGCCATGTTTTTTTTCATGTGGGGTGTATGTGTATAGGATTTATCATGATAATTTCCACACAAAAACTGTTACGGGTGAGATTTTACTATTTTCTGATTCTTTATATAGTACAAACGCGGAAATACATTGAACATCCTTAGTGAAAGTGTATCATGTAATACTGACACTATCTTGTGTAATTGCACTTTTAATTTTTATTTAGTAAGTTACAACTACGCAAAAGCATGTAAATGACTAATGCACATGGGATTTTCTTTGTTTATTTACGATCAATGTATCCTATTATACATCTATACAAACTCAACTTGATGTCTCACCCTCCTCACTCGTGTGACGTTTATTTGGCGCCATCGACCCATTTAGCGTAGCGGGGCGGGTATGAGATTCTATAAAATTCTTTGTGCTCTTGCAAGTCATAATTTTCGTTGTAACTAAACAACACGTGATATATTTATAAATAAATACAATTTGTTTTACAGAAGTAAGGGGTGCGTCATAAGTCGTTAGCTAGTGACAATGCGATTGCACATAATCAACTAAGCTTTATAGATTGCTGCTTTTTACGAAACTCGAACCACTAGCAAAGAATAGGCCAAAGAAATTAAGAATGTATTATTAGTACGAAGGCATCCTAAAAGATCGATAAATCACACGGCCCAAGGCAATTGAAAAATGGATACTCGATTTTTGAGCATGATGGTATTTGATAACGTTAGAGATTATATCGGGCAGGATGCGTAAGCATAAAAGAGGGAGCCAGGCGTACGCCTGCTGGCCTGCCACATCGAGAGAACTGAACCAGACTCCGTGTTCCATCATCTGATATCTGCACAATAAGGACAGGTAATTTTTTCATTTATGTATCTAAGGTGGTCATTAAGTTTAAACGTTAATACTTTATTTATGTGTATTTAACTCAAATTTATTTAAAGAAAATTTAGCATTATACCATAGACAAAAGAACATTCTAATAATCTTCTATTTTATAATTTTCTTAGGGGATTGTAGAATTGTTCAAAATAGTTTTAAAACACATTAAAATTTCAATGTGTGATTATATCTTTTCTTTATACTTATGAAGAGTCATAGATTGTTTAAGACAATAACAAGCATTATTAATATATATTTAGTGCATTTACACCATATCCATAATACTAATCTAATCTGTTTAATGCATTTGTAATTAGATAAGTATCTATTGCCATTATGCTATTCAACTCTGAGAACATTAACAAACTTGTTTACCAAAGAGGAGATAGTAAATTTTACAAAGCACTATAACAAATGATAGTCAATAAATTTAAAAATAATAAGCAAATTTTAATTGAATATCTAATTAGTGCTTACTAATGAATTGTTTTCTCTGCTGTCAAGAGGATATGCAGTGCTCAGTTATACTGGAAAGTGACCATAACTGTGGAAAGGCTATAATGAAGACTGTTGCCAATTTTAAGAATCCTTATAGAAAGGTCGGTTTCATATTGCACTTATATTGCACTATGTTGATTTTCATATGCAACATTCATATCTTACGGCCATAGTCTACTTGGCAATGAGTTAAACTTACAATATAAAGTTGTTAGTTTGCTTCTATCGACTATTGGACAATTAATGTGAACTGTTAAGCATTCAAAAAATTAACTTCCAAAATAATGTTTTTATGAAATCTTTTGTGAATTGTTGCCTGTGAAGTGAACTTTGAAGCAACTTCCTGTACTGTTAAATTACTCTTCACATTTTATTTATGCCCACCTGGTTTTTCACTGTTCAAGTTTGCCTTCAATGATATACCTATTTGTGTTATGATTCTATGTATTATTTTGTACTATCTTAGTTATTCACATGTAGTATTGGAGTTTAGTTTTAGCATTCAAAAACATATAGTAGGCGAAGTGTGCTTTATTTATATTTACATTTGTTTTTATTCTAACATTGACTTTGTTGCAGTGAGTAAAATAATAAGTAATCAGTATAACCTTAAGGTTCTCACCAGTTATGGAAATATTAGTTTTTCATGTAACAGTTGGAGTTTAAGCATTACTGCTCACATTTTAAATGTTACAATCAAGCATGTAGTATTAGTAGGCACCACACCAAGATTATAGATTGGGAGTTTTTATTTATAATTTTTGAGGAGTTATTAGAATGGCATTTGGAGAGGGAAAATTGGAGAAAGACAAAAATACAATTTGGGACATTTATAATCTCATCCATTAACTTTAAGATGTATCTATCAATCTGAGGAGAATATAACATCCTTGAAATTGATGTGACAAAAGTGAGTGTTCCTCAGATTACTATTGTATAATAGAGCAATATTGTGATGCAGTGCTCAAAATTGGATGCTAAAGGTTATACATTATATCTAAATTCTTCCAGTCAGCTACTATTCACTTCAGTTTGATTTGATTTTTATTTTAACACTTCCATTAATTATTATTTGATAGGACAATAAATCCAAATATGGATTTCCTAAGTTTTAGAAAACGGGTATTTCATCAGTAAATACTTGCCCATTAAAGAACTGTTTGTATAAAAATTGTTAAAAATAAAAAAATTATGAGGAATATTATTGCATGGCAAATAATTGGAACAACCTTTACAACTTCATCAAAGGATTCATGTGCCTGAAGCCTACGAGTTGCGGACTGTGTGGAGAATGATGTTAATATACATTGAAATGTAGCTAATTCAGGGTTTTATATACTTGTGCAAGTAGCCAGTTATATTTTCTTTGAATTTTCTTATGTTATCTTCTTTTCTAATCTCTACCTTGGAGTGTATTAACAAATCCATATAATCCTTAATCACTTTACCAATTTGTTATTTGTAGGCTTTTTATATTTAGTATAACCTTAAGATTATGCTAATTGTAAGTCCAATTTTCCAATCAAAATTAAAATTATTTTTTTTAATTTTGTTTATAAAATGATAACTTTCCAATTACATTACTTGTAAATCAATAAATAAATAAATCTATTTAAAACAACAAGAAAAACAAGTATATTAATTTTGCAAATATAGGTACACTAAGAAATTTGTACATTTGATACTATAATTTATGCATTATGGAATCGTTATGTCCAAATCTGGTCATATGTAGGAATATGCGGGAAAATTTTACATATCCATAGCACACAGTTTTTAGTTGGGGACGATTTTAAAAAATGTTATATTTAAGATATCTGATCATATCCTAATTACATGGAGAGAAGCAGCAATAATTTAATAACACAAAAATAAAAATGTGTATGTATTTGAATGATATAATAAATAAACATTCTACAATTTACGATTATATATTATATGACTGTTAATTTTTGGAATTTTATAGAAATAATATGTATAAGAATGATCATGGTTTAGTTAATGTTGTCAAAGTGATTACAAGAGAAGGATGAGTCTTAACCATTGTGACACTACTTCAACTTTAAAATCATGAAATATGTGACGTAATTTATAGATGGCTCCATACAGAAAGAATAAGTATAATCTAATTTCTTTGAATTACTTCAGAGATAAATAAGACATGAATGGAACATCTACAATTTATAAATGTATTGTTTTTTATTTTTTAAGTTGCATAAATTACATATTAGCACTAGTATTAGCTGTCACAGTTGTCTTACATGAGCAAATAAATGGGAGTATTACTGATAAAGTATAGTTATTAATTTTTTTTAACATTTATTTGTTTAGCTAGCTAGTCTTTCATATTTTTTGTATGTTATGGGTGTATATGTAGTTTATATTTTGGTGTTAGACATAAGGAGGCAAATACAATATTAATATTGTAAAATTTTGTTGTAGTTTTTGTGATTCTTGTAACCTTGTAATATTTAAAGTTATCTTAACTTATTTACTATTTAGGATAATTGTGAATGTTATCGTTTTTATTTTCAGGAAACTAATCTGGACAACATTGTTGATCAACTGTGCACAAGACTTCAGGACATCAAAGATCAAGAAAGTACTACGTTAGTAGGTATGCCAACGTGCACCTATGAACAAACTGAAGCTGTACGACGATATTACGCTGCGTTTCCGCCTTTGAAGAAAGGCCAAGAATCACCACTGCAGTACTATTTACCGCCGCCAGCGTGGTGTCGCAAACAGGCTCCTGATACCGCCATCAAGATGCAGAGTGAACTCTCAATGTCCAAAGATTGGAATTCCAAGAACAAGAAGTACTGTTCAGGTAAAGAAAGACGGAATTCATACCACACTCAAAGGAAAAATAATAGAAAACGTTGGAACAGTTACAGCAAATCATTTGAATGCAAGGAGAATCTGCCAGAGTGGGTCACACATG
Organism: Baronia brevicornis; assembly: GCA_031353405.1. NCBI lineage: Eukaryota > Metazoa > Arthropoda > Insecta > Lepidoptera > Papilionidae > Baronia > Baronia brevicornis. The sequence goes on from JASFAT010004443.1 coordinate 887,342, forward strand.
AAGGGGTATGGGATATGGAAGCACAGGATCCAGTGAAGGAGTTCATACGAGCTATTGCTTTAGATGAAGGCTATGGTACGTGCGAAAACACTGTTACAGATGAAATAAAAGATATGACTGAAGTCAAACTACGATTAAATGAAAACATGGTGCCTGAGTGGGACGATAACCTCGACTTCGACGCACAGTGGGTTATAAACGAAGATTTGATTCCGCGCGTTAGATCTCCAATGGAGGAAGAGCTGTATGCGAAATTCGAGGCAAAATTTGATCGGAGCATAGAAGCACTGTGGTCGAAAGATCAGAATACTCCTGATGATGAGTATCAAGATTTGCCCATCGATTTTCAGGATCTACTTTCATCCCCCTCGGATCATTTGTTTGCCGATCCGGCCGCCGAGAAGTGCAGCCTAATCTCTCTAACTGAGAGTATATGGTCGACAGATGCTGAGGCATTGCTCCCAGTAGTGCGGAACGACTCCCCCTCTAAGATAGCCGACGCACTCCATGATCGCTTCAAACCGTTGAACCTCGGTGAAGCGGAACGGGCGCCGCCGCCTGAGATCGAGTCTTTCGCGCTGTATGAAGGCGAAGAGTTGTACGACGCGCTGTCAACTGTTGCCAAAACGATAACCTCATTCGCCGCGATTAATCACAGTCGAGAGGGAAGTTCTTTCGTTGAAGTTCTCCCGCGGAAACGTGGCAACAATCGGGTGTTAGCGCCGATAGAGGTCCGCCCGGAGGAACCGCGGCGTACCCCGTCGCACGAGCGTGAAGATCTCCTCACCTCTTCGCGCACACACTTCCGGCCCATCCGACGCGAGTCCGAGACGGAAGCTACAGCCACTCGCTACGCCGACGGTGACACGTTTGATATCCGAGGCGAGCTTGACACTGTGGAGTTCCTACGCACCGAGTCCGGTGGTATATACCTCGGCGGCTCGCTCGAGCGTTACTTGGAGTACCGCGATTCGAAGAGCATCGACTACGGGCGACTCAAGTTGACCGCCGCGCAGCGTTGTCCCGATTTGGACGACGACGGATTCCGGTTGAGGTTCCCGATGCGGCAGCACGACGCAGCGGTCCAGACGGACCGGTTGGAGGAGTCGTGGGCGTGCGAGGAGTGTGGCAGAGCCGGGAAGAAAATGCGTGCAAACGCGATGGAGAGCATATGGAGTGAGAGCAGTGTGAGCAGTGTTTGTGAGTGTGTGGTGTCTGTGCCCGCCCCCGCGCCTGCGCCGGGTGCGGACGAGTTGTGTCGCGAGTGGGAGGAGTTGCTGTCGGACATCAGCGCTGCGCACGCGCAATACGCGGCGGCCGCCGAAGAGACCACGGTGAGTGATCGCAAACGGCGGCACAGCGCTGCGCTGCGCTGCGGGCCGCCCTGCTCGCACCCGCACGCGCGCTTTCTCCACTGCGCCGTCGCTGTCGACCGCCCGCTCACCCGCTAATCGCCCGCCCTTTAGTTTGGTCTGATCAGAATACCATTTTCAATTCAGTATTGATCCGGTCAGTATACATACATGAATATCGTCACGCCTGTTTCCCGTATGGGTAGGCAGAGACCACAGATCTCCATTTGCTACGAGTTCGACATACTTTCTTTGTTCCTCAACACTCATCACATTCCTCATGCAAGCCCGCCGCTTAAAGTTACTTTTGACCTAGCCTTTCCTAAAAACCTCGGCAACCTTTCCATCGATATCCGCAACATAAATTTCTTCAAATGTCACTTTTATTAGTAATTTCATTTGTCAGTAAAAACAACAATGGTTCACTTACCCTACTAATTTAATGGGTTTCAGTTCTCACATGGCATAACAATTAAAATTGATTAGTTTCTATTTCACTCATAGACATTGACTTTGCAATGTGCATATAATATTTCCTTAAATTTGTATTTTGTCGTATTGTAATGATAATGAAAAACAAATACTGAATTGGGGATGGTATGATAATACAGATCAAGTGTGAAGCCCATATGTATCAATTGAGGATTGCCATTCATGAAGTTGCAAATGCAATTTAATATTTTATAAAATAATTATATCATTTATGTTGTGTAATATAATTTGTTACCTATATATAATGGTGCCATGGTCTTGTGGTTTCAATAGATTTTGTTTTATGAATTTTGGTAATATTTAAATTGGAAATTAAACTATTGAATTTGTTGAGCTACAATTTGTGCATATGGGCTCTTATTAATATAAAGCTCTGGTGTGTAATTAATTAAAATGCTGTTGATAAATTTATTCAAAGTAATATTTTATATAAAGATATTATTTTAATAATAATATTGAGGAATTATTTTATTAATTTTGATTGAATAAAATATCAATAATAAGTTTCGAATGAAATTTTAAAATCTGCAATGTATAATTTAATCCCATAATTAGATTTACCGTGTGTTTATAATTTGTCATTGGCATGCTAATTAATTTCAACAATATCTCGATCTGTTTATTGTCATTGTCATGATGTTTTGCATATATTTTTGGGGCATAGATGGCTTTTGTGTTGTAATAATGTAAGAGGCCATTTTTACACTATATTCACTGGACCAAAACAGTAACAAGTGATCTTTAATTCTTTCAATTTTACATTTATGCCAAGTTGCATAAATGTAAAATTGTTAAAGAGTAATCCACAATCATACCTGAAATAGCGTCAAAATGATTTTTACATTGATTTCCTTAACATAAAAATGCCGCATTCTTTGTGTGAATATAATTTAAACCGTCAAAACTTTTTGTAATTCACATTTATACTATAAAGCATAAAACCTCTGGCGTTATCTTAAACACACAAAAGTATTGTGAAATACAGAAATAATAACACTCAAGCATAAATTCCTCAAAAATATTTCAAGTGGCATTAGAAAAGTTAGCAATAATGATAAGATAAATTAGCAAAGCCTTTTACATTGTTCTCCTTTGCAACAAAGTACTAGAGAATGAGAACAGTGCTAACATATCTTACGACTTGTAGATGGGGGGGGGATGTAAAGTTAATTTAGTTCAATGTTTTCTTTGTAGGGATTTTATATTGATATAAATGGGAATGTTTGATGAAATGCCCTCATTTGCACAATTATATGCAGATTAAGATTGATTAAATTATATTGTAAAGATATTTTAGTATATTTTTTATATATTTTAATAACATATTTCTATTTACATTTCAACAATGCCGATTTTTCGGAGTTGCTTTACAATTTTCAATGAAATTTAAAATTAGTTTTGCTTAGAATTGAAATATTTAAGAGTGAGAGCATTTCAAGTCGAGCAAATAGGACGATTCTAATATAATTCTTACAATAACATCGTCCCAAGTTGTTTAAATAATTTGTTAATGTAAACAGTAGGTGAACAGGAATTTATTTTTGTTATTATTTTTTTCGTTTTCATTTCTTGGCAATCTAAATTTTGTTCAAAATTTTTAAATGGTAGATTTTTTTTAAGTTTGGTAAAATATGGTGCACCGATCGTTGGTATTGGATGAGCGTTTGAATATGGGCAAGTGGTAAGTTATGTAATTCGAAGTTTTTAAGTAGTGAGTTCTATGTAGTTGATTACAATTTGACGTCACAACTTGTTTTATGGCCTGTGTATTATTGGTGAACAGCATGAGATGTTCTCATTTTTGAGAAATGTAACGTTATATCCAATATCGACAGTTAGTTTACAAGCGAGTACAGATCGAGATGTATTTGTATGTAACTGTGATTGGTGTTGTTATTGGAAGGCAATGGACGGTTTGTTTTGATGGTTTGTCCAATATGTCTTAAGTTTTATTCGCGGCAATTTTATTGATTGGCCGCTTAATGTAAAAGTAGGACGGAAGGAATGCGTGGCCATCTGTCCACTAGTGGTAGTTTCAAGTGTAAAGTTTTCTATGAAGCTGGACTATGTTAGGTGAGGACACAATGTCCTCTAGTGTGTTAATTGGTGAGGTGAAGTCTTTGTAATAATCTTTGCAACTACTGTTCAATATTTTTGGAATATCTATAAGTTATGTTATGAGGACTGGGAGAAAACAGTGAAAAATATTCAGTAACAGCAAAAAAAATTTTGAACAGTGGTAGCATTCAATTGTAATATAATTTACAACTCCAATTATGGATGGTAACAGTTCATATAGGCATAACTGTTATAATAGTTTATGTAAAGCATAAGAAGTGTATATGTTATATTTTATACTTTCGTTTTTGCTGGGACTGTACCGTTTTAAGCGGTATTGTTATACAGAGTTGCTTTATTATCATAATTAATAGAGCTGATATTATTGTCAACTCTGTATAAGAAGTCCTATGATTATTTATTGATTTTGTTTTTCCTATTTAAAGCCTTTCCTATATAACATATAACAATTTAAAAAAAACATATTTAGCTGTTTTGTATTGTTTTATATATATATAATAATAATTCTGTAGAGTAATACATGTATTTCTGTTTGAATAACTCAACAAAAAACATAAAAAAAAAATATCATTACGAAATCTGATTGGAAAGGCTATTTATTATTATATATTATTGTATAAATATTTAATATATTGTGAAATTAATGTATAGGAATTTTCAGTTCTATATTAATGTGTTGTTATATTATTTTCATTGTGTTCGTTTCTGTGTCTGAAATACTCGAAACTATATAATGAATACAAATTTTCAAAATACAATCTTATATTTCAGATATTGGATCGTTAGTGCGGTTGGGTATTTTTAAACTCATTCAACTAATTAAATCCACTCGTTCATTCAATCATTTCATTCATGTCGTGTAATCTTTTATGAGTTCATCACAGCTTTAATTTTTTTTGTTCTGTCATAGGTTCATCTTGTATTGTACTTATTCCATTAACAATATTCACTAAAGAATACTTCGATAAAAATAAAAATTTTAGAAAATTACAAAAAAAAAATGCATTGTTCCATTCAAGTTTGCATATTAATATTATATTTGATTAGAAATTAATCTAATGTAATGTGCCTATGCACTTGATTGCCTTTATTTATCCGAAACATCTATGGATATCAGTTGCTTCTGATCAATCAAGTGTTGTTCATAGCAACAAGATGGTTTGCAATGATATATCAGGAGGACCTTAATTTGAAATCATTGCAAACTACAGAACAATGTGATATCAATAACAGTGTTGGTGGGTTAAATTTTTATAATTATCGTTTGCCAATGCGGTTGTTGAGATCATATTGATTTATTGTTAAAGTACTTGCATGAACTTCTGAACATTATAGTGGCTGTTGGCGGAACGAAAGCCAGCAGAAGTAGGTGCAAGTGATTAAAACGTTGGTCCTCATAACATCAATTCACATTGTAAGCCACATCAAAGCTCCAAGTGGCAAATGAGCTTTTCCTCTTATTGTATTGAAATTTCAAAATTTGCATACATATCCGCAATCGGTGGATACGTAAATATGTTTATAACATGAAACATTTTTCATTTGAGTAGAGAGCAACATTTATTTGTACGTACATTTTGGACACGGCGCTATTCAGCACACACTTAAAAATATTGAAAAAATATAAAAAAAAATGCATGTAGGTATTTCAAAGTCTTAAATCTTCTAATGAATGCTCTCCACTCAAGGAACACAAGTGGGCGTGTAACCGATTGCTTGCGGCCTTGGTTACATGCATATTTGTTATAGTTCAGTGAAAATATTATCATTTATTTCTTTCTTGAAACTCAGTAAATTCATTAGAATTAACCTATCTTATAAGCCGGGGTAGGAGCAGTCGCAAGGGATTTCAGGTTTTTAGTTGGTGCCAAATCTATTGAATTAATGTATGTAGTAATGTCATTATGCCAAAAAAGATAAGTTGTATATGCATTTCATAACGCAATAGCTCTGACAATTTTACACTAGCTTTGCATAATGTTTTTAAATTGTATGAAATCGGAAATGTGATTTGTATTGGTTTTTAAAAATGTAATTCACTTAGTGTAGGTGTTGTATCTGTTAACATTCAATATTTTAGATTGTACCCATCAAATCAATAGCATAGTGGTTATCCCTGAAAATAGTTACCATTTTCGTTACATTTAGGTTGTGCTCACTACTCTGGTTCTTGCCACCTGTGGGAAGAAAATAAAAAACAAACACAAATTTGAGTTTTATTTATACCTGATACGAATTATTCCTGAAAAAAAAGTTGGTCCACTTGTAATTTATCCCAAGAGTTATAGCTTTTATATTGCAAAATATCGTTTTTATCATATATTTCTTTTATAAAAAATTAGAATTGAATACAAAATTAGAAATTCCATTATGTTAAAAACTTGTGGACAATCTGTGTCACGTAGAGACGATAATGCATCGTACCAAGATGCTGTTTTGGAGATCATTTCTTTAGTTTTAGAGGTCATTGATCTCTTTACTTTTTAAGAGGTCATTAATCCCTTTCCTTTTATAGAGGGCAATGGTTGTTTAAGTTATATGTTCGAGCTTCTGCCAAATTTCGGCCAAATCTGCCCAGAAATGACGATTTTACCTTTATATAGCGGCCGTCTTGTTTCCCGCCATTTCGGATTTTTCTTCCCACCCATGTGTTAGCATTTTTCACAATTTTTTGTTCGAGAGTGACACCGATAGGAATTACGGTTCGGGCGGGCCGTCGTGCAATTTATTACCAGGTTCAGATCTTGAAGTTTTGGATGTAATGTCTCCGCCTCGAGCCCCATCCGAACAAACACCCCTCCCCCCACCTTTTACCGTTTCGTCAATTTTGATGTCAGTCAGTGATTAAATTTAAACTTTTCTTATCTATCTGACTTTTATAAACAGAGAAAACGTTTTGCCGTTTATAATATAGGCGTATACTAATATTATAAATAACAATAATTTGTGATTTGTTTAAATATATTGAAAATTTTCGGAAACTTGCAATTTGCAAAAAGCATCTTGAAAAGAGTATGCATTTACCAATTAATAGTAGAAATGTCTAAGTGGCAGTTTTGTCAATAAGCTTTTGAGTTGGAGTTTGCATCCGAGTTGTTTCTTTTAAGGTAGGAACTAATCGGATAAAATTTAAGGTTTAGAAAAAATATACTGTCTACCACTGGTTCTCAGGCTACAATAAAGTGACAAAAACTAATTACAATTTTCGAAAAAAAAAAAAAACTAAATAGCGACACAAAAATAATGCATATAATTTTAACGTATTTTGCACATGAGATTCTTATTTACCTTTAAAATGTAGTGCAAAAAATGTAATTATGCAATAATTGACATTCAATTTTACGTAGAAAGCGAACCAATTGAGGTAAATAGAAAGGAAAATTTTACAAAATAGCGATATGTATACAACACTAAATCATTAAACCTTTTTAATAAACGATAAGAGAGGAGAACATACCTTGACTAAAATGCGAAAGTTCTTAAGAGGTCAGTTCAAAAGCACCCTTAACCGGGCAAGTATGTATGAAAAAAGTGATGAGTGTGGATGAAGAAAGAAAGTGTGTCGAGATCGTCGCAGATGGAGATCTGTGATCTCTGCCTACCCCTACAGGAAACAGGCATGGTGATATGTATGTATGTCTAAACGATAAAATCAAATGTGTAAAAAATAAAATTAAATGTTCGTATATTTAAGTGTAAATAACATTTTCAACTGACACATTTAAATAAAATATAAATAATATAATCTCTTTTATATATGTAACATCATTGGCGTATTGTTACTGTCCATTCTTTCTTAAAGAAAGTAACCAATATTAAAGTGTACCCCTCAGTAAAGTATTGGGCTCACCAATTTTCTTACTTATCACAAACTTGGCGGCCGCCTGTTAGACATCACTCTTTTTGGCAGACCTATACCGTGGAAAAACTGCCATATATCTAGGCGTTTCGTAACGTCTTACACGATCCGGACGAGACGGCGTCATTCGGATCCACCCACGACGCCAACACTCACACGCACCCCGGCTCTAGCCGAGCACCTAGAGTAGGGATCACTTCTACACCGGCCATTTACACTATTTAGATTCTCTCACGTACCCGGTCGGTTCTCACCCGCTAAACTTTAGGGCCTAGGGGACTAATAGGGACTATTGTTACTTAGATCCAATCCTCCTCTACATGTTTAACGTAGCGTCATGACGAAATTGAAATCGACACACCTGTGTACATCCGACACGACGTCGAGACGATGAAATTTGCAATTTGTGCAGATTCCCAAATGCAATTTACTTGTCCTCTACCTCCTTGCCTGCGGGCCCAGTATTCGACAAAGCTGTTAACACCAATAGGCTATCAGCATTAACATCTTCGAGTTAAACCAATTCTAATTCGAAAACTTATATTTTCTCTATTTTTTATTTCGGGATTTCTTTGAGAAAAATAAAGATGTATAACCATAATTAGGTTTCGCAACTTATTTATTATTAATAGCAATAAAATTTATTATGAATAAAAAATAATAGTGGGCGAAGTCACCAACCAAACTGAAACTAACTTGTAGCCGTGTTCTGCCATCTTTTTCTCACTCGCAAGCGTAAGTGAGAGCGCGCTATACAAAAACCTTAGTTTACACTTTCATCCATTGAAATGCACGCGGTGCTTCATCGGAGCGGGAGACGCCGGTTGAGTTCATTCGAACAGCAGTGATTTGTCTGTTCTTATCGTGTTAAACGAAATTGATTAATCTGAAATAACAAAAATACAAAGTAATTTTGCATGTGATACTTGTGTATTTTGAACAATTAAGTGAGGTACACGAACTTTTTGTGCTGTCGTTCTTTTTGCTGTGTTTATTACGAGGTGAGCTTTTATTTACTTTTCGTAAAAAGAAAACTGAGCTTTGGCGACAAAAGATTCTAAAAGTTCGTTAAGATTGATTAATAGTAGCAATACGAATACTTAATATTGATAAATTAATATTAAGTATCCGTATTGCTACTATTACATTAAATTGAAAAGTGGTTAAATTTGTTGAAATATATTTTAAACTTTTTGGCATAAAATTTCTGCGTTTCCGTCATAGGAGCTTATTCAATATTTTGTATGGAAAACATAGTTGGAAAGAATCTAGAAGCAAAATAATGTGTAAATGTACTTATCTAATTGTTTTAATTAATGTGATAAACCATAATTTTTTTTTACGTAAAGAATCGCGTTCGTAGATAAATAACGAATCTACGTTTGAGAATAGCGGTTCATCGAGTGACCAGGAAAAATAACTGTACAATATAGAAATCATAAGTTATTGTCATTTACCGTGAAGATTTTTGCGAGTGGTACGTACAATAAAAAACAGTTATTTATATTAAAAATTATTTAATTTTTTCTACGATTTTCTTTATAAATATATTTGTTATGTAAATGATTTTTACCGTCGATAATATTTTTAATATTATTAGGTGCGGGACTAAGTTCTCGCTGTTTTTTTATAAAAATGCAATTTAATTGTGCAAAAATGCTTACAATATATATTATTCAAAGTATTGCCCATCGCGAGCCAGAACTTTTGCCCATCTTTCTGGCCGAGCTCGACTACTGTTACAATAAAAGTGTTTGTCTTTTGAGGATGAGTGGAACTGATGAGCAGCCAGATCGTGTGCCATCAAACGAAACAATAATCGGACGGCGCAATATTTGAGGAATATGACGGGTGGGGTAGGACTTCCATGTAGGTTCTTCCATTTGAGCGTTCCATGTAGGTTTTAACAGGTTTGGCAACATAAGGCCGAGCGTTGTCATGCAGTAGAATCACTTTTTGTGCCTTTGCCTTTGTTGCCTAGTCCTCGGCTCAGTTGCATCAATTGAAGTCGATACTGTTACCCAGTGGTGGTTTCGTTTGGTTTTTTCATCACCAGTCACGATGCGATGAAGGAAACCCTTCTTTTTTCCTTCTTCCTAATACTGATGCAAGCTGTTCTTGCGTTTGGCACGGATTCTCATCGAGCAATTCCTCCGATTCAGCGTCTTCGAATGTTCTTGCCCATCCTTCATGCGAACAGTCGTCAACATCGAATTCACCGTCTTTAAAGCGACGGAACCAATCGCGGCACTTTGCTCATTTAGGGTAGCATTTCCGTAAACTTTTTTTTAACTTGCATTTTTTTTAACACTAACGTGTAACAGCAATTTGTTTACTATATGTCTAAGCTTGGTTCATGACGTTTTGGATATGTCAAAATCGACCAACACTTACTGCTGGAGTCATTTAATGACAAACAGCGAGAACTTAGTTGCGCACCTAATATTATATATATTTACTTAACATCTGCCATATAAAATGATTGTTTGCTTCAAATAGGGATTCTAATATTACTCGCTATTTCTGTTCGCTTAAATAGTTACTGGCAAAAGAGACCAATATCTGAATCAAATAAGCGTTACGTGATGCTGAAAAGTTTTCCTAAGAGTCCATAGGAGAATTTTTCAGCACCACGTAACAGTCATAAGTCTTGGGAGAAATTTAAGGACTCTTTACATATTGAAATGGATCTTTATAAAGTAGTGGTGAACTGCAGACTTGTAACGCTTTGGGCCAACAGGGATTATCGTTCGATCTTTGTCTGTTTACTAACGAACACGTGGCATCTGCAAAAAAAGAAGGCATATCAGCATGCAGGAACATTGCTCCTGATTAAATGCCCATCGTATGAACCTCAACTCCCTAAAAACTTCCGGTTTCTAGCTGCCCCCTGCAAAAAGTGGCAGGTTTAGGCCTCCTGAAAAGGCTTCACGTCGAATTTATGTGGGTGAGTTTACGTAACAAAAGAACAGCAGTGCGTGAATCTAACTTAAGTATACTCTTGTTAGCAAAGTTTAAAATGTCATTTCGTCTTGACCGTTTCAATGTATATTAACTATAACCTTGACGACATCGATATTTTAAATTGCCAATAATCCAGTAAAACCTGATTTGTACTATAGTGAAATGATAGAAATCTGCCTATTCATTGATTCAAGATCAAAATGGAATCAAGATGAATCGATACTCCAATAAATATATGCAAATTATTAAACATATATTGGCACAATAAAATAATATAATATAATTGATAATAAGTTTTTCTCGCATTGAACTTTCAAACTAGGCTTAACCTAGTTTGGAAGTTCAATTTCCTGATGTATTATTTACAGCATAGTTGCTGTAAATAATACATCAGTTGTAGTAAATTTAAACTATAAAACAAAATGTCTATATGGAAGAGCCATACTGTTACAAATTTTCAAAATGTCAAATGTTACTGGCACTAAATAAAGAGTCTAAAAGAAGTTAATACATACTAAAAATATTAATATTATCCATAGAAATGCCTGCTTTTTTTTTGCAAAGGAGTTTATATCTTGTCAGATTTTTAATCGTTAATAAAATACTTTTTATTCATCCACTCAAGTTTAAATACATTTTTTTAAACTTTTAGAGGATGACACTTGATGTTAATATAGTTTTTTCAAATAGCAATTCATTAATAAAATTTAATTAAATGATTTTGGTTTTATATGGGAGAAAAAATTTCTCTTATATAAGGTATTTAGCAGGATATAATGTTAGGAATACATTTCTTCAGTGGCGAAGCGTGTGGATCGCTGGAAAAAAGCAGGAATTGACTTAGGTAGAGTTGAGTAGGAAGGATTTTTTTTTATATAGCTTGTTTTTAAACTAATTTGCGTAAATGGTTAGTAATTGATGTTTTATCCACGTAAATATATATTAAATCCTAGCTGACCTGTCACACGTGTTAGCCAAGGCCGGATCTAGTTAGAAACTTTTACGCAAACGAGTTTTATTACCACGTTTTGCTCAACACAACCTGTCATGTCTGTTCAATAACTTGTATTAAAAATATTTTTCGAATGAATGCAAAAGTTATTAAAGAGTGTTTATGTATAATTCTGAAACTATGTTATTTGGGAATAATAACGTAAGATAAACAATTATTAATAGCAAAAATTAAATTAGAAGATCGTCGGTCTGATGACAACATGAATAACAGGAACAACAAAAAGTGGATTTTTTTTCAGTTTGAAATTTTTTTGTAAAACTTTTCTTACTTTTGGTATAAAAATATGTATTATTTAAGGTACATAACTACGAAATATATCATCGGATACGTTTTAAAATTATCCGTTGGAGGGCATCAAAAATGCAAGTCCAAGAAAAAACGTTATTCTTGTTGTTAGAAATTCTGATAATTAGGCCAACAATTTTACTAATTATACTAAATCCACATTTGTAAATATATGTATTTATTGGCCAATTGTTCAATACTAGTGAACTAAAGTTTAAGATGCAACATAAATTGACAATTTATTCCACTAGAATCAAGTCGGTATTCGTTTGTTTCAAAGAAACTGAATTATTAATAAATGGTTATGCTGTACAATGAATTTATGGCTCAGAAAAAATACCCGTAGGCAATACAAATCTCACATGAATCGTATAAAATACATCATTTCGTTATTATATCATTTGTCGTCTATCGATGTTTGTTAACTTATCACAGATTATATTATGGTTCACAGAATATAAAAATTTGTATTAATTGTCATTGTTTACAATCTATTGTCACTTTTGATGAAAATCCCCCAGAAATTAAGAGGCTCCTCTTAATTTCTAGGGGAATTGGATATTAACCCACCACGCTTTTACAATTGACGCTGGATTGATGGGACACCCGCACTCGAAAAACATAAATATCTGTAGGCCAACCACATATTTATCCCCATGCCGACCGAGACTCGAGCGGATGCGGATGTCTAATTGAAAATCGTCGTCAACAAAAAAAGGAATTTAAAAAATATAAATATATTTCACATAATGTACAGAAAGAGAATAAATAAATATAGAAATCGTCCTATGAAATGAAGTCTATAACAAAGTAAGTATCTAATTTGGTTTAGTATGGTTGAGCATTGTGCATATTAAAACATGCAGCTAGGGGTACAAGCCGAAGGAATCTTATTAGCGGACTTAGATAGGAGATAGCTTCAGACGGCGCTACACACTGGGTCGCCGCCTACGGAACGTTGTACTCGCAATTATCCGGCCCATTGTCCATGGCGAACAATAAACACGACAGTATGCCGTATCTTCAGATATTACTTTTAATTCAACAAGATTGTCTATGATACATTTACTAAGGCATACGACACTAGCCATAAGCAAGTAGTTTTTTTAAATAATTTTTACTGTATAACATTGTGACTGTATAACATTAAATATTTAATTGAATGTATATTTTCAAATAAATATATTTTTTATAATCAAATAACCAGTTTTCTTAGCTCATATGTTTATTTCAAATCTCCCTACTCTTTTCTTACCGGACCGTAAGACTACCGGATCATAGACGGAGTAAGTCTGTACCGGACCATAGACATCACATTTTCTGGGACCTCTTAACCTATTCTATTCGGCTAAATCGATTTTAATAGGACTGACTAGAATTTTAAAAATTAGGACTTTTTCATTAAAGTTATAAATCCTTAAAAATTACTAGAGACCAAGAAAGACTACCAATTAAAATGAAGTGTCCACAAAGAACATAAATCATTCTTATTACGAACGTCAACAGCTTATATGGAAAAGAAAAAGAAGGATCTTCTGTTGGACGGTGACCATGCTGAGTCATGAGATCCTCTTAATTTTTTTATGAAGAACATCTATAACATCTACTTGGTGTACGTAATTATAGTTTGTGTTTAATGGTCCGATCAAAAAAATATTTAGGTTAATAGTACTATAAATTTAAATGGATTACCTACCACAAATCTTAACGTTCCTATACCTGATTTTACGACACAATAGCCAAATTAGCATTGACTATTTAATCCCTAAGCTTAATTAGATAATTTATGCAAATTTTATATCTAATAATCTATACGAATCGTTTCTCGATCAATTAGTTCCGTTTGATATTATCTGTGATAGCTTTAATTGCCATAATAAAAAATCTGTGATTAATAAACATCTTCAAATATTTGTATTTGCTGGTAGTCGTAGATAAAACAAACGGTAAATTGTCGTTTTTGGCGTTGACTATATCCACCGAACTAATTTCGGTCACTGCCAAATAATAAGTATACGGCGGTCAAACATAGATCTAGAAGTAATAATAGTAATTGAGCTGTTTTAAAATAAATGATTGCGATTTCAATAGTTTCAACGGGACAAATTGATGGTAGATATAAGTAATCAAAATAAAATAAAATAAATATTCGATTAGGCATCTTTAAAGTAATTTTCTATGTTTAATAGGACTGACTTATAGGAAACATCCTAGGTAGTACAAGCATTATTTGTATGTATAAGCATAGTTGGAATTGTTAACAAGAATTTTATTATAGTAATATAAAAAGCCCGCGGGTTTCCAGCCCGCGGGCCCTGAATTCGATAAAGCTGTTAAAGCCAATAGGCTACCAGCATTAACATCTTCGAATCTATATAGTATAAAACATTGTTAGTCTTTAAAGAAAAACCTTTTTTGGTGACATATTTCAGTGAAACAAAGATTTTATTAATTTTATTAATTAATTATTAATTTTATGTATATTTAAAGTAAGAACATAATATCGTATATTGGCGCTTTTAAGGTTTTTAATACTTTTTTTTATTTTTCTTCATAATGAATTGGCTTATGTAATGAAAAAAAAAACTTTAAATTTTTTAGAGTAACACTTTATGATATACAGAAACAGTTTATATATTAGAACATTAATATGGCTATTATGTGTACTCGTGGGTTGAATTTTCTTACCACGTATTTTGCGGTCCATTGTAATGGCGCCTTAGCCTTGTTTTAAAAAAGTAAAACGTCATCTCGAAAATATTTCGCGCGATAACCATCGCGTTGCATAAAGTGTTGAAACTGCAATCTGTTTTCCTGTCAGTGTAGTAGAGGAGACCTTGCTCATAATGGCACAGGCGCGAGATGTCAGTACAAGATTAAACGTAGAAGGCAATATCTAGACTAAAGAGCGAACTAAAAATAAAAGATGCGTGTCCGCTCTGGGAGAATCATACGATATTCTATTTATATATATGGTCACTTTGGTAGCTTTAAGTATGGTCATGTTGCACCATACTGGTTGCTTTTTCCTTTGTTACTTCTTTTCTTTGATGGCAATTAGTTATAACTATTATGCCAGTGTTAAGTAAGATACAACAATATCAAATCTCTTGAAATGTAATTAGTCAACTTGTCACGTTACGTCTTGATAAAATGGTGGTTATTCTACCAAAACTTCTATGGACGTTTTCAGTCAACTTAAACAGTAACGATTTATTTTATATCACTTCAT
The DNA here is from genome assembly GCA_031353405.1 of Baronia brevicornis. Lineage (NCBI taxonomy): Eukaryota > Metazoa > Arthropoda > Insecta > Lepidoptera > Papilionidae > Baronia > Baronia brevicornis. The sequence goes on from JASFAT010004443.1 coordinate 902,620, forward strand.
TTATAGGCCTTAATCGAACTATATTGTATATCACGCCACCACAGTTAAACAATACAGGTAACTGACAATCATATACGATCATGAAAATGATATAAAAACACACCGTCACTGATGTAAGTTGGCAGGAAAAGTCCACTTTGTTACTCATTTCCTTATTTGAAAGTTACAATATGTTATTGTATTTGGTTGTATTAAAGTTAGGTTGGAATGTGCCGTTTATATAATATTATATTATGCATATAATGATCATCACTTAATAATATTATCATCTTTATAATATAAATGTTTCTTGATTTGTATGTTTACCCTTTGTTTAGAAAAATTTCTTAACCGATTGTTAAGAAATTTTGGTGAGTTGTTGTGAGTATGTACGCGAAAAATTCTGGCCAAAAAAAATTTTGCTTTGTAATTTTTTTAAGTGGCATTTTAACGCATGCCGGGTACATCTGGTACCTAATAATAAAGTTCAAATTGGCCCAACTATAATAATGATTAAATTAAATTTTATGATTCAATTAAATTAAATGATTCAATTAAATTAAATGATTCAATTAAATTAAATGATGCAATTAAATTAAATGATTCAATTAAATTAAAATGATTCAATTAAATTAAATGATTCAATTAAATTAAATGATTCAATTAAATTAAATGAATCAATTAAATTACATGATTCAATTACATTAAATGATTCAATTATTTCCAGTGAACTTAAATTGGCATAAATCAAAAAAATATTCATTGATGTTTTAAACCATTTTAATTATAATTAATCTTTTACAGAATTCTTTATGTACATTATTCAGTATTCTCTATCAAAAATAAATATTAAAAAATACATATTTATATCTTGTAATTATAAATAGAAAATTTGCTGAACTTAATTCATCACATTGTGTAGTTTTATAAAAGTGTCAATCAAAAAATTTTTTTTTAACCATAATGTACCCTATGTTGTAACTTGATCTTACCGTCATAACTGCGCGAATGCCGAAGATTCGTTTTCTTCTGTCTTTTATACTCTAGATAATAAAATAAATAACATTTGGCATCTTTATTAAAAAAAGTGCGATTTTAATTTACCTTCAAAAATTAAAAGGACGTAAAATAACAGCGTATACTTTTTATTAATTGCACTTTGTTACTTGTTTTTATTTGTTTTGTATTTCGCTTTAATACCACATCGGTGTATTATACCTACCTCGTTTTGAAACAACAGAATTACCTGCGCCTAAAATAAAAACCATTCGACTTTGTGTCAGCCTATCTAGTAGAGGATGTCGAACAAGGAGTACAGTCAGCGACATATTTTAGTGATAAATTGAGATATTTAAAAGTATAACATTGTTCAAATTCATGACATTCTATTCAAACTATGTTTTTTGTCGCCACTTGTTTTAAATCATACATCTTGGGGGAACATTAATGTGTGGTATCAACATCTGGAAGCTATTTGTATATGAAAGGCGAAACAAAAAATTGATATTTTATTTAAATATTTCGTATTTGGCTGATGGTTGAATAGTTTTAATTCGGTATATTTTACGAATATTTCTATAACCACTTTTATAAAAAATAACTTTTAAATACAAATCCGTCAATAACTTAGAACCCTTAACTCATTTGATTAGGGTAGCGCTTATGATCTACCGATCAAGCATTATATATGCATATATATTATTACTATTTAAGTTGGAGAGTTTAACGAGAATTCTAGTCATATTTAAATATTGCTAGTCTTTTTGTAAAAAAAAATATGTATGCAGTTCACATGTGATTCAGTTGAAACCTTGAGAAAACTAAGAACTGCACGAGGAGGACAACGAGATAATAGGAAACACTGTATAATATATTCTGCCTCGTTCACCCGCAGGCTAAATCCTATACATATATGTGTTTGTCTCTTTTTAGTGTCGCTTTCTCGTTTCATCGAGTTTCAAATAACAACGGCGTTAAATAAGTATTTGCTCCAAAAGAAACTTCTTATTCAAACTTGAATTTCTTCAGCTATTTTTTGGCGCTCGCAGTACTTTTGTATAACGTGACATCGTTATTAGAGCTTGTTTAAAATCTCCCTTTCTTTAGCTTTTTCTTTGGAAGGCTTAACGGATTACGTCACCGAAAGCCCGCATAATTTATTATATGTTCCGCCGCTGCACAGTGAAATCGCTCCACAAATTAAAGCAAACTGAACTTGTACTCCTGATGGTTATCAATGATGAAACGCGTTATTACGTCATTATGCTGCAAGCGGTAATGATAGCTGACTTTATTTATTTTTCCGCATCTAACCGTGATTTACAGACGAAGCAAATAGAGCGTTGTAACGTTGTAATTTATTTTTTTTAAATTTAACCTAATATTTTTTCGCCTAATTTGTGTTTAACATTCACGTCTTCTTCTAAGCAGTAGTTCATTCTCTTCATTGGTTTTCCGCGTGGTATTTTCTGCGTATCTTTGGTCCTGTGTTGGAAAATGAGCGATGACGTCCTCTTTATAACCACGACCTATATAAGCTGTACAATGAGCCGAACGTCATCAAAAGCATTAAGATGGGACACCTTCGTTGGGCTGGGCACGTGGTACGGATGGACGAGGCTAGAGTACCCAAACGCCTACTCGACGGCAAAGCAGATGGTCGTAGAAGCCGCGGAAGGCCAAAGCTCAGATGGTTAGATGGAATCGAGGACGACTTAAGAACAATTGGTGTGAGGGGCTGGATGAAAAAAGCTAATCGAAGATCCGACAGGAAAAATTTACAGAACCAGGCTAAGGCCTACCCGCCGCTGTAATTGATGATGATGATGATTTTCTGCTGTGTAATGTATTTGGTCATCGTTCTAGGTGATCTGGCGACGTCCATTCGCTCCACATTATCCAGCCAACGTAATCTTTGTGATATTCAGAATCGCACTATGGTTTCATTACTGAGTAGTTAGTTAAGCTTGTGGTTAATCCTCTTCTAGTATTGCCGTTTGTCTCTTTTATTGGGCTGATGATTTTTCTTAGCACTCACAAAGAGATAGTATTTTTGCACGTGTGTCCAAACAATTACTTTAATGATACTGCGGCTAAAACAGAAACAAGTAGGTAATATAAAAAAAAATAGTAATATAATAAAAATAATATATATATATATATATATATATATATATATATATATATATATATATATATATATATATATATATATATATATATATATATATATATATATATATATATATATGTTTTCTCCTATATAAAACTAAAATTAATTTTTGAATTAATATTTGAAAAAACTGTATTATCATCAAGTGTCATCCATTACAAGTTTAGTGTATTTGAGCTTGAGTGGATGAATAAAAAAATATTTTATTAATCATTGAAAATTTGAATAAGATATATAAATAAATGTATATAGGGAGAGTGTGAACTCATAGTAGGATTAGATACAATAAACCCAGAAGTTTTTTCTACTAATGTGTTATTCGTACGTGAATGATGTGTCAAACAGAAACAATTGTGGAAGTTTATTGTACACGGCTTTTGGATTCAGTGCCATTCGTGTTTACCCACTTGTTTAGCGTTCATTTCCATTTACGGTCATGTGCTTTAAGTGCCTACGGGAAAACGTCGTCGTATCGTGTATTTGTTTAACAAATCATTATAACACCATGCATTTTGGTGGTTACGAAATAATACATATTTATTTATTGTCTCACCAACAGAGTAGCAGCATTCATATGAATACGAGATACGTTAATCATGAAAATAAGTGTTATCAATTAGGGCCGTCCATAAATTACGTCACAACATTTTTGGATCCCTGTCTGTCTGTTTGTCCTGTCCTGCCCTATCACACGTGGTCACATATGTGTGACCCCCACACCTCTGGTGTGACGTTACTTATTTAGTAATTTTCCAATAAGAAAATTATTAACATTAAAAAAGGGGTTTACAAAAAATATTTGTTTTTTCTGAAATTTTTATAGATTTGTTTATTTGTTAATATTTTAAAGTTTTTAGTTGCAGTTATATTTAGCACTAGATTCATACTTGACATGTCACGAAACTTATGATTCGTCGACACACAATTACACACTCTGTTTAATGTGTGACGTAATTCATGGATGGCCCGTAATAAGTGAAAAAAAAAACAATAATTAACCTTTAAAATCAGTGTTTTATAGTCTGTGGAGTGACAATACTTATGAATAACTTTTTACATTTTTAATATAAAAAAATTCGTCATAAATGATGTGAGTCGTATGCTAAGTCACATGGCCTAATTTATAATGTAAAAAAGAGCCAAATAATGATGTTTAATGTCCGAGGCAAGTGTAGGAAAGAATTACCACCGATACTATTAAATAATTGTATTCTAGATAGGGTGAATAATTTTAAATGTCTTGGACACTATCTGACTTCTGATTTAAAAGCGGATACTGATATTGAACGGGAGCGGAGGGCATTGTCAGCGAGGGCGAATATGCTTGCTCGTAGGTTTGCACGTAGTTCACCTTACGTTAAAATTACATTATTTAGAGCATATTGTACATCTTTTTACACGTGCAGCCTGTAGGCGGGATATACTCAAAAATCTTATAATGCCCTCCGCGTTCAGTATAATAACGCGTTCAGGGTGCTGTTGGGGCTACCTCGATACTGCAGTGCCTCAGGGATGTTCGCTGAAGCGCGTGTTGACTGTTTTTATGCCCTCATGAGAAAAAGATGCGGGTCTCTGGTGCGAAGGGTACGGGGTAGTGCCAACAGAATTGTGAGCATGATATCCAATAGACTGGATTGCATATACATGAATCATTGTTGTTCCGTCGCAAACGGGACGGTACAGCGGTGATTCGTGCGTATTTGTAACATACAACATGTAACTAACCTAGTCTATAAGAAATATTATTTACTAACCATAATGAGTCACTGGTCACTTGAATAAAGAATATTATTATTATTGTTATTAAATGAACGTAACCTGTCAGAAATACCAGTTGTAATATTTTGATTGGTTAGTGATGATTATGATATAGTAATGGCTGTACTAGGTCCCTGTTATTTCAGTGTTCAGTCAATATAGTAGATATGATACATCATAAAGCAATCATTGCTACGTAACTTTGTTTCGCAGAAATGGCCCTTTACAAGCGGTGTCTTATTCTAAAACTATTTTAGGTCAAACGGTTTATTTGTGGATCGGCTGAACGTTGGCATCCTTTGATCATAGCCGCTTGTTTCGAATCGTCATTTTGTGTTATGTTATGTTTCCTGTAACAGGCCAACGGACCGAATTCATATGCCAAATAATAAATATTCTCGGGTCTCCTTGTCAAAAAGGTTTTAAACACATCATTTTTCTTTAAAATAAAATATTGGTGTTAAGTGGTGATAATTTTCTTTTTTATCTACCTGCCTACCTGCAAACCCAAGTCTTTCTCAATCTTTGTGTTTTCTACTCCCATTAATTAATTTTGTTTTCTCATTTTTCACATCCATAGCCTAAGATGGGTAATACATCTGTAGTCTTTAGTAGCAGATATCCGTCGGCGGTAATTATTTGGTGACATCCTTGTTTGTTTGTCGACTCCTTTAATAAAAATAGTCCTAGTGTTTTATCTGTACATATATTAACTGTGTGGATGCCATCTGTGTTATATTTTGGTCAAATTTCTATAATATATGTTAAAGGTGCGATATATTATATAGCTTCATACATTCATCAGATCCTCATCATCATCATCCTTTAGATGATTCCTAATTTTTGTTCATCGTGGTAATCGAAAATCTACGTATATTGGGTTTTTTATAAAAAATATATATTATATATGTATGTGCCCTGAATGTGTTTAAGGTGATTTTTTTTTATAAATAAATAAATTTTGCAACACTTCCACAGGTATAAGTATAATATTATAATAAATTAATAAGCGACTTCTCTTTTTTTTAAATTGATGTTTCATTCACCGGAATTATCAAATAAAATATAATTTACTAAAAGTTTAGGATTTAACATTTGCTCAAAAAATTCAACTAAAAATGAAGTTTAAAATAGATAAACTTAGCGAAACGTGTTTAACTCATTCGCTTATGATATTTATTAGGTATAAAAATCCACGATCTGCCGTGTCAATGGATGCGTGGCTAGGGGCGAGCCTAGTCATAAGCGTGCCGATCGTCCCGGGGTCGGGCTCCCCCAGGGACTATGGTGCTTTACCTCAGCATGCAGGGCTCTGCTGGGGCTGACCTCCATACTCCCTTGCGGCTCGTGGGATTCACTAAAGACGAATTTAATATACCTAATTTGTCGAAAAATGACGGCGACGTGGTTCGCCACCCGTCACGTCCTGATTCTCACGAGGGCGAAAAGCGACCAATGACGAGCCGTTTCGCTGTGATGAATGGCAGCGGATGGAGCTCTGTGGTCTCTGCCAACCCCTGCGGGGGATAGGCGTGAATATATATAAAATAATAAAAAAAAACAAATGAGCAAAACAAAAATTTTGCTAGTAACAAATAATAGTTACAAGTAAAACTAAAACCAACTTCTTAGAAATAGTTTTTCGATGTATTTCGATGTTCTTCGGAAAGCGGTAAAAGCATCTATTACTCCATGGTTCTGTATCTGGTGTTATTAATGTCGATGTTATTTGGTTCTTCTGTGAATAATGCCTATATGTGGGTAGTCTCATTTTTAGTACGGTTGATCGATAGAAAATTTTCGATCGACTCTTATGATATGAATCCAGTTGTACATTCGCATGTAATGTGTAAATTGAATATGTATATTTATATATCGATTGCATCACAATGATCCCTAGCGTCTATGACCTCGATGGTAGACTTAAATTATTATCATTAAGCAACAAGAGATTTACCCGTGATATGAGATACAAGTACAGAGTTATAAAAGATCAATAATCGAAACGCTATTGATAGAAAATCGAGATAACGTTTTCCCATTTAAGTTCCCATTCCGATATTGCTCGGCAGTTAAATAGAACGCTTCGAAACTCACGAGTCCGTCCGCCATATTATTTCGAGATAATCGTCGCGGGAAGATTGAAGTGGCCACGTTTTCGGGATTCGATTGCGGGACATTGTGCGTCAACGTAGTTTAGTTTAAGTTTTAAAAACATGTTTGTGTATTGTAAATATTTATTACACCAATGTTATCTTGGCTTTAATTTTTTTTAAGATATACTATTTAGCAATAAAAATAGAAAAACAACTAAATATTTAAGGTATAACACATAAAAACCTTTAAAGTCTTATGTTATAATTGATGATGATTAGTGACTTAATTAATTTATCTGCAAAAACTAATTTTTTTTGTGTTTTTACTAATCTCTCAAAAGATGCACGCGATGTATACTATAACAGATCAAGTACTGACGACTAAAAATGAAGGTATATATATTTCCGCAATAAAATTTGTTTGGTTTTCTAGAAATATCGTTGCAAAGTTTTTTAAACATTAAAGTGAATGAGACTCAGATTTTATGTCACATTAAAATCATTATTATCAATAAACTGTCGGCAGTTCAGTGGTGGATATTAACTTGTCGCAGGCTAAAAAAAATGTCTTGTGTTATTATTTCCTGTTGCAAATTGGAATGAAATGCGGGATTGACCCGCTCAATTGAAAACTGTTGGTGCTACGAGAGTGGATGAATCATGAGGCAGTAGATATGCTCAAATCGACTCCCTTTGTCAAATCCGACAAGCATTACGGTATTACGTTACGACATCGGGGAAACAAAGCGCATGATTTGGGATTTGTACTCTTAAACCGTTTACATACGGTTTGTAATTCTGCAATTATACGCAGGATCCATGCAGAGCTTTCGGTTAGTAGATTATGATCTCCTTAATGTTGCCGCCAGAACTACGTGCCTTGCGGAACAAGGGATTTTGGCAGTATACTTTTTGGGGCCTGGCGTTGAAGAAAATCTCACACGTGATTTTTACAAATCATACAAAGCAATGACAAAGAAATGTCTAGTATGTTTCAGTAATTTACAAATCATACATAGCAATGACAAAGAAATGTCTAGTATGTTTCAGAAATTTACATACCACACATAGCAATGACAAAGAAATGTCTAATACGTTTGAGGAATTTACAAATCATACATAGCAATGATAAAGAAATGTCTAAAATGTTTTAGGAATTTACAAATCATACATAGCAATGACAAAGAAATATCTAATATGTTTGAGGAATTTACAAATCATACATAGCAATGACAAAGAAATGTCTAGTATGTTTCAGGAATTTACAAATCATACATAGCAATGACAAAGAAATGTCTAGTATGTTTCAGGAATTTACAAATCATACATAGCAATGACAAAGAAATGTCAAGTATGTTTCAGGAATTTACAAATCATACATAGCAATGACAAAGAAATGTCTAGTATGTTTCAGGAATTTACAAATCATACATAGCAATGACAAAGAAATGTCAAGTATGTTTCAGGAATTTACAAATCATACATAGCAATGACAAAGAAATGTCTAGTATGTTTCAGGAATTTTAATAAGTACTCAAGATAGTTTCGGTACTTTTATTTGTATACATTACTAGATGAACCGCTGAACTTCGTTTCACCTACAATTTATGTGTGATTATAATTTTTGACCAGTGATTATCAATCTTCCAATTTCAATTCATCGAGATCAATCTGCTACCTTATTTTAGATTTTACTTATATTATTTTATTCAAAATTCTTTCCTGTATTAGAGCGAACAAAATAAAAAAAAATTAAATCGATTGGGCCGATTTTGAGTTTTAGCGAGACTAACAAAATAGCTTTATATATATATATATATATATATATATATATATATATATATATATATATATATATATATATATATATATATATATATATATATATATATATATATATATATATATATATATATATATATATATATATATATTTGTAGCAGCGGTTTCTTAATTTCTAGGTTTTAATGTTTCATTTTGTGTAAATCATAGTCATTTCATTGTTGGAGTTTTGTATGTGTTCAATATCAATCAAATATTCCGCCAGTCCACGTTGGACAAGCACGACGATGTATGTCAATTTTTGCAGAAATAAAAAGGTGAATACTAACTAACGTATGTAAATACTAACTAACGAAAATGAAATTTTTGGATTTCGTGTCGTAAAATAATGCCGTTATTATGATATTATGGATAGACATGTCAATATATATATATATATATATATATATATATATATATATATATATATATATATTGATTTGACATACAAAATTAATGTAAGTAACTCGGTCGTTATAAACGAAGAAAACGTACTTATTCTGGTAACGCGACACTGAGAAAGTTTGGAGAACGCGATGCAATTACGATGTAACTCTAGTAAGGTATTGAAATGAATCCTCTATTCTCACGGGAGGCACGCTCCGTGGTGGCCTGATGGCGATAACTGGTTATTTATCACCGCGCAACCATCTTATATACATGCCCATGCATGGAATAGATACATGCACGCTACAAATTGGGTAGAACGAATAAGTATTCTGTTTCAAGGATATTGCTAATGTGAGAAACATTCAATAGAAACAAGTAATATAAAAAAAATAAAGTCAATTCCTCCTTTTTTCCAGCGATCTACACGCTTTGACACTGACGGTATTCATTCCTAAATTTATATCCTGCTAAATATGTTATGTAAGATAATTTTTTCCCCATGTAAAACTAAAATTAATTAATTAAATTAAATTAATATATCAGAAAACTGTATTAACATCAAGTCTCATCAACTACAAGTTTAAAAAAAATGTATTTGAACTTGAGTGGAAGACTAAAAAGTATTTTATTGGCGATTGAAAATTTGAACAAGATATATAAACATAAATATGAAGTGTGAATTAATAGAAGCCATTGAAAAAATAAAATAAAAAAAAAACGTTTTGTGTTATGTATAATGTAATGTATTACATTATTGTAAACGGCTAGAATTTTTAGAGACATTGTTTCTCTCATATATTTTTTCGGTAATTACCATGGGGAATTGATTCGAAGATGTTAATGCTGGTAGCCTATTGGCTTTAACAGCTTTATCGTATTCAGGGCCCGCGGGCTGAAAGCCCGCGGGCTAGTAAAATATAATTGGGAATCTGCGCAAATCGCAGACTCCATCGGCCTGATGCCGTGTCGGAGGTACACATATGTGTGTGTGCTGATTTTAAACTCGTCATGATTCTACGTTAAACATGTAGGGGAGGTTGAACTTTAGTAACTATAGTCCCTATTAGTCCCATAGACCCTAAGGTCTAGGGGTGAAAACCGACCGGGTACGTGAGAGAATCTCGTGTAAGCGGCCGGTGTAGAAGTGTTCCCTACTCTACGTGCTCGGCTAGGGCCGGGGTGCGTGTGAGTGTTGGTGTCGTGAGTGGATCCGAACGACGCTGTTTCGTCGTCCGGATCGTGTAACACGTTACGCGGGCGTCGTCTTTTCGGGCGCGCGTTTAAATCGGGTGAATAATTTACCGATTGTACCACCAGTGGATTCGGATGGGATTCGGATCTCTCAAAATGTTTCTTAGAGAGTGTTTTAAAGTGTTGTTTGACGCTCGGCAAGTTAAGGTCGCAGTGGAGGTCAATATTGCGCTGGAACCACTGAGCACCGGTGGCTCGACGAATGAAGCGATTTTGTATCACTTGAAGTTTATTTATTTTTCTTTTATGCACGTGCGCGAAGGCGAATGGGGAAGACCATGGGGAGTGCTCCGAGGAATTATATGGAATAATTCCGCACCACTCGCCACAACGAAAAGTTTTATCCTCACCGTCTAGATGAAGTCTATTTCTGGTATGGTGCGTTTTTCCAGAAACATATTTCACGTGTTTTCGAACCGATACGACATTGGAACCTTGAGAAAACAAGAGTATACATTTCTCATAGGCTGATTACAGTTCTGCAATGCCTATGGCGCTGTGGATGTCTATCAATATCAGCCCACGGCAGTCCAGTGTTGGACGTAGGCTTCACCCAAAGTGCGCCACCTAGCCCGATCTTCGGTTACACGCATACAGTCGCTCCATCTAGCAGAGGGGCCTCCCACACTACCTTTGCCGAGACGCGGTCGCCACTCCAGCACTGGTGTACTCCAACGAATATTGGTTCTCTGACAAATGTGTCCAGCCCATTGCCACTTCAGTCTGCAAACATGAAGGGCTATGTCGGTGATTCTGGTTCTTATGCGGATGTCTATAGGTCGTTTTAATTGCTTTCTATCGGGTGACATGCTTGCTCGTTTGCCTTACTATTTCATAAGATTCGTACGAGGCGAAATAAATTTTGCCCCGTAGCTTTTTTATTATTTTTAAAGCGAATGAACATTTTTGTGCAGAACGGTGGTGTTGGTCTAGAGGGTCTTAACAATTTTTTATGGACTCGTGAGCAGGTGGACTGTATGTTGCGGGATTGGGGATCACGACGACGTCGACGATAACTTAGCGGTGATGGCTCCTCAATCTTCAAACCCAAAGGAGGAACTTGTAACGATCCACGAGCACTTCAGAGATCTTAGCTTTGACCGTATCGAGGGAGGATTGGTTGATCAGTTTAAACGACTCGGTAGTATCTCGTAAAGGCTTTTTAAAGTTTTTGTTAAAAAGAAGAAAACGCGCTCTGCCTATCCGATAGCCGAAGCTTTCCGTTTTATCGGCCGTCAGTAATGGATGACCCGCAACAATCTAAAGCTAATAATAAATAAATAAAAACAAAAACCTGCGACGACTTCATGAGTCGTGCGCGCGTTAGGACACCCTCTATAATTTAGACATCGCGAGTCGCTCATAAATAAAAGATCGCCGTTGCCCCACCGGCTGGGAATGTAGCGTACAATTGAAAAATACGATTTCTGTAGCTTTAAATGTAATGTCAACTTTTTATTAGGTTCTACAGTGAAGATAATTATACTTAATTTTTATTGAACAATGACTTATAGATCGACATGGAATTGTCGATAACCAAGATCTCACCGAACGGCTAGATTTTTTAGCATTGCGAAAGGGTTACCTTATCTCTCAGAATCTTTTCGATAAAAGATCGTTAAAAATCGATATTTTATCATGGTTTGAGGACTCGTTCGGAATAATTCCAGTCACTGAATTCCACTACCGCATAACTCGCTACAAAAAAAAGTTTCATCCCCACCGTTTGGATGCGTGGCGATCGAATACGGTACGTTTTTCCAGAAACTTCTTTCCACGCACCACTGTGGAATCAGCTATCTCCAGCGGTGCTTCTAAACCGTTATGATGTTGGAACCTTTAAAAACAAGCCTAGACATTTCTTAAAGGCCGATAACGCTTTTGCAGCGGATGTAATATGATTTCGGATAATTTCGCTAATATGAAAAATAGAGAAAACACTATGTAAATTAATCGGTGCGGTCGACTGTCATTGTTTCGTGACAGTGTGTTGATCCATTTCAGTGTTGCCAGCTGAATTTTTGTACTGGTGCGTAACAGATATACGTCACAAATTCTTCAAGCATTGGTGGCACTGGTTAAAAATAATTGTAATGAGTGCTGTTAATAGCGTTGATCTTAATTATTTAGTAAAAAGCAGGAAAAAGTATTTTCGCGTACCTACCTTTATTTCTCTGAATATTCGGTGAAAGTGTTCCGTGCGATAAAACTAAGATACACCTGCTTAAGATCAGAGATAAAACGTTCAAAATGTCGCAGTTTCCTGTTTTCGTTAACAGTTGTGTTGCGTATTTTTTTTTAATATAATCGCGCGTTGTTATTATAAACTCAGTTTTATGGGTGGCGATTAAGTTATAAACGTTGAGTGTAAAAAATCGCACATTCATTTTATTTATTAAATTAAACGCTGAGACGGATCTCTGTATTGATATTAATTATTACACTGTGGCCTTGTAGTTCCGTGTTTTTTTTTTCTACTTTTAAAATTTTCAAAATAAATGTTTTGGTATACTATTTGGATGATAATATTTTGCAAGCCACAGCATATATACGTAGATCATTAATGGAGTAGTCAAAAGTTTTACTTAGCTAAGATCCGCGATAAGCAAAACAATAGCTGAAAATTAATAATGTGTGTTTTTTGTGCTGGATGAAGTGGATTTATTTGGAACTTAAACCAAAAACTTACCGAAATCGAAAAGAAAAGCCACTTTTCGGTTGTCTTCCGTAGTGTCTACTATACCTGAAGATGCCTCGTGTTGGGGCGAAACACGTGTCGTTTACAAGATGGAAAAGTGGTAATGTGTGTTTGGTGTTGTGTATAGTGGGTGGAGAATTGTTGGCCGATTTTCGGTAAGTTTTTGGTTTAAGTTCCAAATCCTTCATCCAGCAGAAAAACACACATTATTAATTTTCTGTTATTGTTTTGCTTGTCGCGGATCTTAGCTAAGTAAAACTTTTGACTATCCACATATACATGGATACAGCAATATGAGATAACGATATAATGAGAAGAGTTCATCGGTCATGTTTGCAACCCCATTTCTTTCTGTGGGTGTCGCATGGGGTAACTGTAAGGGCAGCAGCAGTTCCAGCAGTGGATAGTGATGGCTGTATTGATTGACCTAACTTACGAAAGCATTAACTTAAGAAAGCATTCTCTCTTATTAGTCTTCGCTTACTTTAAGATAGTGATAACCAAAACCATCACCATCACGACAGTTGGCGAAATCGAAAAAGTGCCGAAATCGAGCATCTGGTGGCCCAACCCAACGTAATAGCAGTGACTTAGGCTCACCGACTTCGTTGGCTGGGCCACGTTGAGAGGATGGGGGACGATCACGTAGTCAAGAGAGCGTATGTGGGTCGCTCAACTGGACGACGTACTGTGAGGCGTCCCAGGTACCGCTGGAGAGACGTGATCGAGGATGACTTGGGCAACCTTCAAGTCTGCAACTGGCATGAGGTGGCGCAGGACAGGGCACGATAGCGTAAGATCTGTTCGGAGGCCAAGATCCACTTTGAGTCGCTGCGCCAACAAAGTTAGTTAGTTTTACTTTAAGATAGGCTTTGCATTCCCCTTATCTCTTTAAGGGTACCTCAAGAGAAAGCTCTATGTATTGTAGCGTGCCTGCCGTCGGTGACAACCGGGATCTTCCTTCAGGGAGGCTACTTCAAATAAAATTCTTCTAAATGATATTAATTTATTCTTGCGTTTCATTATACATTTATATCTTATTCATATTGTACTTTATCACACTTTTCACTTTACATTTTATATCTCAATATATACATTATAATTTCAATATTTTGTGCCGGACGGGTGACATGTCTATTCAAAAGACGTCAGTTGGGCTAAAAAATTATTTCTTTTTCATTTTAAATTTGAATATTACGAATGTAAATAAAAGTAATATATTATAAAAAGTTTTAATGCATTAGTGATACATTTATGAATGTATCACTACAGTATCCAATTAATTTTTGTATTTGAAAAGAACATAACAGTAAACTAATCAATGAGCGAACTCGATCAACATTAAAAATACGTAAATCTATGCGAAACTCGTAAGATACGTGAGCGAAACGTCCTACAGCCCATTGTAATGCTTGTCTCATGGTAATAACTATTTAGTTTCGGCGATTTGGATGAGGAACTTTATTATATACAGATACAACTCCAATATACATTAGAAATGTCCAAGCTGTTTCCCGCTATTTCGCTTGCACTTGTATTATAATTATAATATAAGTTAGTTTTTCAAGCCGTTTTTTATGCATGAAAAGAGTGATGACTGTGGATGAAGCAAAGAAAGTGTGCTGGGATCGTAGCAGATGGAGATCTGTAGGCAGAGAGCCTACCCCTACGGGAAACGGGCGTGATCATATGTATGTATGTATGTTTCTTTATGTGATAGAAAAGCAAAGGAGTAATCGTTTCACCCGATGAAAAGCAATCAACACCATAGTCATTGCAAAAGCGTTGCCGGCCTTTGAAAAATGTGCAGTCATGTTTTTTGAAAGGAAAGTACAAAAAATTGGAGGCAGTCATAAGGACTGCCGACAGAAGTGAAAACTTAAAACTATATGCTAAATAATATTAAATAAATAAAAATTGAAGTCTTTATAATATATAAATAATAAAAACTAAATAAATGAACAATAATATTAATTAGCAATATTTTTAATAAATAAATAATTTTAATATTTTAATAATGTATACCTCAAGCATTAGCATTAGGAAAAAATCTAAGGGTTCTTAGATTTTTTCCTACCCAGAGTCGTGTAACGCGACTATAGAAGTTTTCACTCCAATAATAATTGTTTAGATTGTTATATTATAAGTTACTTATAATTGTGCTATTGTTTATTGTACTCAAAAAATAAAAATAAATTACTTATCAAACATTTTTCCTTTTTACATAATTCCTAGCGTCTTGGCAGCTACTCGACAGCACCGGTTGAGTGCCACCAGTTATATTTGCTGATCATCTTTCATTCGTTTCGACATTGCAAAATGCGTAAGGGCATTACGCAGTTACGTACGAATGTCTGTCTGGCTCTCAGCTCAAGCTTGTCTTTAAAAGTCGTAATGAAATGCCCTGTTTATATTTATAGGATTCTAAGATATTCCTGCAATGGTTTTAAAATAATAAGTTACGCCTAACTGTGAAATACTATATATAATATATCCTATCCTATGCTATTAATATTATAAATGCGAAAGTTTGTGAGTATGGACGTACTTTTGTTACTCTTACACGAAAAAATTACTGCACGGATTTGGATGAAACTTTACAGTAATATAGGTTATTCATCGAAATAACATATAGGCTACAATTTGTAATGATTTTATGTAATGTAACGATAAATGTTAATTAATTCGGAAAAAAATCTGGCCTCTGAGAGCTATCTTGGCGTACGCTGCCTAAACTATTGGAGTTACACAAAAATAATGTACCGTAGGATTGTTTGTCTTGAATAGTTCTAAATAAAAATCCGGGACAGTTTATACCTATGTTTTATGTGGAAGCCACTATGTATGATCAAAATTGTGAACCATAAATTAAGTAAAAAAAAATATATATTTATTTAAAATGATCTGTCACGAAACTTAATGTGGCAGAGCAAATTCTACGCAAACGAAGCCGCGGGTAAAAGCTGATACTATATAAAAAATAATAGTTTAGAAATTTCTATTAAAAAAATATTTTTTTTTAAATATAAACAAATTTTTTGATCAAATTTCGCATTTAACATAAATATCAAGACTTATCCAGGTAAGTACCAGATTCTTTAAGAAATCGACTTAAGAATAGTTGCTTTGACGGTGCGCAATTCCTTCCCTCTTTCTTATTGCGTCTCCAATGACTACGTATCTATATATGTATCTAAAAATCAATTGCTGTCGTTAGCCTCGCTAAAACTCGAGAACGGCTGCATCGATTTGGCTAATTTTGGTTTTGAATTATTTTTTGAAGTCCAGGGAAGGTTTAAAAAGTGAGTAAATATGATAAAAATATTAGGAATATATAATAGTAAAAGCAACAATTTCGTTTTCCCTTAGAAACAATTCCTACCTGTCAAATATTTGACCGTTGTGACGTAACTATTTTTAACTAACATCAAGTGTAATATATAATAATAATAAAACTTAATTAACTATATTTAATCTGTGTTGTATTTAATGAGATAAAAATATTATATTAATTTGTATTGTAAGCAAGTTTCAAATTAGAACCGTACACTACAAACTTTATTTTGTAAGCTTTATTAATAATCTTAATCTTTGTGACAACAATTTTACAAGCAACATCATGTTTAATTAAAAATAATATAAAACCTAATTCATATTGAGCATTTTTTTATTGATTACGATTTCTTTTTGTCCTGTTAAGTTTTGACCACATTTTTTACTAAAGTTCTGCAATTATCGTTCAGTTTTTTTTTATTTATTGATGCTGAGGCGGTACGAAGTTTGTCGAGTCAGCTAGTATTTCATATAAAATTACGTACACACGTGATACGTGTACTTATACACATATAAAATTAAGTTTTGCCTATGATGTTAATTCTAATGCGCCCACATGTACAAATATTAATCCTGATGCGGTATTGGAACCAGTGTCCATTGCTTCAGAAAGTGAATACTTCGCCATTATGCCAATTGGGTTTCCTCTCCAATTATTAACCTCTTTCTCTTCCATTATTCACATTTTACCCTAAGTTAGGCAATACCAAACAAATTTTAATCCTAATATTGTATTCGAACCAGTGATCATTGCTTCAGGCTTGCCTTTCAGTCACTACCCTCTTTCTCTCTTTCGATTTTACCCTAAGGTAGGCAATACAACACAAATATTAATCCGGATGCGATATTCAAACCAGTGATCATTGATTCAGGCTTTCCCTCCAACCTTCTTTCTCTTCCATTTTACCCTAAGGTAGGCAATACCAAACAAATATTAATCCGGATGCGGTATTCGAACCAGTGATCATTGCTTCAGGCTTCCCCACCATTTACTGTCCTCTCTCTGTTTTATTATTCATATTTAACTCTAAGGTAGGCAATACCACACACAAATTAATCCTGATGCGGTATTAAAACCAGTGATCAATGTTTCAGGCAGCTCCACCAATTCCTACCCTCTTTATCTTCCATTTTATACATTTTACCCTAAGGTAGAAAATACATCAAATATTAGTCCTAATGCGGTATTCGAACCAGTGATCATTGATTCAGGCTTTCCCTCCAACCTTCTTTCTCTTCCATTTTACCCTAAGGTAGGCAATACCACACAAATATTAATCCGGATGCGATATTCAAACCAGTGATCATTGATTCAGGCTTTCCCTCCAACCTTCTTTCTCTTCCATTTTACCCTAAGGTAGGCAAAACCACACAAATATTAATCCGGATGCGGTATTCGAACCAGTGATCATTGCTTCAGGCTTCCCCACCATTTACTGTCCTCTCTCTGTTTTATTATTCATATTTAACTCTAAGGTAGGCAATACCACGCACAAATTAATCCTGATGCGATATTCAAACCAGTGATCAATGTTTCAGGCAGCTCCACCAATTCCTACCCTCTTTATCTTCCATTTTATACATTTTACCCTAAGGTAGAAAATACATCAAATATTAGTCCTAATGTGGTATTCGAACCAGAGACCAGTGATTCGGATAGTGAGTCGTTCGCGGCTGCGCCAAATGCGCCGTCCACGTATGCTATCGTATATTTCAGAAAGTTAAATTCGTACAAAACCTCCGTGACAGCTTATAAGATAAACCTCATAATGGATGTGCGCAGATTTTCCCATCATCGATGTCAGATAATGATATCAGCTATCTTCGCACTGTACAACAAAAAGTAATTCTTTATCCGATCGTCTCCTATGAGATAAATAGGATCGTTTTTAAATTGCCTTAAACATATTGATATATTATTATAATAAACAAATAATATAAAAAAATGAAGTCAATTCTTTTTTTCAGCGAGCTACACGCTTTGTCACTGACGATATTTAAAATTTGCTAAATTAATAAAAATTTATAAAGCAAAATTTAATAAAAATTTATTAAATTTTGCTAAATATCTTATAGTTGGATTCGAAGATGTTAATGCTGGTAGCCTATTGGCTTTAACAGCTTTATCGTCCTTTACTTGCCCTAGTAATATATAATTGAGAATCTTCGCAAATCACAGACTCCATCGGCCTGACGCCGTGTCGGAGGTACACATATGTTGCTGATTTTAAACTCGTCATGATTCTACGTTAAACATGTAGGGGGGGATTGAACTTTAGTAACTATAGTCCCTATTAGTCCCATAGACCCTAAGGTCTAGGGGGTGAGAACCGACCGGGTACGTGAGAGAATCTCGTGTAAGCGGCCGGTGTAGAAGTGTTCCCTACTCTACGTGCTCGGCTAGAGCCGGGGTGCGTGTGAGTGTTGGTGTCGTGACTTGGAAATATCTTATATAAGATTTTGTTTTCTCCCATATAAAACTAAAATTAATTAATTAAATAAATTTAATTAACAAAGTATTATCATCAAGTGTCCGCTCAGCCATATTTGAATACATACGCTCGTCTTTTGAATGTTCCTATGTTGTATATACGTAAGAACACCGTAGGTAAGGTAATCTGATAAAAGTGACCATCATTGCCTTTTCAATTTGCTAATTTGAAAAGCTATGCTGGTTCTTTCATAAAATTAAAATATCGAGTCTTATCTACTAAAAAGCTCCGACCATAACCCTAACCACAGCTTTGTACGCGTATTTTATTTCTTGAAGTAGATAGATTATCAGTGTTTAAACTGATATTACTGTAAGAATAAAGCCAATATCCATTACCTTAGGCGACATTAATATTTTATTATATTATACAATGACAAAAAAAAACCCCTCCTGCTCATTTATTTAGACTGATTGATAGAGCAGGGTCCTATCAAGATTTAGACATCTGTTCGACATCTATCATTAACTTTTAATCTACGTTCAGTCACCTCAGTTTTTTTTTATTAAGTTTCTATTCACAGTATTGTGATGCTATATCGAATTTAGTCCGCTTGGATCTAAAGCAAATGTATTTTTTATAGCCCATGTAATATATAATCCACCGCTGGTTACGAGGTCTCCCTATTTATGGTAGATATTAACCCACCACGCTAGTATAAGCTTGATTGGAAAGATACCCAGACTCGGAATAAATATCTGGCACACGCCGAAGAGTGTCGGAACGCACTTGTGTCTGAAGTACAGACCTCATTAGACCAGGTTTAGAATTGGGGTCAGCGGAACCTAATCCAATTCAACCCCCAAAAAACACAAATTTGCGCGTTTACCACCCAAAAAGGTTTGGGTGGTAAACGCGCAAATTTGTGTCTGTCCCTTTGTCGTATCTCCTCGCTTTGAAGACACTCCCCTTAATCTTAAGCCGTATATCAGAATCCTTGGCGTTGACATGACGTACAGTTTGGCGGCTATCTGGAAGAAAAGGCCAAGTTGGCCTCGAAAAAGCTGGGTGTGCTCAGTAGAGGGAGACAGTATTTCATATAGTAGTATAATAGAATCGATATTGAAGCGACAGCCGATCGAGTGGATTGCAATGGTTACACGGTTGGTGTGAGGTCGACAAACGACCTCGGACACCAACCGTTCGTTCCTAATAACCATGCAGCATAACATCCGCGACTATTCACTATTGACGCGACCGTGTTTATCTCGTTACTAAATGCCGACGAGCTTTGTGGTTCGCCTACTTACGAAAGTTGTCCAATTCGTAAGCGAATCGACTTATCTCGACGACGTCTAGACACATAATGTTTCGAAACTATTGCATACGGATTAACGGATTTATTCTAATTTTGAATTTACAATATTTACTTTTTAAATAATTTTATAGTCTAAACGGTAGGTATTGGAGAATTTCTATTTATCTGAAAATAAAAACCAATCAGTGAACCTCAATCCATGCCAAGCGTGGGGATCGTGGCATTTCCTAAAGGACGGCAACGATTCTGCAATGCGTATGGCACTTTCCATCAGGTGACGTTTGCCTCCCTATCCCATTAAAAAAAAACTCGCTTTAATTTTGGTCAAGTCTGCTCAAGAAGTGTAAAAATGTAGCCTAGGAATTTGTATTTGTTTTAATTTCCTTAGATTTCTTATGATTTGATTTAGTGTTGTTTCCTTTTTAGTAGAAGACAATACAAGCTTTTATAATAAAAAAATAACATTAAAAAAGTATTGTGTCAATCTAGAAGTTATTGACTCGCTCATTAGCATAGTTATAATTGGTTTACGAAAAAATACATTTCTAAACATATATGCAAAAGTTTTAGTGTCTAAATATTCATAACAACATTTGTGTAGACGAGAAGAGAAATGATTCAATAATATCTTGTTATTAAATGACATGGAGGTTAAGGAAACAAAATTAATATTAAAAAAATAAAAATATCTTTGTAGCAAATAATACCAGAACGCATAAGGAAGCCATTCCACGATTAGGTCATAAAACATTATTAAAATAGTCGTTTTATTTATAAGATTACATCAAGCGGGTCACGAAAAGTGCAGTTGAGTAATTAGGAAGTTGATAATTGGGATCGAAGACTATATACATACAGAGTGTCCTTAATTTTATTTATGGGAACTAGCAAACATACATACATACATACATATATTCCCGCCTATCCCCTGCAGGGGTTAGCAGAGACCACAAAGCTCCATCCGCTACGATCCCGGCACACCCTCCCCGCCTCCTCCACACTCATCCATCCTTTCATCCACTCTTCCTCTCACATAAATCGTAGCGAAAGCTCTCCATTAGTCACTTCTCGCCCTCGTGGGAATCAGGACGTGACGTGTGGCAAACCACGTCGCCTTCATTTTTCAACCAATTAGGTATATGAAAATTCGTCTTAGTGAATCTCACGAGCCGCAAGGTAGGATGGAGGTCAGCCCCAGCAGAGCCCCGCATGCTGAGATAAGGCACGTACTATGGTACCAGGGAAGCCCTATCCTGGGACAGTCGGCAAACGTGTTACCTAATGAAAACCTATCAACGCCGCCCTTAGGCATTCGCAACATCATAGGCATCACATATGCGTTATCGATCATTGAGACATGAGTAGGTTTATGAAGATTCTAATGGCATATTGGTTCGGAAATCAAGTAGTGGTTCGGAAATAGAGTGGTTGTGTCTAAAACGGCCTGACTGGCGGTTCATCAGAGGGTGCTTGTTCTGACTCTGATGTACGGTAGTGAAAGTTGGGTTTGGCTGAAGAATCATAAAAGCAGACTGAATGCGGTGAAAATGAGAACATTAAGAAGTATCTGTGGAATGAAAGAGTAAGAAATGAAAATATAAAAGAGCGACGTGGAGTAAAAAAGGTGCTGTGACAAAAGTTTAGAAATTGATGCTTACATGGTTTGGGCACGTAGAGAGGATAGATGAAAGACGACTGGTAAAAGAAATTTATGTTGCGGACGTGGATGGAAGGGTTGGTAGGGGAAGACCAAGGAAAACATACCTTCACCAAATTGCCGAAGATTTTAGGAAAGGCCAGTTCAAAACAACCGGTAACCGACGGGCTTGCAAAAGAGTGATGAATGTGGAGGAGGCAAGGAAGTATACCGAGATCGTAACAGATGGAGACCTGTGATCTCTGGCTACCCTACGGGAAACAGGCGTGACGATATATATGTATGTATATTTAGTTTTCTAGGACTGCTTTACTTAGGAGCTCCTAGCGTCACTGCCTTAGAGGAATCACTAAATGGTATTTTTCTGGAATTGCTGGTCTTTCTGGTCTTATCCCGAAACTTGAAGAAACTATTGAACAGTTTGTGGATAGTCAAAAGTTTTACTTAGCTAAGATCCGCGACAAGCAAAACAATAACAGAAAATTAATGATGTGTGTTTTTCTGCTGGATGAAGTAGGTTTATTTGGAACTTAAACCAAAAAGTTACCAAAAATCGGCCATCAATTCTCCACCCACCAACCACCATACACAACACCAAACACATATTACCACTTTTCCATCTTGTAAACGACACTTGTTTCGCCCCAACACGAGGCATCTTCAGGTAATAATAGACTCTACGGAAGACAATCGAAAAGGGCAATATTGAACAGTTTTTGTTCTTCAGTCAGTTCTGTTCATGGAGATTAAGCAGAGCTGCTATGGACACTATATATATATATATATATATATATATATATATATATATATATATATATATATATATATATATATATATATATATATATATATATATATATATATATATATATATATATATATATATATATAATAGGTCAGTAACGGCGCCAGCGTTTTCGGTTTGATAAATCTATTTCTGCAGTCACCGCTTAACTCGTATTAGCTGTCGGCAAATCACTTGACTGAATTAATGATGCTAGGCTGTTAATAATAATATAGAACTATAAACAGTTTCTGATTAATATTCTAGTTTTGGAACACACTGTATACGTATCATATAATTAATGTCACAGTATACGTTTAGTAATAATATTGCAAACATGTTGGAGCAGTGTTTTTGGTATATAAACAGTTTCGATGCTTCTATTAAAAGAAATAACTCCTACTATTATTGATAGTATAAGTTGGATGGAGTGAGATATGGAGTTTTATTTTTTAAACAAAAAATTAAACGAAATTTGTTGTGAAAGTTCGAAGATGCCTTTTGCACTTTTTTTTATTGGTATGGAACTCATAATATGTAAATAAAATTTGTTACAGAAATGCTCGTGAACTGAGCGATGGGCCACAGCGAGGGGGCGCGTTGCGGGTCGCGGGGAAGTCCCGCGGCAAGCCGCTCGCCAGACCTGCCGCCACTACCGCCCCCCATACAACCGTACAGCGGTTTCATGGGAAACGTGAGTACCCATAATAAAATAGTGTTAAATAAAAACTTCCAATATTTTTAACATTCCGCAAGGGTATAGGCTGGCTAACGAGTCATTTATTGGAGGAGGCGAAGTGGATGATGAAGAAGGTGATGGATGATTAAAGCGACCGAGGGCAATTGGGGCGCAGAGGGCGCTCCCGACATTTAAAGAATGCCAATTGTTGAAATTCATTTATTATACACAAATCGATTTATCATAGTAATAGTTACGTGCCGATCGAAGTCAGATTTCAGCAGTATTGGTACTGTCACGTATTGTTTTTATTTTTATGTATATAAGACTTATTTTTAGATTACATACAGGTTTATATGTATGTGGGTCGATCTCAAGTATATACTCGTATGTATACGGGACTCCTGTTTCTCAAGATACGCTGCACTGTATTTCTATGAGGCGGTGGTAGAAAATCAGTTACTAGAAAATGAGTGGAGGTTTCAACTGAGCAATCGCTTATTTCCATCTGTATTAAATTAAAATGTATATTATACTGCAGGAGGAAATAAATTTGTATATCTACCATCAAAGAAAAAAAATTAGGCTTTACTAATTGGCAACTCTATGTAATGTGAATTAGTATATAATATGTAATATATTAAAATTTATAATGTACTGCAGGTGGAAATAAATTTATCTATCTACTCAAAGAAAAATAAATTTGTCTTTATACTCACCAGTTGGGCATATATCGGCGGTAAAAAATACCCACACAATACAGGGAATTCTATTCTGGAGTGTCAAGTGGTTTAATAATCCTGTAGATAACGGTAAATTCGACCTCCTGACGGTCATCTTCCTAATTTCCATATCGAGGCCAATCGGATATTGTTGCCGCGCAGGGAGGTTCCCGCGCGTTCCATTTCACACGGCGCTATGCCGTTGCCATTATCATAAAATTAACCAACTCGCGGCTCGGACCATCTGTCTTGCTTTGTCGACTTTCCTCCGTCGGACTATCGCCGGCCAGATTAACCATTAACGGTACACCGACGAAAGTGATGCGTAAATCAAATGGAATCGATACAACGATACAAGAACGAATCGATACAATTTTCATAACACTCACATGTGGAATTATATATTTAAATATGTATTTATTTAAATGTAGACATTTACGACAAGGGAAACAGGCGATCTATGAAACAAATCCGACGACTACCTCAGCACTAAAAGGAAATATAGTCTTCCTCAATCCATCATCATCATCATCAAGGCATTACAGCCGCGGATCTTCGTTTAGCTTTTTCCCTCCAGCCCCTCACACCGATTGTCCTTAAGTCGTCCTCGATTCCATCTAGCCATCAGAGCTTAGGCCTTCCGCGGTTTCTACAACTCGTCCATCCGTACCATGTCCAACCCAACGAAGGCGTCCAATCTTAATGGTTTTGATAATACTCGGCTCATTGTACAGCTCATATAGCTCGTGGTTGTAAAGAGTACAACATAGCTCATTTTCCATCACAGGGCCAAATAATATAGTCTTCCAGGTTAACCGCTAATTCCTACGTTACTACTCCAGCGAGTGGCACAGAATATTGTACTAGATTAGAGTGTGCTCGACGTGGCGATCAATATTTAGACGAAATAATTGTTAAAAAATAAAACTCGCGCTTCTCTTCAACATAACAGTTGTTGAATTTCATTCATATTCTTTGTAGTTTTTTCATTATTTACGTTTGAAATTATCCTGCCACTGGACCACACTATACCTAGTTTTATAATATTGCTCAGTCTTTAGTACAATCTGATTCCATACAAATTATGGCAAAATGCGAGCGTTGTTGGGCTCACAATCGCTACAATTTATCGAGGGCGGGGTGTACCAGCGCTACGGGCAGGGAATCGGTAGGGATACCATGTTTCTAGTCGCGTTTTTCGGGATGACTTTAATCTCTTTCTGTGCAGAATACGATTTTCTGTGACCGACATATGAAATACTAAATAAGTTATTTAAATGACACTATAATTATCAGTAAATGAAATTACAGTGTCAATTATTTAAACTATACCAATATTCCTAATTAATATTCTACCAATATACTAATAACCGACCGTCCCGGGATTGGGCTCCCCGGTGTACCATAGAGCCTCATGTCAGTGGTTCTGCAGGCGCTGACCTCCACCCGCCCTTGCGGCTCGTGGAATTCACTATGATCACTCCTTATACACCTAATTTGTTAAGAAATGACGCGACGTGGTTCGCCACCTGTCACGTCCTGATTCCCACGAGGGGGAGAAGCGAGTAATGGTGAGCTGTTTCGCTACAATGAATGTGAGAGGAAGGATGGATGAGTGTGGAGGAAGCAAAGAAGGTGTGCCGGGATCGTAGTGGATGGAGATCTGTGGTCTCTTCCTACCCCTACGGGAAACAGGCGTGACGATATGTATGTGTACCAATACTCAATATACCGTTTTTATTTAACTGTTTGTCAGTTGAAAGACAGAGCATTGAATAAGAAATAATTCATAAAGTATGGAAACGCTACTTTCACGTTTATATAATGTGATTATCCACGCGAAAATTCAAATATCTTGAAAATCGTAAGATAGATAAGCCTTTATTTGCTGACCAGAGTATTTACAAATAATAAGATTAACACTATAAATTTTTAGAACTAATAGTGCCATCAGCAATCAGTTTTTTGTCAGGTTGTCCTTTGACATAGGCCTCCCCTAGTTTCATCCACTTTTCCATGTCCCGGCTTAATCTTCTCCATCCCTTTGGTAAATCTTCCCATTTCTTTATTTGCCGTTCCTTTTTTCTTTTTTCCATTCCTGGGATACCATTCCACGATATCTTTTATTCACTTTCCTTTTTGTCCTCATGATGTGTCCAGTCCAGTTCCATTTCAGTTTTCGTTAGATAGGTAATTCTTTACAAATACTCGCAATAATTTGTTTTATATAATCGGCAATTACTTATACCTAGTAAACACATTACTCTTAAGAAACAGTTTCTAAATGTCGAGGATAAAAAACATTTTTAGCTGATAAAAATATACAATCATGTGAAAAAATAAACTAAATAAATAAATTTTTATATGTCAAAGAACGGAGTCTTTAAAATGACGAAATATGGTGTTTCTAGTTAAGGCAGATTATGCGCTACAAAATCCTCTTACGCCTATAAATTGCTCGATTTGCTCACTGTAGCTCTAAAGTAAGCTCTTATTAGGAGCGCCTTGCAAGTAGACCTGAAGGAACATGAACATAAACAAAGACAAACTTAATGGAATATTTTCCACATAAAGAGGTGTGCTTTATTAAAATTAATCTATTCGACCCCCATTAAAGGTCAGGAGAAATAATGTACGTATGTTTCAAAACACTACTTATGTATAATAATAATTTGTTTATTTAAATTGAATTGGGTAATTGGCTCTATGGTGTTGCAGATGTCAATGGGCATTAGTAATTGCTTTCCATCAGACGATAATGCTTGCTTTATTCGTTTTCCTGTCCGATATAAAACACACCTCACAGATGCATTTCGTTGGATGGCGACCGAACTTCGTCGCTTCTTGTAACCGCTTTTAAACTCGTTACATTAAAATCTTTGAATCTTAACATACATACGGTGCTACTTGACCTTTGGCATATTGGGTTATTTGGTCAATTTTTATCTTGCCGTTTTGTCAAAGCACTTTCAGGTGGCAGTTTTATCAGCGCTGACATAGTTTGTGAATAACGGGTTTCGACCGTCCTGTTAACTAACTATTTTAAGATAATCCAAACAAAACATGTGATCGAACGAAATGAAATATACCTTTAAAAAATATGTATAAAAATATATTTAACATTAAGAGAATCAAATACGCGACATTATAAAATATTATAAAGATTGACATAATAATGTCGGCCTTTATAGTATTTTATATTTTTTATTATTTCTTGTTTTGTAGCAAATAGATATAACTTTATGGTTTCACAGATTCCAATTTTATAGTGATATTTGTCATCAGCTTTGAGGTCGATGGTCTTTTGTTTATAATAAAAATTTATGATATTGGTGGTCGTGAACCGGCAGGAGATTTGATTCTCTTATTCTTAAATATTATTTACATATTGTTAATATGTTTATACATAATTTTTTTAAATGAGTATGTGTTATAACAGTATCCAAATTTTATCGAATCAAAGTGAAACTAAAAATTTAAAATATATTAATGAATTTCAAATACTACTTCTTTATTTTATTTGACGAAGTAAATGATTCATGTATGGTATATACCAGGAGTCCGGATATTGTTGAAAAATTGTGTCAAGATCCAGAAAAAAAACTGATAATCTTTAAGTGCTATTCTTTATTTTCCTTTCAAATGAAGTTATTATATAAAACAATATGTAAAATTAATGCGAGAAATTACACTGACGATCTTGAGCCAGTTTTTTATAGTTTGATTCACGAGGGGAATAGCAAATGCTAAGTGTGTCTTCGAGGATTTTTTAATCTCGAACAATATTTGTTTTTCAAAAAAATTTTTGAGAAATGTGATTTCATTAGATATTATTTAAATTATATATAAAATATTATTTAAATTATATATTGTAGGTATATTTTACATCATACGGCAGTGCAAAGTCCGACCTTCCGCAGTCAGTCGGTTGCTGACCGCTGGTCTATAAGGCATTTTATATGAGTTTGGATACTTATAAACCGTTTTATAATTTATTTATAGGTTATTTTTTTTTTACTACATTTACCAAGACGTGGTCTTCACTCCAGTACTCGTACACTCCAATGGTTATCGGTTCTTTAACAAATGTAACTCATTCTAACTCAAAAATCTGTCGATGACTTTGACTCTCCGATAGATGTTTTCATTTCGAATTACGTCTACCAGAGAAACTCCGAGCGTAGATCATAATACTCTTTCCATAGCCCTCTAAGCGCTTTTCAGCTTGTTGAATAGACAGGCAGCGTCAAATTAAAAAAAAAATCTTAAAAATTCATAAATTCTTTTTTTTGTCTTTGATGGCAATTAGTTATAACTATTATGAAAGTGTCAAGTAAAATACAATAATATCAAATCTTTTGATAAAATGGTGACTATTCTACCAAAAACCTGTGGACATTTTCAGGCATTTTAAGAAGTCGTGATACACGCATTTATTTCATACCACTTCACCTATACACCTTAATCGAACTATATTTTTAATACGCTACCATAATTAAACAATATAACTGATAATAATATAAGATTATAAAAATGTAATACAAACACAACGTCACTGATGTAAGTCGGCGGGAAAGGTCCAAAATTCATAAATTTATTGATCGTGTCACTTTATTTTTTTTTATTATACACATCTAAATAAATCCATTTAAGTATAAATTTAAATCGATTTGTAATTTTTTTATGTTATAGTTTACCTGTCATTGTATGTCCTTAATAAATAAATAAGTTTCTTTTTTCAAATAAAAAAACACATCCGAATATAATAAAAAAATAGATTCAAGTCAAGCGCACTTTTCATTTCAATGCGAACTGCAAGCAAAAAGGTAAAAAGCCACTTAAACGACCTCTACAAAGTTGCTCACAATACTAAGTCCAGAATATTCACTTGCTCTGTCATTTTAAGTGTATAACAACCGTTTATAGCCGTATGCTGGTGGATGTTAAAGGCAGAAATGATGGGGCATTACACCGTGTCATATCGGAAGACAATGCCGGTCGCCGCACGCCTGACCTCTACGTACCTATATTATGCTTATTTGCCTTTTATTTTATGTAAAAAGAGCAATCTGGACTCGAGCCGGGCCAGGATGTATTAACGAGCAACAAGAAACGCCGTATCTAGCTAGCCTCGGTGAACTTTTTCTGTAATAACAGCGGATGTATTATTATTCCAGCAAGCGGGCGCATCGTCTAACAATTTTTCCCCTTCGTTTCGTTATATTGCTTTATGATTTAAAGCGATTAATGGAGTCAGGATTCATAATATTTAACACTTTTTCTCCAAGGCATACAAAAACTTAGTTAAGATTAACATTATTCTTAATATTATTAAGATATTGAAAGCCAATGACTATTTCAAAATCCGCGAAATAACACATTTGAAAAATAATATTGTGTGCATAAGAACTAGCACCTTTCAATGACAAACACGTGTTTGGCCTCAATACGAAGTATCTTCAAATGTAATAGACTCAACGGAAGACAACCGTTGAATTACTCTGACTCTATCAAAGACAACCTTTGAGTTACACTGACTCTATCAAAGACAACCGTATAGTTACACTGACTCTATCAAAGACAACTGTTGTGTTACTCTGACTCCACGGAAGACAACTGTTGTGTTACTCTTACTTTACGGAAGACAATCATTGAGATAATTTGTATTTTGTTTGTACTCCTATCTCTTCGTTGAGTACGGTGCACACAATATTATTCTTCGAGTTTTTTCGCAGGTCTTGCCTTTCCATCTGATTAAAAGCGCTTTAATCGCGATCGATTACCTATTCAGTTTTCAAATGGTGTTTATTGTACAAGCCGGTTGTTCTACTTTGTCTGTTTGTAGAGCGTCGTTCGTGGTGCATGCGTGGGTTGACGCTACCTGCCACTCCTTTGGCTGTTTCAATATCATATTTGGCCGGTGAATGATCGACTTCATTATAAAAACTGTGGAGCTATCGAAGGATCTAAATGATGATGATATTTATTTTAAATTTTATTAACCAATTTTGTTACACGCCTACGCACGTGTAATTTCCATATAAAAATCTTAACGACATAGCAATAAATAAGTATGTAATAAAATACTGAACCATATTAACACATAGAAGACGGTATGCGCTGAAAAGTGTCTAGCCTTAGTTCGCGCACATTTTTTTATTATTATCATTACAACTATCATTTGTTTCATGTCTTTATGTTGTCTTTACTTGCAATTACACAATATTGCATCAGATTCCAAAAAACGTGAATATCCGTCGTCAACAGTTGAAAAATAAAAGACGGGAATTCCCGTCTCCCGTCTTCAATGTGTTAAATATTTGGCCTAATTGGCTCAGTGGCGATGTTACCACATCGAGATAAATATATGTGTCGTCTACTATATAATATCTATTTTGAGTATGGGCATCCCACCAAACCGCCTTGGAGAAGCGTTGATGTCCATTTCTCAAGATATGTGGCTCCGTATCCAACAAAGGTGTATGTAAGTATGCGGTATAAGGTGTAAGTATGCGCTTTAAAAAAATATTCTAATATAGAATCGGTCTATTATAAGGTAAATTATTTCATAGATTCCAGTTTAGATAGCAATCAACGAGCCAAAAGGTAGCTCTTTCAACTTCATTAGCTGTCTTGTAAACATTCACTATTCACTGAACTAAAGATAAGTAATGAAGAAAGTAAAAGAGTGTCAGAGCATGAAAAACTTTCTGACAAACTAAACAGATGTGCACTCGCTGGTTGGAGAGGAAAGCCATACGTTATCACAGAACGTTATTCCAGAGGAGAATGATACCCTTCGCTCTGATTAAACTGCATTCATTAGGGCTAAGCGAAGAGACGTGGAAATAAATTGATATTTGCACAATTCCTCCCGGCTGCGCTTTCCATAGTTATCCATTTTCTGTCAACTTTTCTTTTTAGCCATCTGTTCTTTATCCTATATCCGAACTTATCCAGGACATAAGACGTCATCATTATATATGATAAATACATGTATGTATATATAACCTACAGATTTTATCCCGAGGCTGGTTTTCCCACAAATCCATTTTGGAGAAGTGTGCTGGGTTATAGTACGTTCCTCCAAAAAGGGCGAGGTGTGAGGAGGTCCGTGTCCACTAATGCGATTTATATGGTCTGAGAAAAATGTTGTATCTCATTAATTATTATCATATATACGTATAACAATAATGCGATAAATGAAATAAACTTTTTTGAGGTCAGAAATGTCGAGTTCAAATTCATGGGATTCTATGAAATATGGAGTTCAAATTCATGGGATTCTACGAAATTTAGATTTTCGACTTACATACTTGTTCGTTTGTTTCCTCATTAGTCAATGTGTCTGTGATAGTTTGGTGCTGGACATTAGCCGTCTTCAAAACTGAAGGTTGTTGTAATCGTAGTAGAAAAAAACATTACCTATTTTTAATTGTAATCCACAAAAACTGTGGTAAAATAAGGTGTATTAATGTATTTTAAAATTTATATGCATTTAATATACATACATACCTATATATTTGCATACACACCGGGTGGCAGCAATATAAAATTGAGAATAATAAATTTAATTAACAGTTTAAGTCGTAGGAATTCTTTACGACTACCTGCAAAATTATTTTATATTTTTGATTTTAATAAGAAATAGACGATTAAAATGATGCAAGATTGAGCAAGATTTTTATAGCATAGTTTCCGCTCGTATCATATCCATAACATCTTACCACTATCCAATGTATCGACATAAACATTGTCATCTATACAGGATCAAAAGTTCACTCCTGAACATCGAATCCCTCAAAATTGTAGAGCATTGCCATAATCCCCACGCTTTGTGAGTGAATTAGTGATTGCAGAATGTATTTTTATTATTCGTTTAAACGTTGCTCAAAATTGTAGAGCGTTGCCATAATCCCCACGCTTTGTGAGTGAGTTGGAGATCGCAGAACGATTTTTAATTATTCGGTTAAACTTTGCTACCTATCTAATTGTAGTTGTTCCCATAGACGTCGCCCTCATTTGACACCCATGGGAAGAAATGAGTTAGTCCTATTGTATGACATACACAATACTACAACAAGTTTGATGAAATGTCAAATGTTATTTTTTAGACCACAACAGTCTATTAATCAAGCAGATACCCTCATGTTAATAGATATACACAAAATTTTATTTCATAAACAACAATAGCTCAGTCGGTAAGCCTCGGCCTGACGATCTGAACGTCGTGTGTTCATGCGTTCCTTAACTATTTTAGTTAGCTTTTTATTTAGTTAGCTTAGTTGGAATGATTAGCAATAATTCTAGTCATATTAAAAACATAGCGTCTTCTTTTTTTAAAAAAAAGACGGTAAAACAAAGAAATTAAGAAAGAAGGAAAAAACGAAAACTTGGGGAATGGAGTTATCTAAGATATTCAAATAAATGTCCTGTCTATTTATGATAAGATTTCCCCGTTATCAAATTGACTAGGAGAACATGATTACGAGAGACACTTTCACCTTAACTACTACTTTTAGAACCGTTACCTTATCAGAGTGCGCCAGTCTACAACTTTGTTATTTAGTGAAACGGCGAAATGGTAAACGTCTGCTAGAACAGCGGTCGCCAAACTTTTTGAACTCACCGACCAGTAAACTGATAATTTAAACTCCCCGCGGACCACTAATAGGATTTTTAAGTGCTAAATATATTTATAAAAAAATTGTGATCTAATAACACATAAAATGTACATAGTTCATAAAATGAAACTATTATTTGTAACCAAATTATTAAAGCTTTATTAATAAACCATAATAAAATATGTGGACAGTCAGAACTTTTACTTGGCTAAGATCCACGATAAGCAAACAAAAACTGAAAAATAATAATTTTTGTTTTCTATTGGAAGAAATGGATTTACGGGGAATTTTATCTAACCGAAAAACTGGCCGACAGCAATTCTCCACTTCCCAACCACTATCAACAACACCAAACACACACCACCACTTTTCCACATTACACACAACATCGACATCTTAGTTAAGTAAAAGTTCTGACTGTATACATAGTAATGGATTTCCGCAAAGGAACGCCTGACTCCATTAATCATAATAAAATTAAAAAATATAATAAACCAAAACTGTAAAACCAAATAAATTAATTAAAATTGGTTTAAGTATATCAAATTTTTAGTATTAGGCTCATTCCTAGCCACTCATCCAATGGCCTGTGTGTACAGTATGCGACAATAGTTTTTATAACTTTTCACATACTGTTATGTTATGAATTGAATTATGTTTCAATGCATCTTAAAACCATAATGTGATATGTATTATATTTATTCTGTGGACCAGCTAAATTCCGCGAGAAAATGGAGATATTGTGAAAAATACCACCACTTTGGCGACCGCTGTGCTAGAACGTGCTATCCATTAACAATTTCACTACTAAATAAGCGAGCTAGCGCCGCCCACGCTAGCGGGGTCGCTTCACCGTTTACATCGGAAGCCGAGCTGTCGTTCGCGAAGCTTTATAGCCTTGCTGCTAGCCTGGTATTTGTGTTATCTCACCCATCGTGTCCATTCAGTTTCTAGCCGCTAACGTTTGTATTAACCTGTTGCTTTATATAAAACATATTTCAAATGTTCTCTATCGAGCAACACTCATTACTATTTCTAGCAAACATTTCAATTGCTTATTTTCTCCGTGCGGAATGTTATCTGGAAATGCGCTGGATGCTAGGGGGCTTTACCACTAGCGATATATCTATATATATATATAAATAATATATAAAAATGAGGAGTTATTTTGTTGGTCTCTAAAACTCAAAAAGGGCTCGGCCTATTTGAATTTTTATTTAGTTCGATCTAATGTAGGGAAGGTTTACGAATAAAAAAATTAAGGGAAAACATAAAAGAGCTTGAAAAATGAAGAATTCTTTTTCTTCCTTTTACTTTCAATTGCTTTCGATAGATGGCGTTCGTGACGGCTTTATAGTCTAACGGACGTGTTTGGTTATACAAAAGTGTCTTTCTTTTGTGCGATTTTGAAAAGTATTGCATACCTAAGTACAAACATACCAGGAGAATATAAATACAGGGGAACATAAATTGTGGTGAAACGAAGTTCACCGGGCCATCTAGTATGAACATAATTGTCATAGGTCATTGACGTCGGTTTGAACGTGTCATTTAGCGGTGATAATTACCTGCTAACATATTCAGGACATATAGCTTGCCAGTATTGTAGGCAAATACTTCGAATCAATCTTTATCACATATTGACTGAAGCGAATATTTCGTTATAATATCAACCTACACACACCACTAAAAGTAATAAAAATAATAATATATGGGTTTTTTATTTAATTTTCATAATCTTATGCTATTATCAGTTATATTGATTAATTTCGGTGGCGTGTATGAAAACCGGCGTCTGAGTGGTAGCTTACCTACCGCGTTTCGTACGGTGGGCTGCCGAGTTCTGGAGGCCCAACATCCTCCCCCCTCCCCCATCCATTCCCATTCCCAAAATGACACTTTCCTTAAAGGTCGGCAACGCTTCCACACTGCCTATGGCGCTGAGGAAGTTTGTGGGCGGCGTTCATTGCTTTCCATCAGGTGACACGCATGCTCGTTTGTCTTCCTATCCCATAAAAAAAAAATAAAAGCGTTCATCATGACTTTTTAAGTTGACTGCAAAAGTCTATCGAAAATTTTGATAAAATAGCCACCATTTTATCAACAAATAACGCATAAAAACGCGTAACAGCTTACTAGTACGTTTCATGATACTTGATGTTAATATATTTTACTTCATACGTGCATGATAGTTATAACTAATTGCTATGAAAGAAGAAAAAACCTGTTACGGCTGGGGCTTAAGCCTAAAATCATTGATTTAAATGTCAATAAATAACTGAGGTAACTTTTCCCGCCAACTTACATCAGTGACGTTGTGTTTTTATTTCATTTTCATAATCTTATATTATTATCAGTTATATTGTTTAATTGTGGTGGCGTATTATGCAATATAGTTCGATCAAGGTGTATAAATGAAGTGATTTGAAATAAATGCGTGTATCGTAACTTTTTGACTGAAAAAGTCCATAGAAGGTTTTCGGTAAAATTGCCACCATTTTATCAAGACGTAACGTGATGAGCTGACTTGTTACATTTCAAGAGATTGGATATTATTGTATATTACTTGACACTGGCATAATAGTTGTAACTAATTGCCATCAGCGAAAAGAAAAGATATAACTGAGGTTTATAATATATACTCACAATATCGTAGAGTATAAAAAATGCAAAGCCCTATCTATACCTTCTAGCTTGATTTATCACGCTTTCCCACCGAACGGTAATAAACATACAAGTTCCCGTTACAAGCCCTTAGGACAAAGGTACAGGCGTGGTGGATAGATTTACTGATAACTATCAGATGGTATTGTATCATAAAGTTACCACCCGTACACGGGATACGGCCGACCACACACACCTCGTATTTTGTTGTAACAGTTAGATGGGTTATGTTAGGGGTATCTAATAACTAACATACAGATAAACCAAAAAAATTATAGTAAATTCCTATCCTTTTTCCGGCGATCTACACGTTTTTACAGTGACGGTATTTATTCCTCAATTTATATTTCGCTAAATATCTTATATAATTTTTTCTCTCATATAAAACTAATATTAATTAAATTACATTTACGAATTAATATTTGAATCAAATTAATTAATATCAGTACCCTCGAAAAATAGGGAGGCCTCATATCTCAAAGTGGGACAAAATAATTTATTATATGTTTATGAAGAAAAATAATTTATAAGTGTATTGAAATGTACAGTAAATTACGTTACCTAGGTCTTGTAGTAATGATAACTATTTTACTAACACTTAATATGAATTGAGGAAACCAACGTAAATATTAATGTAATGACCAACGATTAATTAAAAAAAGATTCATTACTTACTACTATATGTATATATATATATATATATATATATATATATATATATATATATATATATATACACATATATATGTTTGTGTATAGTGGGGACGAAATTGAAATAAATATTAACACATAGAAGTTTTAAACGTGCATACCTCTTTTTTATGGAGGGAGGATCTACTACAAACTTTTTCGAGTTTGAAGCGGTGTTACCGATAGGCTAAGTCTCTTTCACGCCTAATGTGTTATACACATTGAAAACATTATGCCTGATCATGATTGGTTTCTGTCAAAAACGAAATCTGTACCTTATGTGTATTTAATTTATTCACTAAGGTTGGTAGCCCTAACAATCACTGTTAGTTCCACAGATGAGATTATACCGTATTAATTGAGTCGATACGCACCTCGGGAGGCCGTTGGTGAAATGCAAAATGCCAATTAGTTCTGATTTGCTGATCTATCGACGCGTGAGTACATTTACATCAGCGTCATGTAAACCTTTATTAACTGAAAGAAAAATGTAAGACCTTTTTACTTGAACATATTTTTTTAATAGTGGTAGAGTTGGCTTGGTCAGTGAAGTACCACAACCTCACACCAAATAGTCATCAAGTGGTTTTCCTGTGTTACCATGGAATATTTTCAGTATGTTTTACTTCTTGACTGTTTTCCTCATGTTCCGTGTCAGTTATTTCACGTCGAGTCCAATATTCCACCACTAGGCTCGTTTTTGCGGAAATGTCGCCACTTTGTAATCTGTATTTTATTCTTGATCAAAAAATTAAAAAAAAATATTTTTTGTCTCACAGCACACTAATATTATTAGCACATTATCATTATTAACAACTAATTGCATTCAAAAAATAAGAATTTATTATTATAAATCAAAAAGTAGCTTACTGAATTATAAAATCAACTAAAATAGTATATTCAAATACTGGTCCCAGAAAGTTGACGAAACTCAGACCTTTCTTCTCTTCCATTGAATAATTTACGCAATAAAGTATTGGCTCAGTGGTGAAGTTGCTTTGGAAGTAAAGGAAGTCAGAGGGCGCGGGTTCGATTTCCGCATTGAAATAAATATATATATGGAATACGGCTCTTTATTCCGAGTCCACATGTTTCGTTAATCTGCTTTGAAAGAGCGTGATGGTTTAATATCAGTATCCTCGAAAAATAGTGAGGCCTCATATCCTAGAATTATTAATTACATTTATGAACAAACTAATTTATTAAATTTATGAACGAAAATAATTTATAAGTATCTTGAAATGTACAGTTAATTAAGTTACTGAAATCATGTAGAAATGACAACTGTTTTACCAACACTTGATATGAGTTTTGGAAACCAACGTAAATATTAAAGACAACAAATGTTTAATTAAAAAAAAGAATCATTTTTGTAAAACATAAAGCATACTAGCTATATCAAATAATATAAAAATAAATAATAGCACATAGTCTCTCGTAAATCTGCGACGAAGGACCCTCGCGTCTTTCGTTTGGTAATGCAAAAAAACTGACACCGTCGCTCCCACATTAATATGTCGCATATAGTTGGTATCGCACGAAATCCTGCCCTAATGAGTCTGCCTGAAAGAGCCATCTTTAAAACGTAACTCATTCTAGCTATATTAAATAATATAAAAATAAAATAAAAGCACAATGTCTCTCGTAAATCCGCGACAAAAGGCTCTCGAGTCTTTCGTTTCTAAAAATTGACTGTCGCTCCCAAATTCGGTATCGCACGAAATCGCCCTTTCATTCAACTGTAACAGCGACTTAAAGCGACAGTTACACGTCTCACGGCGGCGTGACAAAGGTAGCATTTAATGAGTCCAGCTCAAATGTAGAAATAAATTGTATCCATACTGTCCACATAAATTACAAGTCAATGGATATGGATATAATTCGTACCCAAGCCAACACGGGTTAATGACCACGGTATGTGTGGAATGTTAACAAATAATAAAACAACTGAGCTGCATTACAATATTATAAAAATTGAATAAAATAATAAATACAATGAAAGACTTTTCCCGCCAACTTACATCAGTGACGTTATGTTTCTATTTCATTTTTATAATCTTAGGATATATTGTTTAATTTCGTGGCGATATAGTTCGATTAAGGTGATAATATATTTCGATTAAGGCGTATAAGTGAAGTGATATGAAATAAATGTGTATATCGTAACTTTTTAAGTTTACTGCAGAAGTTATTATCATTTATATTGTTGTGGCATATTTTTTAATATAGTTCGATTAAGGCGTATAAGTGAAATGATATGAAATAAATGCATGTATTCATTTAAAGATGTAAGTTTACTGCAAAAGTCTATAGATGGTTTTGGTAGAATGGCCGGTATTTTATCATTATATTTGATATCATTCATATATTTGATGTTATTATATTTTGTTTGATACTTTCCTAATAATTATAGCTAATTGCCATTAAAGAAAAAATAAATACAGGGAAAGATTCTCGTGGTTTCCTTTCTTGCTTTTACACTATTCGCTGGTTTATATATAACAAATGGCTATCCAACCTAGCATATAATTCTACAGAATTAATATTAAATAAACATTAGCTTAGTAGGACAAAATAAAATAAAATAAATTCAGACACAGACACATGTAAAAAAAAATCTTTTTGGTTTGTATAACTTAATAAAGTTTTTTTTTAAATTTTAAATTTGCATAGTTATATTAAGTATAGCAAGAAAATAATATATGTAACTCATAAATATGTCACAGAAGGGAACCGTCTGCCGTAGTACAGGGTTCGCCCTAGTTCGGTGGACGGGGAAACAAAAATTGTAAACTTATCAATGAACAATAAATATATATTATTATTATTATTATTATATATTGAGACACAGTTCTTTTATTGACAGTTAAAAAATTCATTATTCGTTACTCGCGCCACATAGCCTGATCGTCGGCTACACGCTTCCAGATTCTTCCGGCTGTGTCTGAAGACGAAATTTCCGCTCTATATATATTTTTTACATTGGCAGCGCAATTGTCAGGATACTATAAAAATTCCCAGTATAGAAGAGGGCTATCTTAATTCCTTCCTTGGGTATTGTTTGTGAGTGTGGGAGAAAAACCTATGCAATAAAATGTTATAATGATGAGAGTAATGGTGACCATCAGGGTCTTGTTTGATTTACTCCAGGATAATTGCGTCCAGTGAATGTTTTTAATCATATCTACGTCGAGTAATAATATATGATTCTTGATCCCAAAAAGCTACGTGATTTATCAAAAATAAAATTGGCAACCCTACCCTCATAGCGTACGCGGTTGTGAAACTGCCCGAGAATGACTAGGAAAACAGCGACCAGTATGCAAATGTGTAAAGTTAAAATGCACGAAGAATATATCGAGAGCATTCAGCACCAAGTGCAGCCACGACGCGAGTTCAAAGCGAAACGTTATACTCATGTATGTACCGCTAGGGCAGACATAATGTTGTAAAATTTAATCTATACGCACATAGATATATAATAGAAATAAGAAGGAATTTATTGAAAAAAATATCAACAAAATATATAATCTAAACTTTATTTTCTTTTTAGTTGACATGGACGGTCAAAATTTACTTTCCGAATCCGAGCAAACGCTAAAACAAAATATTGTGAGTTCACAAAGATGTATGTGAAATATAATATAAAATTAGCATAACTGTTAGCAAAAGAACGGCGTCAGCACTTCGTAACTGTCTTTAATACCAACAAAGTCAAACATACACTACTACTTCTCGACAACGTAGACAAGTGATGTCAGTTTAAATCGCGTGCATTCATCTGAATAACGAACAAAGTAACGCTTTTCTTTTCTTTGATGGCAATTAGTTGTAACTATTATGCCAGTGTCAAGTAAAATATAATAATATCCAATCTCTTGAAATGTAACAAGATAGCTTATCACGTTATGTGTTGATATTGTATCAATTGGTGACTATTTTAGCAAAACCTATGAACTTTTTCAGTCAACTTAAAAAGTTACCATACACGCATTTATTTCATATCATTTCTCTTATACGACTTAATCGAATTATATTGTATAATATGCCACCATAATTAAACAATATAACTGATAATAATATAATATTATGGAAATGAAATAAAAACACAACGTCATTGATGTAAGTTGGCGGGAAAAGTCCAACGTAATGTTTTGTAATTGGTGTTTAGTTGATGGTTAACAGATAATAAAAAATATTATAGCCTTTAAGTTTTATTTGATGATTTAAAATAGAGACTTGAACAATTATTCAAAAAGTATTTCAAATCAATAGTATTATGACTAAGCAATCAGACAATAACCAGAAAAAAAATCTAATATAAAAATGTAAAAAATATGATCGTTTAGAAAGTTTTTTTATTTTTTTAATAAAAATGATTTAAAATTTAAAACCATCAAATAAAATTGAAAAATTGTATATATTTTTATTTGTCCGCATCTTAAAATGAGTACAGAATACATGCCGTGATATATATATATATATATATATATATATATATATATATATATATATATATATATATATATATATATATATATATATATATATATATATATATATATATATATATATATATATATATATATATATATATATATATATATATATATATATATATATATATATATATATATATATATAAAAATAGTATTTTATTCAAAAAAGTTTTCTAAGGAAATAAAATTGTCTAAATGATGTAAAAACAATGTAATCTGTGTTCATTTCAAGATGGCGGACAGATAAAAAATATTACAATTTTTAATTGATTGTTTTAAATTGTAAATCGTTATTATTAAAAATAATAACAAACTATTTATTAACGATCATATTTTTTACTTTTTCGTTTTTGATTTTTTTTCTGGTTACTGTCTGATTGCTTATTGTATTCATCCTCGTTATTTTCTAGAGAAATTAAGGTCTGCGTCTATCAAAGGGCTCTCTATGTATGCTTTTACTTTGCTCTGGGACATACGGCCCCAATGTGTGAACATTGGGGCCGTATACTACAACTGGGTATGGCCGTTTGTCCATATATTCTAAAGTATGCCAGACGGTCGCACGAACTTGTCGTAACACATAAGCTAACACTTAACACACAAAACTTAAAATATTGCGGTGTTCGCGCCGGCAATAATATGCAACGGATTGTACACATGTATCTTAAACATGTGTTGAAAATAAAGCTCAGCTCGTCGCATTAGTTAGTTTACATACATACATATCGTCACGCCTGTCTCCCGTAGGGGTAGGCAGAGACCACAGATCTCTGTCTACTACAATCTCGGCATACTTCCCTTGCTTCCTCCAAACTCATTATTCTCCTCATCCAAGCCCGCCGGTTTAAGGTACTCTTGACTTGACCTTTCTTAAAGACGTTTCTTAAAAACTTCAGCAATTTGGGCAAGGTATGTTTTTCGTGGTCTTCCCCTACCGACCCTTCTATCCACATTCGTAACGTAAATTTCTTTTGCCAGTCGTCTTTCATCTATCCTCTCTATATGCCCAAACCATCTAAGCATCTACTTCTCAACTTTTGTCACAACAATTTCTTTTACTCCACATCGCTCTCTTATATCTTATCTTAGAAAATATAAGTTAGATTCAATCAAAAAATCAACATCCTGCGGCGTACGCATACATACTGCGACCTACCCGATCTTCGGCTTCACGCATTCAATCTCTGCCAGCCGCCCTGCGCAAATCGTCGCAACATATAGCCGAGGGGCGTCCCACACTACGTTTGCCGAGGCGCGGTCTCCACTCCAGCACTCGTCTGCTCCAACGATTTTCGGATCTCCGACAAACGTGACCAGCTCATTGCCACTTTAGTTTGCTAATTCGAAAGGCTATGTCGGTGACTTTCGTTTTCTGGCAGATTTGTTCATTCCGAATCATTTCTACCAGGGAAACTTCGAGCATAGCTCTCTGAGCGACTCTCAGCTTGTGAAGCAGATGGACTGTCAGCGTCCACGTTTCGGCGCCGTAAAAGAGTATTAGTTAGTTTATGACTTCTGAACTAAAATTCTGAATTTGAAGTCACCGACTTGACTTGAAGATAACCCCATTTTGATAGTAATATGTCTGAAGCTGAAGAATAGAACCACCTACCCTATAAATTGGCCTTAAAGGTTTTAAATATTACACACATATATGATGAAATATTGAAATCATGTTGTGTCTAAAGGCTCACACGAGTCGAACTCATTGTTATGGCGTTTTGTGGGAGTTGACAAAAAGCTCATTAATTTTTCCTATCTCTCATTGTGGTGGGCCGAGATTTGTGTAGTGTTTTGCAACAGCGTCGGATTTAACCTTTGCACTCTTTGGAAGAAAAATGACCGGCTTAGATATTTCAGTCGCCAAACGTTAACGACTTCGAAACGAGAGGCATTGTGCACGGCGGCAAACAATGCTTTCCCTGTTGTTCAATTTGAAAAATTGATGTTTTTAAAGTTCATCCGTAAAGTTGAACATGCGAATTTGAATCTTAAAGTCAGAGGGAAGGTGAACGAAGATTTGAATATGCTCGGGGATACTGCAGACATCAATCGAGTGGCAGTGAAAGTTTGTATTACAAATAATAATAACAAGCGTGATGGTTCACCGCTATTGTGTTAAACGAAAGTGGCTGTGCATTGTGCCCCGCGGGACGGACTATTCATTTATGAACGCTTCAGATAATATGAAGATGGACATACAGGGTGTCCCAGAACTCAATGTCAAGCCGAAATGGGGTGACAGGATTGATTGTAACCATCATGAGAAAAATAAGAAAAAAATCTATCTGAAGATCTTAAAATTAAGAACCTATCAAGAGCTTGTGCGAAAAATGGTTACAGTTTGACCAAATTTCTAGGTTTTTCTTAAATGTCCATAATTTTCAAACTGCATGGCATAGATTTTTTTTTCTGATTTTTCTCATGATGGTTACAATCAATCCTGTCACCCCATTTCGGGTTGACGTTGAGTTCTGGGACACCCTGTAGATTCGAAACTGTAATGCACGCAGAATACGGCTGTTCGGTACAATATTTAGTAACTGAAGAGACAAGCAAACAATCGCTTAAAACAAATTAAAATATTGTAACATAAGACAACTAAAATATCCTCTTAATTTCTTAAGGACGATGTCTTTATCTAAATACTATATAATATATTTAAAACGAGAAATAACGATGCATGGGGTTCATGTAGTGACGTACAAAGAGCTCGAGAAGTGCAGATACTCTGCTGATCTTTCAAAAAAGCTTCCTACGATAATATATATGAAAATCTATAGAATGATTAGCAGCTAGCGAATACGTGAATCCAGTATCTGATTTAAAGCGCTTCGTCATTGGAGATCCATTTCCAACAGTGGCTGCTATTACAGAAATTGATTATGATTCAATTTAAATTGCTTAATACATTATCGTAAAATAAATTCGGATGGGATTATCACTAGAGGTGTGTCGAATAGAATGTTTTGCCGAATAACGAGTACCGAATAGTATTCGGTTCGATCCTTACCGAACCGACTATTCGGCCGAACAATTCGGTTCAGCGACATGCAATTTGGCGCGCAAACAGGCTTGTACATGTCCTCGACTTATATGCCATTCTGATTTGTGGGCAAACCACAAAACTAAGTAGGCACATTTAATTAATTTAGCTAGAGTTTTCCTAAGTGCACCAGGTAGTACTGTATATACAGAAAGATTATTTTCAGAAGCTGGAAACGAAGGAAAACGCAATAAACTCTTACCAGGTAGAGTTGAAAGTTTGGTGTTTATTAGCCGTACCTTTTTTGTTTACCTTTTGTTAATTTTAAATATTATTTTTTTTATAATATAATAATAATATAATAATATGTTTTGTTGATTTTCGTATGGCAAATAAATAAATCTCACTTTCTTTCATATTTGTTTTCTTTTATTTCATTCATAAACTAATAAAATTAATGTCAAATGCACAGTTTAGCTGTGAAGTTGTTTATCTTGAATCGAAAAATATTCGATAATACAAACGAATATTCGATTGACTACAAATATTCGGTTACACTGTGTAATACGCCGAATACCGAATAATAAACGAATATTCGGCGCAACTCTAATTATAACAACTGGGGTACCGATAGATATTAATTTAGGACTTAGAGAAAAAAGTTAAATGTATGTTCTTATGATAATATAATGATTTGCTTTGATTTTAATTACCATAACAAAACTGAGAATGGAACTTTCGGTAATAGAAGAGTAGTTTTGACACACACTTCGAGGTCGAGAATCTGTACATTACGGAACATTTAATTGGTTCCTTATATCACCGGCACAATGCTACCTTACTCGATGGTGATATCAGGGCGATCGATTGGACGACAGATCGAGCGACGGGTCGTGAAAGCGAGCCGCTTGCGGCTGTGGCGCACTGGGCCAGCCGATGAAGGTCACTCGCATACCGCCCGACCAGCGAAAGTTTATAGATTAAAGCTCAACGTACACTGAAAACGGTTGCAAGTAGATCTGAGAGATCTAGCAGTAAGCAAAACAATACATATTGCAATTGAGAAAACATGCACTAATACACATTTTATTTTAAAC
This sequence comes from Baronia brevicornis, assembly GCA_031353405.1. Taxonomy (NCBI): domain Eukaryota; kingdom Metazoa; phylum Arthropoda; class Insecta; order Lepidoptera; family Papilionidae; genus Baronia; species Baronia brevicornis. The sequence goes on from JASFAT010004443.1 coordinate 947,270, forward strand.
GTTTAGATGTGTAAATTGACAGAAATTTAAAAAAAAATGAGAAGATAATCTCGCAGAAAACTGATCATTTTAGTAGTTTTACTTCTGCGCTCCGTTCGGTAATGAGTTGGACCCGAATGCCGAATTCGGGTCCTTTGTTCTACCAACTCCTTCTTTCTTCCACTCACATTATACATACTCTAAGGTAGGCAACGCACCTTGTCATTGGTGTAGCAAATGTTCATGGGTGGCTTATTTTCCTTACCATTGTTTGTTTCGGCTTCTTTAAAAAGGGCATTGAAATTATTAAAAAAGCTATTTAGGTACTAAGAAACAAGGTAAGTGAGTAACAAATCTTATGGTATCTTTGCGATCATTTGATAAATTAGCGAGCAAATTGCTTTAAATTTGTATTCGCATATCGAATTGTCTAAAACAGCATTTACTTGCTTTTCAGTCTTCCAGAAAGATGTAAATGTAATATTTACATAGTACACAGAAAACCTGTTTTTTTTATAAATATTATAACATTTTTATTTGTTAAAAAAATGTAAACTTTATTTCGCTCGTTTTTACCAGATTTAATTTTGTTCGCTGGTATCCGATACAGTTTAAAATTTAAATTAAGATTTTTTTTTTATATAATATATAAGTATCATTTTTGGTCAAAAATTCATTTCAAAACAATTTTATTTCCGTTTCAATTTTTTTCTGAAAACATTGTTCAGTGTGCGCTCTGCCTCCAACCCTGGGCGGTTGGGCAGTCAAGTGCGAGGAAAGTGTGTATTGCAGGTTATTGAATCGCATCTCACACCTCGCGTGTGACTGAAATGGACTTCCATTTATGGTCCCGCATACTTTAATGAGAAATTACCTTTTTTGGTGATGACGGTTTGATTTTAATTATAAAAATTACATGTATTAATACTTATATGATGCAATATTATAACGGTAATCAATACAAAAACCGAATAAGGATTAGGGATAAAAAATTGTGATTATGAAGGCAATTTTAGTCGATATATTTATCGATAAGCTTGAATATTCGATACATATTAGTGGTTCATTTTTTATTTTTTTTTATTTATATTTTCACGCCTATCCCCTGCAGGGGTTGGCAGAGACCACAGAGCTCCATCCGCTGCCATTCATCGCAGCGAAACGGCTCGTCATTGGTCGCTTTTCGCCTTCGTGAGAATCAGGACGTGACGGGTGGCGAACCACGTCGCCGTCATTTTTTCGACAAATTAGGTATATTAAATTCGTCTTAGTGAATCCCACGAGCCGCAAGGGAGGATGGAGGTCAGCCCCAGCAGAGCCCTGCATGCTGAGGTAAGGCACCATAGTCCCCGGGGAGCCCGACCCCGGGACGATCGGCACGCTTTCGACTAGGCTCGCCCCTAGCCACGCATCCATTGGCACGGCAGACCAATTGGATTGGCGGAGAGGAAGGGAAAAGATAGAGAAGAAAGGAAGGGGCAGGAAAGGAAATGCGGATAGGAGGGGTTACCAGACGCGGAATAAACATTTATAAATCCATATAAATATTTATTCCGATGCGGGAATCGAACCCGCGACCATTGACTCCGCGGGCGGAGGGCCCCGCCACTGAGCCAATCGGCCGTCATTTTTTATATATATATATATATATATTCACGCCTATCCCCCGCAGGGGTTGGCAGAGATCACAGAGCTCCATCCGCTACCATTCATCGCAGCGAAACAGCTCGTCATTGGTCGCTTTTCGCCCTCGTGAGAATCAGGACGTGACGGGTGGCAAACCACGTCGCCGTCATTTTCGACAAATTAGGTATATTAAATTCTCGTCGTCTTTAGTGAATCCCACGAGCCGCAAGGGAGGATGGAGGTCAGCCCCAGTAGAGCCCTGCATGCTGAGGTAAGGCACCATAGTCCCCGGGGGAGCCCGACCCCGGGACGATCGGCACATTTACGACTAGGCTCGCCCCTAGCCACGCATCCATTGGCACGGCAGACCGTGGATTGGCGGAGAGGAAGGGAAAGGATAGAAAAGAAAGGAAGGGGCAGGAAAGGAAATGCGGATTGGGGGGGTTACCAGACTCGGAATAAACATTTAAAAATCCATATAAATATTTATTCCGATGCGGGAATCGAACCCGCAACCGTTGACTTCGCGGGCGGAGGGCCCCGCCACTGAGCCAATCGGTCGTCGTGGTTCATTCGCGTATGATTATTAAAATATATTACATGTAATGACATTTTAAGAGATTTGATATTATTCCATTTTACTTAAAACTGGCATAATAGTTGTGACTAATTGCCATCAAAGAAAAAAAAAATATTTTTTTTGTTGACCTAAGTAGGCGTTGACTTTAATTTTTTTATATTACTTGTTTATTTAAAAGTTTTGAACAGTTTCTATTGAAACAGAAAAAAAAACGTTAATCGCGCGTAAGAAAGTACCGGGAAAAGATCAATAATACACAAACTGTTTGTTATTTATTCAAATTTATTTTATCACCTTCAAAGTATGCTCCTTCAAAAACGATACACTTACGCCAACGAATATCCAGCTCTCGCCGCGAATTCTCCTTTATGCCTTCTACCGATTGAAAACGGGGTACCACGAAGTGGTAATTTGAATTTAGGAAAAAGAAAGAAGTCTGCTGGTGAATATGGTAGTTTCTCGATGGAATTTGTTGAGTGTTTGGTCAAAAATTCGTTCACAATGATGGCCTTGGGCGAAGGCGCATTATCGTGGTGCAAAATCCAAGAATTTTCTTTCCACAAATCTGGTCTTTTTTCGGCGGCTACCTTTCTCAAAGTTGAATGAGGATTTTCAATCACTGTTTTCCTCACTTTTGCGACCACCTTTTGCACCATACTCTCCGTAGGAATTCCGATCTCATTCCCAGACAGGTGCTGGATAAGGACTCCTCAAGGAGCGACTCAAAAGGAAGCAAGGCCGACCCAAACACACCTGGAAGCGCTCCGTAGCGTCCGAGATGAAATCCATCGGGTTGACGTGGCCTGAAGTGAAGCGCGTCGCTCAAGATAGATCGCAATGGAGAAGCACTGTGGATGCACCTCTGCTTCAACTCGAGGACATAGGACCATAAAGATTGTTAAGCATGCCGAGTACAGCTAGCTAGCAATTAATAAAAGTATTATATATTAAATGTTCTTGATTATTTATGCGACAAGATGCGGATGTTGTATAGTTATGAGAGTTAGGCCGGTGCAAATCAATTGATAAACTCTGTTGGCTTTCTACCCCGGAGCCACGTTCAACTTGATTGTCTCATTAGGTAAGCAGATGTAATGTTTGGTTTAGACAATGCCATCTGAGACGATCGTATTTTTTTGTGTGAATTAAGTAACCTATCGAGAAACAAGTCCGGTGGCTTTCAAAGTTGACCGATTTAAATTTGTCGTAACGGTATCGCATCGAGTGACACTAACACAAATTTGTTTTTTTTTTTTACTTTTTTTTTGTAAAATTTTTTCTTATTGGCGAAATCACTGAACATATTATAATTACGCAAACCTCCAAAATCTTATCCTAGGCGATTTGGTTAGCGCGACCTCTTCTTAGAGTCTCGTCAAGAATGGCATAAAGAACGACCAATTAGCTCAGTGGCGGGGCCCTCCGCCCGCGGAGTCATTGGTCACGGGTTCGATCCCCGCATCGGAAAAAATATATGAGATGAGAACCTCAGTTCCTCCAGAAACGGAGAGGCCCGTGCTTAGCAGTGAGACTAATATGGGCTGGTAAAAAAAAATCGATTTATACAAACCTATAGACAGTGTGTAATACTCAGTTCAAACGTATCATATTCAGACCCAAAGAACAGCAGAGCTGAGTTTATTAATAAATGGAATGAAACAGTAGGTCCTAGACAAATGAACCAAAAGTAAATGTTTCATAAAGGTATCAAGCAAGCTTAACTGAATGTCGACGAAGTTTAAGTATTTTAAAAAGAGAAATGGTTGGTTGCTTTAGTAAACAACTGTGACACCCACACATCCGGGATCGTTTGAACAATGACCGGGGAGTGTAAACTGTGTTTTATGTGCTCCTTTTTACCTGATCCTCGGCTGACAATCACGATCTTATCTATGGACGTTCCCATCCCGTCATTGTTATAAAATACATTTTTAATTTTTTTATTTACTTTAAAACGAATATTAACTGCCAAAATGCCATAATTTAATATAAATATTGTATATATACGTAATATCAGGGAGTGGATAGTGATAGCAAGGGCTTCAGAACTGCTGCACCTCGCAAAGGAGGAGAAGAGAAGTATATACATAAAATATATAATAAAATATTTGGTATGTTGTTGTTTCGAAACAAAGAAGGCACTATTTTCACTGAATCTTCCCTAGTCTAGTAGAATGAATTTTATGTGACTCAATACATGATACGGAATATTTATCAGAAATGCAGTCTTAGAATGATTTTTATTTGGATAGGAATTAAACCCAGAACGCCTGGGCACGCATCCCACACACTAACTGAATGAAGCGTCCATCAACTGTTTTATATTTGAAAAGATTGGATGAAAAGCATCTCGCCAACACTTTTTTAATAATAATAATTATAATTCTTTATTTGTATAATATGAGGTATAACAAGATGAAAAAAAGACATATGAAAGCTCCATCACATTGCCACTTATGGGGTACAAATTTCATTAATTAGTACATACATAAAGATTATTTTTTTTATGGGATAGGAGGGCAAACGAGCAAGCGTGTCGCCTGATGGAAAGCAATCAACGCCGCTCATAGACAAAAAATATCTATATAATCAACAAAGATCTAAATACATAAGTAAATTATTATATTGTCATTAAAATTATAATTGATTTATCTATTACATAAATTCGATCGATATTTTAAAGTCCTGAATATTATAAATATTGCCGTATATCTATATTAGGCAGTCATCAGATAATCTTGTATTCAATTCTTTTAATTCATGAGGCATATTGTTGCAATACTTTATTGGATTAATACATTTAACTCGTTTCTTTCATGGCTCCTGCGACTCCTTAACGGCAAGTTCGTTCTATAAGCCTTTTATATGTTCCCTTTTATCTAAACATTTGTGTACAGTCCAAGTTTGGACTTTAGACCTTGAAAGACTACGGTCGTTCACCCACCCTGCACGGAGAAGCACCCCGAAGTCGTGTCTCGTGTAGACCGTACTGATTTGATTTCCATCCGTGTCGGATCGATTATTTAAAACGCAGTACTGCTCAATGCCAAATCTGACTTGGATTGATTGTCACTATGTTGGGTGTAAGAAGCCGACAAGAATGTAGTGAATATGGAATATCAGAAGTTGCAATAGCTTAGTTGGTAATTTTTTTTTATATATTCACGCCTATCCCCCACAGGGGTTGACAGAGACCACAGAGCTCCATCCGCTCCCATTCATCGCAGCGAAACGGCTCGTCATTGGTCGCTTTTCGCCCTCGTAAGAATCAGGACGTGACGGATGGCGAACCACGTCGCCGTCATTTTTCGACAAATTAGGTATATTAAATTCGTCTTAGTGAATCCCACGAGCCGCAAGGGAGTATGAAGGTCAGCACCAGCAGAGCCCTGCATGCTGAGGTAAGGCACCATATTCTCCGGGGGAGCCCGACCCCGGGACAATCGGCACGCTTGCGACTAGGCTCGCCCCTAGCCACGCATCCATTGGCACGGCAGACCGTGGATTGGCGGAGAGGAATGGAAAGGATTGAGAAGAAAGGAAGGGGCAGGAAAGGAAATGCGGATTGGGGGGGTTACCAGAATAACAGGACCGGAATAACATTTATAAATCCATATAAATATTTTTTTGGTAAGGCTTTGGCTAAAAATCTCCAATTGCTCTATTGATGTCAACGTAGGAAGGTTACAATCATTTATAGCCTAGTTGGAATGGTTAACAAAAATTCTAATATTATTACAAAGAATTGCTAGACATTTTTATAAATCATGTAATTTAAAAAAAAAATAAAGTCAATTCCTACTTTTTTCAGCGATCTAAACATTTCGCCACTGATGGGATTTTATAACGATACTTCCTAACTTTATATCCTGCAAAATATATTATACTTAATAATTAATTAAATTAAATTAATGAACTAATATTTGAAAAAAAAAACTGTATTAACATCAAGTGTCATTTACAAGTTTAAAAAAATATATTTGAACATCAATGAATGAATAAAAAGTATTTTATTAACGATTGAAAATTTGAACAAGATATATAAATATATATGTATACAGGAAGAGAGTGAATTAATAGTAGCAATTGAAAAACATATGATCGCCTCTATGTGAGGTACATTTCGCCTTTATTAAGTCTAGCATATATTTAAATACTTGATAGTGAAGAAGAAATTAAATAGAGGGATTACCCTCAATTAAATTTCTTAAGCGACAGATCGGCTCAGTGGCGGGGCCCTCCGCCCGCGGAGTCAATGGTCGCGGGTTCAATTCCCGCATCGGAATAAATATTATTTTTATAATTAGAATAAATATTAGGATTTATAAATATTTATTCCGTATGTATTAACATAGGATGGAAAAAAAATATTTATTGTGATGTTAAAAACGAACCGAAGAAGCATTTGCTAAGCACTTGGTAGATGTGAATTATTGACGCCGGCTCGGTCTCTACTGTATACTCATGGCCACGTGTAAATAGAGTCGAACGGAGGGGAGCGTAGCCTGAATGAAGAGACGACGTTTCGATCTACGTTTTCACTATCATACCCCGCAATAAGACGTTTTACATCAAAATTATATAATATTTAACTCATTTTTAAGCAATTAATCACGTAGTAAACGTTTTATATGAACGCTTTCTTATCGCGTTAAACATTTCTCGTAAGCAGTCTTCAATCGTAACATTACTGATATATCCCTGCCGCCGCCATATTTAGTCACGATTGAGATGTATGCACGTCGAGCGTCGGCGCGTTCGACATTTTGCATCGTGTCCCGTCCCCGGCACAATCGTGTAACGGTCTGCGATTTGGGCCACGCCATCGTACCGGGAGCTGGTCTCGTGCTCTGTTGTTTCACCCCTCCCTTACTGATATAACCCACCTCTTCGTTACTGCATAACACGTGATACAATTGTTATTACACCTTAGCGAAATAAATAAGCGACAGATCGGCTCAGTGGCGGGGCCCTCCGCCCGCGGAATCAATGGGCGCGGGTTCGATTCCCGCATCGGAATAAATAATATATGTATGGATTTATAAATATTTATTCCGAGTCTGGTAATCCCCCCCCCAATCCGCATTTCCTTTCCTGCCCTTTCCTTTCTTCTCTATCCTTTCCCATATTCTCCGCCAATGGATGCGTCACGGTCTGTCGTGCCAATGGATGCGTGACAAACGGGCTTCCTCGGGTACTATGGTGAATTACCTCAGCACGTGGGGCTCTGCTGGGGCTGACCTCCATCCTCCCTTGCAGCTCGTGGGATTCACTAAGACGAATTTTAATATACCTAATTTGTTGAAAAATGACGGTGACGTGGTTCGCCACCCGTCAGGTCCTGATTCCCACGAGGACGAGAAACGACTAATGGAGAGCCGTTTCGCTGCAATGAATGTGAGAGGAAGAATGGATGAAAGGATGGATGAGTGTGGAGGAAGCGGGGAGAGTATGCTGGGATCATAGCGGATGGAGCTCTGTAGTCTCTGCCAACCCCTGCGGGGGATATGCGTGAATATATAAAAAAAAATTTACACAAACCGTTTTAGGGTTATCACAACTCACTACAAATCTTGAATATCGACTATAATTAAGGATTGCAATCCCGCAGGTCACTAAATGCCGAGAGGTCATATCATGCGGGGTTATTCAATCCCGCGCGGGATCCCGCATCTTTGAAATGATGTTATAAAATCAAATTAAAACTACAGATTTTTGTGATAAAATCAACTTTTATTGGACATATTTTACATTAAGCAACAGAAAATATTTCTTTTCTATTAATTAAGTATAAGTAATTAGTAATCTGTTTTTTTATATTCATCTTTAAATGTTTGTCATAGTTTAATAGTTTTGTTTAATTTTACCCTTACTCCTAACAACAGTTTTATAATTTTAATTCAGTCTTATTCATATCTAATTATCAAATCACAAGTTTCTGTTAGATAGAGCTACTCGCGATTTACGCGAAAGTTTTAGCGCCATATTTTTAATTGGCGTTATCCGCGGATTCGTGCTTTGAAGATGCTGGATCCAGAAGATCAATTAAATTAGCGGGATCCCGCGGGTTTGCGTGATTCCGTTATGCGGCATTGCAATCCCTAACTATAATATAATAACAATAATATTACACTATATATAACAATAATATAACATTCATTTCGACGCATAAAAAAAATCAGACAAGCCTTTTCAAATAATTTTTAATATATATATAAAATGTAATAAAAATAATTTATATATAAAATGTGTTCTCTTTTAATTTTTAAAAGTTATATTTATTAAAAAAGTTTAAGAAGTCGTCACATATTAAATAGGTATAAGCAATCTATGAAAATTAAAAACATAATTATTTTATTTTCATTAATTCGCACAATTGCTAACCTATTGTTTTTTTATAGGTTATCTGTATATGACAGGTTTTACTGTTTAATTCGTTAAAACTATTTTTATCTGAGATTGGCATAATAACTTAATACCTAATTGTCATCGATAGAGTAGAAAAATAAATAAAATAAGATCGCATTTTGTTTTTATACCTGGTTATTTCCTTATTTAGTAATGGTGTCACAGGAAATCGAAATGCTTGTGGCGTATTATCAATAAGGCTCTTCGAATTTGTGTTACTGCTTGTCCTTACACGGAGTGGTGTGGGCACGCGACACCCATTTATTATAATTAAATCTACTCAAAACTTCAAAAGCTTGACCGATTTAATTTATTGGTTGTATTTTAACTTAGAATCATCTCAAAATTTTTGCCGTCTTCCTATATAAGCACATCCTACGCCTAATGCCTTGAAATATACCGGATGCAGAATATCTTACATATTAAAAGTGTAATAAATAGATGCAGATTCAATAAATGACAAATATTGTTTTTTATTAGGGCGCAAAATCGTTGTATTTATTTTGTACATCACAGATTATGTTTGCGAATATCTTTTTATTTTTTAATGGCGTGCTTTCGGCTTAGGATACACTTGGAGCACGAAATTGTTTTTGCTTGACATTTATATTTATACGCGCCGAAACGTGGACGCTGACAATCCATCTGCTTCACAAGCTCAGAGTCGCTAAGAGAGCCGTGGAGAGAGCCATGCTCGGAGTTTCTCTGGTAGATATGATTCGGAATGAACAAATCCGCCATAGATATAAAATCACCGACATAACCTTTCGAATTAGCAAACTAAAGTGGCAATGGGTTGGTCACCTTTGTCGAAGATCCAACAATCGTTGGAGCAGACGAGTGCTGGAGTGGAGACCGCGGCTCGGTAAACATAGTGTGAGACGCCTCCCAGCTAGATGGTGCGACGATCTGCGCAGGGCGGCTGGCAGAAATTGGATGCGTGAAGCCGAAGATCGGGCTAGGTGGCGTTTCTTGGGGGAGGCCTATGTCCAGCAGTGGACTGCCGCAGACTGTTAATGATGATGATGATGATGATGATGAATACGTATCGTTGTTAAATATTATTCGTTTATAATATATCGTTTTTATGTATATTCTGGGAGTTATTGTTAAGTCATAGCGTAATCAATACATTTCAAAATAAAAGTTATATGGTTTTGGTATTAATTTAATCATCTTGGCACCATTTAATATCGAAATCGATATAAGATGTTATCGTTATATCTAGGTTACTATTTCTTTATTAAGCAATGCATACAAATCACGTTCAGGTCATGGGAAACGAGAGACTGAAGTAGATCGACTACGAGTGTTAGAACAATCCACCATAGATATTGATCTAGTGAAGAGCGCCTGCCATTAAACCTCTATTCAAATGCCATAACTCTTCAAAAAGATATTCATTTCGTATAGAATAATGAAGGGTAACAGATTTGTACTACACAATGGGTTGGTTGTTCTTTATGTTATGGCAATTCGACTAACTGCTTTTGACAGTCGATTTCCTTCACCTCGACATAATAATCCTCTAATAATAGCCGAACGCGGCTGTAGCTTCGAAAGCTCTTACGTCAGTTAGTTCCGGTTGTGATTGTGTTTATGATTGGTTTGTGTTCGTAACGGAAGGTTGAGACAGAATGAAATTAAATATAAATTGATAGTACCTGCGACTGAAGTTTGCGTCTGAGGTTTTTATTTCGTACATACTTGATTTTTGATGATGTAATATAATAATAGTATGACATTGTCGTTTAGTAAAACATGTATAGGTCATTAATCTCCTTTTATACACTTTGGCTGACTGTAAAACACATTTATGTTATCCATGAGAACTTTAGTAATTAGATGAAAATCTAATTGGCTAAGTGGCGAAGTTAGTCTTTGATGGGTTTTAAAAAGCCTGATATAATTTCGTAAATAATTAATTAATACATATAAACGATATACGATTTCCGAACTGATATGGCATTGGAACCTTTAAAAAAGAAGCCTACTCTTGTCTCAAAGGCCGGCGACGCATTTGCAATGCCAAGGGTATTGCAGATGTCTATAGGCGGCTACCCCATAAAAATTATTCAGAAAAAATTGATTTTGATTATTTTATAGATCTGTTGTTTCTGAACCAAGCCCAATTTGTCAAGAATGGGAGTGAAGCGCCTTGTACCTTCTCTCGTCCGCTTCTTAGTATAATAGATGTATTGAATATAATTGGTATCACTCCTACGTTGTAAACAAGTTGTAGAGAAGTACAGCAACGTATCTAATACATATTTGCGTATTTTTTTGCGAAGTACAGCAACGTATCTAATACATATTTGCGTATGACAGACGACTAAAACCAAAGCGAACGGTCTACTAGTGATGGGGCCCCGCATCGATTTGTGAAGTAATTGTTAGTGATGTGCTTATGCCCATATATGTCCCATTATTGGATACGGGCCTGTCGATTTCTGGAGGAGTGGACAAAACAATAGCACACCACACTTGTCCAATGCGGATTGGCGGGGTTACTTGTCCAATGCGGATTGGCGGGGTTACCAGACTCGGAATAAATATCTGTAGAGCATACATATATTATTTTTGATGCGGGGTCCCCGGCCACTGAGCCAATAAGTCGTCAATGTCTGTGAATCGTCATGTATTTGTAGCTTGTTTTAAATCCGCATGTGTGTGTATGTGTGTGTTTATATGTGTGTGAATACCAAGAACCCGTCACTTCAGCAGTCCAACCACTGAGCCAGTAGGCCGACAAGTACAGAAGATAAATGTATACTGGTGAACATCTGGTACAAACAGCCAATGGCTGCAACAATTTCCGAACGCAACGATAAGAATAATTAATGGGACCACGCCGGCCGGCGATTTGTTTTAACGCAAGCTTTTAAATAGAAATAAGAATGTCAGTTCGTACGGCGCAAATACGTTTGTATCTTGTCCAATTTGTTTATAACCCATTATCTACGAATATAAATGCGTTCGCGTATATAATCTAAGACCATTTGTAAAACGTACTGGCTGGCTACTTTGACTGGCCACTAATGTTGGCTCTAATAACAATGAGTTGTTAAGGTGCTTGCAAACTAGCGCGATGTCGCCAAACGACATAGTCGCTTCTATTTTATTCTTCTTCTTCTAAGAGTGCCTTTCCGACTTGCGAAGGTTGGCAGCCAATTCAGCACGACTCTCCTCCTTCTTCGCGAGTTGCAGCAGTTCTGGAGCCCTCGCTATCCCGGTCCACTTCCTGATATTACGTAGCCAAGACTTTCTTTTTCCTCCAACTTGTCTTTTGCCCGCGACTTTTCCTATCATGATCAGTTGCAGCAACTTGTACCTGTCATGTCTCATGATATGACCCAGGTAAGTAACTTTTCTACCTTTGACGGTCTGCAAACGTTCACGTTTTTGCTTGACTTGTCGGAGAACCTCGTCATTGGCCACCCTTTGAGTCCAGCTAATAACGAGCATCACATCACATTTCGAACGCTTTTCGTCCAAGCCTCACATCCATATAGAAGAATGGGCCAGATGTATGACTTGATTTTTTTTTGAACTAAGTAAATTTGAAATCTATTTTATTGAACGAAGTAAATCCACATAGAAAAAATCGAGAGATACTTCAATACATTTCGGCAAAATGAATCAGAATGGATCGGCGGTTGAAATCAGAATGAATTTTGGTTTTTATACACAAAACCTTTTAATGAATAAATATATACATTAAACGATATTAAAATAGATTTGCTTCAGTATAGCAACAATATATTTTTTAGCATACAAATGAAATTACTAAAAAACAATCCTTGAAAATCATCTCAATATTCAAAATACATATTTATATGAATTTTACATAATTCTAAATAATTTATTTTAGACAAATTGCAATTATTATTCTTTTATAAACCAATATTAATTTTACATTATCTGCCAACAGATGGCACCATAATATATATAAACATAGTTTTGTCTATTGCATAAAGTAATTAAATGATTATATTAATTCTAATACGCCGACATATTTACATACGGACGCATAAACTGCACAGAAGCTTTTAGGTTGGTCGCCTGATCGGTCTGTATTTATTCCTTCCTATATTCGGCGACGTTGGTCTGTATTTATTCCTGTCTTCAATCGTGCAAATCAACTTTTCCGTACTTTCCACCTTCAACCACTTTTTTATACTTTTTTAACGTGAAACTATACTTCTAACGCGGCCTTCAATTATGCCTTTATGACTTTTAATAAATAGTATTTTTCTTTTTAATAATTATACATATAATAAATATGCTGATTTCCTCTTTATGATTTTTTTAACTATCTCTTAAAACAAGCCTTGCTTTTTTACTAGCGTGTTGTGGATGTTGGCAGTCGCTTGCCCTTACCAGTGGCTCGGGAAGGGAATCGACATGTGACATAGGATAAGTCCCGCTCAGCTCGTGACTGGGACTCACGAATTTTTACATCGAAACAGCGGACACGTGCTCTATAGATCAGTCAGTTGTTACTGTCTCACATGTTTCTTACAAATTAGGTGCGTTGTCCGCTCAATAAGTATAACCTTTATTTGCCAGTGTTTGTTTTATGTGGGAATAAGTGATTGTGTGTTCCCATTTTAGCCGATTTTGATCATGTCGACCTCTTTAGAGAAGTACTAGACGTATCAATTGCGCAATATGTACAAATTTAGCACATAGAGATGAGAAAACCAAGGTGGTAGTGTGTGTTTGGTGTTGTGTATGGTGGTTGGTGGGTGTAGAATTGATGGCCGATTTTCGGTAAGTTTTTGGTTTAAGTTCCAAATAAAATCCACTTCATCCAGCAGAAAAACACACATTATTAATTTTCTATTATTGTTTTGCTTGTTACCATAATGACACTTTCATTAAAGGTCGGCAACGCTTCCTCAGTGCCTGCGGATGTCTATGGGCGGCGTTGATTGCTTTCCATCAGGTGACACGCCTGCTCGCTTGCCTTCCTATCTAATAAAAAAAAAACAAATCTAGTTTTCGACCAGGATTTGAACCTACTGCTACTACACTGACATTACGACTCAACGTATGTCTCAGCATCCGAAACCAGAACTCGCCACTAGTCACGATAGTGGATTGCGTCTCGCCAATTGCTTTGCGGTCTAGTGTAGAAAGGTGCAAGTCATAAGAACTGTAACTTAGAACCTGACACAGGGTAACTGTACCTGTCAATATAACACAAGGGCAAAAAAAATGGTCTCAGTATCACTCAATCAAATCAAAATCATCAATCACTCTGTACAATCATCATCAAAGTATTACAGCCGCGGGTGGGCCTTTGCCTAGTTCAGTAATTTTTCCGGTCGGATCTTCATTTAACTTTTTCCATCCAGCCAGCACACCGATTATGCACACCGAATCACTCTGTATAATATCCCTTTAATAATGTTTAAAATTTAGTCAAATAATTTAATTTTACAATTTGCGAGATATTTTTCTTTATGACTGACTACTTTCACACTGAACTTCCAACAAAACATTAATTTTATTAGGTAGCCTCTTTTTTATTACATTGGCCCTAAATTATGTAATGAATTCCCGAGATCATCTCTGGGCAAGACATGTAGAAATAAAAAAGGAAAATTAAAAAAATAGATAAAATTACTTAGTAAGAACCAAATCGACATGTTTTTTACAGGGCAGTAGCATCAATTGCTGGCACTTATGTTATTTCGTTATGTGTTAGTAGTATATGTATGTATGTATTGTAGTGTATGTATGTATTGTGTATGTGTGTGTATAAATATATATGTTATGTATGTATGTACTTATTTATGTGTATTTATATATGTATTCTAAATTTGAATAATGACCGAATGGCAAGGTCTCAGCACGGGCCTGCCTAGGGAGACCTACTATGCTCCATCGCACTTCACCTGTAAATTGTCACAAATAAAATAAAATAAATTACATACATTAAACAAAAAACAGCCATTAAAATATATACATAGATGTATAATGAACACGAATATTTATACATCATTATTGATGACATGGTCTAATCTATTTATTATCTATCTTTACAATTAATCAGCGTTTATACTCTGTCAACAACAGCATTATAATGCAACTGCCATCAAAGAAAGTGGTCATATATTTTACGCGGCATTTAAAAAGCTTTTACTACAATCGCTATTCGCGTGCGATACAAATCAATCAAATGCATGTATTATCTTCGATTGGCCACCAATAAAATCCATTAGCACATCTAAGGATGCCCAAAGTGGGAATCACTAGAAAGTTGTCATAAAAACCGGATTACCGTTGAGCCGAATTTGCGAGCCGTCACGAAACCTCGCAGTGTCTGCACGTGAGCGATGAATTTTTTTTTTTCAAGTACACAAACCTTAAATAGTGGCCAGTACTGATAAAAGTTAAAAAAAGATATATTGCATACGTAGTATCTGGCAGTTGGCTGGCCCTAATAATATACATACATATATTATATTTTTCGTTTTTTTTATTTTACATAAAATTTAAAAGAAAATTAAATAATGTTATAGATTAACGAAATTATTCAAAATATACCAGCTAGTTTTATTATATTTTTTAAGTACGTATTCTATTACAAAAAAAAGACAATCTTTTTCTTCTTCGGCTATCCACAGGCACTGCTAACCGCCATTTATCGTCGTTCCATCTAACCGTCTTTGCTAAGATGCAGTCTCCACTCCATCACACGTCTACTCACACGACATTTCGAAATCATCTTATAATAAATTCAGAGAAATATGAGAAGTGGACGAATCAAAATTGATTTCTTAACATAACGGCACTACATATCATATTACTGTCAGGTTAAAAGTTTATGTACATACTTCTAATTATGTACATACATACATATCATCGTGACTGTTTCTCGTAGAGGTAGGCAGAGACCATAGATCTCCATTCTTGCTTCTTCCACACTCATTCATCTTCTCCTCATCTCTCTCACATTCATCGTAGCGAAACGGCTTTCCATTAGTCGCTTCTCGCCCTCGTGGGAAAAAGGACGTGACGGGTGGCGAACTACGTCGCCGTCATTTTGTAACAAATTAGGTCTGTTAAAATTCGTCATAGTGTATCCCACGAGCCGCAAGGGAGGATGGCGGTCAGCCCTAACAGAGCCGCGCATGCTGAGGTAAGGCACTATAGTACCCGGGGGAGCCCGATCCTGGGACGGTCGGCACGCTTGCGACTTAAGTCGTCCCTAGTCACTCATCCATTGGTACGGCAGACCGTGGATTGGCGGAGAATAAGAGAAAAGGATAGAGAAGAACGCAAAGGGCAGGGGAAAGGAAAGATGGACAGGATGATAGGTATATGATACTACCGCGCGAAATATATTTATAGTGCGTAAAACTAGGTATTAGGATCCAAAGTTTTTAGATTTGAACAATAACGCTAACTGTACAATATAATTCGTACATGAAACATACTTTATTGATGATATACCTAATGCAATTATTTTACTTATTAAGATATTCCAATCTTATAGAATTATATTGATAATACTCCCATAAATAATTCGGATAAATGTATTCAATATTAAAAATATTACTCACGGCGGTGTTTTTGATGCGTATCAGATTTTGCAGTTTATCTACATAAGAAACAAGAATGTCGTCATTAGTGTTTGAATAATGTACTTCTATTAGTTGAACAAAAAATGCATCATATGTAATGTTAATATTGATAATTTTCGACTTTTATCTCGTCGTCACCGGCGCATACTTTTGCTAATGAATTGTTTTTGATAAAACCTGTGTTTTTTTCCAAGCAGGTGATTTAGAATCGGCGACATGGCGCCACATTGTTCTGATCCTCTGATAAGAGACCCACGCGAAGCTATTTCAATTATTTTTCGGTTCTTTTCGTCCATCTTAAATCATGTTTCAAATAAAAAATATACAAACATTACCGTCGTTTTAATTTGACTTGACCAATTGGCTCAGAAGTCAATGGTCGCGGATTCCCGCGTCGCAATAAATATTTGTATGCTCTACAGATATTTATTCCAAGTCTAGCAACTCTGCTAATTGCTGGACGATGAAAAAGACGCATGAATAAAAAGTACATACCAACGAAATGAAGATGCTGAGATGGGTGGGTGGTGTGACTAGGCTTGATAAAATTCGTAACGAATATATACGTGGAAGCTTTAAAGTCGCACCAATAACTGAAAAAGTATTTGAAAACCGCCTTCGTTGGTATGGTCATATCAAAAGACGTGAATACGACCATGTGGTACGAATTGCGTTGAACTTACCGGAGAAGAAAAGAGGTAAAAGCCACCCGCCATCGACCTGGTGGTCAAATATAAAAAGAGACCTCAGGAAAGCCCAATTGCATGAAAAGACAACCCAAGAAAGATTAGCTTGGCGCAAAAAAGTGAGGATCCCAAATAACGGGAACAGGGACAGGGAAAGGAAAATAACAAATATAATTTTTCTGATGATTTTGGTAACTACGATTACTTATGTATGTATATGTATATGTATATTTTTTATATATATATATATATATATATATATATATATATATATATATATATATATATATATATATATATATATATATATATATATATATATATATATATACTTGTAGGCAATAAATACATATTACAATAAATACATAGTCCCGCTAATCAGCCTTGAAAAAGCGTGTCGGGTTTATGTCCATTCTTACATAAATGGGAAGGCCCGCAATGGGACATTTATTTATTTATTCAAAACAAAATCCACAGCATATCATATGCATAACACTTTAAATTATTGGAAAATTCTTAAGAAAATAACGGATTAACATTTTAATTATGATAACTTATAGTGAAAAATATATACAAATTACGACATATACGAGTTATGAAAAAAAAAATGTGTAATAGCTTTAAATTTAACGATAGCAAAAACTATAAGTTTACAGTTTTTATCCGAATTTGAACTTCAAAGCAGTAGTAAATCGCCGCCCATCCTTCGTCTATGTCGTCGGCGTTATGTCTATCCGTCAAGATTTATATCTCGTACCGAAATGGGCATTGCGTTTTCCTGCAGCGGGCACACGAATATCCGACGACGTTGTCGATAAATAGCGGTTCGCCTTTGAGTTTTTTCCCACGATTGTTAGCTTGCACGAGTTAATATATCGATTGTCGTGGGAATGCGTATCGACCAAGTCTGTTTTAGTCTGTCCAAGTCTGTATCTTTCTATCCAATTTTATAAGTCTACATCTATCCAATTTTATATGACCTCATTTTTTGATAGTTTTTACTCGTATTATATTGATTCCATAGTAAGCGTACCTGACTTTTCGTTCCACCTTGCGCTCTAGGTTCGAACCACGGTGCTGGTTTCGTTGTCAATTTGTATATTTATTAATTATTTATTTTATATTAATAAAGAAAAAAATCCGCATAAATTTAAATTAAATATAAAATAACTTAATCTTTAACTGATATAAGCTTTAAACAAATTTGTAATATGTTATAATTATAATATTTTAATTATCGTCGGCCTAATTATCAAAATTTGCATTTCCATACCGAACTAGATTAACGAACTAGACGAAGTAGACTCTAAACGGTTGTCTTCCGTAGAGTCTACTATACCTGATAATGCGAAACACGTGTCATGTGCAAGGTGGAAAAGGTGTTTGATGTCTTTGATAGTGGTTGGGAGGTGGAAAGTTGCTGACGGCCGTTCTTTCGATAAGATTTACACATTATTATTAAAAACAAACATTGTTATTTTTCTGTTTTTGTCCACATCCATATAAGTAAATTTTACAGAAACATCTACCACTAATTTTGCTTTCATAGTTTAACAAACTTTTGTAAAACCATTTTTACTTTAAATATAAAAACATATATTTTTTATTAATCTATTGAATTTAATTTAAAATTATCCGTTAGATGGCATAAAAAGTGAAGAACTTTTTCTCGAGATACAAATTCTGATAATTAGTCCAACTTTATATTCCATTTCACAGTTGTTTCTTATAGATCCAGTAAAGTTACAAGTCAATATTTGAAAATGCGTAAGCGATACAGCAGAGCTTCGCTTCCGCGGTGCGAACTTTTTGCTCCACTTCGCTCCGGGCTAGAGAACCAAAGACAATGGGTCTTAGCAACCGACGCGTAACCCGGTGTAACATCTTTATGTGCAACTGTATAACATAACTGCTTCTTTTGCAATAACGGAAAGCCTCAACCGCGATCGGCACCTCCCTAAAGCTTAGATAATTATACTCTTGTACGTCGCAAGTACTATTTGACCTTTAGTGCAGTTGTTTGTGGAAGTTACTGTTAGCCTTTATTCGCTATATTGTTGTGGATCTTGAGACCGATGGTTTCATTGTATTGACAAAGTTAAAAAAAAAACAACATGTCAACATGCTATGCGTCCCTTTTGTATCCACCAGCCCATATTTATCCCTGTTGGGCACAAGTCACCGCATTTCTGGAGGAATGGGCGTCGACCCATCATACCATGGTGGATTGGTGGGGCTCCCAAATTCGATATAAATATCTGTAGGTTATTTATTTAAGTGGGGCTTAATCTTGCGACCATTGACTTCGACGTTTAGCCACTAAGCAAAATAATTGTTATTTGTACCAAATCTAACCTCAAAACTTCATTAAAATACAGTGTTTGTGGAACAAAATTTCAGGAACCGTTGAATCAATTCTCACTGAAATCTTATACGATGATGACTTTATCGTTTGTAATTAAGGTTTATTTTTGACCTCCGAAAACTTTAGGCTTATTCTGGGAAAATTTAAACACCTTAAAAATTAAATGCGTGGGTAAGGGCGCAGGAAACATTATATCAAATGAGCACGCAATGAAAAGAACACAAACTAATGTGTAGTTTATGTGTTTAAGATGATGTTTTTCCTTATATAAATAAAGACCTGATTATCCAGTTGAGTTTTTGAGCGATGTGCTCGGGTAAAAATAAATAAATCGGTTGATGTTCTTTAATGCAGTTGTCAGCTTAACTTTTGTTCCTTATTTTAAAAGGATTTTTTTAAATATAATTATTTAGTTGAGTTGCACCTGAACAATAAAAGCAAGCGCTAAGATAAGGACATTGTCGTAATTTCACAGTTTACACAAATAGACCGAATACTATTGATGTTCTGGGACACCTATTACTGATCAAATATTTCGACTTCCAAACACAACAAGCGGGTAACCATGTGGTTATTTGAATATTATTTTTTTTTTTCAATAAATTCGTTGATATGTTCTCGGAAACTATAATTTACTCTCTGCCTAATTTGTCTTTAAATGAAATACATACATTTTTATACGATGATAAAATAAATTATAATTCACGGTCCTATTAAAATTGTTCAGATTTTAGAATGTAGAAGCAATGTGATAGAAATTATTAAATGTTAATTTTTGTATTTTCATTAATAAACTTAAAATGTATGCATTCCTTTTTAAAAACAACATACCACGTCAGGCTTTTATTGTATCGTGTATCAAATAAGTAATGTCATAAATATTTTTATTATATAAATCCAATATACATATCACGTTGACTTCATATTAAACAAATAAATAAATACATCGTAGCAGAAAAACGTGATTACTACACTGAAAGCGATTAATTCAAAATGAATTATATATAATCATAAATAGTTTTATTATGTACATATGTAATATATATAATATAACATATGTATGTATATACATTCCATACGAGAGTAGGTTTATAGGGTAATAGAGAAATTTAAATCATCGTCGATGGGGTCAGGATGATCCGTGACCTCCGAACTCGAATGGTTCATTGAGCACAGCAGCTCAGCTGCGTCGTCCATTGAGTCGTGCGCCACGGCACCGTGGCTCAGTGTTGATCCTAAACATTGTGCGCGACACACGCGCCCGCCTTGGCTGCGTGAACCGTACCTTTTGCCTTTTACTTTTTTTTAGCGCGTTCATCGCACTCGGCGGGAATTTTGACAGATCGTTTTTGAATCGATTAGAATTGAATTTAATACAATCGATTCATACTCCAAACGTCCAACTTTCGTGTTTCTTTTTTAATATATAGTTTAGATTTATTTATAAATAATTTATTAGAAGTCAAAACAGGACACATGTAATAACGAATAACAGTTATAAAAATATCGATAATACGTTATTGAACCAACAATCGAAAAAGATTTTCGTTGGAAGTGAAATGTGTGCATAGACAGTGAGTGCTCTGGTTAAAATAAACAACAGTGAACTTCAAGATGACGTCTTTGTGCAACGAGGTGAGTGCATGTCATTTGAAGTTGGTATTTTGGTTTTTGTCGAGTAATTTTCTTCGCAGGTTCGATTCCGTTGATGTTTCTTTTGAATTTTAATTGCTGAGTTTAATGAATATGTCAACACTTACACGCAATAAAAGATCGTTAATTTTAAATTTGTACCGACAAATAGATAAGTTTGCGATCGTTAAGACAAATAAGTAAAAACATTTATGTTAAATATTTTTAATAAATGTAACAACGGTATTTTATGATGAGGTGAAAAAATCTAGAATTATGTTCCATAAATTAACTCAATGGTTCGCGTGTATGAACTTTAATGTTGTGTCGAAATGGCAGGCGTTCAATCGACATTATTATTACAAGCGTCACGAATTGACAATAGAAAACCTGTATGTGATATGACACAATACTAAACTATGTTATACGCCTGTTATATGTCAAATAAGTTAATGGCGAAGATTTGAAGTGAACTATATAAAATAACGATAAAATTGGCTAAATATATGGCTTAAAGATATTTATTACGAGTCTGAGTGGCTCGCTAATCGTTCTTGGACAAACGCGGTGGTTGTATGTCCGGATTCCAGAAATGTGGAAATGTGGTGTCCAGCAATGGGACATATGTGGGCCGTGAAAAAAAATCATCATCAAGAGTTTCCGAAATCAACTAGTGAACATAGGCCTTCCCTAAATAGCGCCACTTAGCCCGATATTTGAGTTTCTACCAGCCGTCCTTCACTACATCTAGCTGGGGGGGGGGGCTCCTAAACTACGTTTATCATGGCGAGTTCTTCTTTCCAGCATACGTTTACTGTAAACATGACCAATATTGCCACATTGCCTTCGGCCAAAATTCTTGCCTCGAAAAGCTATGTCACTAACTTTAGTTTGATTCTCTGGCGAATTTCTTTGTTTCAATCCACGAAATCCACTGAGCATGACTCTCTATAGCTCTTTAAGTTGTTTTGAGCTTGTGAAACAAATATTGATTATTATAGAAATTATAGAATATAATATAAATCATTACAGGATAATGTAATATTATTTGTGATCTGTATTTACTGTTGACCGTCTTTGTTAACGTTGTGAATGCTAAGTAAGAATATTTACGCGCTCACACAAGTTCATGATCAACCAAGTCTACGCGTGTGTAAAATGCATGTGTTATGTAAACAAAGGTAGCTGAACAATATATGATAGAATTGTTCATGCTGTTTCTTAAAAATATTTTTTGTAAAAACAATCGATTTAACCGATTAAGATGACCTATTCGATTATCAGGTTTCGATTATTGCATAATAATTGATAACTAACCATATAATGAAATACGAAAATAATTAAATAAATCATAGATCATTAGATAAGTTGAATATTTTTTTATTAATTTCTTTTCGATCCAAAAGTCGAGTGTGTTTTGTTTTCATTTTATGTTTAACTACGCTTTACGCCGCCTATTTTTTTTTAAATATTTAATACACGCATCTTAATTAGTAACTGACGATCTCTCTCTCTTTCTTTATATTATTTGTAACAGTGACTCTTACAGGATAATCTTTTATTTCATACAAAAATATTTACTTTTAATGTCTCATTGTTTTCTTTATTATACGATTTTATTAAACTCATGAAATTATAATCAAGAATAAAAAATATACCTACCTGGATATGGTTAAGGAACTTACCAAGAACAATGTCTTCCAATATAATCCCAAAAGGTAATGTTACGGATTCCATTAGCCTTAGATCATCGATGTTTGCAAAATCTGGTTTCGAATAACTAAAAATGGCTGAACGGCTTCCTGGGGATTGTAAATTAAGAAATGATAAAATTTTAAATTATATTTCAGACAGTACAATTCTTTTACAACTATTTACCTTATTCTATATTTCTATTACATTTTTTTTATATCTTATCTTTATATTATACTAATTTTATTTTCGAATAATACTTCCTTCCTTATGCAAATATGGCCATTGTATGGTATGAACAATAAAATTTGTTATTTTTTTCATAAAAACTACTTTAACATAATATAGTATTTTCTTAATTTAAAAAATTACGCGATACCGTGTGAACGTTTTTTATTTTGAATGTAAACTTTACAATAATTTTACACAAACATTAAACATAAGTGTTTGTACTATTCATAGAGATACGGATATTTTTAATAAAATAATAATATATTATATCATAATATAGTATGTTTTTTCAAGCGTGCCGACCGTCCCGGGTTCAGGCTTCCCCGGGTACTATAGCGCCTTAACTCAGCATGCGGGGCTCTGCTGGGGCTGAACTCCAACCTCCCTTGCGGCTCGTGGGATTCACTATGACGAATCTTAATATACCTAATTCGTTAAAAAAATGACGGCTACGTGGTCCGCCACCCGTCACGTCCTGATTCTCACGAGGGTGAGAAGCGACTAACGGAGAACCGTTTCGCTACAATGAATGTAAGAGCAAGGATGGATGTAAAGATGTATAAGTAAGGAGGAAGCAAGGAAGGAGTGCCGGGATCGGAGCGGATGGAAATCTGTGGTCTCTGCCTAACCTTACGGGATACAGGCGTGACGACATGTCTGTACGAGTGTGTATGTATTAATATATTTTGTTATTAAAAAAAATACATTTTGACTATAAAACCGCGTTTGATAATTTAGGTAAGCATAGTAGATTATCATTCAGGTGTAAATTATGAGCGATCAACAAACACAATTGATAAGATTAGTCACTGGGCGGGCGTGCAATTGAATATTGTTGACTGTGCAACAGCAGACTTAGTATTATAATAGAAAGAAAACCGGATCCAAAGTAAGGTCTACTACTACCTTACTTTGGACCAGGAACACCCAATACCCGTTTATATTGGTTATCAATGAATTTTTTTTATGTATAACTAAAAATTTTTGTGATGTATTGGATAGAGAATATTTAGATTCAACTTTCAGAAGGTCTGTAATGTATTTAATGATTTAGTTCGTTTTATTCAGTTAGACCTCGACCTAGTGTCGGATACCGTTGATTTATCATATATTTTACTATGATTATACGAATAGATATTAAATTTTTTGAAATGAAAATGAACAGATATTGATTTTTCTTGCTGGCTGTTGGGTCATTTAGGAAAATACGATACAATTTCGCAAAAAAAATATACATAAATAGCAATAATTCAATCGCGCTTACGATCTAAGGTTGAGGGTTTGACTTCTCTGTTAGACTATATATGGATTTGAACCATATTTTCGTATCGGTTTCGAAATACTGCGAAAGGCAGCTGGTTCCACAGAGAGTGGCATGTACCAGAAACAGTTTTCTGTATTTGATTGAGGTTATTCATTTCTATTTTATTTATTGCGTTTTACAGTGTCTTTATGAATAAGGTCTTACATTAATATTAGATCATTATGGACCCTGTGAGGCACAACAATAAAAAAAGGAAGACTCATTAATTAAAAGAATATTTGTATCATTTGGGATAAGTGGTAATTATGTTATTATTTTATTTATGTAATGATTTATTATCCCATGACCATGCCGTATCGCAAGCGCAGTGTTATTTGTGATATTAGTATTTATTGTATATTGGCAACATGTAAAATTTTATTTATTCCATTACAATCCACATTAAGTTTATTTTTCTTCCATATCTCGTATTTTTTAAATAAATTTTTCATTATTTGAATAAAAAAAAAATTCGCTTGAACTTTTATACAGATGACAGTAATTCAGATCACGTATCACGATTTATTAAAGCCCTGTTGAGTTGCGACACAATCACGATGTTCTATGACCCAACGTGTTACAAGTGTTGGCCGGCCTCATTATCGAGTGCGATGCACCTATTTATACAACGTTGCAGCCAAAGTAACACATCTAGGTGCCATCTCTCATCGGCCGGCTATTTGTTTTGCCTCTAGCCGTTTGCTAACTACAGAGTGTAAGGTACACTACCGTATTTTCGTTTCGTATTGTACCAGTTGTTGACGATGCGAAGTACCTTGAGAATGCTCATAATACTCGTGTGTTTGTTTTGTATCTGCTACATACTTTCATCGGGAAATCTAATTTTTTGGCCGTCACGTCTATTTCAGACGACTAGTGAAGCAATGTCTACGAAACAATGTCTTTCATCAGAAAATCTAATTGTTTACCTATTAATAACTCAATGCTGTGTCTTTATTAGCTGACCCGGCACACTTCGTACCGCCTCAGATTTAATAAATAAAAAAGCTGAACGATAATTGCAGAATACTTCAACTTAAGTAAAAAATGTGGTCAAAACTTAACAGGAACAAAAAGAAATCGTAAACAATAAAAAAAAACCAAAGAAATGAAAAAAAGAAACTACACTTTTGAATTTAATTTGATTTCTGAACGACTTTTAAATTTAATTGATTTCTATACTCTATTCCTAATAATAATTACTATATTCCTAATATTTTTATCATATTTACTCACCTTTTAAACCTTCCCTGGATTTCCAAAAATAATTGAAAACCAAAATTAGCCAAAACGGTGTAGCCGTTCTCGAGTTTTAGTGAGACTAACGAACAGCATTTAATTTATATTTATATACATATATATATATATATATATATATATATATATATATATATATATATATATATATATATATATATATATATATATATATATATATATATATATATATATATATATATAGATTATCTAATATACATATGTATGTCAAATAATCATTTTATAGCCGTAACAGTTCATTCTTGGATGTTGGCCTTACTCAAAATTAGGGTTGCTACTGTCTTATCTACGCTCGGCGGATAGATTTGATCGCAAATAGGTTTTTATCATTTAGGTAAAAGCTGCTGAAACCCATAAAATGGTTTTCAGCAGCTTTTACCTTAATTTACTTCTATAGTACAACACCCATAGAAAGGAATGGCGTGGTCCTGTTCTTATAACGAGAATAACAAACTATATTATATGTATTGGTGTTTTATTCAAATTTATTTTGGTAAAATTATATTTTGAAATTCCAGTTGAACTACAATATAGTTTTTTAATAAGCAAGCGTGTTGTCTAGTTTTACTTTACGTAATAAATACCGCTAAAAAGTAACAATATTCCGCTACATCATACATGTTACGGAAGCGTTGCCAATCTATGAGGTCGTATTAAAATACCGCTGTAAGTAGCTAGTTCCACATGGTGGTGGTGTTGAATGAAGTTTCGGCAAAAGCGCACCGCACTGGATCGCCACTCATCCAGATGGTTGGGATGAAACTCATATTTCATTAGAATATTGAATTCATATCTTAACATTCTGTATCATTACTGACAATCAATCATTGTATATTTATTTGCTCTACAAAATCACTCGTCATAATATCCAATGAGTTATTCTCTACTTTTCTTCGTTGACCTATTTCATTTGAAATCACCCACACGTCCCTGTTAGAGAGAACGAGTATGCTATACATGCCGAAGTCTATTTCTAGAATGAGTTCGTCCCTTCCGCTTCTGCTTCTTGGAATTATTTTAATACCGACGTACTCTTAAAACTAACGTTGGGAAATCTTTATTTCCAAATATTGACTTAATCGAATGCATTATAGACGTTATCAGTCGAGTCCGTTATGTTTGTATCGATGTTGCGACCGTTGGTGACAAACATTGGCATTAGATACGTGAATGTTTGCGTTGGTTATCAAACAATATCGTGTTACCGCTAAGCCTTGAATTATACGGAACCTTTCACGGGGATTAGTCAACGTCGAATGTCATTTCATATGTTTACGTGAGCTCGACAGTCAAATATGATATGGACAAATATTAACTAAAATCACCGAGTAATCCAGTTAGTTAACAAATGAAGGTGGTAATTGGGCAGTCACGTTTATTACCGAATTGGAAACCTTTGAAGTAGTCGAGTCCTAGAGTGTAGATGTAGGGATGGACGCATCCTGATGGATGGATGGATAGAGCAACAAAACCACAAGCCGGCTAGCAAAAAAGTATTTAAAAAAATTACCGCTGTAGACTGACGCTGACTGTGAAAGCATTTTGCAAATGAGTGGACGTATTTCAAAAGTTTATAAATATATGAAAATCATATGATCATGATGGGAAAAATCGCGGGCAAAAGACAAGTTGGTTGAAAAAGAAAGTCTTGGCTACGTAATATCAGGGAGTGGGCTGGGATAGCGAGTGCTCCAGAACTACAGCACCACGCGAAGGAGGAGGAAAGTTATGCTGAATTGGCTGCCAACCTTCATAAGTCGGAGAGGCACTCTTAGAAGAAGAATCAATATATAATATATATATATATATATATATATATATATATATATATATATATATATATATAACTTTCTTACGATATCAATGGTACATAACTGTGAAGTAGCCTTAAAAAACAAATACAGTTTCTAAAAAACTATTATAATGTACGGATAAGTACATGTTTCCTACAATAGGAATTATATAAGTTGATAGATTACTTTATCAATTAATAGAGACTAATGGATTTTATCCCCCTTGAATATTGATGGGTTCACTTCAATATTACGCTATGCGGATTGGAGAATGGTTTGTATTTCTCAGCTAAACCCTGCCTATCATCTGCTGGTATTTGGAAGTGGAGTGGATCTAGTTTTCGCCGTAAACCATGCGTCTAAAAAGATGATAAATACAGAACACTTCTTTCCGTACCTATTTGCAATTTGTCGACATGTGACGGACGAAGTGTACCCATCGAATACTAAACTTTCTCTTCGCAAAATTACGATAACGTGTGCCGTACCCCTTATTATTTGCAATTCGAAAGCTCATTGCGGACTTTCACTCTCGTTTTATGGTGACCATTACATGCCCATTACACACTTATTTGCCGACAATGCGTTTATTAACTTGATAATGTTAGATTTTATGGGAATCTTGGAATGTAATGAGTGGTTACGGGCGTCATTTCTGACGTTGGGATGAACGTGTGTTTTAGAAATGAGGTTCGAAGATTTGATAAGGATATTACAAGTAGCTATTTCCGCTTAGGTTTTAATCTACGGATTAACGCATTGTAATGATAATCATGAGAAAGAGGAACCATTACTTTAAGACGGACAAAAAGTAAATGAAAAAACGTCAAGAGTAACTTCACCTCCGTAATTATCATAAAAAAAACCATAATACCTTAATACTATCATTTAATCAACAAATAGATACATTAGAATGCTAACCACAGAGTATAAACTAAAAATTCATCTAAAAGAAGAAATAAATATACATTTTTTTTTATTATTATCATTTTTTGTTACCAGCCTGTCCTTACACGTACATATGTGGTATGAAGCAAGAGAGAAGATGACACGCAATTTTCTTTGTATTCCATCTGATAAATATGACGCATAGCTTACTATATTAATATATGCCGCTCGTCCTACTTTACCATAACTCCCTAAATGATGCCATTACATTAACGGCACTAAAATCATAAATCTTATCAACCTTTAAAAGCTTTACGCGGTATTGCATCATTTATGCTTCTGACAGAGAACGCAGTCGGAGAAATATTTTTATATTTCTTGTTACAACCGTTTAATTGTTAGTTCCAAGGGTTCCGTAGTCACAGAGCCAAACGGAAGCGGTATTGCTTTTTATGGTTGTGTTGTTTTTCAAATGTAGAAGACTAAACAAGCAGGGTACGTGATAGTAGACTATTGTTTTCTTTTTAAACAATTGGGGCAGACTGACTGAGATGTAGCCGAAGGTCGAGCTAGGTGGCGCGCCCTGGGTGAGCTTGGTGTGCTTGGGAGCTAATGGAAAGCAACCAATGCTGTTCATAGACTACCGCAGCGCCACAGGCAGTGCAGAAGTGTTGCCGGCCTTTAAGCAGAGTTTCGTTATAGGAGGAGAGAGAAAAGGCGGGGAAGGGGTTGGGCCTCCAAAAGTTACGGTAGTTAAGCTACCACTCAGACACCAGTTTTCTGCGGGAGTGTGGTACTTCCCCGTTTAACTCAAAAGTTTTTTTTTACCTATTTTTATAACTCCCCTTTCCTATGCATGTTCAAGTCGAGTTCGTTTTTCAGATCATCTTTTTTGACATTGGCAATATACATAAATCTTTATAATATACAAAACGTGGTAATATAAAATCTTGTGGCATAAAACAGCACCAAATAAAACCATTTCTTTTCCTCAAATCCGAAGCTTCGGTTACATCGCGTTCTACATGTTATGTGCAGAGTTTCGTTATGCAAGCTATTAAAATTCCACGCTTATGCACCGATAAAATGATAATAAGTTTTAAATAAGCTTGCATACCCCATCGATGAGTCGCTTTCATATATTACGTGTTCCATTATACAGCGACGGTTAACATTTTTAGAGAAAACAGGAAGTGAACTATATTAAGATATAGTTTGGTGTTCTATATTGTGTTTCAGACGATTAATCACCCATCCTCTGTTTGTTATGAGAATGAAAAATGTAAAACTTTGTAAAAAACGTACGTTATCTTCTTTTTTTCCCCGATAACATTTTGTGTACCTTTGTTACAATTCTTATAAAATTCATAAAATTATGATTGCTAATAAATTTGATCTTTACACATTTATACATTTACACCTGCTATCTTATCTTCTCTATTGCCAAAAGTTGATTGGCAGAAAATGTGATACGTCCGACCTTTTGACACTTAAAAAGTCGCAGATAGTAGTAGACAATTTAAAACTATTGTAAAATGTTTATTAAATAAATCAAAAGATATATATATATATATATATATATATATATATATATATATATATATATATATATATATATATATATATATATATATATATATATATATATATATATATATATATATATATATATATATATATATATATATATATATATACATATATATATATATATATATATATATATATATATATATATATATATATATATATATATATATATATATATTCACGCCTGCGGGGGGCAAGGGTTGGCAGAGACCGCAGAGCTCCATTCGCTGCTATTCATCGCAGCGAATAGGCTCGTCATTGGTCGCTTTTCGCCCTCGTGAGAATCAGGACGTGACGGGTGGCGAACCACGTCACCGTCATTTTCGACAAATTAGGTATATTAAATTCGTCTTAGTGAATCCCACGAGCCGCAAGGGAGGATGGAGGTCAGCCCCAGCAGAGCCCTGCATGCTGAGGTAAGGCACCATAGTCCCCGGGGGAGCCCGACCCCGGGACGATCGGCACGCTTGCGACTAGGCTCGCCCCTAGCCACGCATCCATTGGCACGGCAGACCGTGGATTGGCGGATAAATCAAAAGATTAAGACTTCAATTCTAATTAGGATTTTTTACTACAGCTCTGGCTCTAAGGTCCACTGCATCCATTGGTCTCCCTCAAAAATGGAGTCATACCGTAATCCCATGTTTGGTCGACTCGTCAGGGATATGATACCATTGTAATGAAATGTAGTGGCACAACTCTGTGCCTATACTAAAAAGTTATTTGGTAGTTTTATTTCAAACATTAATACGTACTACATATCATCACGCCTGTCCCCGTAGGAGTAAGCAGAGACAGATCTGCTACGATATCGGCATACTATCCTTGCTCCACACTCATCACTCTCTTCATGGAAGTTCGTCGGTTAAGGGTGCTCTTGACCTGCCTTTCTTAAAAACTTCTGCAATTTGGACAAGCTATGGTCAAGCAATTTCGTAAATTAATGAAATACTCCAATTACTTAAATACCGTTAGTATAGCGACATAGGAATATCTCTCAATACATTGGACCCGTCTGACCATGGCACGTGGCGTCGGGGAAGCGATGACGTCATCATCCCGCCGTGACTCATAAACTCCAGCGAGTAACTGACTATGGTGGCCATTCACAAACCGACGTAGCATTCCAAGATACAAGATGATAGCTTCGAAGATGTACAATGCACGTGTAACTACGTTAAACATTTCAAGAAACTTATTATACCGTTTTTAATTTTTATTGTGTCTTTGTGTGTTAAATAAAAAAAGTTTTACACTCTCCTCACATTCGGATTCCCTTCGATTGAAATGGGTTTCATTAGAACACAGAAAAATAGATAAAAATCCAGATTCTATCAAAATAAATAAACCTACAAATATGTATAAACATACAATTTTTTATATTATAATCAATTTTGATTTTTCCTCATAATAATACTTAAACAAATATATTTGCACTCATTTTAGTTCTTTTATAATGTGTGTGGTGTTCTTTCCTTTGATGGCAAATAGTTATAACTATTATGTTAGTATCAAGTAAAATACAACAATATAAAATTTCTTGAAATGTAACTAGTCAGCTTGTCATGTGATAAAATGGTGGCTATTCTACCAAAACCTTCTATGGACTTTTTCAGTCAACTTAAAAAGTCACGATACAAGCATTTATTTCATATCACTGCACTTATACGCTTTAATCGAACTATATTATATAATACGCCACCACAATTAAACAATATAACTGACGATAATATAAGATTATGAAAATGAAATTAAAATATAGTAGTAGTAGAGCCACGCTGCAAACGGAAACTTTGTCAAGGATGGCATATTATTTGTTTGTAGCGTGAATGGGACGGTTCGCCCTGTTTAATCGATTAAAAAAACAAAATCGATTAATATAACTGATAATAATATAAAATTATGAAAATGAAATAAAAACACAACGTCACTGATGTAAGTTGGCGAGAAAAGTATCCTTTAATTTGTCTAACTTTACTTGTGTCTGTTCTCCGCATTAATAATTAAAGCTAATTTGTTGCAAAGTCAATTCTTTTACCACGATAAAATAATGACATGAATTAAAAAAACGAATTGATTTATTTCGTCAAATTTTTATCTAAGCTGCAAGAATCTTACGCATATCTCGGCTTAACATACATTAAATTTTAATGACAGGTAACACAGTGACCTCTATCCCTGCAGCCACATTTGATTAGGCCGGTTTTATTGCCATCATTTATGGGTTTTAATGATTCTGCTTCAATAGGAATTAATTATTGAGTGAAATTAGTTTATCGCCCGCTTTAAATATATTAGGTACATCATTAAATTCAAGGATTAGAGCTGCCGTTGCAATTCTAACGGTAATTATACCGTCGGTAATAATCCGAGAGCGGATTAGATATTTTACAAGTACAATTTAATGCTAATTTGATGCTATGCATCAGGATATTTATGTCTTGTACGACTGTCGTCCGTTTCTTCAGCTTCGTGACAGTGCGATTACAACATATCTCCTACGGCCGGCCAGCTTTGATCACAAATTTGTTGTTACATTGTTGCACGAGAGACCCATATTACGTTACATCTTTATTAGAAAAGCCATATTTGCTTGTCTTCTTTGTATTTCTTGTGTTATATTTGTTTCATTTGTTCGTATAATACACATATAATGTAAATTTTAATTAAATTATCAAAAAGGTTAAATATATTGCAACAAATATAATAGAAGTCACGTTATATTTACATACTTATTAGCCTAAAGTTTAAGGACAAAATAATAAAGTATAAAGTACGACCAATCTATCGCAAGTACGTCTTGCGTATATAATACATAATTGTCTTTAGTAAATTCACAAGAATAATGTTTCAAGAAGCTATGTTTGCTTCTCTTCTTTATATTTTTTGTATTATATTTGTTTTATCTGTTCATCTCAAATAATGTTTCAATTCAATGTTTAAAAATATTAAATTTAACATTAAATATAATAGGAGTTACTTTATAGTTACATAATTATTAGTTTGAGGACAAAATAACAATCTGTAAACCGCAAACGAAACAATAAAATACTTAATAGTCTTTAACTTTATTCGGAAGATAATCTTCTCAAAAGCCACGCTTTATAGTTTTATTTGTTTTCCTTGTGTTATATTTGTATTATATATTCATAAAATATTCATTTTATTTCAATTAAATTTAAAAAAAAATATTATACCAAAGATACTATAAGTTACTTTATAGATTCTGATAGTGGTAAAGCTACGCTGCAGACGAATACTTTGTCAGAAATGGTATAATATTTGTCTGTAGCATGAATGGGCCGGCTCGCTCGGGGAAGTATCACACTCCCGCAGAAAGACCGGCGTCTGAGTGGTAGCTTAGCTACCGCGCTTCGTACGGTGAGCGGCTGAGTTCAGGAGGCCCAATACCCACTCCCCTCCCTCTTCCCTCAACCTCCCCCTCCGATAATGACACTTTCCTTCTGCACTGCCTATGGCGTTGCGGATCTCTATGGGCGGCGTTGATTGCTTTCTATCAGGTGACACGCCTGCGCGTTTGCGTTTTTCTGTTTATTTTTATTAGCCCGACGTTTGAGGATAAAGTTTTAGTTTATAAAGATCCTACCCATTACAAGACATATGGATACAATAAATAGTCTTTAAGTTAATTTAAAGGAATTACGATTGTCCTGCAACTGACAAGAGATTGGCAAGTTTACTAGGTACTCCACAGTTTATGGTTTATATTATTTCTTTGTTATTTGTTTTGACTGGTTGTGTTATTTCTTTGTCCTCCCAAATACATTTTAAAAGTGTAAACTTGTAATTGTATTTTAAATGAATTCAATATATTGAAAATTGAAATTATAATTCCAATTTTTTTTTATGAAACCTTTACTAATTTCGAGATAAAACTGAATAAATCGTTGATGTCATTGTCATTGTAAATCAAACCTATATCGTTTTTTAAGGCTGACAACGCTTGTCTGCCTCTGTATTCAACGTCTAGGATGACTGTTGATTGCTTTCCTTTGGAGTATTTGGGCAGAAAACAATCTGCAATCTCCATTATTCAATATTGAGGGTGGCAAATGTCCAACTGTAGATTATTACTGCTGTATTCATAGTTATTTTATTTATTTGTTAATTATTTTAGTCTATCTATAGCCTCAGTTGTTAGCGTTTCTTTAACGAGCGTCCTTTCGTCACGCCATCCAACACGCCAAGGTCGAGAGGCCCTGAACAGAAATATTACATGTATAAATACTATTATATTTAATAAGCCGTAACGAACAGTATGTAAATTTGATAATGCCTTCCGTGAAATATTAAAATTAACTTGAGTCGGTTTTTGTGATCACTGTCTATATATTAATGTGTGAAGACAAAAATTTGTAACCCTTTCCGCGCACGGAGGAGTGTGAGATGTGTCATAATAGGAAGATGGAGTGCAAAAAGATAAAAAAAAATACTAATCAGTCAAATGGCTGAATGTCGACTAATGGACGACAATTAATTGTATTGTTTATTCTCTCCATCAATTATATTAAAAAATAAGGGTACTTAAATATATCGACTTAGATAGACATATTCTATATTGTACAACAAAAATAAACAAAGTTATACAATTATTGATTGTAATATTTTTATATTTTCTTCGTACCTTTGCTCCTAGAATATTTTAGAAGATGACGCTGCTACTTCATATCTAATACAACCATAATTTTGACACTTCTTTACCAAATAATGTCAGAGAAAAACGTGGAAAAACATAGATAGATGATATTCTTTATTGAAAACCAAAAATAAAGTTATATAGTTATTGATTGTGATATTTATATACAAATGGCGGTCTTATCGCTAATAGCGATTTCTTCCAGACAACTGTAGGATGGACACAATATTAAAAAGGTAATTTGATGTAGGTTGGTGATACATTATCGTTGTGATGGTGATATGAATTTTTCGCTCATCAATTACAAAACAAAGTGAGCTAAGCTACAACATTCAAATACTACCGTTGAAGCAGAAGACTCTTATAACACAAAATCGATTAATTAACCAGAAAGGATCACTATTGGACATTTTTCAGTATACATAATCAATCAATCAATTGCCTGCGGCAGTCTACTGCTGGACATGCTGCTTGCATGCTGCCGGGGAGCATCCCACACTACGTTTACCGAGACGCGGTCTTCACTCCAGCACTCGTCTGCTCCAACGATTGTCGGATCTCCGATAAACGTGACCATATACATAATGATGATACAAAAATATTAGCTCTTTGTAATCAGTATAAACGATTTAGTATTTACTTTAACAAACAAAATGTAAATAGATAACACAATCAAAATAACACTTTCTTATTTCCGTTCACTTCACACTTTCAATGTTAAAATTATTGTGTAATTTTTTTCAAAAAAAATTAACACGTACGTTAATGAAAATTTTGCAGCTCACGAATATGCACGGACGGAGGCGTAATTTATGAAATTGCAACAAAAAGTAAAACTGATAGCAAAAAACCCCGGTGCGAAATGTAGACTGCGAGCAATTAGAGCAGATCGCTTTATACTTATGACTCATCGGAGGATACAAAAAACAGCCTTCGCTTTGCACCGCGTCAGCGTCGGTGTACGCATTAAGTAGGCAGATAGGAATTTCTAGTGACCATCAAACCAAATTCAAACCGCCTAATCAAACGTATTTGGCGTAAAGCTAAAATATGCGTTCCGTTTTGAGAGAATGCGATGATAAAAATATACATATCATAATGCAAAGCGTGTAAAATATAGCTGAATATCCTGTTTAGAACGGTGAGAAGTTTCTTAGATCGAACGTGGGAGCGGGCTTACTTGTGACGCTTGACTGATGTTACCTATAGATACAAATGGTGATTTACATCGTGAAGCAACCACGGCGAACGTTAACAATGAATCATTTGTTTGATTAATTAGCGTTGTATCGATCTTTAATTAGTTATCATTCGG
Source organism: Baronia brevicornis (assembly GCA_031353405.1). Lineage (NCBI taxonomy): Eukaryota > Metazoa > Arthropoda > Insecta > Lepidoptera > Papilionidae > Baronia > Baronia brevicornis. Next base: position 982,888 of record JASFAT010004443.1, read on the forward strand.
AATCGATATACTGATATTCGTATCTGTCGACACACCATTACACAGGAATATTATATTATTTGCTTTTTCTTCATTCATTTTTTCAAATGTTTTGTAATTTGCTCAACAGTGCTTATTAATGGTGTCATTCGTCACTTTTTGGATATTCTTTATTTTAGTTTTACTTAGCTAAGATCCGCGGTAAGCAAAGTAATAACTGAAAACTAACATATGTATTTTTCGTAAAATATAGTAGATTTATACGGAACATAGACCAAAAACTAATCGTAAGGTAAACCATCAACGCTCCAGTTACCAACCACTATACACAACACCAATTACACATGATCACATTACCATATTGTAAACAATAACATATATCGCGGCGACTTGATGCATCTTCAGTTTATATGTATAATTAGGTAGACAAACACAAAAAAAAGAAAATTAAGACAAACAAAAATATGTAAAACCATAAAGATAAGTTTTAAAATAAAAATATCTGTGTGAGCACATATACAATTATAGCTTGAATACATTCGAAGTTTATCGGAGTATTTTGTGTGATAATATTGTTGGGGTTTTTTCTGAATCTTGTGTGTGTTTATTTCCACGCACCACCACTCTGTGGAACCAGCTACCTTGTGGTCTTGCCGAAATGATTCGACATTGGCAACTTCAAAATCTATGATCCTGACCCCCGTTGAGAACGTATGATCTAGACGGGTTTTGTGCCTTTACGTTATTATGTTTGCTAACAAGCGGTTCAATGTTTATCGATTCTCCGAAAAACTAAATATAATCGGCTTACATTAATTTTATTGTGCTTTATATCCACAATTTAAAAATGACATGAATTCAAATTTGAATGAGAAAAAGATCATATAATAAACCCCCTTTTATACTCGAACACGAAGATCGATCGATCAAATCGATCGAACCATTATGAGAATCATTTGGAATTTCTCACTCAAAATCTCTTTCTTATCTATATTATATCTTCTCTATATTACCGAATGGTTGACGTGGGCGTCAACTCCGGAAGAGCGAGCACTAAAATTAGACTTCGAAGCAGATGCGAGGTCAATCGGTGTCAACACCATAAAATTTTCTCGCCTATCTAGTTTGGTGATCGACATTCGCTAGTAGGCGATTAATTGCGAATAAACTTATCGATATTCCGAATACATATTCTTTTAAAGGAAACTGTAAAATTATTCATATTAATATATTTTTGTGGGATTCGAAGGCAAACGAGCTGGCGTGTCACCGGATGGAAAGTAGTAAACGCTGCTCAGAGACATCCTAGACGTTGCCGGTCTTTAAGAAACGTGTGGGCTTGTTTATTAAAGATTTCAATGTCGTATCAGTTTGGAAACACCACTGGAGGTTATTAATGGAGTCAGGCGTTACTTTGCGGAAATCCATCACTATATGGACAGTCAAAAGTTTTACTCTACTAAGATCCGCGACAAGCAAAACAACCACTGCAGGTAGCTGGTTCCAGAGGACAGTAGTATATGGATGGTACAGCATCTACTTGAGTAATAAAAATCCAACCTGCGATCTCTATTTCACCTGCGATGCGTAGGAATGGTGGAAACACCCCTCCATTTCTGACTGTGGCAAATGTCTTAAAATTAATAAGTATTTGCTTTTTAGATGAAAAATATTAACTCGCCTTTTATACAAGGAAATAATTTAGTAATGCTTAGATGGTTTGACACATTTACGGTTTAACACAATTTACGTTGCGTATGTGAATGTGAGGGTCGGTAGGGGAAGACAAAAATAACATACCTTAACCAAATTGTCGAAGTGTTTAAGAAAGGCCAGGTCAAGTCTTAACCGGTGACCTGGCATGAAGAGAGTCATGAATGTGAAAGAAGCAAAGAAAGAAAGTGCGCCGAGATCTTAGCAGATGGAGATCTGTGGTCTCTGCCTAGCCCTAGGTGGAACAGGTGTGATGATATGTAATGTTATATGTATGTAATGGTCTAGTAAAATCTTATAAGATTGAATTATTACTTATAAGTCAATAAACTCCCGTCTGAACCAACTTATAAAAGAAAATACTGTACAATATCGAAAATATTTTTTTATCGTCAAAAAGCCGGTTGAGACAGTAAGTCGACAGCTTGAGCAATACCGAATTTTATTTGGCAATAAACTGTCTCGAGGAGTCAGTATAACGCGTGACGTGACGTGCCCAATCAGTTCATAATCCGAACTTGACCTTGACGTTACGTCATACCGTTGTCCAAGATCCCGAGCGCACCAACCAACCAACCGCCCACTGACTTAACTCATTATGACACGTCTGATTGCGTTTACACTTCATCCGATTGCCGAATTTACACGAAATACTTACTGCGTTTTATTTATTTACTGTTAATTCGGACTGATCTCTTACATTAGTGGCATAAGTGTTGAATGTTAATATATTTAATATGTTTTATTTTCCTTAAGATTTTATTACTATTTTTTTGACTACAGATCCAGTAATTTCACATTACATCTCAAAGTAACACCCGTCTATTACCTAGACATCTATAAAGACTAGTGCTGGGGCTTTTCCCGTCAACCAACATCAGTGACATTGTGTTTTTTTTTTATGGGATAGGAAGGCAAACGAGCAGGCGTGTCACCTGATGGAAAGCAACCAACGCCGCCCATATACATCCGCTGTGCAATAAGCAGTACAGAAGCTTTAAATGTATATGTTTAGCACAGTTGACTCTTCTGTTGTTTTTAGGAATACGTTACATATATGTACATATATAATTCTTCTTTTTCTTTTGTTCTTTTACTAAACTCCTAAACGGCTGGATCGATTTTAATGTTTTTTATTTTTGTTTGTTTGAGTGGGTCTCTGGTTTATTTAGCTTCACATTTGGATCCGGTAGGCGGCAATTAGATTTTAGATTTTTTTATTTTCAACAGGATAACATCTGCCGGGTCCGCTAGTACTTTTAAATGTATATTGCAAAATAAATTTGCTCTATGACTCAATAATTACATACGTTTATTTTAAATTATGACAAAATGCACCGATAGGTATCATTAGGTTACGTTAGATAAATATCTAAAGTAGGTCCACTTAGTTTCATTGTCCAAATAATCTTATCCGCGAACTTTCTAATTGACCTTTGCTCAAGTGTGTATAAAGGTGCGTGTAAATAGTCCAAGGCCGGCCACTGGTGGCGGATTTAAGATCCGGCGGTCACGATTCCAACTGGCTTGCATAAGTGCTTAATAATTAATGCCCAACAATGTACAATACAACGCAACTGATAAGATTTCGTACCCTGGCGCCGCTGCACGTCGACTGGAAAGACAAGCGCCGCTGTTTGCACTCCGATATAAATTCAGTTGATATTTACGATATTGTTGACTCGTGCTAATCTAAACTGTATTCAAAATTACTATTATATATGAAGATATATATATGAGGTTGTATGGCATAACATCTTGCAGCTCAATCTTAGATAATGACAAAATAAAAACTAATTGGGTACAAAATTTCAGGCTCTGAAGTCCACAATTCGCTTGATAAATCCCGTTACTTGGAAAAACGTTTAAAAGTTGAAATGTTATTATATTTGTGTTAGTAGGTTAAATGTTATTTACGTATATCTTGAGTAATGATTTTTGTTAAATGTTATTTACGTATAATATCCTGAGTAATGGTTTTTGTTAAATGTTGTTTACGTATATCCTGAGTAATGGATTTTATTAAATCTTATTTACTTATATTTTGAGCAATGGTTTATGTTAAATGTTATTTACGTATAATTTCCTGAGTAGTGGTTTTTGTTAAATGTTATTTACGTAATAATCCTAGTGATGGTTTGAATTAACCTCAATAAAAAATCATGTTTTCAAATTTTCTCATCCACTATTCAAATTCTTTGCTGAGCTGAAAGAACAGCCTTATTTCTGAATCAGATGCGATATTGCGGCTTATAAGAAACGGCTCTACTTGTTTTTCAAAGAGAAGGTAATGTATTGGTAGTAAATCACTATTTACTACTAGGTGAGCTGCTTGCTGGTTTCTTAAATTTTTTTTATAGGACAGGAAGGCAAACGAGTAGCTGTGTTACCTGATCGAAAACAATCAATGCCGCCCATACACATTTGCATTGCCATAGGGATTACAGAAACGGAAATGTAAATGAAGTTTATTAAATTAATATGTTATTGATTTATACCTCTGAAATGCTCATATATTTCCGATTATATTCTACGTGATGTTGTTAACTGTGTTAAAACGAACAGTAGTTGTTAATCTTCCAAGTTACCACTTTGTTATTAATACAAGTGGATTGTATGAAGCAATGTACAATAAAAGTAATGACATACCCAACTACACTTCCGGGAAGACCAAATAAGAAGCGAGTCGTTACTCAACGTCATATTTCTCGAAGGTAGTAAATCTTAACATAAAGGCATTGATATGTGTTAGAATTCTCTTGTTCGTGCGGTTTTATGGCGTGCACAGCGAGATGCCTTTGAAATACGTGTTATTCGACAAGTTGTTGTCGGTGTATACAGGTGTGTACAATCTGAAAGCTGACCGTGTGACCCACAAACCGCCTCACTGAAAGCGCCTGTGTCGCCCATCCTAACGGTGCGTACACAACGCCCCGACAAATACTCATATAGTTTTGTTCACAATATAAATTATAGTAAATTATGGTTTTTACCATATATTTGTTATTTAACCCCCCCCCCTCCCCCTTCAAAGGTTATAGGTACGATTCCTAACAGAAGAATTTACTTAGACATACAATAAATATTTATAATTTTTTTAACAATTTCATTTTATTGTTTTCCACAGTGTATAAATATCAATACAAGCTCGCAGCAGTCCACTATTAGACATAGGCCTCACCCAAAGCGTGCTACCTAGACCGATATTCGGCTACACGCATCCAGTCTCTGCCAGCCACGTTGGGTAGATCGTCACACCATGTTTACCGAGACGCGGCCTCCACGCCAGCACTCGTCTATTCCAGCTATACTCAAACTGCGGCCCGCCGGGTTTTTGAAGTTGGCATATCTGGTGTGACTTTATTTTAAACCATTTTGAATTCGATCCCATAAGAAAAATAGTTGAGTAAATAGGTTCTACATATACTACCGCGCTATTATTGATACGGTAATTGACGTAATGCACGGCAATTTATTCATTTATTTCTTAATTTACAGCAGAAGTCCGATTGTATCACAGCAACATGTCATTTAAGTATTTTCGTAAATATAACAAATCAAGTATTTGGATTAGTGATTGCTTGATTTCGATTAGCATTGGGTGTTTTTAGTTCGGTATCGAGCGAATGAGACCGCAGGAATGGAATCCCCATTCCTTGGCTTCCATACTTCCATGTACGTGTCGCTTTGTTTGGCGATCCTGACTTGTTTTTTTTATTTATTCACATGACACAACTGTGTCAATACCTAAAAAGTCATTACTTAATTATTTTTTTTACGGCACGCGACACCGCGACTCACACGTGTGGCCCCTACGAAAAAAGGTTGAGTACCACTGGTCTACTCCAAAGGTCTTAATTAATTTCAGATCAACACAGATCTTAAAAGGCATAGTGATAATGTAGGAGAACTGGTCAATAACTAAAATATATTTCACGATAGGTGTATGTGTATGGTATAATAATTTATTATTTTAACAGCCTCTAGATTTCTAAGGGAATTTACAAGGACCCATCGCGGACCCATGGATAGGATAAACAGATGCCAGTTACTTTTAATTCAGGAATACTTTTAGGAAGTCGAGTTATTTGAAAAAAAAAATAGGATTAATTAAGAATATTAAAATAAATCAAATACGTTTTATATTGAATTAGGAAAAGGTGGTATATATATATACAATATTACAATCAATAATTGTATAACTTTTTTTGTGAGATTTTGGTGTACAATAAAGAATATATCTAAATAATAAAAGTTAGATGTATGTAAATAAATCTATTTCAGATACATTTAGTACATTTAATGAAAAGACTGATTTCACAGTAGTAACATGATTTTGTTTAAAAGGGCCGCTTTTAACATTCTTCTGTCTCAACCATATATACGAACATAGAGTGTTTGTTAAAAACATTCCAGTTAATGTTAAGTCAAGTGTAGAACCATCCTAATCCAAGCACACACTGGATCGCATGCGATATAAACGTCGTATGCCGAATGTTTTATTAATCGACCCCCATATGTAGCTCCGCAAACCTTATAAAGAATTACGAGTTTGACTTTGGGTATAAAAAGTATTACAATGTAATTTTGTAACTGACGACTACAATGGGGCAGTTGTGGATTGTGACTGGCGTTGCAAAATTGAGAAATAAAAAATTTTAAAAAAATATATGTATATATAAGCAATGTTTTGATACTACTAGAACTCCAACCACGCTAATAATTCTTGTGCTGTTGAAATATGGTTCACACACAATAGTCCAATTTTTCTTGGAGACCTAGGCCGAGCTAGTAGTCAAATGCCGCACGCTGTTAATTGATTGTTAATTGACAATAGTCCAATAGACTTGTGTACCATTTAAAAAATGTATATTAAAAATATATATTTATTAATTTTTTTAAAAAATTATTTAAAAAAACGTGTGCAATGAATCTGCTACCTATCGCAGATCAAAAGCGCAATCCTTATCAAGTGAGCTGTGCTGTTGGGAAACAAATTTCTGGAATTCGAGGTATCTGTCGGGAGAAAATAAATTTTCATAAATTTCAGTCGAATGTTGACTACTAGTTTTCATTATTATATATATCACTTCTGTTTCCAAGCTTCACCACTTCCCCTAAAATTTTTCTCTGTTTTGTCTGACCGTTGGTTGGTTCAGAATGCCTTTTGGCATTAAATTCGCCTTATATACCTTTTGTAAAGCTTTAATAAATAAATATTATACACTTACGCGAGCATGAAGTCGATCAGTTTCGATCGCAAAGATATAGACTTAAAAATGCTAGCATGTGTGTATATATATATATATATATATATATATATATATATATATATATATATATATATATATATATATATATATATATATATATATATATATATATATATATATATATATATATATATATATATATATATATATATACATACATAACATTAATGACGGTGTTATATCGAAGAGTGCTTGTTAATATATAGTTGCTTATCTACACAATGCCTTCTATCTCAATGAAAGAGCGAGATCAAAATGAGACAAAATCGACTTGTATCTCGAAAATAGGGCTTCCACATGATAGGAGTAGAATAAAATATTATATAATATTCTATTTATTGGTATAATCTACCATTTTTCTCCAATTACGCGTATAGGTACCGAAGTGAGATAGAAAAAAAACGTATTATTGATAAATTTTGTAATATTTATCAATACTAAACTAGCCTACTATAAAATTAAAATAAATATATATAGAGAATTTATTATCTCCCATATAAAACTAAAATAAATAATGAATTAATATTCAAAAAAGCTATTAACATAAAGTGTCATTCACTACAAGTTTAAAAACAATGTATTTGAACTTAAGTGGATGTATAAAAAGCATATTATTAAATATTCAAAATTTGAACAAGATATATAGATTTTGTTGGGAGATGAACTATTAGTAGGGATTGAAAAAAAGAAACATGGTAACCCCATACTCTAACCAAAATCCGAAAAGAATGTTTATGAACAAAGCGTTGCCTAGCAACTAATGACCTTCATATCAATATTTTTCTGTCACACAACATTTTTTTGTGTCTGTTTTTAATTTTAAAAAAGGTAAAAGACCAACTTTTTCTCATGGCTACTTACTGAAAAATATTATAAAGTAAAGTAAATATAATAAAAAGTATTTTATTAACGATTGAAAATTTGAACAACGATATAAATATATATAGGGAGAGAGTGAACTAATAGTAGGAAATGAAAAACAAAAACTTTAACATCGTTCCACTAAATATAAACTTTAATGATCCTTCATATACAAGTCCAATACTATTATAGCCCTGGTCGTGTACCGACAACCCTATTCCCCTGCAGTGGACCACCGAGCATGTAAATTTGCATATCTCCGAGCGTTGCCGGTGCCAACCTGTTGCATCGCACCCACCTACGGTCTACGCCATGTTAATTAACCGTTAGAAGTGTTTTTACCGGATTACGTTTCGCTTGTTGCCGCTGCATTGCTTTATCTTCTGTATTAAACGGATTCATGAGACGTATTGCGGTGAACTTGTATTACTATAGTACACAGAGTAAGATGTGAATAATGGAAGGAGTAAAGTGAAGTGAATGAAGAGATAAAAGAATATAACCAGCGCATCCCTTCACTAAACGTATGAACATAGGAATATGGTTGCACTTAATGGAAACATTTTGAAAGTGTAAGGTCGAACTAGCTCAAATGTTAATAGGATCTAATTTTTATTGAGAAAAATCTTGAACAAATAATCTACGATTAGATAATATATATCTTCTACTAAGAGTGATTCTCCGACTTGCAAAGGTTGACGGCCAATTCAGCACAACTCTCCTCCACCTTCGCGTGGTGTAACAGTTCTGGAGCACTCCCTATCCCGGTCCACTCCCTGATATTACGTAGCCAAGACTTTCTTTTTCGACCAACTTGTCCTTTGCCCGCGATTTTACCCATCGTGATCAGTTGCAGCAACTTTTAACTGTCATGTCTCATGATATGACCCAGGTAAGCAACTTTTCTACCGTTGACGGTCTGCAAAATTTCACGTTTTACTTGACTTGTCGGAGAACCTCATCGTTGGCCACCCTTTGAGTCCAGCTGATAACGAGCCTCCGTCTATATGCCCACATTTCGAACGCGTCTATACGTTTTCTGAGGTCTTCTTTAAGCGTTCAAGCCTCACATCCGTACAGAAGAACGGGCCAGATGTAATAGTGGAGCATTCTAATGCGCAAGGAAAGTTTGAGGCTGCAAAGGACACGTTTCATCTTGTTGGACGAGCTACGAGCGATTTCAATACGGGTTTTTATTTCTTGATAATATAATATAATATATAAAATAAGCTAATATTCTAAAGCCTCCAATCTCCCTTGCGACTCGTGGGATTCACTATGACGAATTTGAATACACTTAATTTGTTAAAAAATGACGGCGACGTGGTTCGCTACTCATCACGTCCTGATTCCCACAAGGGCGAGAAGCGACTAACGGAGAGCCGTTTCGCTACGATAAATGTGAGAAGAAGGATGGATGAAAAGATGGATGAGTGTGAGGAAGCAAGGAAGGTGTGCCGGGATCGTAGCGGATGGAGATCTGTGGTCTCTGCGGGAAACGGGCATGACGATGTGTATGTATGTTCTAAACCCAGGTTCTAACTTCATACTAAAGACAGGTAGACTTAACGGATCCAACTTGTTGATTAAATCCAACACGGCGGTAGTTGTTGTACAGCGATGAATCCATTCGTATGTAATGTGTTCAAGGCTTTTGGATTATTCACGCTTGTCGGCTATCTCGGCCGTTGATATGTATGAAGATTAAATCGCCTACGCCTACCAGATTATGTGTTCGTCGACAACTCTATTTGTGTTCCTGAGATATGTTTCAGATTAACCATCGCCGGTGATGGTTGTGATGACAACGCGCCTATTGTACTCTAATATGATAATGTACTGGTTACACTTAACGTGATAAATGTTGCTTTTGTTACAGCAGATATATCCGAAGAGTTCTCTAATAAATCAATCGTCTCCTCGGTTCTAAATATACAAGAAACAAAAAAGTCAGATACAAAGAAAGTTTATCTTTATAATATATTAATTTTTTTCGCAACGCCATAGGCAGTGCGGAAGCGTTGCCGACCTTAAAGGAAAGTGAAATTATGGGAGTGGGAATCTGAGGGGGAGTGGGAGTGGAAATCGGAGGGGGAGTGGGAAGGGAAGAGTGTTAGGCCTCCAGAACTCAGACCGCTCACCGTACGAAGTGCGGTAGGCAAGCTACCACTCTGACGTCGGTTGTCTGCGGGAGTGTGATACTTCCCCGGGCGAGCCCGCCCATTCATGCTACAGACAAATAATAAGCCATTCTTGACAAAATATTCGCCTACAGTGTGGCTCTACCACTAGAGAATATGGTAAAATAACAAGCGTGTCGCCTGATGAAAAGCAATCAACGCCGCCGATAAATATCTGCATCAACACAGGCATTCGGCTGTTTAATTTAGTTTCCTAGTAAGGGACGGCTTCAAGAAAAAAGTGGTTTTTGGAATTATTTAGCTATTTTTTTCACAGCCCACTGCTGAGTACGGGCCTTCCTAATTTCTGGAGCAACGGACGATAAACCATCACGCTTGTCCAATGCGGATTGGTGGGGTTACCAAACTGGGAATAAATATTTGTAGACCATAAATATATTTATTCTGATGCGGGGATCGAACCCGCGACCATTGACTCCACCACTGAGCCAATCGGTCGTCGTATTATATATTTTGCTTACTGTGCCGTAAAGCATCGATGCGCGTTGCCAAAATGTATAAAAAAATTGAAAAATTGAATAAGCACACAATCGTGATGCAGAAAAATATATAAAATCACCTTTTTCTTTTCTTGTATAAAATGTCTTGGGGGCGTAAAAGAAGCACTGCCGACATTTGATATATGTGTAGACTTGTTTCTTGAAGGGTCCGCTTAGCCTACGCATATATGACTTTTCTATTATGAACAAAAACAAAATAAAATTTCGATATAAATAGACACCAATCTACATTCATCATTGTTTTCATACAAGTGAGTGTGGATGAAGCAAAGAAAGTTTGCCGATATCGTAGCAGATGGAAATCTGTGGCCTCTGCCTTTTCCCTAAGAGAAAGAGGCGTGATCATATATAATATATGTATTATATATAAAAAGAAGGTATTATAATGTTTTAATTGTATTCAGCGTGATAAAGTCGGTCTTAATAACAAAAACACAGATAAGAAGATCTCAGATCGGCACGCTTAGTGAATCTGAAGTTTCGTTTTCTTATTCACGTTCTAATAATGCTACTTCATTAATACATTTGTTCTCCCACTCTCACTTTCTCCTACGTAGGCAGCTCGATTGAAAGTCTAGCCTTCAAATTGTAATTCACGAGCCTGATATAGACCAATCATGTTGTCTGCATATTGTAAACGTTGAATTGTATGTTTTATAAGAAAATCATGATAAAAGATTACATCGCGATTTAAAAAAGCGTGTTCGGTTCTAATGCTCCGCTTCGGTCGTTGTGTGAACTTTACCAACATAAATACAATTTACATTTAAAATAACAATAATTTAGACATTCACTATTATAGTGTAGTACAATTCACGGACCATATTAAATCTAGCATGTTAGTTGTTACATAATTTCTAATATTGTCCAGTCTGGCATACAATCTGACATACAATGTATGTATGTTAATGTTGTGTCCATCTGTAATTAGGATTTAATATTAATGTTGTCGACCAATTGGCTCAGTGGCGCGGCCCCCGCCCATGGAGTCAATGGTCGCGGGTTCGATCCCCGCATCGGAATAAATGCATATATATATATATGGCCTACACATATTTATTCTGAGTCTGGTAACCCCGCCAATCCGCATTGAAAAGTCCGTTCCTCCAGAAATAGGGAGGCCCTAGCTCAGCATTGGCACATATATGGGCTCTGAAGAAAAAATTAATGTTATACAAATTAATTAGAATAATGTATGTAATCTTTATAATTCCTGTTGATGGTCCTTAAAGATTAAAATTGAAAAAAAAATTAACCATACGAACGTAATAAGATAACGTAGCTACCCTCTTCGGCCTATATTTTATGGGATGAAAAGTCAAACACATGAGTTATTGTGTTGCCTGATGGAAAATAATGATCGTTACCCATAGACATTTGCAACACCATAAACATTGTAAAAAGTTTGCCGGCCTTTGAGAACGATATTGTTGTTTTTTAATGGTTCCAAAAGTGTAATAATTCATTAGCTCCAATATCGTATTGGTTTATTAATACCGATGAAGTTGTTCCACAGAGTAGTCATGGAACAGATCTAGAAATTTTTCTAGATCTGTTTTTCATCACTACACTGTGGAACAACTTTATCGGTATTAACATTAGCACATGATGAGTGGTGATTCTATTTTCTATTCCATTAGTATGGAATAGAATCACCACTCATCCAGTTAGAAAATTCTTTTTGATTCGCATTCAGCGGCGGGATTTATTCTGAATAATTGGAATAAAGGTTTATCGCTTTTACCTTTGGAATATCCAATGCTAAAAGCGATAAACCTTTATACATTAGTTAATGTAGGAGTCGATAACAAAACAGCACCAATGATTTGATATCTATCGAATATACGCCTACTTAGCATTTGAACAATAAACGTGGTGAAGGTCTATCTTTTATTAAGTAAACATGTCATTAATTATTTCTTTAGCAATTACGAAATCTTAAAGTGAAGTTATAACACTAAAAATAGAAATGATACTCATATATAATATACACTAACTACTGTTGGATAGGCTAAATGAATCATTATCCTGCATCATGCATACATATCATCACGCTTGCTTCACGTAGGGGTAGGCAAAGACCACAGATCTCCATCTGCTACGATCTCGGCATACTTTTCTTGCTTCCTCCACACTCATTACTCTGCTCATGCAAGCCCGCCAGTTAAGGGTACTCTTGACCTAACCTTCCTTAAAAACTTCAGCAATTTGATCAAGGTATGTTTTCCGTCGTCTTCCCCTACCGACCCTTCTATCCACATTCGCAACGTAAATTTCTTTTCGCCAGTCGTCTTTCATCCATCCTCTCTATGTGCACAAACCATTTTTAGCATCCCTTTTTCAACTTTTGTCACGACACCTTCTTTTACTTCACATCGCTCTCTTAAATCTTCATTTCTTATTCTATCATTCAAAGTTACAACACACATATTTCTTAATGCTCTCATTTCCACCGCATCCTGCATCATTGACCTGTAAACAACTTTAGGATCTAGCTCTATCTTCGCCTACACACATCGAATTTCTGTCAGTCGACTTTACAAATCGTCGCTTCATTTGATCCTTTCAGCATATTTATCTACAAAGGTTATCATTTCTCTGATAAATGTGATCAGCCCAATACGATTTCAATTTACTTAATCGAAAAGCTATGCTTGTAACTTTAGTTCTTTTGTAAATTATATTCAACTAAAGAGCTCCAAGTATAGTCCTATTTATAGCTTTGTAAGCAACTTTGAGACAATTAATATATTTTTTTTTATGGGATAGGAGGGCAATGTTAATAACTATTAATAATCAATTAATAACAGCAATAACAACTTTTTAAGACAATCGTTGGAGCAAACGAGTGCTCGGCAAACGTAGTGTGGGACGCTCCCCGGCTAGATGGTGCGATGATCTGCGCAGGGCGGCTGGCAGAAACTGGATGCGTGAAGCCGAAGATCGGCCTAGGCGGCGCTTCATGAGGGACGCCTATGTCCAGCAGTGGACTGCCGCAGGGTATTGATTGATTGATATAAGCACACTTTTATCTCTTGAAGAAGATGGATCAGTTTTTAAAGTGTTATAACTGTTAGATAAAAGCCAATATCTATATATCTTTATCCTGCCGATTTCCATTTTGTACTAGACTGTATTGAAGAGAATCTGTTGCGATTGTCTATGTTTCTTGTTGCCATAATCTAGTTGCGGCTCAATAGCTTTATTGGCTAACAAAGGTCTTAAGTTATAAAACGCGATTTAGAATTTGGTTGACAGTGAATCGATACTAATACGAAGGCCATTTACACTCGGTGTGTATGAGTGGTTCCATGCATTGTGCTGCACAAGTCAATGATATTGTCCTAACGTCACTTGGGTTCGCGTCACGAACTTTTGAACTATATCCGTGCCAAGGTCCCTTCGCTAATGTGCACCATTCATCGCGGCGATGGTTCTTAAATATCGTAACGGCATGTCACGATGCATTCATTATTTGTGATGATCCAAGTAACAGTCTATTTAAGAAATCCGTATTCAATATTATTGTACAATAGACAGACAGATCGTTTATTTCATTGTGCAGTGCATTACATATAAATTTATATTATAGTACATAATAAATACTCATAATTCATTGTCATAATTATACATATATGTATACGTTTATGTTAGTATGTATAAATATGTAAAAAAATGGATGAGAATACTTAGTAAGAACTAAATCGACATGTTTTTTACACGGGCAGTAGCATCACTTGCTGGCACTTATGTTATTTTATTGTGTTTATATGTATGCGTGTATGTATATATTATGTGTGTATTAATATATACGTTATGTATATATGTATTCCAAATTTGAATGATGACCGAATCGGAAGCTCGCAGCTCGGGCCTGCCTAGTGATGCTCCATCCAACTTCGCCTGTAAATTGTCACAAATAAAATAATAAATAAAAATGTATGTAGGTATGTATGTGTGTGTATTTATAAATGTAGTTCATATTTTGATATAGTAGTGTCTATATATGTATGTATTTAATTATATAGTCTTTGTAACTATTATTTTTCCATAAACTAAAAGCTTTACTGTCAGAGAATGCCAATGAGGATTGGCGCCTACGGATTCAACCATCTTGTACGATGTATATTTATGTCTAAGCTCCCGCTTTTACTCGATTCACATGTCATTCAAAGCTATATTCGACTAATTTACCTACTTATAAACCTTTTTCATAATCTACCTTCGTTTTTACTCGATTTACATGTCATTCAAAGCTATATTCGACTAATTTACCTACTTATAAACCTTTTTCATAATCTACCTTCGTTTTTACTCGATTTACATGTCATTCAAAGCTATATTCGACTAATTTACCTACTTATAAACCTTTTTCATAATCTACCTTCGTTTTTACTCGATTTACATGTCATTCAAAGCTATATTCGACTAATTTACCTACTTATAAACCTTTTTCATAATCTACCTTCGCTTTTACTCGATTTACATGTCATTCAAAGCTATATTCGACTAATTTACCTACTTATAAACCTTTTTCATAATCTACCTTCGTTTTTACTCGATTTACATGTCATTCAAAGCTATATTCGACTAATTTACCTACTTATAAACCTTTTTCATAATCTACCTTCGTTTTTACTCGATTTACATGTCATTCAAAGCTATATTCGACTAATTTACCTACTTATAAACCTTTTTCATAATCTACCTTCGTTTTTACTCGATTTACATGTCATTCAAAGCTATATTCGACTAATTTACCTACTTATAAACCTTTTTCATAATCTACCTTCGCTTTTACTCGATTTACATGTCATTCAAAGCTATATTCGACTAATTTACCTACTTATAAACCTTTTTCATAATCTACCTTCGTTTTTACTCGATTTACATGTCATTCAAAGCTATATTCGACTAATTTACCTACTTATAAACCTTTTTCATAATCTACCTTCGTTTTTACTCGATTTACATGTCATTCAAAGCTATATTCGACTAATTTACCTACTTATAAACCTTTTTCATAATCTACCTTCGTTTTTACTCGATTTACATGTCATTCAAAGCTATATTCGACTAATTTACCTACTTATAAACCTTTTTCATAATCTACCTTCGTTTTTACTCGATTTACATGTCATTCAAAGCTATATTCGACTAATTTACCTACTTATAAACCTTTTTCATAATCTACCTTCGCTTTTACTCGATTTACATGTCATTCAAAGCTATATTCGACTAATTTACCTACTTATAAACCTTTTTCATAATCTACCTTCGTTTTCTTTTTCGGCTGGAATAATTGAAGACATGAGTGGAAAGTGTTATTTGTGTTTTTATTTAAATGTGAACAGTCAGAATTTTTACTTAGCCAAGATCCGCGACAAGCAAACAAAAACAGAAAATTAATGTGTGTTTTCCTACTGCGAGAAGTAGATTTAGACGGAAGACAACCGACAAGACTGACTGACTTACTGACTTAACGGTTGTCTTCCGTAGTCTACTATACTTGATGATACCTCGTGAGGCGAAACACGTGTCGTTTGCAAGGGGGAAAAGTGGTAGTGTGTGTTTGGTCTTGTGGATAGTGATTGGGAGGTGGAGAGTTACTGACGGCCATTTTTTAATGCCGCCGCAAAGTAACGCCTGACTCCATTAATAATTTTTATTTAAACATAAATCCATACACACAACACCGTCATACAATCCCTGGTTTCAAAACAAAGTTGAAACTACAAAGTTTTTCGTATTTAATAGAAATGTTACATATCACATTCATCCATTAATTTTTTTAAATGATTTGAAGAAACGATTTAATAGATTTATTCTTGTGCTAAATACAGGCGTTTCTATCACTAACCAAAATGATATCCGAAATTGATTTCCGTTCAAGGCCACACACGTCGTTATTATATTTTGATGAGATTTGAAATATTGCTTCGTTTAGTTTATTAAACTATTTTAAGAGCGTCATGTCAATTAGTTTTTATAGTAAGATCGCGGCCCATTAATAAAAAGCTAGCTCCAGTAATGAACGAGACCAAAGATCATGGTAAGAAATTTTATTACGATTACAGTTAAATTATATTAAAAATGAATTACAAATTAAATATAAAATAACATATGAACGTAACAATAAAATACATTTCTTCACATTACAAACACGGCTTTGTAATTGATACTATTGCATCGCATAGGATTTAAGCGATAATGTAGGTACACTAGATTAGCGACATCTGGTATTGAATCAATAGTATCGAATTAATATAATCGAATCAATATAATCGAATCAATGAAATCGTATAAATACAATCGAATGTGGAGTCGGATCTGAAGTAATTTTACGGTGAGAATACAACACAAATTATCCTACCGCTGAATCCTACTACCGCATAATACTGTAAATTATGGGTGGCGTTGAATGCTTTCCAGCAGGCGATACGCTTGTTTGTTTGTGCTCTTGTCTTCTCTATGGTCGTCCTTGACTTCTCAATTCTGGTCTATAGAATTTCTGGCGCATTCCTCTCATTAGAAATAACTTTTATGAGCCTGTTAAAGATTAAAAATATGTATAATTACCCTTGAATCTTTATTCGACTTTGAAATTTTAAGTAGTTTGTATCTATATTTAAAATAAATTCCTATTCCCCTTGGTCACGCTATGACTTGAGAACGATTTTACGGATTTTTTATAAGTTTCTTAATACTTTGTAGAGGTTCTTATGGAAAAAAACGAAGGAAATTGCGCAGAAACTTGAAACATTTCTGAAAATATAATGATTTTTGAATATTCGCGCATTTGACAGTTCGCTATGGACTTCGTGTGTTTGACAGTTCGCTTTGAACTTCACGCATTTGACATTTATATAAACACTATGTTTTTGAATTATCTTTTTCTAATTAAGTTTTGAATTGGACTTTTCCCGCCAACTTCCATCAGTGACGTTGTGCTTTTATTTCATTTTTATGATCTTATATTATTATAAGTTATATTGTTTAACACGCTAAACGCCATGGGGGTCACCGGTGACCTCACCTGGTTGCTTTATAGCGCCATGAGGGCTACAGGAGACTACGGTCACCTGACGAAGTCCCACATCAGATTTTTATTAAAACGGTTATCGCATCAGATTTTTTTATATAACATCGAGTATAAAAAACAGTTGTAACAAACAAAATCGTTTTTCCATAATGGCGTTCAACGTGTTAATTATGGTGGCGTATTTTACAATATAGTTCAAATGAGGTGTATAAGTGAAGTGATAAATGCGTGTATAGTGACTTTTTAAGTTGACTGAAAAAGTCCATAGTAGATTGTGGTAAAATAGTCACCATTTTATCAAGACGTAACGTGACAAGCTGACTAGTTACAATTCAAAAGATTTGATATTATTGTACTTTACTTGACACTGGCATAATAGTCGTAACTAATTGCCATCAAGGAAAAAAAACGAAAAGTTTCGAATTGATTATTCATAGCTAAGATTTGATTATTCAGGACAACGTTAGTCAGTATTTAAATAAAAAAAATTTGACATCATCTAAAGTGTAATGCATTAAAAACTTGTTACTTCGTTGAGATTATCGTTGTTTTTTCTCAAATGGTTTGTGAATTGACATTTTTATTATACATAAGGCAACAACAACTGACAGGCTCTTTATCTGATAAAAATATCAATCCATTTAATATACGTTATTATTAATTTATTATTAAAACTTATTAATAACTTAATAAATAAAGGAATCGGTGAGTTGTTAACAGATAATGTAGGCCGGATGTAAGCCATTAATTTTATACGTTCAACGAATAATCAATAAATAAATAAGTAATTAAGACCAGATGATTATATAGATATATAATAATTAGGAAACCAGTTTTAAAGGAGATTTATAATAATATATTAGCGTAGCTGTTTAAATACAGTTAATAACGTTGTATGGTTTAATTTATAGGTTCTCAAAATTTAGCACTACTCTTTATCAATAGATGAAGTTACATAGTTTATATAAGTTCATTTTTTTTAACAGCCCATATATGTCTTACTGGTGAGCACGGGCCTCTCGGAACTCGCCACAAGGAAAAGTTTCAACCCCATTCACTACTACCCTGTGGAACTTGCTACCTGCTCGTTTGCCTTTCTATCCCATAAAAAGTATTACATACATATTGAAATTAAATTTTATGTGTCACAAAATAGGGTGCAACTAGAATACTTGGGTATCTGAAGCCTAAGCAAATAGATTTCCATATATTAATTCAAGCTCTGGTTAAGCAATCGGCTTTTGAATTTGAATACCTAAGTCAAAATAACAAAGTGATTTTTGCTCATGTTAAAATGCAACTAGAATACTTGGGTATCTGAAGCCTAAGCAAATAGATTTCCATATATTAATTCAAGCTCTGGTTAAGCAATCGGCTTTTGAATTTGAATACCTAAGTCAAAATAACAAAGTGATTTTTGCTCATGTTAAAATATGCCAAGGTTTTACCGGTATACTTGTCTTAAGCCTAAGTCAAAACAGCGAAGTGATTTTTGCTCATGTTAAAACATGCCAAGGTTTTACCGCCATACTTGGCTTGAAATCGCGCCGTGATATGCATTTTTGGCTCTAACAACTCAATTGTACTAAACAATAATGGTGTTTTATAGTTAAGATATACACAACTTATGTTTAAGTAAGTTTACGTCACAAACAAAATAAGATCCAATTCATTTATTTCAGCCCAATCATATCGTAACTCGAAAGAAAAATCTCATTTTTCATTTTTTATGCCATCTAACATTAGATCAAATACTTTTTATTTACCTCGAATAAAAATATGTTACAATAATTGGCAGTTATAATTCATTATTAATGGAGTCAGGCGTTACTTTGCGGAAATCCATCACTATATGGACACTCAAAAGTTTTACTTAGCTAAGATCCGCGACAAGCAAAACAATAACAGAAAATTAATAATGTGTGTTTTTTTGCCTGAAAAAGGACTTTTCGGTTGCCTTCCGTAGAGTCTACTATACCTGAAGATGCCTCGTGTTGGGGCGAAACACGTGTCCAGAACTGCCGCACCTCGCGAATGAGGACGAAAGTTGTGCTGAATTCGCTGCCAACCTTCGCAAGTCGCAAGAAAGGGAAAAGGATGCAAAAAAAATGTGAGGAGGCCGGCATCCACAAGTTGAAATATGTCAACCTTTTACCACACACACACACACACATATATACAAGTACATACACAGTTTTATTTTGAATACGTGTTTCTTTTACGATGAAATAAACCGATAGACATACCCACTGTTTTAAAAGTGTCAATAACTTTAATAGCTACGTCTCGATACCTGTCTGACGACGTTGTCTCATATCAACAATTCGGCAACTTTCTCCAGCCTACAAAAAGCTGATACGCCGGTGAGACGCCGCACCTAGCTATCCATCGATTGTTGTTATCTATTTTGTTAACTAAAATTGCAATAATATACACACAACCCGGAGAATACATATAATAGAATAAGAAGATTTGTGCCGAACTTTCAGCGTAAGTTTTGACGGCAGCTAGGGACAATCTACAGCACACTGTGTTATTTTTTTATGGTATAGGCGGGCAAACGAGCAAGCGTGCCGCCTGATGGAAAGCAATCAACACCGCGACACCGCAGGAGTCACGGAAGCGTTGCCGGTTTTTAGATATGTGTAGGCTTGTTTTCTGAAGGTGCAAATGTCGTATCGATTTGGAAAGACCGGAAGGTAGTTGGTTCCACAGAGTAAATATAACGTAAAACTGACGTCTGAATTTATCCCGATACTGAACCGCGACCAACGTTTTCCGAGAAAGCAGCTTGGCTCCTAAACTAATTAGGTAGCAAATTGCTTTATTGTGATAGTCGAATACATACATACATACATATCGTCACGCCTGTTTCCCGTAGGGGTAGGCAGAGACCATAGATCTCTATCCGCTACGATCCCGGCACACCTTCCTTGCTTCCTCCACACTCATCCATCCTTCCTCTCACATTCATCGTAGCGAAACGACTCTCTGTTAGTCGCTTCTCGCCCTGGTGGTAGTTAGGACGTGACGGGCGAACCACGTCGCCGTCATTTTTTAACAAATTAGGTATATTAAGAATCGTCATAGTGAATCCCACGAGCCGCAAGGGAAGTTGGAGGCTTTAGAATATTAACCTATTTTATATATTATATTATGTTATCAAGAAATAAAAACCCTTATGAAAATCGCTCGTAGCTTCTTTAACAAGATGAAACGTGTCCTTTGGAAAAAAATTGCTTTAAGTTAAACGATTTTATTACCATATTAAAACACGGGGCGCATAGGAATGTCTAAATACTCCTATAACGACTGCATTCAGAATTATATGCGCCTTATAAAAAAAAACCACCGCATTATAGAATTGAATACAATTGAAAATCATATCAGACATAATTTTATGTATTTTATACTGGACCTAACCCTTCGTTAAATTGTTTCGAAACGTAAGAACAATACGATTTTTATTTTTATTACAGTTCAAATACTCTTGTGATAAATTCTGCATTAATCGATACAAAAGCGAAATCTCCCCTCTGCATCAATAAACTGCATTGTGCCCACAATTAATTGCGCGGATTTGAAAGGGCTTTTGGGGACAGATGGGTCCACATTTGTAACAGCTGCTGCCCACGTGCGGGGTCATGCGGCGTAGCGTAATTGATTCACCGTGACTTGCTATTGCCATGTTCCAAGGTTAAATAACACAATTGAGTTCTAGTGAACCTATTTCATTTGTAACTTTATAATTAACAACTAAAAACTGAATACAATTCGTACTTTTATATTCTGAGAAATATCTTATATAAGAGAAATATATATATATATATATATATATATATATATATATATATATATATATATATATATATATATATCCTTATTATTATTACAATATAACCATGCTGTCCGCAAACTTTAAGAATTACAATCAAGTCGTTATTATGTTCATATTATGTATTACTCCTTCCACGACAGTAATGTGATTTGTGGCAAATAAATAAATAAATTCTGATTAAGATAATAAATAGTGCGTGTGCTAGGAAATGGTTCACATCAATAGTCCAATGGAATATTAAAACCTATTATATATTTTAAGCGCAAACTTTACCAACTGGCAGTTGGTTCTTATTGGCTCCAATGACAATACATTGTTTTCTTTTCTTTGCTGGCAATTAGTTATAACTATTATGCCAGTGTCAAGTAAAATAGGATAACATTAAATCTCTTCAAATATAACTAGTCAACTTATCACGTTACGTCTTAATAAAATGATGGCTATCCTATCAAAACCTTTTACGTACTTTTTCAGTCAACTTATAATATAACTGATAATAATATAAGATTATGAAAATGAAATAAAAACACAACGTCACTGGTCACGATCACGATGGGAGTTGGCGGGAAAAGTCCTACAATACATTCTAATTTTCTTTATTGAAGCTGTCAAATTACACGTCACTGCTAATCGAGATGTATTGGCATCGCTGGGAGAATCCTGCACACGGGGAACACTGGCACGTCGGCCGTACTTCTTGATGCGCCTTGTAAAACGTCCCATTCAGATCGTAATCGTCTGAATTACGATCGTGTATGTATGTATTTACATGTGTACACGGGCCTTTACGTCTGCACTACTTTAAACATTGGTACACGTATGAACCATCACTGAAGTAATAACGATAATGGACAAGGAAATCTAACTCAATATGTTAAATCAGGGCTGTCCAGAGCACAATAATATATTCTAGTGGTAGAGCCACGCTGCAGACGAATACTTTGTCAAGAATGGCATATTTGTCTGTAACATGAATGGGCCGGCCCGCCCAGGGAAGTACCACACTCCCGCAGAAAATCGGCGTCTGAGTGGTAGTTTAGCTACCGCGCTTCGTACGGTGAGCGGTCTGAGTTCCGGAGGCCCAACACCCTCCCACTCCCACTCCCACTCCCCCTCCGATTCCCACTCCCATTCCCATAATTTCACTTTCCTTTAAGGTCGGCAACGCTTCCACACTGCCTATGGCGTTGCGGATGTCTATGGGCGGCGTTGGTTGCTTTCCATCACGTGACACGCCTGCTCGTTTGCCTTCCTATGCCATAAAAAAAATAATAATTTGAAATAAATACTAGTATTTATAGTATTGTAAAGGATAAATTACATTATATCAGGGAGTGGACCGGGATAGCGAGTGCTCCAGAACTGTTGCACCTCGCGAAGGAGGAGGAAAGTTGTGCTGAAGAAGAAGAATGGAGAAATTAAGGATCGCATTCACGATATGAGTTGCTGGTATCTTCCGTTGGAGTATTAGACCATTTTCTATTGTAATTATTATAAACTTAGTGGAAATGATAAACAAGAATTCTAGTAATAATAAAATATTGCTAGTCTTTTCTCTTAAAAAAAATAAAGACCCAACATTAATGATTCGAATGTCATTCTTGTATTATTTATTTATTTAATAATTCGGCAATTGAACAGCCCTTAGTAACTTAAGGTTAACAAATAATTATGATACAAATTGGCCAAAATAGAATTTCACAGAATATAAAAATACAATACATGTTCGTGTATATGTGTGTGTGTGTGTGTGTCCTTTCTTATTAATAATAATTTTTATATCTACTTCCGTCCAGTCTATATACTAATTTTTATTGGTCCACTAGTGTATCTGGTTTTGGCAGCCCTGTATTAAATAAATGAGACTGTTAGACATGTTTATATGTATACGATAGTCGTTATATACCACCACTGCTCTTTATACATGGAACTAGATTGGACATGTGGTATCAGGTGTATTTATAATTCTACCAATATGCAGAATTTAACTACGTACGCACGTTTTGACTACGAGATAGGACTTATCTTTACGTTTAATGTATTTGACAACTGCTTGGCTCGGTTAGAGTACCTGACTTCTAAATAATTGATGTCGACAGACGTAACATTTTGGAAATCCATTACAAAGATGGACGAAGTCAAACTTACTCTACTTATTAGTGGTAGAGCCACGCTGCAGACGAATACTTTATCAAGAATGGCATATTTATGTGTCTGTAGCATGAATGGGCCGGCTCGCCCGGGGAAGTATCACACTCCTGCAAAAAACCGGCGTCTGAGTGGTAGCTTAGCTACCGCGTTTCGTACAGTGAGTGGCTCGAGTTTCGGAAGTCCAACACCCTGCCTCTCCCCCTCCCACTCCCATAATGTCACTTTCCTTAAAGGTTCTGCCTACCTACCTATCCCATAAAAAAAGAATTAAAATCTTTTTACTCGATTTCGTTTTATTTATCTTTGTATTTAAAACAAATTTGTGTTATATATCAAAAATGCCACTTATTCATCTATAAGGTCATCACCGGCCTATTATGGTAAATCAACTAGCTTTTTCACTTTCCCTATAAAAAATTCATGGTGAAACAAATGTAACCGGTGACATCGTTTCAAAAGTCGCCGACACCATTAACCTACAAGTTTAGAAAAGGCGCCTCAGAGGAGATGCTTCGATAACAGAATCAAGAAGTGACCAACAAATTAGTATATATTATTTATATATTGTTATTAACATATTTTTCCACACTCCTTCCCTTCCTGCATCGCCGCCATGTTGGATGGCATAGAAATTCTTTGAAAATAAAATTAATTTTGATGTATAATTCGATTATTGTTAATGAAAGTGAATATTACATGAGATTATATTGTCAGCTTTTGATAATATAATCTTATTGCGGTCAGAGGGGTAGCTACATATGTTCTGACTTTGGTTCGCCTGTGGAGTTCCTCGTTGAGAAATTTCCAGAATAGCCCTCTCCATACCTCTAATTAAATCGGAAATGATGGTACAATAAACAGCTGTCCATAATATAATTTTTTTATTTTATCAAAATTTATTTTTTTCATCATCTACATAATCTTTTACTCTAATAATATATGTACTCAAAAAAATATTTATAAATAAATTATTACTGCAAATTTATATTTCAAAATGGCATGTCTTCCAGCAAACCTGTGATAGTAAAATAAACATAAAAATACGATCAATATTTGAACCATAGAAGTTAGCACACTGGATAGCAGACTAGTGCCCGCTGGACCAGCCCTAAAGCTGGTTTCCATTATTAGCATATGATAGTTTGTACCCAGCTTTGATTAGACACATAACAGTCAGGTTGAGGACACTTGAGCTGCTAAAGTTTAAACCTTCAACTCAAAAATAAAACGTCCTTTTTACCACTCACCTATTACATCTTTTTTAATTTTTTTTTTACCACTCACCTATTTCTTCTATTATATTCTATTATCTTCTATCACCTATTATATCCTTTTTAATTTTTTTTATTGGTTAGGAAGGCAAACGAACAAACATGTCACCTGATGGAAAGCAATCAACGCCGCCCATAGACATCCGCAGTTTCATAGGCATTGCAGTTTCTAAATCGTATTAAACATTCTTGCATAATTCATTTAAAGTATTGGACTACGTGCGGAATGCAAATCATTGCAAAGTTCCTAAAAGTAGCATGCATCCGAAAAATTAACCAAAAATTATTCACAACTACCAAGGGGTTCGCTCAAAATCGTACGGGCCCTGGGAAACAGCCGGAGGCGGCTTTGAAAAAAATTCTCCTCAACATGTGTTTATCGCTGTCCCTTTCGTTTGTTATAATTTGGAATAGGACGGACCCGGTTTTCAAAACATGTCATTGAACGGCGTGCGTGGCCGATCGTGAGAGACAGCCTGGGGCCCTCGCAGATCACTAACATTTCGTTTCATTTTACTGCGTGCAAAAGTTAGGGCCAATTTCGAACCTAAACAACTGCTGAATAAGTTAGCATGATCAAGCAAAAAAAGACAGGCGAACATGTTATTTATCATCGTTTGTATCCCAATTCTATGTATCAACTGCTGAACATAGTCTCCCGAGTAGGGAGGATGCGGCTATACGCTTGTCCATGCGGGTCGGTGGAAGGGACATCCAGGCTCGGATTAAATACCTGTAGGCCATATATATATATTTTTTCCGATACGGCAATTGCTTCAACACTAAGTTATATAATTCAGAAATAGTAAGTCAGAAGTAGAAATCATTTTTTTACATACATACCATATAGTGACGCCTGTCTCCATCTTTTTTTACTTTTAGAAGGTCATAACTTTTTTATTTTGCCATTAAAGTCGTCGTAGAAGTAGTATAATATGTGGGTAGGTAAGCAATATGTGGGTGTTTTGTACAATTAATAAAAATTCAGTTCCAATCCTGTGGTTTTGTTATTCACATCATAGTTACACCGGTGGGATTCTAACCCATGCCTCCGGCGAGACTGGTGCCTCAAACCAGTGCCTTGGTAGTAGATATACTAGAGCAGAAGTAGTTTTATATGTACAAAATCAAGAAGAATATTTTCACCTGCAAAGAAAACAAGTGTATGTGTGTTTGTGTGACGACGTGCGCTCATGTTTATCACACAACGATCGCTGCGTGTAGCGGAACTGCGGTCGACCCACATCCAGCTCAAGCTCAATGGGTGGCTCCAATGATTTACTGTACAGAACCACCGCGGTTGTTATTATATGCTTTAAGCGGTTACCAGTTTGCGCGCCTCGTAGACGGGATACAAATGAGATGGGCGAGCGGAGACAAGTTTATTACTTCATTAGTAGACGACGCTTTACGTGAAAATTTATTGTAAGCTGATATCTAAATGGTTAACTAAATACGCCGACCGATTGGCTCAGTGGCGGGGCACTCCGCACGCGGAGTCAATGGTCGCGGGTTCGATCCCAGCATCGGAATAAATATATGTATGGATTTATAAATATTTATTCCGAGCCTGGTCCCCCGATCCGCATTTTCTTTCCTGCCTTCTCTATCCTTTCCCTTCCTCTCCGCCATTCCACGGGCTGCCGTGCCAATGCATGCGTGGCTAGGGGCGAGCCTAGTCGCAAGCGTGCCGACCGTCCCGGGATCGAGCTCTCCGGGGTACTGTGGTGCGTTACCTCAGCATCCAGGGCTCTGCTGGGGCTGACCTCCATCCTCCCTTCCGGCCCGTGGGATACACTAAGACGAATTTAATATACCTAATTTGTTGAAAATGACGGCGACGTGGTTCACTACTCGTTACGTCCTGATTCTCACGAGGGCGAAAAGCGACTAATAGAGAGCCATTTCGCTCCTATTGGTATTTATTCCGAATTAGGGTGTTCCACCAATCCAACTCGGACAAGCGAGGTAAACTGGTATCCATTCCTTCGATTGGGGGTTCCCGGCAATAGGACATACATATAGGTTGTGACAAAATATTCATTTTGGGTTATTTCGTTATCGCATAGTTATTTACACGGTACGCCCAGATTCGCGGAACTTAAATTTTTACTTTCACCTGGCGTTATGAACTTAATTATTCAACATGAAACGATATGTATTTTACATATATCTAAAGCAAAGCAAATACAAATTGATTGATTAGCTAAATGAAGCCGATAGAGAAAGTATTTCAACTAATGCATGCCATAAATCCTAACATAAATAAGTGTTTATTCTGTGATAAATATCACAGAACAATTATCACAGAACATTATAATAATTGCATATTTTCAAGATATAGTATATATATATATATATATATATATATATATATATATATATATATATATATATATATATATATATATATATATATATATATATATATATATATATATATATATATATATATATATATATATATATATATCAATGAATCCTATGTCCCTCACGCCATAACTTGAAAAAACTTCACGGATTTCATTCATCTTTTTTTTATAAGTTTCCTAATACTTAGTAAGAGGTTGTAATGGAAAAAAATTTTGAAAATGACTTTTGAAAATTCACTATGAACTACACGCGTCTGACAGTTCGCTTTGAACTTCGCGCGTCTGACAGTTCGCTATGAACTTCGCGCGTCTGACAGTTCGCTTTGAACTTCGCGCGTCTGACAGTTCGCTGTGAACTTCGCGCGTCTAACAGTTCGCTGTGAAGTTCGTGCGTCTGACAGTTCGCTTTGAACTTCGCGCGTCTAACAGTTCGCTGTGAACTTCGCGCGTCTGACAGTTCGGTGTGAACTTCGCGCGTCTAACAGTTCGCTGTGAACTTCGCGCGTCTTATAGTTCGCTGTGAACTTCGCGCGTCTGACAGTTCGCTTTGAACTTCGCGCTTCGTTTGACAGTTTAATTGATTATTCATAGCTAAGAGAGGACAACGTCTGTCGGGTCAGCTAGTTGTACATAAAACTTTGTTTTTAAAATGTTTGTTTAAATTGAATTCAATAGAATAAACGTGTATGTAAGAAATGGTGCAGGGTTATTCTTACTTGTAATCAAGTGAAGTTTTTAGTTAGACATTGATAAAAACCATAATTAAAGCACGACAAAATTCACAAGAAGATAAAGTTAACGAAATAAAGTTTACAAAATGATGGTTCTATTCAGTTCAAACACTGCTTGCTTCAATCTAACCTACAGTTAAAGGAAGCAGACCGACACCTCGTTCAATTGTCTCAGCCCAGACAAGGTATAAACACAGACGTCTGTAAATCTATTTGTTCCGCATGGCAATCATACAAACAGTTAAGAGTTTGGCGCAAAACATAAGCTGATTCGTATATTATTTTTAGGTTTTTCAAGTCAATTTTGTTAGGATATAGAAAGTTAACTGTCTCATACACCGAAGAACTTCCAGGCTCTGCCTTTTTTTGTCTTTTGCTTCCGAGTCCATTTGTAGATGGTTTTGATAGATCTAGGCTCTGTAGACAGAAGAACTAATTTCCTTACGCAATTCTTATTGTACATAGATATTATTAGTATCTATTTCATTAGTTCCCTTGATTTTTACTGAAACTATCATCAGTCAGCTAGATTATTTTGCTGATTAAAAACTTTTATGACACTTTTTTAAATTTCTAAGTTTATTTTTTATAAGTAACTAGATGGCTCGGTGAACTTCGTTTCACCTACAATTTATGTTCCCCTGTCTTTATCTTCTCCTGGTATGTTAGTAGTTAGGTATGCAATACTTTTCAAAAAAAGAATTTTATGCACATAAGAAGCGACAGTTTTGTATAACAAGACGTCCGTTAGACGATAAAGCCGTCACGCACACCATCTATTGAGAGTAATTGAAATGAAAAGAATTTTTCATTTTTCAAACTGTTCTTTTATGTTTTCCCTATATTTTTTGTTCTCAAACCTCTGTATTAGAGCAAACAATAAGAGAAAACATTATTCCAATCGGTCGAGCCGCTTTTGAGATTTAGCGAGACTACTTACTATCCAACTTGAAAAAATTACTAAACTAGGCTAAGGCCCACGCGCGGCTGTAATGCCTTGATGATGATGAGTGAATGCCGAAGAATTGTTGTTTTTAAAAAATACGCGTATCTTTATTTTAGGAAAGTTCAAATATCGTATCGGTTCGCACTATTTCTATTTTCAGTTGTTGTTGATAATGAATTTGACTAGAAACTAAAATAAATAGATATTATATAAACTTATTTCCGCTGTCGCCTGTGAATTAATCGGACCCAACAACACGATTGCCTCTGCTTCGCAGTCGGCGAAGCCTTGTCACGGATAGCCTATAAATCCGTCCGCACCTACACAGATTTAGCGTTCGTCAGCTCTAACTATAAGTGGAATAACCACGCACTTTGATATTTTAATTCTCATGAATGGATTCAACGATTTCCAAGATCAGCTCGATAAACTAATGTACAGGCAAACATTTTAGAAAACAAACAAAAACTATGGTTTTTTTATAGCATAGCAGGCAAACGAGTCTTCGTACTGCTGCTAACTATTTTTTATAAACAATTAAATAAAAGAATAGAAATATACATACATACATACATATCGTCACGCCTGTTTCCCATAGGGGTAGGCAGAGACCACAGATCTCCATCTGCTACGATCTCGTTATATCTTCATTTCTTATTCTATCATCCAAGGTTACACCACACATACTTCTTAATGCTCTCATTTCCACCGCATTCAGTCTACTTTCATGCTTCTTTTGCCAGACCCAACTTTTTCTACCGTATATTAGCGTCGGAACAAGCACCCCCTGATGAACCGCCAATCGGACCGTTTTAGACACATTCTGACTTTTCATAAAGGAGTGCAGGGCTCCATTAACCTGATTACCAGCTTTCACTCGTCTTTCAATGTCTTCTTCACATTTTTCATCTCTTGTAAACAGTGACCCAAAATATATAAACTCATTCACTTGCTCAACTTTTTCTCCTGCAATCAGCACCTCACACTGCATCGTAGTGTCCTCCCTATCAAAAACCATCACTTTCGTCTTACTAACATTCATCTTCATTCCTTTCCTTTCTAACGAATAGAAATATGTATATTAATAGACGTACTATTTAACATATCTTCAAATGATATGAAAAAGTATAATTTGTAATCGATTTCCGCATAGCGATGCCTGACATTGGCATAATTAGCGAGACTGCAAGTTTTTGCCATCGTTACTTAAATTCCTGCGGCCACAGTCACTGCGTTCGACATCAATGGTCATCAGACATTCGTTTTCCAGCCGTACGCCAGGTATTCCGCTTCATTGATCAGCTTCAATGTTTTTCTAAGTGACAGACGTTATATATGTGAGGACGTAATTATTCTCTTAGGACACGCAAATCGCCGTCGAATTATTTGCAACATATTTGTTGTGGTGATTTAATTAATGCTTACAAAATGATTCTGCATAAAACGTGTCGTTGAAAAACTTCACTTCGCACGCAAAGTAGCTTTCAAATTATGTAAATAATTACACAAGTATTATCTAAGTAGTTATTTCTAAAGCTTAACATTTTATACAACCTACTACCATTGGATTGATGTGCTATTAAGTTATTTTTGCCGATTCGGTAATAATTGTAAAATAAAAAACATGCGCTTTCATTAATCTATTCTCTCTTTCCTTTAATCCTACATTAATTCTTCTCCCTCTATCTCATCATCTATGTCGCTTATACATTATCTGTCAAATGTATAAGCAAAAAAAATGTAATTATAAAATGCATTTTCGTTCCTGCTTTACTTTGTGTTATGTATTTTTATTGTTATTACACGTTTGTCGGAAATCCGACAAACTCGAATATGCATCTTATTATTCTCTTATTACATGTCTTCCGGTAGCTCTTCAACATCCATTTTTATTTATCGCCGATCAATTGTGTCTTTATCACTTCACTATTGATTTAAAAATGTGTAATTTTAACATATTTTATAGAGGGAAATAAAATATTCGTTTTATTACTATATGCAAATTATGAAAAAAATAAAATATAATCACTGGCCGTTAATAATAAAACAAATTAAAAGCAATAACGAAGTTATGTGGCAGGATTGTAGCAAAAAAACGATGTATTCATATTATTCCTCCACACTACTTACGACTGCAGGATGCACAATTTAATTCCGATCGAGACTGCTCTGACATTAATATTCCAACTGACATTCCACCGCCTTTATGCTGGTGGAATTTTAATTTCTACCATAGAAATAAGAATTGCTCACCGTCATAATTCGATCCACATATGGCTATTTATTCTACTTCTTTTTTTCTTTTCTTTCATGGCAATTAGTTATAACTATTATGCCAGTGTCAAGTAAAATACAATAATATCCAATCTCTTGTATATTATTGTATATATTATTATTGTATATATATGTAGTAAATGTAACTCTAAAAGTCAGCTTATAGCGTTAAGTTTTGATAAAATGGTGGCTATTCTACCAAAACTTACTATGGCGACGACGACCGATTGGCTCAGTGGCGGGGCCCTCCGCCCGAGGAGTCAATGGTCGCGGGTTCGATTCCCGCATCGGAATAAATATTTATATGGATTTTTAAATGTTTATTCCGAGTCTGGTAACCCCCCAATCCACATTACCTTTCCTGCCCCTTCCTTTCTTCTCTATCCTTTCCCTTCCTCTCCGCCAATCCACGGTCTGCCGTGCCAATGGATGCATGTCTAGGGGCGAGCCTAGTCTTAAGCGTGTCGATCG
This sequence comes from Baronia brevicornis, assembly GCA_031353405.1. Classification (NCBI taxonomy): domain Eukaryota; kingdom Metazoa; phylum Arthropoda; class Insecta; order Lepidoptera; family Papilionidae; genus Baronia; species Baronia brevicornis. The sequence goes on from JASFAT010004443.1 coordinate 1,014,511, forward strand.
TCCCGGGGTCGGGCTCCCCCGGGGACTATGGTGCCTTACCTCAGCATGCAGGGCTCTGCTGGGGCTGACCTCCATCCTCCCTTGCGGCTCGTGGGATTCACTAAAGACGAATTTAATATACCTAATTTGTCGAAAAAGACGGCGACGTGGTTCGCCACCCGTCACGTCCTGATTCTCACGAGGGCGAAAAGCGACCAAATGACGAGCCGTTGCGCTGCGATGAATGGCAGCGGATGGAGCTCTGTGGTCTCTGCCCACCCCTGCGGGGGATAGGCGTGAATATATACTAATACTAAATACTTACTATGCACTTTTTCAGTCACCTTAAAAAGTTACGATACACGCATTTATTTCATATCACTTCACTTATACGCCTTAATCGAACTACATTGTATAATACACCACCACAATTAAACAATATAATTGATAATAATATAAGATTATGAAAATGAAATAAAAACACAACGTCTCTGATGTAAGTTGGCGGGAAAGTATATACTTGTGTTATAACGTACAGTGCATCTGCTCCTAAAGTCTTCATCTTTATGTAAATCCGCTGATTGCCGATCACAATAATTTGTACGGCCGGTGTTAATAAGATTAGTTAAGCTGATCTTAAAGTTCCCTTAACAAGTATCGTAGTAAAAATGTTGCTCGACGCAAAAGCTGTGGTAAGGAAACGTTTTATAAATACATACATATGATACTGAAATAACGTAACATGAGACGGTCAGACGCGAACTTAACACATTGAAGATGAGAGACGGGAATTCCTATCTTTTATTTTTCAACTGTTGGCGACAGATGACGGAAATTCACGTTTTTTGGAATCTGATGCAATATTGTGTGTAATTGCAAGTATAGACAACATAAAGACATGCAAAAAAATTAAGAATTTTAGTTACCGACAATGTCATGTGCATTGTAACTTCAAAAAAAAAGCAACCGTTAGAAACAATCCGTTGATATATTTAGCAGAGCAGACAGTCAAAGATGAAATATAAATTTAGAACAGAAATTTTTGCAGACGCGTTTTTAAAAATATTTATTATATAATCGACTTTCTTATATTTAATATCATCATCTATTTTTTTTATATATTTTCACGCCTATCCTCCGCAAGGGTTGGCAGAGACCACAGAGTTCCAACCGCTACCATTCATCGCATCGAAACGGCTCTTCATTGGTCGCTTCTCGCCCTCGTGAGAATCAGGACGTGACGGGTGGCGAACCACGTCGCCGTCATTTTTCCGTCATTAGGTATAATACATTGGTCTTAGTGAATCACACGTGCCGCAAGGGAGGATGGAGGTCAGCCCCAGCAGAGCCCTGCATGCTGAGGTAAGGCACTATAGTACCCGAGGGAGCCCGATCCCGGGACGGTCGGCACGCTTGCGACTAAGCTCGCCCTTAGCAATGCATCTTTTAGCACGGCAGACCGTGGATTGGCGGAGAGGAAGAGAAAGGATAGAGAAGAAAGGAAAGGGCAGGAACGGAAATGCGGATTGGGGGGGGGTTACCAGACTCGAAATAAATATTTATAAAGCCATATATATATTTATGCCGATGCGATGCGATGGAATCGAACCCGCGACCATTGATTCCGTGGGCGGAGGGCCCCGCCACTGAGCCAATCAGTCGCCTCCTCTATTTTCAGGAGTTTTATTCGAGTAGGTTTACAAATCGATGTTTAAAATTCCTTGTACACCCCATTAGAATAGTATGGATAAGAATGGAAATGGTTAGATGGATTTTTGCTCAATTTTAATTTTGTAGGCTTTATTGGGCTTTATTAGGCTTTATTATATTATTTCTTCAGTTATGAGAGGGATGAGTCAGTGGTATTTGAATTTTATATGTTTAGATTTATGACAAGATTATATCACGTTTGAATACATAATAAATTCCGCCATTAAACATTAAGAGGAGGTTTTTATTTTAATAAGTAATTTAATAATGACCGCCCGCGGCCTAGTTCAACTAGATATCCGATACGCCTCCTGCTGCTTATTATTTACTACTCTCCACATCTATGATATGAACGAGTGATAAGAAGGCTTAACTATATACATTATTCGATATAGCAGATCTTATCGAGAATTCACATCTGTATAATTAAAAAAAAGGTTCCATTGCATTATTAAGATTATGTCGGGACTTACATCAGTGACCTTGTGTTTTCGTTTCATCTTCATAATCCTATTTTATTAGCAGTTATATTGTTTAATTGTGGTGGCGTATTATACAATATAGTCTGATTAAGACTTATAAGTGAATTAATATGGAATAAGTCTGAGCGGTAGCTTAGCTACCGTGCTTCGTACGGTGAGCGGTCTAAGTTCCGGAGGCCCAACACCCTTCCCTTCCCACTCCCCCTCCGATTCCCATTCCCCCTCCCACTTCCACTCCCACTCCCATAATTTCACTTTCCTTTAAGGTCGGCAACGCTTCCGCACTGCCTGAGGCGTTGCGGATGTCTATGGGCGGCGTTGGTTGCTTTCCATCGGGTGACACGCCTGCTCGTTTGCCTTCCTATGCCATAAAACAAAGAAGCTGACTATTTTCTGATTTTTTTATTCCATTTTACTTGACACTGGCATAATAGATCTAATTGCCATCAAAGACAAGAAAAGATTGTATCGCAAGTCAAGTCAATCAGTTGTATCTGGTGACACGCCTGCTTGTTTGTCTTTCTATCCCGTAAAAAATGATGTACTGTAATTTAATAAATAATTGTAATTTAGTAAATATAAATTTAACTATAAAAAAATTTGCACAAAAGTATGTGGTGTTGCGAGAGTGTAAACCGCATGTTAGTGCATCGCTGAATAAAAAAATTTGAGGACCGCTGGTTTAAGTAAGAACACGAAAGTCTTCGATTAGAGCGTCCTGACTGTACTCTCTTACGGTCCTGAAGTATCTACTCTCTTATTTAAGGAAGCAGTATTTCTAATATCAACAGTTGATTTACATTTAATTACTGCACCATTACTATATTGCTAATTTAATTTAAACAAAAGTAATAAATTTTATTTAGATTACCATGCTTTAATAGACTATTAAATAAAATACGCCTATCGCGGTTTCGATTATTTATTGCCGATGTCAAATTCTCCTTTTGAAGACAATAAATGTGATATATAAACATGATTGCGTTTTAAAATGCAAATATTTGAAGTCTCCTCATCAAAGTTAACGGGCGTATCGAGATGTTTACGATATATGTGATCAAATCAATAATAGGAATAATTTATTCTTTGTACCTAGCGCCGGTGGTTATGTTTATTTAGGTTTGTGGATTCCTTGTAGTCTTTGGAGTTGAAAGATACTCTACTTTTAGAAACAGTACTTTTCGACAGATGGCGCTGTTTTCAAGATCTAAATTTTTTTTAATATTTTTTGAGATTCTTCATCCAAGCAGTCCCATTTTATTACTTCCCTGGCCCCGGTGTACTTTGTGGCAGGACGTATGGCCGGGCTCTCTAGTTACATATAAAAGAATATTAGTCTCATTATAAATAAATGGAATAGAACATACTGTTTGAGTTTTGGATTGCAATTATGTTTATAATGATTAAAATTGCTTATATTTTAATTTAATTAAATTTTTACTAGTGGTAGAGCCACACTGCAGACGAATACTTTGTCGAGAATGGCATAAAACTATGAGAGTAGTTCTCCGGTCAAATCTGCCCATTACTCCTACCATCAAATCTGCATTTCGATGGCCATGGCAATAAATAAAACATACGCTATTAAGTTATTTTTTTTTTATATAATAATTTGTATATAAAAAAAGAAAGAGAAAGGAGATGAGAAAGAGAATGAAAAACAACGAGAAAATGAATGAAAGTAATTGTAAGAAAAAGAATGAAACTATGAAACTTTAAAAAAGGTCTCCGTAAAATCATAGTCAGAGGTTACTATACATAAAAACTCAACTTTAAAATTACACAGCGCTTTATTTCTTCATATTTATTTTGGTTATTTAAATCACCGTTATTGTACACCCTACTTTGACGTAAGTAAAAAATTGTCACACCGTCGTGAGTACATTTCTTTAAAGCCGAAAAATACCGAAACGCCGCTTGTATGAAGTTATTGCCCAATTCATATTGGCCATACAAACATGGCGAGGCGAATATATTAAGTCTTTCGAGATGTTGAATACATTTTTTTCCGGTAAATTGTAAATTGAAATTACCATTGAGCGCGGGGAGTAGTAAATCTTATTAAATGATGTGACTTTTTACCGCTCGACTGCTCACACCAGGCCTAGCAGTAGGGTTGTACTTTTCACTGTATTTATGAAGGGTTTTCGTTGGCAGAATTAGACTTTGAACCTTAAATATAATACCAGGGCCGTCTTAAGCATATTCCGCGCCGGGGTGCGGGTAATCAGCCCGCGCCCCTGCTGTGGTACAAAAACGCAATATAATTTTAATATTTTATTTATTAATTTCTTAAAACTCTATAATTTACAAAAAAAAAGCACAAACAAAAATCAACATTTTAATATATACTCGTATTAATATTATATATTTCAATAAAATTTCTAATTTCTAGCATTTGGTGCCCCCTAGGACCCCGCGCCCGGGTAAAGACGACCCTGTATAATACTAACATTAAAAAAAGATTATTCTAACTAATACTCATAAATATGGTCGTATTATATTAACCGTGTTTGAAAATAGAAGTTAAGGTTCCAAACCTAAATTTGCCACTGGACTTATATTAATTTTTTTGCTAAGAATAAACGTAATTTTTTTAGAAGAATTATTTTTTTATGGCAGAGGTCATACGAGCACAGGTGTGCTTTCTGATGGTAAGCTATCAACACCGCCCATGAGCATACTGAGAGGCTCTGTAGATGAGTTGCCTAACTTAGCGTAAGGATATGAGTAAAGGAAGGGGGAAGAAGAAAATAAAAGAAGGGGATAGGATCCCTGAGTCACAGTAAAAACGTGATAATACGCGGATATTCTGTGAGCGTGTATTTCCCCGATTAAGGCTTTAAAGTTTTTATTTTTCTTTTAAATAAAGTCTAACAATGCAGCACTATATAAGTCGATATGCGCAAGTATTTGTTTTTGTCATGTCGTGGTAAAATGTATGTATTTTTGTATTGGGTACAGTTTGCAGTAAATTATTGTAAACCGTGAATCACACCTTGCATTTTTATCCTCGTGTACAAACGCTTTTAATATCACTAGAATTTTCGTAAACCATTCTAATTCAATTAGTAATATTTGTGCTAGGAAATTCACGTCAATAATTCACGAACTAAAATCGTACCAAATAAGCTTTTATGTAAACTTATTTTTGAATAATATTATTTTTGAAGATAAATCTTTTATAGCACGTAGACTTAAAATGAGATGATACAAAAAGCAACGCTAAAGAGAGACAAACACAAACATCTATAGGATTTAGGCTGCGATAGAATGAGATAGAAACCTAAGTTTTACTTCTGCCACGTGTAACCTGCATATATGTTTTTTTTTTAATTTTTCTCTTTGTCTCGGTGACAACCATTACTGAATGGATGGACGGCTACCTACCTCACCTACTACTACGTCTACCTTCAGTCTCGGATGCGCCCCATCACATCATAAACCTCATTGACCTTTGTTTTATATGACATTTTGCGTTTCGTGCGTACCAAATGTCGATTTCGTGACGCCTCCAACGAGATGATCACATTAAATTGACTATTAGTTTAAATTCACTGAAACGAACGCGATATAAATATCATTTCATAGCGTCGGCATTTTTCTTTGTGTTTTTCTCTCTTGTATTACGTCAATTATATTGATGATTTATGACCCGATTCGACTGTGATAACTTTTAGCTCAAAATCCTTTTCGCCAAAAGCCATTGAAGCTTTTGCTTTTTATACGTAGATTGTACATATTTAGGGACGATTAAGTAGCGAAAGCACTCCGTTTGGAGTCAATGGTCGCAGGTTCGATTCATTTATTCGAATAATTCGTTCGATTTATTCCGAATCTTGATAGAATCCACTAATCCGTCTTGGAATATCGCGTTGTGCTAATGTCTATTCATAATAATAATGCGTAAAAGACAGAACATGGTTTTGACATATATGTTTCTGCTTTAACATTATTTTATAAAGAAGAAAGTGTCAACATTATGGTTGTGTTAGACACGAAATAGCATCATTATTATCTTCTAAAATATTCTAGAAGCAAATGTACAAAGACTATTTAATTATTTGTGTGTGTTGAGGGAGTGTCTGCTGTTTCTTTATTCGATAAATAAACGACTATCAATTACGCCGTTTATTTATTTTGTCGTGAGGTATTACACTCTTATTAAAGCAGTTTTCAACTTATTTATATTGGCAGTGAATCAGTTATTCATTATACAGCCCACTTCCTTCATTGTGGAAGGCTCGACAGCAGCTCCGCCACTGAGCGAAATGGTCGTCTATATTTTATATTTAAGTACATAATATATTTTAAATACATAATACTATCTGGGCAAAAGAAGTCTTTCAGCTTTTGTTACCAGAGGAAGGGATTCCCCTGTTCCCCTGACTGAGTTTCACCCGCTCCCTTCCGGCTACATTTTATGCGGTAGTCTGATCTAAGTAGAAGACTTCTCATGCTCTCTAATATGAGATATAATTATTTGGTAACTCCTACATGTGTGTGTGTGTGCGTTATTGATTTTTTTAAAAAATGTTTTTTTTCTCTTCAGGGCAAGTCAGTCATACGGCCGATAGCATTCAAGCCCCTCGGTGGACGCCTCTCTGCAGGAGGGGAGCGCTATGGCTCAACCCCGGTGCTTGCGAGTAGACCCCCTTCGCTGATGACTCTGTACGGAAGTAAGTACTTCTTATTATACTCGACACTCTTGAAAGACCGGTTACGTAGAATCGGACTTACGATATATCGCTATTTTTCTTTAGAAGTCGCGAGAACATGTAAGAGTGTACAAGTAACGTACAGCCATACACGTTCTGCTGTGTGTGAAAGAACACAACAAAAATAAGTACGGATCTTTCAAGAGTTTTTGTATGAGTATATGACTCATACAAAAACTCTTGAGATGTGCGCGCAAGTGCGGCCTGTGGTCGACGAGAACGCCTGGCGCTGAAATAGACTGCGCAGTGAGCTTAAGATGATGAGGAACGATCCACCGGAGGGCATTGCCACAGTCCTCTAGACCCGAAATGCTGCCACTGGCAAGCAAGTATCACAGGGCCAGTGGGATCACCGTACGAGGATGGTATCTTCTACCTCTATGTACAGGTGCCCTATTCGTACCCAATGAGCCCTCCGGTTGTAAGGTTTTTGACTAAAATTCTCCACCCGAACGTGTCGCGTCATGGGGATGTGGGTATTGACTCCGTTCAACCGAGTCTTGAGAGTCGTGAGTCAGTAACTCTCTAAAGAGTTACTGACTCAAAACTCTCAAGACTCGGTACTGATCGTTACCTAGAATCGGAACGGGCTGATGTGTTGTGCCTTATGATACCTGGCTATTTCTCTTTAGAAGTGGTGTGGACGAGGCAAAATAAGAATGTACAAGTAACGTACATCCATTCGCACACGTTTTGCTATGTGTAAAAGAGACAAAGCTTTTATTTCTTATTTCTATATTAGATTTGTTCGTCAGGTTCATCTGATGTTCGCGAGGGGCGTTGGTGCGGCTCCCCACAGCCCGCTTCACTTTCCGCCCTTCCGCCTACCACGCTCTCCGCGCCTCTGCACCAGAGACACCACTCCGCTATCGTGTGAGTATGCTCAATAATGTTAAGCATTTACCTCTTGTACAATTACTGTACCTACATATATATATATATATATATATATATATATATATATATATATATATATATATATATATATATATATATATATATATAATATATATATCTCAATGTATTCTCAGGTGGTAAGCATCGGGCTTATGACGGGTGGAGATTTTAAGTTCATCTCTTCCTTCAATGGTTCAATCTACATTCCAATGTAGAATGAACCAATATCTACCACAAGCATTATTAGCTTGTTTGAAATGTTTAAAAAGAATTCTAGTATTTTTAAAATCATTGCTAGTTTTCTTCTTTTTTTAAAGAGGAAATATATTTTTTATAGTCCAGTAGTCAAACCAACGAAAAATAGTAATTAATCTGAGACTGATAACTGCCACATACTAGTCTTATTTTTTTAAGAGAAATATTTTTTATAGTCGAGCAGTCAAATAAACTTAAAAGAATAATTGATCTAAGAATAACTACTGCTCATAGACATCTGCAACTCTCTAGTTTTACGTCATAAATGCGTACCCGGCCTTTCGTGAAGATATACATATATACGCTCATCTCTTGTATACCTCAATGTCCTTAATATACGAGACTACCGCAGATGTGCACCACCTAGTTCCATAGTTGCACCGATCGTGGCGGGAAATTGCGACTGAATCGCTAATCATCCAGGATCCAGGAACAAAAATATATGTAATTCAGAAAATAGCCTAATATGATAATAACGTGATGAGTCCGTTTTCATTCGAATCACCAGAAATACTATGCTAAACAATATGAAATTTGTATATGGGTTGTGTAAAATATAAGAAATTTGTAATAAATCATATTATTAAACTGTAAAAATATGAGACCTCAAATATTAAATAATTGTTTGTTGAGTACGGAAAAACTATTACAATTAAATAATATTACTAACACTTTGTAGATACTTTTTAGGTAGATAAATATATTCTTTACTGTACATCAAAAACAAAGCTATACAATTATTGATTGTAATATTTATATACAGATGGCGGTCTCATCGCTAATAGCGATTTCTTTCAGACAACGGTAGGATGGACAATTATCACAAAATCCTCGGCTAAAAGTTAATATAAATTTCTGTAATTCAGAAAACTTAAAATATTAAATATAAGATTATAGTTAATGTTAAGAATAGTTCTTTAACAAACAAAACGATGTAATAACTAACAGGCTAATAGTAGCACATCACAGTGACAACGCTGCCATCATAATCCAGTAGTAATTTGTGCAATTAGGAGCGGCGCGGGAAGTTGCTATAAATTAATGCGGTCGTGCAGTCGAACGGTTACCGCTGGCCGAGCGGCGGTGATAACTATCATCGGAGCGGAGCGACGTAAAAACAATAAATACTCAGATGCGGGCTCTTGGGCCGGCCGGCCATCGTAGGGTTGCCACAAATATTAGAAATACAACAAGTAATATAAAAAAAGCCAATTCCAACTTAGCTCAACAAAATTAAAAATTTGTTGATTGGCTTAATGGCGGGGCCTACGCGGAATCAATGGTCGCCGGTTCCATTCCCGTATCGGAATAAATATATGTATAGATTACAAATATTTATTTTTCATTTCATTGGACAAGCGTGGTGGGTTGACGTCCGTTCCTCCAGAAATGGAGAGACCCGTGCTCAGCAGTGGGACATACATGGGCTGTTAAAAAAAATTAACATCAAATTTAAAAAAATTGTATTTGTATTCGACTAGATGAATAAAAAAATGTTATTAATGAATGAAAATTGGAGCTTTTTTATGACATACATATTATTACGACGATCTGCAAGTTTCGCCACTGACAGTATTTACTCCTAAATTTATATCTTGCTAATTATAATATCCCATATAAGAGAATTTTTTTGTCCCATATAATACTAAAATTAATAATTAAATTCAATTAATGAATTAATATTTGAATCATATGAGAATAACATTATGTATTTGAACTTGAAGTGGATGAATGAATAAAAAATATTTATTCGTGACACACCTTATTTTACATGAACTTAAATGCTAAGAAAAGTATTTACTTTTCTTAACATTTTAGTTCTTTCTATTTCGAAATTAAGTCTAAAAAAAAAAACCTTAAATGTGACAAAATGTTGTCAATTTATTAAAAAGTATATTACTTCAAGTATAGGTAAACTAAAAATGACTGGGTTAACTAACATCCTATTAACTAAATCCCACCTATAGCTTTAAAATAAAGCGAAGTTCATTTATTTTACCAAAAAAATTTATTATTTAACTTGGTTTCCGATATTTACATTTATGCGTTATCATATTTTCCTTACCGAGATTCCTTTTTTATTGGTTTTCAAAACCATAAAATCTGTACACTTATTTCTATCATCACAGCTTATCTTATTTCTCTTTGCTGCAGCTGCAGCTTATCTATTCTCGTTTGCTGAAAGAAAACTCAATTTTGAGTTAAGCTCGCCTTTGTACATCTTCTTTCCTTTTAATTCTTGTATGTCGTGTTTTATGTGTACAATAAAGTATTAAATAACTTAAATTAAATAAAACCTCTAGCATCGTTTTACAACTATATTTTTACAATATTTTATTTTATTCATATAAGGTATACGATCTCCTAGACTACAATGCACGCTTAAATACTATCTAAGACTGTTAATTACTACGTACAATTAACATTCATTAGAGACTTGGTTAGTCTTAGTTACCAATCTCTAATATATAAGTATCTTTATACTGATGAATGAGACCTCTAGACAATCCGTCTGCTTCACAAGCTCAGAGTCGTTCAGAGAGCTATGCTCGGAGTTTCTCTGGTAGATATGATTCGGAATGAACAAATCCACCAGAGAACTAAAGTCACCGACATAACTTTTCAAATTGGCTCAATAAATTGGTAATGTGCTAGTCACGTTTGTCGGAGATCCGACAATTGTTGGAGCAAACGAGTGCCGGAGTGGAGGCGTCTCGGTAAACGTAGTGTGGGACGCCCCCCGGCTAGATGGTACGACGATCGGCACAGGGCGGCTGGCAGAAACTGGATGCGTGTAGCCGAAGATCGGGCTAGGTGGCGCTTCATAGAGGAGGCCTATATCCAGCAGTGAACTGCCGCAGGCTGTTGATGATGATGATGGATGATCATTAACGTCAATCGGTTAATTTCAAATATTTATTGAAGTGAATTTTGGTAAGAGAAAATCTTATACGTTCGCATCACCGATGTAGTACCGTTAACTGTATAAAGTATTGAGCTGAAAGAGTTGAGAGAAATGATACATGTAGGCCTATAAATATTTATACTGAATTTTTGTTATAATGGCAACCACAATACGGGGTATCCAAGTGTAAGGTTATGAATATATATTGTTTCATTTTTTGATGTGTATTATATAAATAAATAAATAAAAATTTTCTTTATTTCCGTTGACCTCATCATGACAATTCTTACGGTAAAAATCCTTAAAATTATTTTATATATGTAATAATATTTTAAGTATATCTATATTTAGTTTTTTTTTTAATTTTAATACATTATATCAGTTGTCAAATCAGACTGCTTTGTGACCCTATCCTATTTATTATGTTCGATCAATGAATTCAAATAAAGTAAAGGACTTTTCCCGCCAACTGACATCAGCGACATTGTATTTATATTTCATTTTCGTAATCTTATATTATTATCACTTATATTCTTTAATTGTGGTGGCGTATTATACATTATAGTTCGATTAAGGCAAGGAATAAGTGAAGTGATATGAAATAAATGCGTGTATCGTGACGTTTTAACTGAAAAAGTCTATAGAAGGTTTTGGTAAAATAGCCACTATTTTATCAAGACGTAACGTGACAAGCTGACTAGTAACATTTCAAAATATTTGATATTATCGTATTTTACTTGACACTGGCATAATAGTTATAACTAATTGCCATCAAAGAAAAGAAAGGGAATAAAGTAAAAGTTGTATTAAGTTGTGAGAGCTTAGATTACATCAGGTAGCTTGACGTGAAAATAAACTGCTAAAAACGTGACATTTAAAAAAGGTAATTAGCATTAATACACAAGTGTAAATTTCATTTAAAACACATTCTGTCTGGATTTCTAATATTAAGATGTAATCGAATTAACATAGAATATTAATGACACCAGTTATTTAATGTCATGTTATGTAAAACAAATATCACTGCATCGACTGCTTGAAAACTCACGTACATTTATTCTTTTCACCATCATATAATATCATTATACAGCCGTAACAAATTCTCCAAAATTGAGGGATTTTACCGCAATCCCCACAGTTGCCTGGTTGACTGATTTTTATCACTCAGATGCTTCTACCTATCTACTGATATTTACTCCCGAAATCATCTCTTATGGTACTTACAAAAAGAAACGGGACCATCTCATCATCGTGTATTCATGCCATGATAGTAGGTAAATGGAGATGAAAAACGTTGATCAGAGCGCCTCTGGCAGCAAATTCAGTTCTTTGTCTTTCTGTTCACTCACACCTATAGAGCAATTTCCCTTGAATTAGTACATATGTAATATTTGTTTTTGTTTTTCTTTTAATCCAGTTTATTAACAATCAATCAATGAACAGCCCGCGGCAATCCACTGCTGGACATAGGCCTTCCCCAAGAAGCACCATGTAGTACGATCTTCGGCTTCCACACTACGTTTACCAAGACGTGATCTCCACTCCAGCGCTCGTCGACACCATCGGTTGTCGGATAACCGACACACGTGACCAACTCATTGCCATTTTCTTGCTAAATCGGAAGACAATGTTTACTTTAAAAGTTTAATAAAGATTGAGTATTATACCTTTTACCATCAATAGTCAATCATTTGATTTTGAGAAATTGGCCTGTCTCAAAATTGAGGGATTTTGCCGTAATCCCTACGCTTTGAGAGTGAATTGTGGATCGCAGAGTGATTTATATTATTCCGACGTTGTTGCTTATATATCTACTATTATTTGATCCCATAGTCGCCTCATATGACACCCACTGAAAGAAATGTGGTGATCCAACTTTACGTCTGAAATCTCTTATTATTTAAATAATAATAATGTTCCTTAAGCCAAAAACTTAAGGCAACTAAATATTCGGTCCAGTAGAAATCAACGAATAAATTACCACAAAAAGCTATATGTAAATATAAAAACACTCAGAAACTCTAGATGCTTATAAGAGGGCGATAGAAGCCATAAAGCAAAAATGTTCTACATTCTAATAGGTGTAACTTCATCAAGTATGTGTTGATGGGTGCCTCGTCGGCGATGCACTATGTTTTCATTAAGCAGAGTAATTAAAATTATTAACGAGTCGAGCCTCGCGTGACGATCGTCACGCAGCCGCCTTTACAATTTGTGAATGAGCATGAGTCGACCGCGGGGCTAAAATGTTGCATATGATTGCGAAACAAGATGAGCACAGTATTTTCTGTTGAATATATTTAAAAAAAATTACGATTTTTATACACTTTTTGGGAGTTTAGTTGAAGACGTTATTTTGATTTAAAAAAAAATCCAACATAGAAATAGTCAATGGTAAATAGTTGTGGGTTCGATTCCCGCATATATCTACGGCTCACAAGTATTTAGTCTGGATATCTCGCCAATCCCTTTTAAACAAGCATGATAGGTACCCATATTTCCACAAATGGTATGGCCCCGTGGAACATATAGGGTTTACATTACATTTTTATTCAGAGCTCTTACTGCTGAGCACGTGCCTCTCTATTTCTGGAGGAACGGATGTTAACCTACCACGGTTGTCCAATGCGAATTGGCGGGGTTACCAGACTCGGAATAAATATCTGTAGACCGTAAATTTATTTATTCCGATACGGTAATCGAACCCGCGACCATTGACTGACTATCATAGAACACCGCATTGGGCATTGGGGAAGGTTCAGGGAAAAAGATGGGCTTTACGGAACTTACAAAACAAAGCTACTTAATTAGAAGTCAGTTGTCAGAAAGATTGAAGTATTTATCCGGAAATGGTGACCTATGAACGTATTAGACAAAAATTACTTAGATTATATCTCTATCTTTTTTCGTGTAATCATTATAAAAAAAACAGGAATTTATCCCATAAACATTAACAATCAACAATAGTCATACTTAAATGTACATTATATCTGTTTATAGAACAGCACGAAATGCTCGCTTAAACAAAACCTATTGACATACCTAGATAACATATAACGCAATTATTGTTCAACAAGTTACGTAATAATGTAAACACAATTTATTATACGTGTTTTGTCCACAAATGCTCGCACGTCAATTATTGATGTTACAACAAACTCACGGACAAGTTACAACACAATTCAATTCGTATTTATCTGTAACGATGTGTTATTATAATGGCCTGACAAAAAGCGTCATTTTAGTGTCGGCACGCGACCGTACAATCATACACGTTACTGACGCTGTGCGGATCGCGCGTCTATGTATCCATAGCTTATTTTACTTTTGACGGCGTTCGACTAATAATACCTCTTAATACACAGCTGATGCGGATTTTTTAAGCGAATGCAGTGTTTGTGATTAGTGTGTGATGGCGTAACTTACGCGAATACGCGACTCATAATGTATAAGTAAGTTAGTTTCTCTTTTAATAGTTTAACTGTATTTTATGCAATTATTTTTTTTGATTTATGACTATATACAAACAATTATATTTCTTAATAACTATTTTATATACTTTTATTTGTTTATTATTTACGGTTAACCTATATTTATGTGTGTGTATTTATATGTATATGATTGTATATATGTATATGATTGTATATTTATGTGTGTGTGTGTGTGTATGTATATACTTATATACTTGATTATGGCTTTTCGTTATTTATTAATATTTTTATCTTTCTTTTCTATCATTATAACGATAATTAAGTCCATCCTATGGTTGTCCGGAAGAAATCGCTATTAGCTATAAGGCCGTCATTTGTATATAAATATTACAATCCATAACTGTATAACTGTTTTTGGTATACAATAAAGAATATATCTATATATCTATGATAGTAATATAAATTATACATCATAGACTTGAAGGTCAATGAAATTGAATTTAAAATAAGGGCATTTTGCTATGCCCCTCACCCAAACCAACAAAACGCACATCAATTACTCTCCACTCAGTCAAAAGTGTATGACACCTTTCATTTACAACAAATAAAAATAAAACTCTTTACTTTCCTATATTTATATGATAGATAAATACATTTCCTATATTATAGCCAATGGATGCGTGGCTAGAGGCGAGCTTAGTCGCAAGCGTGCCGACTGTCCCGGAATCGGACTCCCCCGGATACTTGTCTATCTCAGAATGCGGGGCTCTGCTGGGGCTAGCCTCCATCCTCCCTTGCGGCTCGTTGGATTCACTATGACGAATTTTAATATACTTAATTTGTAAAAATACGGTGAGTTGGTTCGCCACCCGTCACGTCCTGAATCCAACGAGGGCGAGAAGCGACTAACGGAAAGCCGTTTCGCTACGATGAATGTGTGAGGAAGGATGATTGAATGTGGAGGGAGCAAGGAAGGTTTGCCGGGATCGTAGCGGATGGAGATCTGTGGTCTCTGCCTACCCCTACAGGAAACTGGCGTGACGATATGTATGTATATTATAGATGCTGTTACAGCACAAGACATGAAAACTTATCAAATTACTTATAAGTTAATAAAATATCTAGGTCATGCAAATATTAGGTCCGTGACCTTTGCTTCCGAAAATCAGTAACTCGCCACTAGGGTCGTCGAATTTTTTTTTTCAATTGACATATATCGTAGTTAAAATTCAAATTGAAATATTTATGTGAGTTTTGAAGTAACCTATGTTAACCAATCTACCTCTCGACAATTACAATTCCGAAGGCCCAAAGGCTTCACAAATGCATTGTGAAGCCTCTGGCTCAATACATTTAGAGTCACAATCGCTCGTTATGGTATTTTTGCCTCATTTTTAAATCAAACCACAATCTATACGTCATATGAAGCCTATACCCTATTTACTAGTAACTCCCTCGTACTAACACAGCTCATTTGCCAACCGGGACCATATTGGTTGCTTAGGGACTTTTGAGAACCCTCTCTAACCAACAAAAAATTACCCCAAAACTTCTCTGAATACATTTCCGTTCTTCTCTAAGTACACGTGTGTAAATTTGAATACATCTCCGAGTGAAGTAAAAATAGTATTTTTAAACTTCTGCTGACATTAAAACTTTTCAAAAGTACTAAACGTAAATTTGAAAGTCAGAGAATATAAACTATAAGTTTAAGGTGTTAGTATCATCTGAAAACAACACATTTCTTCGAATTTGTTAAAATAATACATGTAGGCAGACAAGATTTTTTTTAACAGCCTATATATGATTATTAATCGAGTCAGGCGTTACTTTGCGGAAATCCATCACTATGTGGACAGTCAAAAGTTTTACTTAGCTAAGATCAGCGACAAGCAAAACAATAACAGAAAATTAATAATGTGTGGTTTAAAATTTCCTGCTGGATGAAGTGGATTTATTTGGAACTTAAACCAAAAACTTACCGAAAATCGGCCATAAACTCTCCACCCACCAACCACCATACACAACACCAAACACACACTACCACTTTTCCACCTTGTAAACGACACGTGTTTCGCCCCAACACGAGGCATCTTCAGGTATAGTAGACTCTACGGAAGACAAGTGACTTTTTTCTGACTTTCTGGAGGAGCAGACGTTAACCCACCAGGCTTGTCCAGTGCGGATTGGCGGGGTTATCAAACTCGGTATAAATATTTGTAATTCATACATTTATTTAATTCGATGCAGGGATCGAACCCGCGACCATTGACTCCGCGGGCCTCGCCACTCACTCACATTTCATAGAATCATTTCTAATAATAATAATTCTTTATTTGTATAATGTGAGGTGTAACAAAATGAAAAAAGACGTATAAAAGCTCCATCACATTGCCACTTTAAGTGCGTACAAATTTCTTTAATTATTACATACTATTAAAAATAACTAAAACAATTATTACAGATCTAAATACATAACTAAACTATTATAACATCATTAAAATTATAATATATTTCATTTACATTAAAATTATATCTATTACATACATTTGATCGATTTTTTAACGTAAAAATGTCCTTAATATTATAAATATTGGCATCTATTAGCCATTCATGTAGCCATTTTTGAAATAATATTGTGTTCAATTGTTTTTATTTTTTTCTATAAAGGTCTTCGTGAGACTTTCAGACAAGATTACCACAATGAAATTGTATGAAATTATACACCGATTGATCACGAAACTAAATACCCTATCCCTAATTCACTACCCTAAACCGTAGTTGTATCATCTCGAAACTAATTTGAATGGCTTGCTGAAAAATAAAAAATGAATGAAATACTTTCATATACATCACCACAAAACTAATGACTGTTACATCACACTCCACAGCATAACGTACAAACCACAACTTCACTTTTTAAAAATAGGGACTATTCATAAATTACGTCATAAAATTTTATGATTGTGGAGCCCCCTTCCTTTGTCACACGTTGATGTGTAGTTGTTTAGCACTTTAAAGTCATGCGTACCACATAAAACAAATATTAAAACTCATCCCTCCTTTTTGCAGTAAAAGTGACAGTATCGGCATCAATCAATATAACAGTATCAATTTATAGATAAACATTAGCTTCCCACAAAAATTAAGAACATTACTGAAATTCCCACGCCTGACGGATAGATTTCGGATCGCAAATTGACGTTTATTATAATATATATAAACGTCAATTTGCGATCTATAATATAATACATATTATATAATACATAAAGCGATATATAATATAATACATAATTAAAATGAATAAAGAAATACTTGCTATATATACCTCCTCCACTATAGCATCTTGAAAGTGGGTTTACGTTTAAAAAATTATAAGGCTATTTAACTAATAACCAAATACGAAACAAGTTATAACAGTCAGATTGCAGTAGTATATATAGTTCTTATGTATATAGGGCATGATTTTAGATTGTAGGTATTTATGTGGGTTTGATCACAATATATATATATATATATATATATATATATATATATATATATATATATATATATATATATATATATATATATATATATATATATATATATATATATATATATATATATATATATATATATATATATCAACCTATCCTATTGAGATTGGCCTATTCTGGAGCGAAGTGAAGCGTATGGCCTCCGACAGGTCAAGATGGAGAAACGTCGTGTCTGCCCTATGCCACATACGGGGGACTTAGGGCTCAGAGAGAGAGATAAGGCTCGTATTTCTCAAGTTACGCTGCGCTGCATCTCCATCAGGGTCGGCAGCGTTCATTTCCATCTGTATGTACTGTTGATTAATATGTAATCATGTGTTTTACTGTAGAAGGAAATAAATTTATATATATATATATATATATATATATATATATATATATATATATATATATATATATATATATATATATATATATATATATATATATATATATATATATATATGTATAGGTAGTTTGTCCATTACATGCAAAGCTTTTTCACTAATTATGATATATAGTTATTTTTCTTGTATGTATTATTCATTTAAATTCATTATTTATTTTACATAAGAAATAATATATCACTTGATAAGCGTCATTCTTAGCTATCAAATTTTTACTACCATTTCGCAATGATGTTTCCCTAACAGGGAGATTAAGCCATATAAACTTCACATGTATGTTGCCTACATTTTAACACATGCAGGTTAAGCCTACATTTTAAAGTATATTTAATGTATACAAAACATTAAATATACTTTAAAATGTAGGCTTAACCTGTTTAGTACATCCTCACTATAATCTCTATGCTAAATTGCGTGCATGAAATTTGAAAACAACGCCATCTATTTGTAACAACGGACAAAGCTCGACCCATCAAGTATCTCCATTAGCAAACAAAACAGTACCAGTGTTTTGTTTGTTAATGGAGACAATTCAGAAAAATGTGCGTATTATCTGATGACAGACGCATATGCTTTGCATGCGCATTACCTCCTTACTACTGTATACGGCATAAAGGCCGGCGCTGGTGAGTCAGGGCAGATAAAAATAAGATAAGAGCTTCGATCGCCGCCATGACTGGCATTTGGAAATATCAACGTCACTTCAACAAACAACATAAAATTATCATTTGGCATTTAATGGAACATGAACTTAAATTAATACATAATTCCGTTTTAAATAAGCTAAATCCAGTCTGATTTGGCTAACATAAAACATATGTAGATACATACATATCGTCACGCCTATATCCCGTAGGTTTAGGCAGAGATCACAGATCTCCATTCGCTACGATCCCGGCAAACCTTCCTTGCTTCCTCCACACTCATCCATCTTTTCATCCTTCCTCTCACATGCATCGTAGCGAAACGGCTCACCGTTAGTCGCCTCTCGCCCTCGTGGGAATCAGGACGTGACGGGTGGCGAAACACGTCGCCGTCATTTTTTCACAAATTACTTTTAATAAAATTCGTCATAGTGAATCCCACGAGCCGCAAGGGAGGATGGAGATCAGCCCCAGCAGAGCCCCGCATGCTGATGTAAGGTATTATAGTACCCGGTGTTCTAATAGATATGATCGTTAATTAAGATATTCATAATAGACTCCGCTTTGATAGTAAATGGACGGTTTGCTTTCACTCGAGTGATCACATTGTGTAACACGTCAATGAACCCAAACGACAAATTAGCAACAATACGTCAACCGCGAAATGGCAATTAATGCATGCGGATGTAAACAAATTTAGACGACATTATGTTTAGATTTTGATATTTAAGCTTTATTTATTATTTATATTTTGACAGTCGCGTGGTTTGGGTAAATGTCCAAGGTGGATTAGCCATCCCATCCTTATAAGACTGTGTGTGTGTGTATATTTATTTATACATCTTGTTTAAATTTTTTATTCATCCACTCAAGTTTAAATACATTTTTTAGACTTGTACTGTACAAGTGTGACACCTGATGTTAATACCTACAGTTTTCTCAAATATTAATTCACGAACGAAGTGGAAATAAATGCGCTCTTCGTTGGAATCATGATGGTTTTTGTTTTCGTAATGGCCGGCAGGTGCAACCAATATATAATATGTTGACATATGGAAGACATAAGGCAGTCAGTCGGCACCGTAACGATATTAGTGTCCTCCTGATTTGCTCTATGAAGTAAAAAAACTAAGAAGTACAGAAATCAGAATAAGTCAACACCGAACAGTCAGCCCGAAAAAAGACTGCATGAGTTTTTACACCACAACTGAACTAAGAGAGGGGTTATTCGGTCAATCGTGACGAATCCATAACGGCCTGGTACGTCACAAAAAGTGATTCATCGTAAACGTTGGTACCTACTGGCAAAACCTTCTCTCGTGATCTCTAGAGAAACAGGGATTAACCATAATTTCATAAGAATTTCAAAGAAATGTTGCCAACGATATATATTAATAGAAAATGGTAGTTGGTAAACTGTGATTTATTTTTGTACAAGACACGTGTTGAGCTAGTTATGGCGGGAGATTGTACGTCAGATATTTTCGGAGCGATGCCCACCATGATCGTTTTATGGTTTTACTGTGTAATTAAATTTCATAACCATTAATACATTTTTTATTACTTGTTTTTTCATTGACAAAATTATACCAGTATTTGGTTTTAAACACAAATAGACATATCGATTGGATGTTTTGTTAATATAAAAAATACGCTTCGTAATTTCATGTTAAATTGACGACCTTTCCAACAGTGGAACCCATAACAGTATTGTTAATGGAACGGACAAAAAACCGAAAACGTAAAACAAATAAATAATACAAAATAAAAACTTACCACCAGAGCCGAAAAAATTTTTAGAAAAAACTATCTAACCACTCAAAAACAAACAGCTTCAATGCTGTACAAAATTTTCTATTCATCTTAGAGATCTGTGAGACACAGAATTTCAAGGCAGTATACAATAAATTTTTTCTTGACATCTCTCATTTAGTGTTTTCGCGTATTTTGCGTCGATATGTATTTATTCACATTATTTTTTTTTTATAATTTCACGCCTATCCCCCGCAGGGGTTGGCAGAGACCACAGAGCTCCATTCGCTGCCATTCATCGCAGCGAAACGGCTCGTCATTGGTCGCTTTTCGCCCTCGTGAGAATCAGGACGTGACGGGTGGCGAACCACGTCGCCGTCATTTTCGACAAATTAGGTATATTAAATTCGTCTTTAGTGAATCCCACGAGCCGCAAGGGAGGATGGAGGTCAGCCCCAGCAGAGCCCTGCATGCTGAGGTAAGGCACCATAGTTCCCGGGGAGCCCGACCCCGGGACGATCGGCACGCTTACGACTAGGCTCGCCCCTAGCCACGCATCCATTGGCACGGCAGACCGTGGATTGGCGGAGAGGAAGGGAAAGGAAGGGGCAGGAAAGGAAATGTGGATTGGGGGGGTTACCAGACTCGAAATAAACATTTTAAAAATCCATATAAATATTTATTCCGATGCGGGAATCGAACCCGCAACCATTGACTCCGCGGGCGGAGGGCCCCGCCACTGAGCCAATCGGTCGTCGCCATTATTTTTCGGACGCATAAAATTCTTTTTTTTATATTAAGTTAAGTAAAAATAATTAAGTAAAAGATTGTGATAAGATAAAAGGAAATATAACATGGCTGGCAGCATTAATTGTTTTATTAATAAATGTATATTCATGTTTATAAAACCGGTTTTTACCGGTATAATTAATGCATTGAAAAAGCGTACTATCGAATATACAGTAAAAGGAAACTTGTGCAATGGCGGAGGAAACGCAGGCATATCGCATTTGTCCGTACTCGATAATGGTATCAAAGGATGTGACTAAGCGATTGGACAATATAGCTAACTTGATCGTCACAACGTGATCAAGTTAGCCATATTGTCCAATAGTTTAGTCAAACGCTACTTTTAGGAAATAATTATTGTTCTCATTCGCTAAAAGCGTAGTCATGGACTACCGTTAAAGAACCGACGGCACTAAAAAAGCGCGATAGCGCTCACGAAATCACCAAAGTTTTATTGCAATCGGATAAATCATTAAAGAACGTATAGACGACAAACAAACGAATATTAATTTTTATATTATACATATATATTTGTTGTTATTAATGTTGACGATTTTCATCAATCAGCCATATTCTAAACGAAATCTGGGTAACTGTTTCATCGAAACTAAAGAATTTTAACATTTCCAACACGACCCTTGTTATTCACATGCCATTAAAAATATTTCCACGATTTAGTAAGTAGTTTAGTGCGATTATTGTAGCATCTTGTAACTCCATTTACATACGACTGGTGTGTCCCGTTTTTACAAATCAGTGGTATGGATAGTTAGTATGTAATTAATGCCTTATCGGAAGCAAATATAGTCTTTTGTTAAGCTAATATGGACTCGAAACCATTTTTTTTTCACAAATTTTTTATTTTGCTTTTTGTCGCCGATTTTTACGACACTTGCACGATAAAATAATAGTATAATGAGTGATTTACTTATTTATTTATTAGGTACAAAAACATGCTACAATCTTAAAAAATACTATATAATATAAACTTAACAACGCCCGGACTTTAACTTTAAATTTGCGCACAGCATGGCTTTCTTTTTGACAATACTATAAAATATGAACGGATAAAATTAAATTAAAATAATTAGAAATATAACAAAAAGAAGGATAACAATAATTTTGTAATCTATCGGCTGCCAAAAAAATCACGGAGCTTTAATTGGTGTATTTTGATATTGAAAATATCGAACGTTTCTGTACCGTGGTCAATAGATATAATATATTAATGTATAGGCGACAAATGCAGACCATGAGGATTATAATGGGATATGTCATTTGGATAAGATCTAATACTAAACATTTTATGGCGATTTCGTCTTCTGATGCAGGTGTTAAAATTTAAAATGAGAATTTTTTTTAAAATTTAAAAGCTAATTTAAATATAAATATTTCGAGAGGTCCACGCAAAATACAATATTTTTAAAACTAAATACACAAACAAAGTCCGCAACTACGTGTAGTGTATAACATATAATAATTAGAAAATTATATTTTAGATACTTGGAAACATAGTTACGCTCACCTTTGTGTAATTTAGTGGGCAATAACTTTATGTAATTTTAATAAACCCTTATTACCGTGAGTTTTATGCATTTGTAATAAATTTCAATGTTTTGCACATAAATATACAGTAAATTTCATCGAAATATACGAGTAATAATAAATTATGTATTTCGCTTTAATTTACCCTACCTGATGTCATAAATTTAAATAAAGCTGACAGTCGAAAAAACATTGTATAAGATTTATTTTCAATATATAATATAGAATAATTTCAATTAATTTACTTTATAACATGGTTTGCTTATTCTGATATTTATTTATTTTACAAAGTAAATGAGTTTGGTACTTATATTAGCCGCTGTTGCTGTGCTAGGCCTTAGCTTGTATTGCAGCAAAACATTACCGTTCCCTATATATTATTTGTGTAGCATAGAATACCAAAATTTTAATGAATACAAATTAAATGTAACTAGATATAGTGTGTGTTATTTCGGAACCCGTAAATGTTCTTCAGTTTCATTGTGTGTTAATTTGTGAATCTTCATTAGACTTATGACATGAGAATCTATATGACGAAAATTATATTTAATTTAGTGTTGAATAGATGAAATGTAATTTTTGTGAATTTATTTACCATTAAATATTTCAATAAACGAAATTCTTTCTGTATTTCAAAAGTTGAACAACCTGATCGGATTAGTTGTCAAAAATTCCCTTTCGGGATTCGAGGCAAGAATCGCGGATTCGATTCGATTTAGAAAGTATTCTTAATGTAATTTTTTGTGACGGTGTTACTTTCTTCAAAGCTCGTATATGTCCCACTGCTGGGCACTAGATTTCCCATTTCCACAGAAACAGACATAAACTCAAGCCGAAGCTTGTTGAAACCGGTTTGTCGGACTATAGGCCACATAAATAACTATAGACACAGAAAGCTTCGCCTCTGAACTGTTTAGGTAGTCAACATTATTGTGCCTTACCAAAATTCCCCTGAATGAGTATCTCAAAAGTAGTAAATAAAAAATTAATATGCGATTAGAGCAAAATTTCACTTTCATAACATCACGGCAGATTCAAAATGGAGGCTGAACAACAATACTACGTTGGTCAGATGGGAAATACGCATCGCCGAGCGCCGGCACTAATTTGCATTGTACCACATACGAGTATAATTAAATTTTGTTTCGTTACTATCTGCCTTCTGCAATACTGCTTACAAGATGTGTGTAGTCACGGCCGTCTTTAAATATTTGCGTTACCGAGGGTATAATAGATGTGTGACCTGGTTTTAATAAATATATTTGATGATGAGGACCGGAAATCTTATCCTGTTCTCAACGTTAACCGGACAAAGAGCATTAATAAATTTTACCGCTCATATTCCTTGCTATTCTGCGAGTTAGGTGATTTCCCGTACCACGCTGGCATTGTTCACAAAAAGCCAGCTACGCATCTGAGACGCATATGGATTTCTACGTGCGTTGTGGATATCAATGGACGGCGGTGATTTAGGCGTCCCAAAATAATACACTACTTTTTTATAGCCGCCTATGAACTTTTGTTTTTTATTTTTTTATGGGATAGGAAGGCAAACGAGCAGACGTGTCACCTGATGGAAAGCAATCGACGCCGTGCATAGTCATACACGCCATAGGTAGTGCGGAAGCGTTGCCGACCTTTAAGGAAAGTGAAATTATAGGAGTGGGACGGGGAGGAGGAGGAGAGGGGAGGGGAGGGGAAGGGTATTGGGCCTCTGGAACTCAGGCCGCTTGCCGTACGAAGCGCGGTATTCTTGACAAAGTATGCGTCTGCAGCGTGGCTCTACCAGTAATAAAGGAACTATTGCAGTATTAAAGGCACTGCAAATTCGTTATCAATAAGATATATAGAATAAGATAAGTACATAATAGGAAGATAAGAGGATGTAATGGAGGAAAGAAATAATGGGAGTGAGAAAATTAAGTAAAGGAAGGGAAAGGAAGCGGACCTGAACTACTACACATAATGTACTAATGGCGTCACAATATTTTTTTTATAAAATATATGTCCCATTGCTGTAAGCGAGATCTCCTTATATCTGGAGGAATAGAAATTAGACACTTATACCCACAATAATTACCTCTAGGTCATACATATATTTATCATGATACGGGAATCGAACCCGCAATTATTTACTGTCAAAGCGGTAATTTCGCGTCGAGCCAATTAGTAAACTATTATAAATACCTTGACTTGAGTGAATCTATTTATCCTTGGCGTGCTCAACCGATCGCGAAATCTTATTCAATTTTAGCTCCATGCGGTGTTGCAACGAATGTAAGAAATTTGGAACACGCATTGGGATGACCTTAATTACTTTAACTATAAAGAGTATTATAAACTAAGTATTATATACACGCCAACGCGATGACAGCACACGAGAATTAATGTTTAGTAAATTATTATATTATAAACATACATAACGAACAAAAAATATAACGTGGGACAAATGTTGAAAAAACGGAAGGAAAAAGATCATTAATTTAATTATACATATATTTATTACTAGCTGACCCGGCAAACTTCTTACCACCTCAAAATCAATAAATAAAAAAGCAGAACGATAATTGCAGAATGTTTCAAAAATAGTAAAAAATGTGGTCAAAACTTAACAAGAACAAAAAGAAATCGTAATCGATAAAAAAATGAAAAAAAAAAAATACTTCTACCACTAATAAATAGGTAGGGATAGTTTCTAAGGGAAAACGAAGTTGTTAATATTTTTATGATATATACTCACTCACCTCTTAAACCTTCCCTGGACTTCCAAAAATAATTCAAAATTAAAATTAGCCAAATCGGTCCAGCCGTTCTCGAGTTTTAGTGAAACTAACGAACAGCAATTGATTTATATATATATATATATATATATATATATATATATATATATATATATATATATATATATGAACGAAACATATATATATATATATATATATATATATATATATATATATATATCAGTTTCGTTCCATACTTCTGTGAATGAAAATGTACATTTATCTAAAGACATAAAATGGCTTTATCCAGTGATATGTTATATTATTTATTTATTATCCATCAGTATATTTATATCAGACATAAAAAAATTGCAACCTTCAAAAAATAAGCCAAAACATTTCTTCAAGGTCGGTCTTCGATGCTTCTGTAACGCTTATGGCGCTGCGGATGTCAATGGGCGGCGTTGATTGCTTTACATCAGATGACACGCCTGCTCTTTTTGCTCCCTATCCCATAAAAAAGTAGAGATGAAGAAGCCTCGCTACAGCCGCTGCTACCTTACTAGACGATTAAAATCACTCCGTCAGGAGTGTACGACTGAGGAGGAGGAGGATCAGTATATTTACTACCTTAAAAAACAAACCTACAATTTTATCCAAAAATAGACAACGATTCTGTAATGTTTGTAATGTTGCAGATGCCTATAGGATGTTGATTGCTTTCCACCAGGCGAGACATGTTTGCCTTCCTATTTCATAAAAAAAATGTCTTAATGTGTTAGATTAGGGTTTCCCAAAGTTTGCGCAGCGACCTAGTGCGCCGTAAAGAGGAAAGAGGGACGCCGTGAGGAGTGATAGCTATTTGGACTTCGGCTTACTGAAATTAAAAACTTAATGATAGTGTAATTTTTTTAAAAGGAAGTTGCATCACTTACAAAAACAAAAAAAAAACGTGTTCATTCAACAAGAATCAGTATCGAGTAACGCACTGTTAGTATTCTTTATTTCCTATTTTTTTTAAAATAATTAATGTATTCTTGTGTGTCAGTATATATATCAAACACATCTTTATATTGTGGATGTTTTAATTTTTGTGCTTGCCTACCTAGTATCAGTTTACTCTATTTCGAATAGTTTGATAGATTCGCTTTGGACTGAAAAAGTTTGAGATCCCTTGAGTTAGATTATATTATATATACAACTAGCTTTTGTCCGCGGCGTCGCTCGCGTGGAATTTGGTCTGCCACATTAAGTTTCGTGACAGATCATTTTAGATAAATATATATTTTTTTTGCTTAAATTATGGTTCACAATTTTGGTCATAGTGGCTTCCACATAAAAGTGGTTCCACATAAAATATGCTGTCGCGGACTTTTAGTTAGAACTATTCAAGACAAACCATCCTACGGTACATCATCTTTGTGTAAATCCAATGGTTTAGGCAGCGTACGCTAAGATAGCTCTCAGAGGCCAGATTTTTTTCCGACTTAATTGACATGTATCGTTATATTACGACCAAAATCACATAAAATCATTACAAATTGTAGCCTATATGTTACTTCGATGTATAACCTATATTAATGTAAACTTTCATCCAAATCCGTCCAGTAGTTTTTTAGTGAAGGCGTAACAAACATACATCCATACTCACAAACTTTCGCATTTATAATATTACTAGTAAGAGTAAGATGAATACGTCGCAATGTGAACTGACCGTAATGTCTTCCTGTGTACAATGTGAGTGTACATATTATATTTAAAATTTTGAAATGTTTATAATATTCTGGTCGCCACTTCTTACGTTCCTGGCAATTAGAGCGCGACAAGTTTAAAAACGTTGCCTTTTATATATCTCTTTACATGTCAAGTCTAAGGTTTTATAACTTATATATATTTTTTAAGGTTATTACTAATTATTATAGGGGTGTTGACTGTGTTCTATATATTGTATTGTAAAAAAGTGAAAAACCCCCGCCCACGGTGTCAATGGTCGCGGGTTTGATCCCCGCATCGGAATAAATATATTTATGGAGTACAAATATTTATTCCGAGTCTGGTAACCCCGCCAATCCGCATTGGACAAGCGTGGTGGGTTAATATCCGTTCCTCCAGAAATGGAGAGGCCCGTGCCCAGCAGTGGGATATATATGGGCTGTTAAAAAAGGGGAATAAAAAATGTATGAAAATATAATTTAACTTCAATGAAATAAAAATAAAACTATGTTTTCGCAATTATTAAAACATTAATTGCAATGGTTTTAAACATTTTTACCTTTACGCGTATTAGGTACTTGTGCATTGTTTTTAAAATATTTTAAAAAATAGTCAACATCCTATCCCATTCAGTTTATTGTTTGTAATATTTTTTTTTAATTTATAATCACCGTAAGATTATAATATCTGATGACGAATGGAGAGCTCTCAATTGTGATGGCTCCCGTATAGATATATATTAGGGAGAAGCTAGCGTCTAAAAATCATGGCTACACCTAAACGTCCTATATCTCCAAAAACTAAGTCATTCCCATTACCTTTTTTCGCATAATGATAATAAACTTTTTTCCTTTATCGTTGGATAAAAATTTTCTAATTTTTGTGTGTTAAACTGTTTTGAAAACAGTAACATATAAATTATTACTGTTTTTTGTTTATTATTTTATTTATTTATTTTATGAGATAGGAGGGCAAACGAGCAAGCCTGTCGCCTGATGGAAAGCAATCAACGCCGCCCATAGACAACCGCGACACCACAGGAGTCGCGGAAGCGTTGCCGGTTATTTTAAACATGGAACTCTTTGCTAATAAGTAGGTACACTAATCATTCAGTCAAGCGATCGAAACATAAGACTAAAAAGACCGTGGAGTGGAAGATACACGCGCAGTTTCCACGCTCGGGTGGTGAAGCGAGACGCTCTGTCGACCGCGACGCACTGTGCTCGAAGACATCCATCACAACGTTTGTACCGTACTGTAATCATAGGTCATAGCAAGCCGCGTGGAAAACTCACG
The DNA here is from genome assembly GCA_031353405.1 of Baronia brevicornis. NCBI lineage: Eukaryota > Metazoa > Arthropoda > Insecta > Lepidoptera > Papilionidae > Baronia > Baronia brevicornis. The sequence continues at coordinate 1,043,272 of JASFAT010004443.1, forward strand.
GCGAGAAACTAAACAACAATAATCAAATGAGAATATATAGAATAGAATAAGTTTGCGATATACCTTACCACATACAACTCAATGCAAAAAAAGCCCAAAAAGAAATTCAATTTAACATAAAGAGAGAAAAAGAAATTAAAACCTAAGATGTGCCACAGAATGTTCTTAGTCATCGTAAGCCAGACATTCTATTCGAGCACCTAGCGCCGGTTTTCAGCAAGAACCAATCTAACCAGAACGCGGACCACAGTGATAAGGCAGGTTAGAATACATGTATATAACATACAAAAAATAAAATAATGAAATATTAAATAAAGAAAATAATTAACAATTAAATCATGCCAGAACACAATTCCACCGCAACTAAGAAATACTAATCTTCATAAGAATCATATATAATATCTGATTATTCAGCAGGATATAGACTGACGGTCAATATCATTTCATATAACGACGTTATCCGGCAACTGCGACATTTAGAAAATCGCAGAAGTATCAACTGGCCGACGCTATAGTATCGTGGGCTATCGAACCTCGTCCGAAACCTTCTTTATCAAATGGAGCGTTTATTTTATTGACAAAAGCGTAGAAGTCACTTTTCAGCATTCTTTGGGACTCTTCAACTTGTCTCTGATTTACGTCTAGGATTATTGAGAGACTTTTCCTTTCAGTAACTAGGAGTTTTGTCTACTCCTTAACGGTCTGTGTCCAGACCTCACACCCGTTCATTAGCTTTTTTTAATTTGTCAACTTCTATTAGGTGTACAAATAAGTTTCCGCAGTTTTTTATAAAAAATTAGGAATTTATTGTAAAGGAAAAGTACATTACGTTTTATTCAAAGTATTTTCCATCATTTGCCACTACTTTTCCCCATCTTTCTGGCAACATTCGGATACCCCGTCGAAAAACTCTTCATCTTTTGACGCTATCCACAAATCTACCCAATTTTTGGTGTCTTCATATGATGTGAAGCGCTGCTCAGACAGACCATGTGCCATCGACCGGAACAGGTGATAATCAGAAGGGGCTAAGTCTGGTGAATACGGCGGGTGGGGTAAAACTTCCCAGTTGAGTGTTTCCAAGTATGTTTTTACCGGCGCCGCAACATGTGGACGAGCATTATCGTGTAAAAGAATAATTTTGTCGTGTCTGGAGTAGTAATGGGCGCGTTTTTCCTTAAGTGCCCGACTCAATCTCATCAATTGTGTTCGGTAGAGAGCTCCAGTAATGGTTTCGCTTGGTTTCAGCAATTCATAATACACGACACCAAGCTGATCCCACCAAATACACAGCATGAGTTTTTTTCCATGAATATTCGGCTTAGCTGTCGATGTTGATGGTTCGCCGGGCTTAACCCATGACTTTCTTCTTTGGATTATCGTAGTGAATCCATTTTTCGTCACCAGTGACTATACGATGCAAAAAACTCTTTTTTTTATTCCTGGCAAGCAGCATTTCACTCATGCATAATCGGCGTTCAACGTCTCTCGGCTTTAGTTCATATGGAACCCAATTTCCTTGTTTTTGAATCATTCCTAACGATTTTAAACGATGTGAAATTGCTTGTTGAGTCACTTGTAGAGTAAGTGCAAGTTCTTTGTGCGTTTGGGACGAATCTTCCTCCAATAGTACTTCTAATTCCATGTCTTCGTACACTTTCGGCCTTCCACTGCGTTCTTTGTCTTTAACGTCAAACTCACCGTTCTTAAACTTTTGAAACCATTCCTGAGAACTTCTCTCACTTAAAGCAGCTTCACCATATGCTTCTAGAAGCAATCGATGCGCCTCAGCTGCAGATTTTTTCACATTAAAGAAGTAAATCAAAAGTTCCCGCAAATGATGCTTATTCGGAATAAAACTTGACATTTTTGCACGAAAAAAATTACGTGATGCTGATACGGAATCACTAGTACTTTAAGGTTATGGTGTTGCCAGATGACTAAACTTGGGATATTACGTTTTACATCTGACAATTTCTCCATAACCTTCTGGTGGGGCCATCTTTTGACAAACCGCGGAAACTTATTTGTACACCTAATATTTTTTCATTTTGTCTTCCGTAGGACTTGAGGATGTTTCGTGTTGGGGTGAAACGATTGTTGAAAAGCGATGTTATGCGTATACAATTTCGTATACACGCAATATTATTTTTCAAATCGTATGTATGTATGGAAAAATTTCAATTGTAGGTATGTTGTAATTTTGTGAAAGAATTTATTCTTAATGGTAAAGTACCAACTGGTTAGTGGAAATAATTTTAATAACTTAATTTTTTTTACGTAATTAAAATAAGATACGATCTTAACAGCAAATTGTAAAATAACCGTTAAAACTTAATGAAAATATCAAAAGAAGACCAGCGGAATGTCGTTAATACGATATATTCGTACAGTTGAATGGAACACCTTATTCCACCGATTTATTCAGGCAGTGCGTGTAAATTGGGGAACTTGAAAGAAACCGACTATAAGCAAACCAATAAAAATACTTTAAAACGCCTTATACCGTTTTGTTGAGGGCTGCCATCTACCAAGTTTTTATATACGGCAAGCGTCCTTATTACAGGTTGAAGGAAGATCAGTAAATTGATATTTGTCTATCTCTCTGAGTCCTAAGTCCCCCTAGTGTGGCATAGGGCAGACAAGATGGTTCTCTACCTCGACCTGTCGATGGACATACGCTCCAGAATAAAACACTTGTAGAAGATTATTTTTTTTAATTGTTTAATGTATTTATTAAAACAACCTTCAAAAGCCCCTTCACTCTATTAAGCGATTCTATTTAATATTTTTTCGGCTGTTTACCTGCTCCCATTGGTCATGGTTCTTTTTTTTATATTTTTTAATTCGATTGGATTCGGAAAAAATTGTAAATGATAGTCTGTCTTACTTATCATCATATTATACAGAATACATGTCTTTATGTAGTTTGTAAAGCTAGCCTTTATGGGATTATCTCACAAGAATACTCTTGAAACATTCCCATCATCTTTTTTATTTTCAAGTTGCCGACAGGATATCTAAAAATCTTCTTTTTATTTATTCTTCAAATCGTCTATGTTTCATTCTTGCAAAAAGCGAAAATCCTATAAAATGACACAGATCTCAAAAAAATTTTAATTTTATCAGAAATCAGAAAAAAATACTCGAATGTTTCTACGACCAATAAAAATTTTTGTACAGCGTTGAAACTGACTGTTTTGAGTGATCAGATGCAATTTTTACAGAAACCTTAAGTTTTTTTAGCTCTGGTTGTTTGTTTTCATTTTGTTGGTTACTACGTTTTCGCTTTTTTACATTGATATATAAAAAATATATCTATCGTAGTCTGAAAAATTACTTGATTAAGAAAATACGTCGCAAGCGGTAACCCTAGATTTGTCGCAATTTTGTCGCTTGTTTATACATAAAAAATATATCTATCGTAGTTTGAAAAATTATTTGCAAGCTTACGTCGCAAGCGGTAACCCTAGATTTTTCGCAATTTTGTCGCTTTTTTACTTTTATGTTTTTTTATATATATTAGAAGTATATCTGTCGTAGTCTGAAAAATTAGTTAATTAGTAAAATACTTCGCAAGCGGTAACCCTAGATTTGTTGCAATTTTGTCGCTTTTTTACTTTTATGTTTTTTTATATATATTAGAAGTATATCTGTCGTAGTCTGAAAAATTAGTTGATTAGTAAAATACTTCGCAAGCGGTAACCCTAGATTTGTCGCGATGTTGTCCCGCTTGCAATTTTAAACAAATTCACAGTGTGACGTGTTATGTGGTTAAAGCGACTCGGAAACCGAATGCAGATAACGTATCAAGTAGGTGAGATGTGGGACTTTTGGCACCGTTAGGGACGCGGTGCGCGCTTCCTCGCCACCGGTCAAGTGTTTCAGTTTGCGATACATCATTAACCCAATTTAGACGTATCGCTTATCTCCCATTGCATCTCAGCCGTTTGAGTGCGGAACAGATGCTGGGGATGTATGCCAAAAATGCGAAAGTGTTCTTTATTTATTTATGGTCGACACGATAAACGGAATTCTATTTTTAAACCATAAGCCTAAAGATTTTTCTACAACCTTCTTCTCTGGGTCCTAAGTTCTCCTGGTGGGGAAGACCCATAGGGAAGTAACGACGCTTCTTTTTCTCGTTCTGTCGGATACCGTATACTTGACTTCAAAAACTAACGTTGTTTAAAGAAATATATATGTTTGTGTGTGTGTGTGTGTGTGTGTGTATAAGGCGAATACGGGGATCGAATATTCGATTCTTAACTATGAAAGCGAATTTTAGACAGTGATAACAAACTATGAAACTAAACAAGAAAAAAGCAAGCGACCATCTCGTACGGGACGTTTCTCCCAAAATTTCGTTCCACCACCACTCTGACGGCCATCAGCAGTATTTCCGAAACTATACGATATTGAAACCTTAAGAAAAAAACTAAATATCTCTCAAAGGCCAGCAACGTGATGCTTACGATATTATAGATGGTGTATTTTATAGGCGGCGTTGATTGCTTTGGGGTAGACGACACGTTTCCTTGTTTGCCTTCTTACATCATAAAAAATAAAAGATATACATTATTTATTCGAAATTTACTTGCTTCATTATTATGCATCATTTACAAAATCGAAAAGACCTAGTTTAGGCACTGTTAGAATTTTTTATTTTATTTCCTATTTTTATTCAATAATAAATGTATAAATATCATATCTTAAATAATCAATATAAATCGCAGCTTCGTACTGTGGATGTTTTAATTTTTTGACTATCTACCTAGTAACAGTGTACTCTATTTCAACAAGTTAGGGAAGCCGAAGCAAAATTCTAAACCTGTAAGTGCACCGCGGACGGAAAAAGTTTGGGAAACACTGATCTAGGCAATATTGTTATGTTCATATTACATATTTTTCTTTCTACGACTGTAATTTGTTTTTTTTTGCCAAATAAAATAAATTCAAAAAACAAGCCTATACATACCTAAAAGGCCGGCAACTTCCGCGACTCCTGCGATGTCGCGGTTGTCTAAGGGCGACGTTGATTACTTTCCATCAGACGATACGCTTACTCGTTTGCCCTCCTATCCCATAAAAAAAATACATTTACGTTTAGTTTGTCAAAACATTATCATTATCTATAGCAGTTCACTCCTGGTGGTCCTAAGGTGTGCCACTTATCTGGATCATAGTGTTTTCAGTCATCATTGTTTTATTATTTTGTAACGACGTTACAGGACGAAGTCGAGTCTGAGCGTGGAGAGCAAAGAGCCGGTGCCGGCGCCCTCGCCAGCCGACTCCGGTGTATCCGAGCTCGAGAGGGACCAGCATGACTACAGGTGAGTGACGTCACCATAATATTTTCACACATATATGTCGGCGTATTACAATTAATATCATTATTTGATATCATTATTTCATACAAAAAAACAAAACTAATTCTATGTATTATAGCGCCATCTGTTGGCAAATTGTTTAAGAATAATGTTATTTTATATAAAATAATTTTAATAATTAGTGTAAAATAAATTATTTAGAATTATGTAATATTCATATTTTGAATATTGGGCTGTATTTAAAGAACTATTTTGCAGTAATCAATTATTTGTTAAAAAATATATTGCACAGCAACAAGCGAGCTGTAGAAAATATATTTTTAATAAAAAAAACGTATCATTTAAGACCTTATTGTGAGATGTAGAAGCGTAAAGGATAGAGGTGTTAGAATACTCTGCACCCTTTTCACGATCCTTGTGCTCCAGTGTATCTAAAATCAAACATCTATCTCCGTTACATGGATAATCTAAAACTTCTTACACCTTCACTGGCTTTATCTCTAAATCTTTCGCCTGAACGGCTATAAAGCTCTGGAACGACATTCCAAAATTTCGATTTTAATTTAAAAAAAAACAATTTTAAGTCAAAATCCGACAATTTTGGATGTCCTGTTCATATGGATGAGAGTAGGTACTTGCAGCGAGGTGAATTTTTCTTTTTTCAATTTTTTCTTTTATTATTTAATTTTCTCGTGAGCTAGTGTGTATGTGTATATATACGTATTGTATGTATTTAAATTTATAAAATTAATTTTAATGTTTCTTTTGTACAAGTTCTCTGTTTCGCCCGCATGATTGACTGGTAGAGAATGCCCAATTGCATGAATTCCACATGTTGTACATATTTTGCAAAAAGTTTAAATAAATAAATACTAAGCTATGTTTATAAAGAAGTTTTTTGATTTTGTGTTTAACAATATTTTTTTTATATTGGAAACTAGCTGACCCGGCAACTTCGTACCGCCTCAGAATCAATAAATAAAAAAGCTGAACGATAATTGCAGAATGTTTCAATTATTATTATTATAGCCTCTTTATTTCCATAATGAATAAAATATTAAACAAGTATAAAATTAAAATTCATGTTTATAATTCATAAATCATTATGGACCCCTCTACGGGTAAAGGCCTCCTCCATTTTGCTCCACACCTGTCTGTCTTTTGTTTTGGTGATCTAGTTTTCACCAGCTTTTCTTTTTATTTTATCTATCCATTTTTTATTTGGTCTAGCTCTTAATCTTTTATTTGTTGGTCCTTGCCAGGTAGTTACCCTTGGTGTCCATTTTTCCTTGTCCATGCGTGCAATATGTCCCGCCCAATTCCATTTTTGTTTTTGAAAATATTCTAAAGCGTCTATTATTTTTGTTGTTTTCCTTATTTCCGTATTTCTTTTCCGATGTTGCAGAATGTTTCAATATTAGTAAATAATGTAGTCAAAACTTAACAGCAACAAAAAGAAATCGTAATCAACAAAAAAATGAAAAAATAAGAACTTCACTTTTGAATTTAATTTGATTTCCGAACGACTTTTAAATTTAATTGATTTCTGAACGACGGGACGAACTTCAAATATTTGACAGGTAGGAATAATTTCTAAGGGAAAACAAAATTGTTGCTTTTAGTATATTCCTAATATTTTTATCATATTTACTCACCTTTTAAACCTTCCCTGGACTTCCAAAAATAATTCAAAACCAAAATTAGCCAAATCGGTCCAGCCATTCTCGAGTTTTAGCGAGACAAACGAACAGCAATTGATTTTTATATATGACCCAGACTGGTAAATAATAACAAAATACAGTTTCATCAAATCTGTCCGGTGGTTTTTTTACGATGCGCCTAAGAAAACGACCTCGTTACCGTTTGATCCATTGTGAGACTTCGTGAAGTTACAGCCATTTGTCGCAGGCGAGGTTAGAGGTATAGCGACAACTAGTCTAATTCTTCTGCTACGTTTAAAGACAAGTTTTCGGATTTGGTTATATTAAATTATAATATTATAAACTTGTATATAGTGGTTGAAATTGGATCGCAGTTAATTAATTTTTTTTGTTATTTTTTTTTCTGTACTTCTTAGTGTGCTTAAAAAGTGGATGATAGCTTTTTTTCAATTCCTACTATTAGTTCACACTCTCTTTATATATATTTATTTATATATCGTGTTCATATTCGTTAATAAAATACTATTCATTTATTAAATTTAATTAATTCTAGGTTTATATGGGAGAAAATAAAATCATTTTTATAAATATCGTCAGTGGCGAAACGTGCAGAGATCGTTAGGAAAAAAGTAGGAATGGATTTTAATTTTTTATATTACTTGTTTCTTGCGGATGTGGATGGAAGGGTTGGTAAGGGAAGACCAAGAAAAACATACCTGGACCAAATTGCCTAAGATTTTAGTAAAGGCCAAGTCAAGAGTATCCTTAACTGGCGAGCATGCATGAGGAGATTGATGAGTGCAGAGGAAGCAAGGAAAGTATGCCGTGATCGTTGCAGATGGAGATCTGTGCTCTCTGCTTACCCACCCCTACGGGAGACAGGCGTGACTATATGTATGTATGTTATTTCTCGTCGTATTATATAGATAATAAAAATTTCAGCTCTACGGACCGCCTCAGAGGTCACGAGGTCAGACTCCGCGCGCCGCGCGCTCTCATGCTGCAGACGTACGGAAGCCGCCGCGATGAGCGCGACGCCGAGCTGGCCAGGGTCCGCCGGGACAGAGCACTGCTGCGCCAGAGACTGGAGGACACAGAGTGGAGTCTGTGTCAGAGGGCCGGCGAAATTGCCTTGCTGAAGACCCAGTTGAAGGAGGCTCAGGTAAGAACCACTTGTGTGTCACATAAACTATACATAGAACAACTTAATTATTACACAAACGTGTAAATCATATAATTTAGGATTCCTACAAAAATGTCGCATAATTTAGATATTAGGAAACTCAGAAAAGTAAATTAAATCAGATTATGTAATTTTTTATAACCCATATAATGCCTTACTGATGAGCACAAGGCCCTACAATATATCACTTGAATTTGCATCAACAATTTATAATAAAATTGATAAGGCAGCCATATTTCAACACCCAATTTGTTTTATTCAAAAAGCAGCCATATTGAGCACGTGACAGGATCGTTAGAAGGTTCCTTTCCGTGAATGTCTAAATCCTTCGTTGGCTTGGTTTATCCCGCCACGAAGGATAAATAAACTATTATATAAAAAATTTTTTTGATAGTATTTTATTTTTATAGTAATAATATTGTTATTAAGAGAGAAATATGTGAATAAGAATAATAGTAATCATATAAAAATAATAATAATCTTCGTCTGCGCTAACATTTACGGCTGTAGCATAGACCGGGCGAGCTTGGCTAAGGCCCGCACGCCTGGTTTTAATTTGCCCGTCTTAGATTTGAAAAAATACTATTTGAAAATTTAAAAATAATAATCATTATTATTGAATCCACACTTAAAATATAAATAATTTTCTGCATATTATTTATTTCCAAGTAGAAATTTAAATTAATTTAAAAAACAGAATATCATAATGGCAAATTACCCGCATTCAGTATTAAGGGTCGCGGGTTAAATCCTGCATTGGAACAAAAATAATCGTTTCAACGAAGCGAACACGTATGATGTATCCGCGACATAGGGAGTCTCACTATAAGGGATAGAAAAAAATCGTTTCTCTCTTAAGAAGGCGTCATTTCTTAAGAGAGAACAGGGCCGTCTTTACCCGGGGGTTCAAGGGGTGCAGCCGCACCCGGGCGCCGGGTCCTAGGGGGCGCCGAATGCTGGAAATTGGAAATTTTATTGAAATATATAATATTAATACGAGTACATATTAAAATGTTGATTTTTGTTTGTGCATTTTTTTGTAAATTACAGAGTTTTTAGAAATTAATAAGTAAAAGATTAAAATTATATTGCGTTTTTTACAACAGCAGGGGCGCGGGCTGATTACCCGCCTCTCGGCGCGGAATATGACTAAGACGACCCTGAGAGAGAAACGATTATTTTTTAACGTACAAAGTCGCTTAACGACAGCTGAAGCCATAATTCTCACACAATGTCGCTAATTATTTACATTATCACATTGTGTGTTTTCTCAGTAGTCCATAGAAGACAAAACTAACACATTAGCATATGCTTTGGAATTTCTTTTATAATTTTCGTTTTGTTTTTTAGTAGATTGATAGTTTTTTTGCATAATTTCTTACATTTTCCATTAAAACATAGTATGATATATGGTTTTGCTCCATGTCCTACTTTTATTAGGTAAAACTAAAAGTCAATAGGCAAAATAAAACAACAAAAAAGACGATAACATTCAACAATTTGCACCCACCACCTATCGGGTCCAGTTCTAAATTTAAACCATCCAGGGACCCACTCATACCAAAAAAAAAAAAAATATATATATATATATATATTGGCGAGGACCTCAACAGCGTGGTGAAGAACTTGAGGGACGAAGGGAACAGGTTTTGTGGAAGGAAGCGTATGGGCCGAAAGTCCTAGCTCTCAGAGCTCTGCAGAATATTCAATTCTGTCGTGCAGAATGGGAGAACTCCTCCGGCATGGAACAGGAGCATAGTCGTCTTATTCCACAAAAAAAATGGGAGAAGACGCTACTCAGCAACTATAGGCCCATCTCGCTTCTGAGCCATGTCTATAAGCTGTTTTCGAGGGTTATCACCAATCTACTCGCACGAAGACTTGACGAGTTTCAACCCCCAGAGCAGGCTGGGTTTCCGCACCATAGACCACATTCACACAGTGCGGCAAATTATACAGAAAACAAACGAGTATAATCAGCCCGCTACCAATGTAGTAGTAACTAAGTTGTACGCACTGAGATCCCACCACTAAAACCCATTTTATTAGAAATTTCTAGTATGTCATGGTTTTTAGTGTAAAGGTCTTTTTGTTGTGAGCGAAATATTTTAAATTAATGAAATTTTATAAATAATTGAAAATTTTATATTTTTTGATTTCAGAATGAGCAAACCACAAAAGGCCACGAGTATCTCACTTTGAAAGCCGACTGCCGCCAATTACGGGAAACTCTGGATAAAAAGGAAAAGGATATAATGAGGCTGCGATCCGAATTGGAAGAGAAAGAGAAATCAGTGAACAGACTCCAATCAGAAGTAGACAGACTGACGACTGACTTGATGGAAAGCGTGTCGGATCTAAACAAGGCGAAAGAGAGTAGTAAAAATGAAATCGAGAGACTAAAAACCGAATTGAAGGAATTGAGACAAGAATTATCAGACGTATCTCTTAGTGGATACGAAGGTATCGAATGTGGGAGAACGATGCGGGGAATTTATGAGGTTTGCAAAACAAACGAATATCACTGGAATTCCAGCGACAGCGCTCTAGAAGACGCAGAAGTTCAAAGATTGAATGGAGAACTGCCAGATCCATGCGGAGGCCCTTGTCAGGCAAACACAATGGTGGACAGACTCAAATGCGAATTGGAAGCGAAAGAAACGCAATTCAATAACGAGAGAAGAAAGTGGTCAGAGGAGAAAGACAAAGTGCTGAGATATCAGAAGCAGTTACAGATGAATTATGTGCAGATGTTTAAGAGATCTCGCAATTTGGAAGCGGAAGTGGACGGGCTACGGCTGGAATTGGAGTTATGCAATAAAAACATGAAGAACCTGAACAAACACGGGAAGACCATAGAATTGTAACACAACCAAATTGAATAGGACATAATATTTATTTAGACAAGTATTTGGCCGTTGTAAATATTGTAGTCTAAGATGTCTTCTTGCCGCGGTTCGTTTTAGCCAAACTCCCTTCTGGTACTCATGTTGTTACTGCGTTCCAAGATGATACTCAAATGGCAAAGGACGATCACTTTTAAGTTTAAATTATTGTACATTACCTAGTTTATTATTAATTACTTACTGTCATAACTTTTATAAGAAATTAATCGTGTTATTGTAGATAAGATAATTAAAAGCATTTTTAATAAAAAATGACGTTTAAATTGACAACTCACTTTATTGGTGCAAGGTGAAGACAATTCAGAAAGCACAAGTACACACAAATCTGTAATATGTTTAAATAATGAGTTTCAAACGTCAAACACACTTAATAAACACGAGCACGAGAGCAATTTAAAATTTACGTTGTGTGGTAATCTGTCCAGGATTTCGAGCCCTCAAAGAGAACGCTTCTTTTTTGACGTTATCGGCCGCCAGATCTGCATTATTTCTCATTACTTTCGCTGGCTGCACCTGTTTCAATAATATATATATATAATTTTATATACATTATGTTGTTTATTATATGTTGTATAAAAAGATTTTTTATTTTCAATCAAATATATAACAAAGCCCGGCTTACAGAAAAAACCAATATATGAATTAATTTGAAGAATCTCGTATTATAGCTATAGTATATCTACAAAATTATTAAAACTCAAAAAGATCCATCCACCTGTAAAGGAAGAGAATTTTAAGTTTTAACATTATTATAAACAATAGTGCCATCTAGCGGTACACCAACATAAAATAGATTTAATTGAGGACAACGCCATCTATCCGCTATTTTAATATTGATTGTTTGATATAATGAAACTTTCAACTTTTAATAATAAAACATAGATGCCGCTCAGTGTTTTAAAACTACGTTATTTTATATTAGTCGTGCACAGTTGAGCAATGTTCGATACGTTTATTACATACGGTATGCATGACATCAGATTAACTCTGCTTAGTATAAACGTACATTGGGATTGTAATAATTTATACATTTGTCTATAAGAATGTCAAATCTATTCCAGAAAACTATGATTGTAAGAAGGCAAAAAACCATGACGATTCTTAATATTTATGTTTAATTATATAATTATCACACACATTCACAAAATGTCCGTTGTAACGGTTAGCTGACACAGCGTAACCGTTGTTATTTGCCATAGTTATTGTATACACAAGGAGCTTCATTTATTTCACTGTGAAAACTAAATAATGATTATTTTTGATGCTATAACTTTTCCTTGATTGATGAATTTTCCTGATTTTTGATGATAATGCCATAAATGAAAAAATTATAAAACAGTTTATGATTACTGCCATCTAGTACATAGGGTAAACTATTTTAAACAATGCATCTCACATTATACAATAACGTGTATATATTTGTACATTAGCATAGAGTAAATATCTATAGAAGCTACGAGCATGTAAGTAATTTAAAAAAAAACTTGATATTTGAATAAATAATCATAAATAGTTATTTTAATAAACTTCAAAAAGAACTAACTTACTAATAATAATAGGTTATATTTTTAAACAGAAAGCTCCGTTCAAATCTTGCAGTCAAAAGAACTAATTCTGCATTCATAATATTTTACTATTTTCAAAAAAAAACACAACTGGTCTGACTGGAGAAATCATCGTCAATACAACCGTAACAGTGCACTGCGGACGTTTCCTCGTAACTGAGGGGTGTTGCCATAATCTCCACGATTGACACGCAAATTGGGAATCGCAAATTGGGAATCGCAAATTGGCTTACTTTTCACGTGCTGTAGCCAATCTACTGATCATTACTTCCATGATTGATTGTTACTTCACCTTCGAGGTTAAAGAAGGAATATTTTATGCCAGAAACCAAAGAGCTATTTTTTTAGTGAAGAAAAAGAGAGGCAGACAAGTTAAGAGATGAACAGATGATATTAAGGTTATTGGAGGGACAACCTGGTACAAAAAAGCATAGAGTAAAGGAATAGAGGAGAATTGAAACAGCGGGACACAGGCCTTTGTGTCACATAGTCGCAAAGTTTAATGTGCATAAGTTCCAACATTTTTATGTAACAAAACAAAAGTACCAGCATTAAAACAAAACTAACCTGAGTAATAGTAGGTCGTTTTCTCCACTTATACCACCAGTATTCGACCCCGAGCGTCACACAAGCCAGCCCGATGCCCATAAAGATGACTATAAACACACCACCAATGTTCTGTATGGATATACCGTCGGATTGGTCGTCTTGCTTCTCACATTTCATTGCGTTTGGATTGTTGTTCCACCAATTCTCTTTCAACTTCTCTAGCTTTCGTTTGTTCAAGAGTTGCAGAATTCTGGGGGAATTGTGAATATATACAACGAGATGTTGACCTAATTGATTTAGAGATGAAACTAAGGCTTACGGATCTCAATGGTCGTATGGTTCGCGAATCGATTATAATAATTAATATGTATTAATAATAATAATAATAATTCTTTATTTGCATAATGTGAGGTATAACAAGATGAAAAAAGACGTTTAAAGCTCCATCACATTGCCACTTATGGCGTACAAATTTCATTAATTATAACATACATAGAAATCTAAATACATATGTCGCTTATGGATACAAAGCATTCAATTATTAATAAACTATTACATTGTCATTAAAATTATAATTGATTTATCTATTACATACGATATCGATCCTAATTTTAAAGCAAAAAAGTCCTAATGTATTAAAAATGTTGCCAGCTATTACCCATTCATACACATTACACTCTTTTAAATACAATATAACAAGTGAACCTATATTATCTAATGTACATACATAACATGTATGTATGGACTAAAGATACTCCGAGTCTTGGTGCCCCGCCAATCTCCGCCTTGGACTAGCGTGGTGGGATAATGTCCGTTCCTCCAGAAATAAAAGGGCCCAAGCTCATCAATGAGACCTGTGTGTGGATACTTACCTAATTAGAAGAATTACTTACCTAATTAAGTGTTACTAGTTTCCGAGAAATACAGTGTAAGTAACTTGATTTAGGACTTCATTATTTATAACAATATAAATAGTGAAGTCTTATGTCAATCTTTCATCATCATCATCACTAGTTTACAACTGGACACAGGATTTCAAAAAACAAGCTTACTTATACCTTAAAGACCGGCAACTCATCTTTGTTGCATCTGGTATTGCAGATGTTATGGGCGGTGTTAATTGCTTTCCATAAGGTGATGCGCTTGCTCGTGTGCCTCTCCATCCCATAAAAAAAGGTCTCCACCAAGTTACACGAACATTTTCTTCCAGTCGCCCTGCTCAGATCGTCGCTCCTTATAGACGGGGCTCACCCCACACTATGTTAACTAAAACGTAATCTCTACTTCAACTAGTCTACTATAACGGTTGTGGGTTATCGGACGAATTTTTTTTGGTGGCAATTAGTTATAACTATTATGCCAGTGTCAAGTAAAAAACAATAATATTAAATCTCTTGAAATATTACTAGTCAGCTTATCACGTCACGTCTTGATAAAATGGTGGCTATTTTACCAAAACCTTCTATGGACTTTTTCAGCCAACTTAAAAAGTCATGATACACGCATTAATATCACTTCACTTATACACCTTAATCGAACTATACTGTATAATACGCCACAATAATTAAACAATATATCTGATAATAATATAAGATTATAAAAATGAAATATAAACACAACGTCAAAAAATTCGTCGGACTTTTTGAAACAATATTATGCGTATCGCTCGTTTTATTTACGAGCCAAATTAATTTTTTCTAGCCAAAACAAAAAATTCTATACATGCGACTTTTTTTCATTTATCTGTTCTTGATTGTACGCTGTTGTTGTTTAAAAATTCATATAACCGATACGGTAAATGCAAAAACAAGTAAGAATGTTCATTAAATTGGCTCAAAAACATTTTATTATGGTATAGGAAGGCAAACGAGCAGGCGGGTCACCTCGTACATTGCAAAAACGTTGCTGGCCTTAAAGAAATATGTAAGCTTGCTTTTTAAAGGTTTCAATGTCGTAACGGTTTGAAAACACCACTGGAGATAGCTGGCTCCACAGGGTAGTGGTGCGTGGAAAGAAGTTTCGGGAAAAACGCTGCGTACTGAGTCGCCATTTAACAGTATTGTAAAATAAGCAAATAAATGACTCATTAAAAAATTATTTCGTTGAAGTAAACAAAAACGATATATAGTCTACTCCGCACATTCATACGTATCCTACGCAGAGGCAAAAACATCTCCGTCCCGGGCATCGAACTGCCAAAAGCTGCCAAAAGGTCATTGGATTGAAATTTATTCAATTTTAGAATAAAAGAATATCTTAAATTTAAACCCACAATGTCGAGAATGCGTTATTTGTTTTTCGTTTTTAATTTAGTAAAATATTTTTTTATAAATATCATTAATTCCTTTTTCTCCCATTAAGAACTCTACCATGAATCATTTTACTGTAGAAGAAAAAATATATTAAAAGTCTATATTTATTTTTATTTTATTTAAAACGTTTTCGTCCCTTATTGACAGCCGCATCGCAAGGTCGGTAAAGCAGTATAATAAGTATGGCGGATGTTCACAGGTGTTAGCCTTTTTGCCTAAAAATTAAAAAAGTTCCATTAAAAAAACTATCCAAAGAATTGTATATAATTTACATGAAATCATCCATTTTTAAATCAATGGTGGTGTACATCCCTTTTCCTATAAGCCACTCACCACCTGGTACCGAGAATGATTTTGAATCATTTCAATAGTAACATTTACCGACAGTGGCACGCCGCTTTTGCGTGGATATCAATTATTTATAAGCACTTCTCATTCAATTGCGTGGGCTTCAATATCTATTTATGTTTATCGTACTACACTGACCTACTGCCATTGCATAGAAACTCGGAAAGTAGGAATAAGTGAAGGGCGAAACAACTGACCTAATTAAATGTAATAGATAAAGACGTGAGTTCAAATAAGTATATTATTACACAAAGCGTAGAAATAGTGAATTACTGGAGAATTATTAGCCTCATTCATAAACGTTAATTAATTTTTAAGCCACGCTTTAAACAACGTTTAACCAAAATTGCATTTATAAGCACTCTTTACAACAGATGGTTACATCTGCTTAAATCTGTTACTTCAGTAGCTGTCAAATTAAACACCCTCGCGCCCCGGTTTAAAAGTTTAATCAACAAAATGGCGGACAAAAATAACGCAACCAACAGCTGATGTTTGTGATTGCTATTGCTATATTTATATAGCTTGTTCAAATTTTCAATCGTTTATAAAACACTTTTTATTAATTCAGTCAAGTTTAAATATATTTTTTTTAATTTATAGTGGATGTCACTTGATGTTAATACAGTTTCTTCAAATATTAATTCTTTAATTAATTATTTTTTTTTATATGGGAGAAAAAAAATGTCTTATATATTATAAGATATTAATTTGTAGGCTTGTTTTTAGGAGGTTCGAATGTCGTATCGCTTCGGTCTATCGCTAACCTCTAAAGGTAGCTGCTCAACCAGCTGAAAAGAGTGGTGGTGCGTAAAAAAAAGTTTCGGGATAAATGCACCGTACTAAATCGGTAGTTGACGAATTGTTTAATCCCCTTCCAGCTGCACAATTCCATCATCGCAATAAATTTCCATCGCGTGCGTTTTTCTGCCACGAAATGTGCAAATGTTACCACCTGCGGTGTTCCCATATATATAGTAGTAGATACGACATAGGGGCATTTTAGAAACGAGTGTATGTGCTCGTAAAAGGCTGCCAAGGCATCGGTGTCCACACTGGCGTTGTAAATCTCTATGATCGCTTACCACTAGGTGACTCGCCTGCTCATTTGCCTGCTCTGTTATTTTTGTTTAAAAAGAAGATAATAAATCGATATAAATAATGTATCGAATGCTATGAAGTATCGTACCAAAGACGACGTACGCACTGATATACTCGTATTGAAGTGCGGTGCACGAATGTCACCCCGGTCGTGTCTGTTCTCGCTAATCTGCATAAACATTCGCTTATTATCTACGGCTGTGACGGCAGCTCTAGCGCTAACCCCACTGTATCCGTGTTTCTGTAATACATTAGTTTAGATAAGGTCTTATGTTTTTCCACTTACGTATTTATTTGACATTGAATTTTGCTAAACCTAGAACGATATCCTTAATAGATATGGGAATTTATGAAAACTATGTTTTACTTAGAATGTTATTTACGAATCGGAGTAGGTAATACAAAATCCGGTAATTATAAGAATATAGGTTTGAATCCTGTATCGGTCAATTTTTATTTTAAACAACATTAACGGGTCTTGGGGCGTTGATTGCTTTCCATCAAGCGACACGCTTACTCATTGCCTCCTTATATCGTAAAAATTATAGAAAAATATTCTATTACTCTATTCATTTAAAAACAATTGTAAAAATTTATATAAACCGAAAACGAAACCGAAACGTTCTTTGATATGACGCGCCAGACAGCAAAATGTAATCAAAAAAGTAGTGTTTACTTGTTAATATTTTTACATTTTTATTAAATATAGTAGGTTAGAGCTGTCTAATTCAAATATATCTATTAAGTTAGAGATAACATTATAGATTAACTAGCTTTTGCACACGGCTTCGCTCGCGCGGAATTTGGTCTGCCACATTAAGTTTCGTGACAGATCATTTTAAATAAATATATTTTTTTTCATTAATTTATGGTTCACAATTTTGGTCATAGTGGCTTCCACATAAAAGGTAGATATGAATGCTGTTGCGGACTTTTATTCAAGACAAACAATCCTACTCTACATCAACTTTGTGTAACTCCAATGGTTTAGGTAGCAAGATAGCTCTCAAAGGCCAGATTTTTTTCTGTCTTAATTGACATATATCGTTATATTACGAGCAAAATTACATAAAATAATTACAAATTGTAGCCTATATGTTATTCCGATGTATAACCTATATTACTGTAAAGTTTCATGCAAATCCGTCCAGTAGATTTTTCATGAAAGAGTAACAAACATACGTCTCACATTTCTTCAACTCACAAACTTTCGCATTTATAATATTAGCAGGAAACAGTCAGTTAGAGCTGTCTTATTCAACATCATTAAGTCATATGGCAATTTTATTAAATTTAGTAGGTTAGTCCTGTCTATTTCAAATATATCTATTAAGTCAGGGCTAACTTTATAGATTAATTCAGGGCCGTCTTTACCCGGGGGTTCAAGGGGTGCAGCCGCACCCGGGCGCGGGGTCCAGGGGGCGCCGAATGCTAGAAATTGGAAATTTTATTGAAATATATAATATTAATACGAGTATATATTAAAATATTGATTTTTGTTTGTACATTTTTTTGAAAATTAGAGAGTTTTAAGAAATTAATAAATAAAAGATTAAAATTATATTGCGTTTTTTTACAACAGCAGGCGCGCGGGCAGATTGCTCGCACCCCAGCGCGGAATATGCTTAAGACGTTCTGGATTAATTAAGAAAAAACACTTTAAATTTATATTAAACTAAATAAATCTATTTTAACTTACGCATTATTAAATTGATCTTTTAAAGGTGAACCTTGTTGGACGGCTATCGCGTACGGCTTCCTCGAAAACTCATCTCCAACCATTTGAAGGTCACAGTTGGTCAGCACATGGTATCTGACGTCAGTAGCATCGCCCAGCCACGCAAAGCCTTCGCTAGATGTTTTCGAATCTCTGACTCTTTGAAGCGCCTCGTCTATGGAATTGGGAAGACCAGCTTCCTTCATCGCTTGCCACATCTTTGTATATTTGTCGCTGACCGGGTAATCCCAGACGGCCAGTTTAGCTCGCTCAACATCACTGAGGCTGTCATTTAGGCTCATAGCTTTCCATATTCTGAAATTAAAAGATTTTCAACTTTATACATATGTTTTCTTCTATATAATCCGTTTTCTTCATCTTCATAAAAATTGTAAAAAAGCTTTTTACGATTTTTAATGAAGGAACATTTTATAAGAGAAATATTTCCAAGCCTTTCATAACTGACCGACCCGTTCTTTATCTCCGATAGCAGTCTAAATCAAGGCATCCGATACTTCACCTACGGGTCCCTTGCACTTTTACTGCTTGCTACTCGATTCTATACTGTTGTGATAACTCTTCTATCGTTTTAGGAGGGTTTTATGACTGAGGAACAACCTTCTTGTTGCCTTCATCCTCGTCTTCCTTAGTCCGCATTGAGGGCCTCCGGAACTCAACCGCTCACTGGACGCAGCGCGATAGCTAAGCTACCTCTCAAACGCCGATATTCTGCGGGAGTGTGGTAGTTCCCCGAGCGAGCCGGCCCATTCATGGTACAGACAGTATTCGTATTACGTTATAATACAGATGATGAGTCAGATAATACAGATGATATTCGTCTGCAGTGTGGCTCTACCTCTACATATATTATATATTTAAATATACTAAAAAACAGATACATTAAAAATCTATTTTTGTCTGTGTGTAAAAATTCTAGTAAATTTAAGAGTATTACGATACTACTTTTCGTATAAATAGTATAGTAATTAACAATTTTGGCACAAAAGGTTTCTCTATTTGTTAGTTAGTTCTTTTTAACTATGTAATTTGTAACATCGATGAATGTCTAGTAATCAGTCATTGTGTCCAAAAAGTATGAAATTACAATTCGGATGTTTGCGGAGTTCAACAGATAGCAACAGATAAACAAGTTACCACAAGTGTGGTGAAAACAATTGCTTAAGATTTTTTTTTATCTTATTCAAACAAAGGTTCTTGACCGATAACAAGTGAAAATATATTTAAAACCGAACTTAAAATACATAAGTATTAAAGTTTTAAGTTAAAATTGTATGATATAATTTTAAGTCAATGTCAGCCCGCGGTGAGGCCTATGTTCAGCGGTGAACTGCACTTCAAGGCGCGCCACCTAGCCCGATCTTCGGCTACACGCATCCAGTCTCTGCCAGCCTTGTGCAGATCGTCGCTCCATCTACACTAAAAATATAAATTATTTTAAAGATTTTCAGCTTATTATTATGAGGCACTTATCCATTATTTAAAACGCTTTTCCTTAAATTGGGATTTCCTATTATTAAATATTCCTAAAATTGGGATTTCCTATTATTAAATTTTCCTAAAATAGGTTTTTTATATTAACGCTTTCCCTATTAAGTTTATTACCGTGCTTTGTTATTGATCGCCGGTTAATGAGTGTTTAACTTAGCCGTAAGCTAGATGGATATACATACCTTACATCTGTTGGTTGTCATTGTCAGAGCCTCATTCATCTGTCAGCAGGATGAGTAAACACTTACATTATATAGACAACAATAGCAAGTATAGGGGATTAGTGAGGAGCTGGAGGGAAAAAGCTAAACAAAGATCCGATTGGAAAAACTTACTGGACCAGGCTAAGGCCCACCCGCGGCTGTAATGCCTTGACGATGATAAATAGCCAGTATATTTATTTTTAACCATATAGCTCCCACTACTGGGTACCGGCCTCCCCATTACCGGAGGAACAAACATCAACCCACCACACTTGTCCATTGTGGAGTGGTAGGGTAACTAGTCTCGAAATAAATATCTATGGGTCATACATATATTGCTTCCGATAAGGGGATCGAAACCGCAAAAAATTGACTTCGGGGTTTCCCCGCCACTGAGCCAATTGTTCGTCAATATAGTTCATATTTTAATATATATATAGTATATTTTTATAGTCAGGTGTAACTGTGTTCATGCACGTTAATTTTCGAAATCGCTCAACCGATTTCAATGGAACTTTGTGAATAATTTATGTATGGTTTGTTGGTTCCAGCTTAAGAGACAGAATACTTTTGTGTATGTACGAGTGTGTCAGTATGAATGTCGTCACTGTGGTCCGCGATCTGACGACGTTGGTTCTTGCCGAAAACCAGTGCCGGGTGCTCCAATAGTGCGCCCGGCATATGCTGAGCAAGAACCATTTTATGACACTCGTTAGATTAAAATTATTTTCTTTTTGTTTTGTGTATTTATTTGTATATAGAATATTATTAAGGATTTAATTTTAGTTATTGTAAAAAAAGGTGTCATAAATAAAGTTTTTCTATTCTATTCTATTCTATTATATTCTTTTGAACCCTATAGGTGGCTATCATTATTTAAAACATATTTTTTCAAAGATATTTTTTCTGATCTGTTGCAGGACGTCTGTGCCAAGGCCCACTCATAATACAGTTATAAAAAGTAAAATCACTGAAAGCCCTGAATATCTTTCTTTATAATCAAAAGGTTAGAGACGTTGGTAATTAGGTTAATTGATTTAAAACGAAGAGGATTGCGTGTTGTGGACCCATCAAAGCGACAACTGACCTGACCTAATCTAACAATGGACACATGTGGAGGAATAAATAATATGAGGAGGAGGAATAAATATATTCTTAATTTCTATAAGTACCCGCTATTCATTTTTGAAGAGAGAAAATTTATTTTACTATATATTATACAATAATAATGTAAATGCATTTAATACAAGATAATATTAAAAAAAAATAATAATAAAACGTAAAAATAACATAATTAACCAATCGTACATAATAAACGAGTGCTGGAGTAGTTTAACGTATAGAAATACGACGCTTCTTGTGGGAGACCTGTGTCCAGCGGTGGACTGCCGCAGGCTGTTGATGATGATGATAATGATATCATTCCAAAAATTCGGAATTTTATTAAATGAATTAATATTTTTCGAATATATGTACATATTATATACCTATTAATGAGTATTATTTTAAAGGCTGTCTTTTTCATAAAAAAATACTAAAAAGCAAAACGATCACTTTAAGCAATTAATGCCGGTAAGGTACGTCTGTAATATTAAGAGGACTACCGCTTACTTACTTACCTTTTTATGGGATAGGATGGCAAACGAGCAAGCGTGCCGCCTGATGAAAAGCAATCAACGCCGCCCATAGACAACCGCGACACCGCAGGAGTCAAGGAAGCGTTACCGGCCTACCTTAGGGTAAGGATGTGATTACTGGATGAGTAAGTAGCATTAATTGAGAGGGGAAGAAGAAATTAAAGGAAAGAAAAGCAGTTAGGTCTCCTGATTCCTTTAGTTTACAAACAGAGGTAACACATAAAAATACCGTTTGACTTCAATATTCCTAGTTATGGTATAGTATTTCTCCAGGCGTGTATGTGGAACGGAATTCCCAGTTGATGGTGTGGTTCTTACCACTGTTAAATGGTATGAAATGTTAGTAATTACAACACACTTACTCATAGAATCTCAGTTCAATCTGCGCCATCCTCTCGAAGTACGTCATTGCGGCGGAGCCATTGAGAGGAGCGTACTGTATCTTGTACTGTTTGGACAAATCGTCCAGTGACTCTATCGGTGTGTCCAGTCGAGAGACTGTGAGGAACGCCGCCAAGTTTGCTGTGTATGACGCTATGATGATGAAACTGTTGAAGAAATAAACGATTTTCACTATCATTTCAATTTAAAAAAAAAGTAAACGACCAAACGTATCACCTGATGGTAGACAATCAACGCGATACCTTATGCATCACAAATGCTTTGCCGACCTTTAAGATATGAACAGAATTGTTTCTTGAAGACTCCAATGTCGTATCGGTTCGGAAAAATCGCTGAATGCAGCTAGTTCCGTAGGGTGCGTGGAATGAAGTTTCAGAAAAAAAACACACCGTACTGGATCGCCACTCAATACTGCCGTAACAGACTACTGATAGGAGTGTTGCTGTAATCACTACGCTTGATGGGCGCATTGGGAATTGGAGACTGACCCTAAAAAAGGTATCTTTATATTTGACACGCTTTTCAGGCTAAATAGGTTGATAAATTTTAACATATGAAGTGTGGTTGGATTCATCTTGAGAGTTGTATAGCCACTACATACACTTATTCCAATGCGAGGATCGAACCCGCGATCATTAACTCAGTGGGAGGGGGTCCCTCCACTAAGCCTATTAATAGGTCGTGCGACGTGATTATCAACGTAACGATTATCATACGTAATTAAGACATTGCTAGCCTTTTTTAGAATTTAAAGATGATTTTATATATACATCCTTGGTATTTCAGGAGATACAACATCTCCCTATAAAAAAAGACGCTCTAACGACCTATTGATGGCTGTGTGCCCATTTTGATTAGGTACGAACCGAGTCGTTATGTGTCAGGTGACTGGGTCTGTGATCAGTAATCCGATACCCATTAGATGTTGCTTTTAATGTTTCCGGTTTTAGATAATTATCACATTTACCCAAACAACCACCATGTAGCAGCTAGTAGACGTCCGGAAAGATTTTTGGGAGCCTCCCCACCGCCTTGTGGAGTGAGTGACGTCATACAAAACCACAAGCACTCCTTCAATGTAAACTCTCTCTTTTCCTCGTCATCTTTATACTTCTCCCGGTTGTTCTGATAGCTGTAAGGACTCCATTTATCGAAAACCCACATTAAGAAACTGGAAGACAAGAAGTTAAAATATAATAATAATAAATAAACAATCGTCTTGCACTGTATTATATGTAATATTGTTTATTGTTTTTTTATTATATATTTCCTCTGAGATGCCCCGTATTGTTAATAGCGCACCAGATTTTGTAGCTTCAAGTGTATACCGCAAACAAACAAAAGAACTTTCCGTCTTAATCCGCCTTATATAATTTTTACGGCCAGAAATATAATTTTATAGTAACTTATTACATTAGGTATCAACACATCTATTAAATACATAACTCCTTATTGAAAAACAATTTAATAATTTTACTGAATTCCATAAACTTAAAAATATAAAATAGTATTATACACAATACAATACACGTCTCAAAACAACTTTAAAACAAAAAAGTGTAACTATATTCTTAGAGAATCTACATAATTATGTTTTATATGTTTTTTTAGAGTTTTTGATGTGAAAAATCTTTTCGCGGGGAATGGGAGTGAAGCCGTAGGCCGAGACGTCGTCTCGATTCAGGCTACGCTCCCCTCTACTCGACTCGACGAGTTGTAATAATATTGTTTCACATCTACCAAGCGTTCTATGGCGCTTCTCTTTTTATATTTGAAGTGGTCGATGATTCTTTTTCTTTTTCTGGGATGGCAATTACTTAAAAGTATTATGCCAGCGTCAAATAAAATAGAATAATACCAAATCTCTCGAAATTTCTAGTCAGCTTGTCACGTTACGTTTAGGTAAAATGGTGGCTATTCTACCAAATCCTATGGACTTTAAACTTAAAAAGTTACGATACATGCATATATTTTATATGACTTCACTTATATGTCTTAATCGAAGTATATTGTATAATACGCTACCACAACTAAACAATATAACTAATAATAATATATAAGATAACTGAGAATGAAAATAAGAAAACACAACGTCACTATTGTAAGTTGGCGGGGAATATTCCGGTCGATGATTATTCAGAATATTTATGCACCTTTTTTTAAATCATATTATATATAATTTTGGCGCTGCACATGTGAGTATGAAACATAGACATGCTAAAAAATTTCAGCGCAGATGCCAATTTTATTCAAATTAAAAACACATTTATTATCTGTACTATCTGACTATAAAACTTGGCGTTTGCGATTTCTGTGTTAAAAATATGCTTTATATATAATAAAATATGCTTTATATATAATAATAATTTATATAATAATAATAAGTAGTGTTAAAATTGGGTTGATTGTAATCACAGAAGGCATTGGCAACATTGTGAAAGCAATTAAAATACGTGTTGCCTTCCCTGCATTCTATAAAAATATGAATATTGCGTTAACATTGTAGCCTGAATAATTTTATGCAAGATAATTATAAACTGTAACAGAATCGCAAAAATCATTGTATGTATCAGCAGAAGTATAACTTTGTGTTTGGTGTACAATAAAGAATCTATCTATAAATCTTTTCTTTTCTTTTCTTTGATGGCAATTAGTTAGAACTATTATGCCAGTGGCGAGTAAAATACAATAATATCGAATCTCTTGAAATGTAACAAGTCAGCTTATAACGTTACGTCTTGATAAAATGATGTCAGCATTTTACCAAATCCTTCTATAGACTTTTTGAATCAACTTAAAAAGTTACGATACACGCATTTATTTCATGTCACTTCACTTATACGCCTTAATCGAACTATATTGTATAATACGCCACCACAATTAAACAATATAACCGATAATAATATAATATAAAATTATGTAAATGAAATAAAATCACAACGTCAATGATGTCAGTTGGCGGGAAAATCTCTGGTCCATCTATATATACATATATTTATAAGATTGTTATTTTTTCTTTTTTTCTCCTTTCGTTGATGGCAATTATGTTATAATTATTATGCCAGTGTCAAGTAAAATTTATTAATATCAATTATTTTAAAATATACTCGTCATCTTGTCAGGATTCGCTTTAATAAAACGGTGGCTATTCTACCAAAACCTTCTATTGCCTTTTGTAGTCAAATTAAAAACTATTTTTTTTGGATTACGAATTTTGATAATTAGGCAGATGTAATGTATTTTTAATGATAGTTTTAAATCATATAATATATAGTATTAAACCTATTTTTGAAATATGGTAGTCTTATTCTTTTATAGGATAACCTTGACCGCGTTTGTAAACCGTGGAACCCTCGTATAACCGCCAATGGCCAGATGAACGCTGGGCTGTGGCATATTGAGGTCATGCCGTTCCATGGAGTTCGCCAATAGTTTACTCTGTTCCAAATCGGTTGGAACTCGAATGAATTTAAAAGTAATAATGTTATTGAAATTTAATCATTTAGAAGTTTAAGCTTATTTTTAATATAATGTTGGAGTTATTCTTGTTGCTTTTAAGTGAATATGAAATATTTTTAATATACGAAAAACGTGCATGCAACGCTTTCTATCAGGTGACACCCCTGCTCGTTTGCTATCCTGTCATAAAATATGTATAAATATAAGTACAAGAGGAAATGCATTATAAGGCTGACCGGATCCCCATACATTTAAAAAAGGATTTTATTGATTCCCCTAATTGTAAAATTATACTGCTTGTACTTGTACTTGGTACTTGGATAACCGACAAACGTTTTCCGTGTCATGTATTATAAACACAAGCAATATTACGACACACGCAGTACATGCAATTCTAAATACACCGTGAGATATTGTGCTTAGAAATGTGCATTGAGCACATTCCTTCTCATGCTATAACGCGTGACGTCACGTTGTTGCGTGTACAAACACACACACACACACAAATTCATAAGTAGGTGATCGTATTGACGTTGAAGGTGTGTGTGTGTGTGCGTATAAAGACATTTGTGAAGCGAATTTTAGTAAACGAATTTTCGTTTCGGACGAAGTAATTTTATTAGTAACTAACTGAACCGGCGAACTTCGTACCGCCTAACAGTCGATTCTTTAATTTTTTATTGTTTTTTAATACTTATTCTACTATTCGGGACACCGTGTCAGCCAGTAAGATAAAAAAAAGAAAGTTGATAAGTCAACAATTACATTATGTCAAAAAATAAAAATTATAAAACACTTAAAATTCTTTTAATAGTCACTAAAAAAATCACAACGTAAATTACAATTTCAGATTTCTTATTATGATACCTACTTATTATATTTCATTTTATTTTTACTTATCTAAATTAGGTTTCATTTTTATTGTAGTACTAGTAGTAGTAGTATATTTATAAGATACCAATGTTATTCAATTGTTTTGCCTTCCCGGAACCCCTCCACTAACACTTAAACTTTATGGTATGGTATTAAAGTTCAAATTGACTTTTAAGTATTATTATGAATCTTTTGTATGGGAATATAGAAAAGTGTTGTTTTTAGACATTTTCAGGCAATTTTTTAATTTTTTCTCTCCGTAAGAACCATCCTCGTACTTCAAGGAATATTATAAAAAAAGAATTAGCGAAATCGGTTCAGCTGCTCTCGAGATTTGCGCTTAGCAACACATTCAGCGATTCATTTTTATATTATATATAAATAATTTTTTTTTCTCGAGGCAAAACGAGTCTTTTAAGTATTGTCAATTGTGTGAAATCTAATTTGGAAGATTTAGTATTTTTTTGAAGTGAAACTTCTTTAGCACCGTTGTTATGTCATGAGTATGGACTGGAAAAAACGAAAAAGCAACACTAAAAAGAGACAAACACATGCATTGACCTGCGAGAGAATGAGATAGAAAACATTATACGTCGTTTCCTATAGTATGGTCTCCTCTCTGTGCGGGGCTAAGTTTTCTGACGGTTTTACCGCGTGTAAACTGCACACGTTTTTTTTTTAGAATTAAGACTTCATAGGCATAAAAGTATTTTAGCATTACTTATACGATGATATCTTTAGGCGAAAGCTTGACTTCCAATGCGGACTTCCAATGTGATCTCTTAATCTGTATCACTGGATTTGTAAAACTGTTCATTCACTCATCATCATTATAGCCTTAACTATTCACTTTTAGACACTAGTTGCCATTAAAGTGGAGGTGTGTTGCCGAATATCACACGGTGGGTTATATAACCCACGCTCGGCGGACGGATTGTCTACTCATTTTTCATTAATACCTGGAGTATTGATGAATAAATATCACGATATTATATTTGATATATATTTTCTGATTACAATAAACACTTCACGTCTTAGGGTCAACTATCAACCCATCAGTGGACTTAAATCGTACTCTATCACTGTTTTTAACTACCTCACAGCAAACAATTAGTTCCCCATCCACAGCTTCATTGTCATGTATAGAATTGAATATCACGTGATCAATATTGCTTCGCTTACCTAATTCTAGCAAACAATGTATCAATTTACTATTTTTTTATTATATGTATTTCAAGGCTGGTTTGCCTTTTATACGCATCAATATTTTTACTATAGAAGTGACTTGTATCTTGCTTCGGTTGTAATGCGCCCAAAAAAAAGATGTCTCACCTTTGACTAACAGATTAGTCATTACCGCAAAAGTTTACTTATGACGTCATATCACAACACATGTTCATTTCTAGAATGGAGTTTTTTTTCTTTTCTTTGATGGCAATTAGTTACAACTATTATGCCAGTATTAAGTAATATACAATAATATCCAATCTCTTGAAATGTTCCAAGTCTATCACGTTACGTCTCAATAAAATGGTGGCCATTTTATCAAAACCTTCTATGGACTTTTTCAGTCAACTTAAAAAGTTACGATACACGCATTTATTTCATATCGCTTCACTTATACACCTTAATCGAACTATATTGTATAATACGCCACCACAATTAAACAATATAACTGATAATAATATAAGATTATGCAAATGAAATAAAAACACAGCGTCACTGATGTAAGTTGGCGGGAAAAGTCTACAATGGAGTTGAGTTATTTAGGGAAACAAAAGGCTTGGACAGTGACTTCGCCAGTCGCAGCGTACAGACAGAACAGGTTTTTGTGCATTCTCGTGTAGGAGATAAACTTGCTTGATTGTCAGATGAGAGAGATGCTAGACTCGCTTCGACCACTATAAGTACGTGTAATGTTTTACACATTTATTGAAGAGATGGTTTGAGCACATACAGAGGGTGGACGAAAGCCAACTGATAAAAGAGAAAGCAGATACCTTGATCAAATTGCCGAAGTTCTTAAGAAAGACCAGGTTAAAAGTACCCTTAATCGACGAGCATGTATGAAGAGATTGCTATGTGGATAAAGCAATGAAAGTGTGTCGAGATCGTAGCAGATGGAGATCTGTGGTTTCTACGGGTAACAGGCGTGATGATATGTAGGTGTGTGTTGAAGAGAGGAATACTATTGCAGTACTGATAAAATAAACCGGTGTACCCACTAGCATATGCCTCCAACATCTTCGTATATATTTCGAAGTTATTGAGAAAGTTTAGATTAGTAGTTGATAAATATGGCCCACAGCTGAAACTATCACTTTCGAATTTCCGAAGAGGGTCAATTCGAATCCTGTTAATCCGACCAGGACAAGCGTGGTGGGTAACGTCCATTCTCCCAAAAATGTGATATTTAAGTTTCATCTTCACCATCTGGTTGGAAGGCGATCCAGTACATTGTGTTTCTTACGAACCTTCAATTCTACTAAACTCAAGCCCACTCATATTTCAAAGTCGGTCAACGCATTTGTCGTGTCTATAGTGTTACAGATAACGCAGCGTTGATTGCTTTCTATCAGGCGACAAGACGACGTTTTCCTTCGTATCCCGTAAAAAAATTGGTGGGCTCGACTAGATACATCCATATCACATACATCTATATCAATATCAGCCCAAGGCAGTCCACTGTTGGACATAGACCTCAAAATAAGCGCGTCACCTATCCCGATCTAGCAGCATTACGCAGATCGTCAAAATAAAACACTATACCCTCATAGACCGACACCAGAAAATGTGGAAATCGAACGGTCGTAGATTGGAAATAATTAAACTTCACCACTGCGCGATTTCCATAGTCGAATGTCAAACGTGGAGGCTTGTAATAAATATATATAATATATAATAAAAAAACCTACCTTGTGAAGAAGTACGCAGCCAATATGGACAGCCACACGTCATTCTCCAAAACAGTTAGAAACTTGAACAATGACGTCGGAGTTCGCGGCAGTTTCATCATGATTGTAATACCAACTAAATCGTAGTACGGCACCGTAAAGTCTACCACGTTCTCTCGTTCAGCCATCACTGATAACGACGTCAGGCCAATGTCCGCCCTTTTCTCAACCAGCTCTTTTATTATTCCATTCCAATTGCCATTCTCATCCATGGTACCGAAATTACCATCCGGTGACAATGTTATCTCGTAATCGAATTTAACAATCTGTCGAATTTCTTCGATGAGATCTATACAGTACCCTTTGAATCCTTTTGGGTGTGAATCATCTCGAATAATGAAGGGTTGTTGCTACAAAATGTAAGATTTAAATTTTGTTAACAAAATGTAATCGAACGCTTTTCCTGGTTGGAAACTTCCTTTATAAAATAAATTCTTATCTATTTTCTACAAAATATCTTCTTATTGTATCATTTTGTATTAATATTATGAATGCATTTAAACTGAAAAAAAATTACAAATGAGAGAATTCTCGCTGAGTTTCTCGGGCTTGCATGAGGAGAATAATGAGTGTGGAGGAAGCAAGGAAAGTATGCCGAGATCGTAGCAGATGAAGATCTGTGGTCTCTTCCTACCCAGACAGACAGGCATGATGGTATGTATGTTTCTTTCACCTTATCTACTCCGTGCAAAGGAATTAACCCACAATTATGAAACTTGAACTTATTGAAATGATAGTAGCTTGAATGTAAAAAGATAAAAAAGGTGATTTTTTTAACGAAATAAAAATGAGAGAGATGAGATGTGTGCCATGTGTGATGAGATGAGATGTGAGATGTGTGACATGCAAAAATGGGAAATTTGCCAGCCATATTATACAGTATTCTTTGAGTATGCCCTTTAATAGCACTTCAGCTTAAGTTATTTTAAATTTAAAAAAATAAATATAAAGTTTTATTTAATAATATTAAAGTTTTATTAAAAAAATTAAAATATTAGAACATTTTGATGACATTATAGTAGAAGTTACACAAGTATTATAAACAATTGTTGATGATGTTATGTAAAATAATATCATGTCGCAAAGAGAACTCCTAAATATGGTCAAGCAATATAAGCGACACCGACTAGAGCACGGCTTTTAAATTAAATTAAAACCGGAAGTATATCTTTCATTACTTCCTTCTTCCCAACTGATCGTTCTTCCATTGTTCATATCCTTGCTTTAAAGTAGGTAACGCATCTTTTTTTATGTGATAGGAAGGCAAACGAGCAGGCGTGTCATCTGATGGAAAGCAATCAAAACCGCACATAGACATTGCGAAAGCGTTGCCGACCTTTAAGGAAAGTGGCATTGTGAGAGTGGGAAGGGTGGGGGAGGATGGGGAGAGGATGTTGAGCCTCCGGAACTCAGCCGCTTACCGTACGAAGCGCGGTAGCTAAGCCATCACTCAGATGCCGATTTCCCGCGGGAGTTTGGTACTTCCCCGGGCGAGCCGGCCCATTCATGCTACAGAAAAATATTATGCCATTCTTGACATACTATTCATCTGCAGCTTGGCTCTACCACTATAGAAATAACATCTATAGTATCCTTAATATTGCTGACAATTATGGGTGGTAATATTTGCTTACAATCAGGTCACCCGCTTGCTGGTAATAAATAAATAAATAAATAATAATCATAATAAATATGTAGATAATATATAAGAAAACTACCTGGTATCAGTAACCAGACGCATAAGAACTAAGAATGTATATTTGTTTACACAGTTGTAACTGTGTAAACTAAACATTATCATATCAAAAGAAAATGTTTAAACAATGACAGAGTTCATTACCCACCTCGACCGTAACGATTCTGTACACGAGTTGTGCGGAATAATCGCTCATATTGTCTGCGTCGATAAGCTGCAGAGGATTTGAGAGACCGGCTTTCCAAGATCCCAATGAACGACTGCCAATAGATGCGCCGTCCTTTACAGTGACTGCCGATAAATCAGTGCTGAATTCCATGTAACTTTTCCCGTTCATTGCATCATCTTCGGGGATATAGAAAGGCGCATATGTAGGGGACTCTTTTACCTGTGAATTGAATTCGTATGTCGGCTTATAGTTGAAAAATTACATAATTTAATAGTGGCATAGTCACGGTAGCACAAAAGGATCTGCTCTCCGCTAAAATCCGCTCTCCTGCAATTCCTTCCGCTCCATTTATTTCCTCTCCTTCTTTTATAACTTCTTTCTTCCTCTCCTGTTATTCACATCCTTATGGTAGTCAACGCATATGAGTTTCCCTAATAACGCAAATGTCCATGGGCGGTGGTGATTGCTTATCATCAGTTAGGCGATTGTTGATTTACTTATCACTTCTATCAAAAAATCTTCTACCTACAAGAATTGATTCACGCATAGCATTTGAACTTTAAGATCTTGCCAAATCTATTACTTCAGAAACGTTGACAGACAAACAGAAGTTATATTTTATATATTGTTATAATAAAAATAATTATAATTAATATGAAGACTGATTGTATCTTTGCTATTGTTCAAAATTGTTAACTTGCTAACTGGCGTGTATATAATCACTAGCTTCTGCACGCGTAGAATTCTAAAACTATCGTGCGTCCTGTAAGAGCTAGTGTTTCGGAATTAAAACCAGCCTATGTTGGACCTCAAATCTCAAACTATCGCCATACTAAATTTCATCAAAATTGGTTTAGCAGTGAAAGTAACAGACAGACAGAAAGACTTTCGCAATTATAATATTAATATGGAAGTATGGGCGTTCCGCCTTGGCGACACGAGGAGCCTTTGCATGTCTCCGCCCTGTGTGGTAATCGAAACACCCTCTCTAACAAAGTGAAACTTTAAATTAAACAGTAAAACACTAACGTAAAGTCAATTCTGCTGTACGGGTGTGAGACATGGAAAAGTACGAAAGAACTAGTAGGTACGCAAACTCCAGGTATTCGTCAACCGCTGCCTACACCGATAATTAAAAGTATATTGGCCGGATAACATGGTCTCCAACGAAGAGCTGTGGAGAATCAGCAAAGAGGACCCTATAGATGTCCAGATACGTCGATAAAAATGGAAATGGATAGGACATACTCTCCGGCGCCAAGCAAGTCATATCACACCGCACCATCCGACTACCATTTATTCTGTAAACTACAAAATTATCTTAACGGAAAATATTTCTCATTTTTGGACGAAAATTCGTCTCAAGAGTTTTTTCGAGAGCAAAGACGAAGCTTTTTGGATAGATGGTATGCAATTGTCTGAACGTTGGGCCAGAGTGATACAAAATAATGGAGAATACAGTTAATAATAAAAGCTTTTATTTGAGAATGTATTTTGTTTTGCATAAATGTTAAAAAAACAAACAAACTAATCTTATCCCAACCCAATATAATCGTAAGGCTGTAAGTGCTGTGTTACCTGAACGTTTTTGTCGTAAAAAAAAAATTCCCAAAAAAAAATTATTTAATTTTGATAAAGCTGTTGGTTTATTATTACATCTTGTAACAGTATACAACGGATGTGCAGTCGCGGTCTATATAGCTGCATGTTCCGTGTTACGCTTAACGCCTCGTCGCCCGTAAAATGGCTAACGTAAAATAGAAATGCACATTGCATTTTGCAAATGGAACGGTGGGTGACCGTTTCTTTTCTTTCAAGTAAAATACAATAGCATAAAATCTCTTGAAATATCTACCAAAGCTGATCTACCAAAAAATTCTATGGACTTTTTCAGTCAACTTAAAAAGCCACGCATTTATTTCATATCACTTCACTTATACGCCTTAATAGAAATATATTGTATAATACGCCACCACAATTAACAATATAACTGATAGTAACATAACATTATGAAAATGAAATAAAAACACGTCATTAATGTAAATTGGCGGGAAAAGTCCTGACCGTTTCTTACTTTCTTAGTACAAAAAGGAAGCTGTATCTATCTCCGTCACGCACCGCATTCGCTTGGTTCTATCGATATTTCTTTTTTTTGTATAATTTAGTTTATAGTTCTTAATTATTTTTTCAGTCTTTTATTATATTAAGTATGGCAATTATTAGGTGTACAAATAAGTTTCCGCAGTTTTTTATAAAAAATTAGGAATTTATTGTAAAGGAAAAGTACATTACGTTTTATTCAAAGTATTTTCCATCATTTGCCACTACTTTTCCCCATCTTTCTGGCAACATTCGGATACCCCGTCGAAAAAACTCTTCATCTTTTGACGCTATCCACAAATCTACCCAATTTTTGGTGTCTTCATATGATGTGAAGCGCTGCTCAGACAGACCATGTGCCATCGACCGGAACAGGTGATAATTAGAAGGGGCTAAGTCTGGTGAATACGGCGGGTGGGGTAAAACTTCCCAGTTGAGTGTTTCCAAGTATGTTTTTACCGGCGCCGCAACATGTGGACGAGCATTATCGTGTAAAAGAATAATTTTGTCGTGTCTGGAGTAGTAATGGGCGCGTTTTTCCTTAAGTGCCCGACTCAATCTCATCAATTGTGTTCGGTAGAGAGCTCCAGTAATGGTTTCGCTTGGTTTCAGCAATTCATAATACACGACACCAAGCTGATCCCACCAAATACACAGCATGAGTTTTTTTCCATGAATATTCGGCTTAGCTGTCGATGTTGATGGTTCGCCGGGCTTAACCCATGACTTTCTCTTCTTTGGATTATCGTAGTGAATCCATTTTTCGTCACCAGTGACTATACGATGCAAAAAACTCTTTTTTTTATTCCTGGCAAGCAGCATTTCACTCATGCATAATCGGCGTTCAACGTCTCTCGGCTTTAGTTCATATGGAACCCAATTTCCTTGTTTTTGAATCATTCCTAACGATTTTAAACGATGTGAAATTGCTTGTTGAGTCACTTGTAGAGTAAGTGCAAGTTCTTTTTGCGTTTGGGACGAATCTTCCTCCAATAGTACTTCTAATTCCATGTCTTCGTACACTTTCGGCCTTCCACTGCGTTCTTTGTCTTTAACGTCAAACTCACCGTTCTTAAACTTTTGAAACCATTCCTGACAACTTCTCTCACTTAAAGCAGCTTCACCATATGCTTCTAGAAGCAATCGATGCGCCTCAGCTGCAGATTTTTTCACATTAAAGAAGTAAATCAAAAGTTCCCGCAAATGATGCTTATTCGGAATAAAACTTGACATTTTTGCACGAAAAAAATTACGTGATGCTGATACGGAATCACTAGTACTTTAAGGTTATGGTGTTGCCAGATGACTAAACTTGGGATATTACGTTTTACATCTGACAATTTCTCCATAACCTTCTGGTGGGGCCATCTTTTGACAAACCGCGGAAACTTATTTGTACACCTAATAACATAATATAACTAATATATAAATGTGTCATTGAAGGGTACTATCCGCCGTAGTACAGGGTTAGCCCTAGTTCGGCAGTCAGTGAAACAAAATTGTAAATTTGTTTATTAATGACCAATAAATATATTATTAATATTAATTTTATCGTTGGCCTAATTATCAGAATTTGTAATTCAAAAAAACATTTTTTCTCACTTTTTATTTTATCTTCGGATTTACGTCAAAATAAAAAAGGTATTTTTTATACCTAAAGAATGATTTTTTTAATTTATATTAAATTTCTAACTCTATCAAATTTCTAATAACTATAAAATAAAATCAGATTTTTATTGTTCCTATAAAATTCACTAATATAGACTTAATAATTCTAATAATTAAGCCCACGATATAAATTATATAGTTTTAAACCAAAAACGCACCTCTTGGAAGGCCGCTTTGAGATCTAAAGTCCTATTAGGTGTGTTCTTACCATCATAATCATCACACGTGATATATTTCATCTCATTTGGCCATTTGCCAGAGTCCAGCAATGATCTGGAAATTTATAAACATACTCACGGAATATGCCAAGTTATAAATAGACGCTCCACATACACTCGGTGAACTAAATACGGATTAGTGCAAGTACGCTAGCATAAGAATCTCAAAGGTCATTACTTGACTGTTAAAAACGTTCGAAGAGATAGATCAAAGTAAAATGCGGACGTAATTTCTGGCTCGCCATTCATGCTGAAGGTTGTTTTAATCTTTCCCAATCGGTCCCTGCTCTTCGCGTCCGGCGTTGGCTTCATGTATACTATTGTAGCGTCTTTACAACCACAAGTTAAGTCTCCTTTGTCTAGTGTCAAAGCGAACCAAGCTGTCTTCCTTCCGAAATATTGATTCTCATCGGCGGCGTCCAAAACATTCTTTATAGTTTTCAAGCTGCCAACAATAAAAAAGTTTACTACATCGAGTTCTCGCAGACTTCTTAGCTGCGTTTTGATTTCTTCTTTACTAAAACTCTTTACAGGTGTGATTACGTGACGTGTCGGTATGTTTTGAAGCAGCGACTTGTATTTGTGATCCATGACTGAAAAAAAAATCATAAATTCACACCCTAACTGTACACATGTATCTAGATTTGTTATTTATTATTATACTAACCAAAGTATTCGTCAAAAATAATAGCAGCATTAGTTATATCCTGCTTGGTGACGATAGCTCTAATGGATTCCGGTAAAATATCGGCAGGTGGCATGACTTGCAGGAGAAATTTAGTTTGATTGGCAGTCAGGGAGCGCCACTGTCTCAAATCGCCCGCCTGCCCGAATGATCCAGATACAGTTGGTAGGGCCAACGCGGCTG
The DNA here is from genome assembly GCA_031353405.1 of Baronia brevicornis. Taxonomy (NCBI): domain Eukaryota; kingdom Metazoa; phylum Arthropoda; class Insecta; order Lepidoptera; family Papilionidae; genus Baronia; species Baronia brevicornis. The sequence continues at coordinate 1,079,700 of JASFAT010004443.1, forward strand.
CGAAGGACTTTATAGTTTCTGAACCGACTCCAGTCATGGTAAAATCGAGAACCACGTGTGGTATTTTTTTTGCTGATAGCATATCGTTGTATTTTCTGCAAACTTTAAACGAGCAAACGATGTTATACAAATTAATTATTATATATTATCGTATATATACTAAAGTTTATTTATAGATAAAGTAGTAAAAGTTATAGTTTAGATTCATATGTAAGTGTATTGTATATATGTAATTTACTTTGATTTAGAATGCAGAAATTAAGTAAAATCACACGTGACTTTTTACGTGTCGTGACTTTTTATTCACAAAGAAGTCAATTTGAATAACGAATTATGAGTTTCAACGCCATTTATTGCCTCTTACCATTTTCTAAAAACTCCCTGGCGTCAGTACGGTTGCCGACCACAATGACCGGGTCAATAGCCAGCCCTAAATTCGGATTGCGACGCACATACTCCTTTGCCACTTCGAAAGCTTTTTCAGCCAGTGCGTTATTTTCTTCATTTATCAATACTAAAAAATATATATTATAATTAATTAGATTTATCTCCATTATTATAATTTAAATATAAACATCCATTCTCTACTAATACTTACAAACATTAATGCTTTGTGTCGTCTGTGACAATAATACGCAGATGCGTGAGAACAGAACCAAAAAAATTATAAAAAAAATCATTTCAGTATTTTAAAATGTCTAGCATGAATTATTTTCCGTACGTCAATTTGAAAACTTATTCGTTATCCGTTACAGGCTTCGCATGAACACGACCACTAACATTCTAGACAGATAGGGCCCCCCCCACATGTAATGTGTACTATCTTGTCTCCCAGACGATGACCTTCATTCGCCCTAGTAATGGTTACATTACATCCTCACCATTAATTTGTTTTTTATGTATAGGTAGCATACAAAATTAGAATAATGTACTTGTTTTTTTTTTTCGTCACGATTGGTAACATTGATTGTCTATTGGATAACATTGCTGCTTTTATAAGCGCAAATTTTACTTGAATTATTTTTCAAATTAACAAGCCCTACGTTCTCTCTTTGAAATAGAGAGTTTATTAAGTTATTTTTTATATATACCAATAACCGAAATCAGTCACAAATATGATTGCTTATTATTAATGAATTCTGATTTTTTACGTTAAATAATTGGAATTGGGTTAAAATAATTTCGATTGGAAGAATTTACGTTATCGTAGCGAATGTAACGTCTGCACGTGTAGAGGGCTGTATATTTTTTCTGAAATTCTGCAGTTGTCATGGTTTTATTAATTTTTGCACGGCATATGTCATAAGACGCCTTTAAGCCATAATTTTGATATGAAAAAAATATTTTTGTTGTTGTTTGATGAAATAAATATTTATGTTTTGAATAAATGGCCCGTAAGTATAAACAAGTTTCTAAAAAAGGTGCGGTGGTTAATAAACAAAAGAACCAGTTTCGATTGGACTATTTTATTGCCAGAAATGTTTACAAACACTTAAACTCCACAGAGGTAGTGTTAGAACTGTACACTCTACAATAAACTCTAATATTATTTACTTTGAATAAAATCTTGAAATACGAATTGTCATACGAAAAAAATTAGTCAAAATCTTATTTCTTAACACAGAACACAGAGTTTTATTATTTTCAAATGTGAACAATCATTAGGATTTACATTCACAAGGGTTGCACCTTACAACCAACATTTACGTTATCTATCACAAATAAATCAATGAGAAGCAAATAAATTAGACAATAAAGGACAAGAAAAAAAATATACTCTCATAGAAATGAATAAAATAGCACACACAGAATTAATATGTCAGTATGAAACTATCACCTTAAATTCAACTTTGAACTTTAATTAAATTTCAAATCTTAAAATTACCATTGCAATGTGAACTGGTGATTAGCAACCGGCCCAAAGTTATGATGCGAGTAAAACTAACTCCCCACCACGACACCTTTGGAAGTCTACAGAGATACGGGAACCAGTTTTACCTCGTTCACATAGCAATCCATAACCAAGTCAAAGGAATGTTTTAAATGGTTAAGTAATAATGCCTATGAAATATATAAATGTGCGACATTTAACTGCTAACTTAAATTTATAACTGAATTAATTATCTAAACACTTTAATTAATCTTAGTTCATCTAGAACCCTTGTTTCAACAGCTGTATACAAATCGCGTCGTTCACAGAACGGATTGTGAATTAATTTCACACTGGGTGAACTACTTTGGCAGTACTTTACTGGCGAAATTAACGTTTCGTAATATGGTTGTTCAATTCAAAACTTCCATAAATTCAACCCAAGTCTGATGAAATAGACACTGATACACGAAAACGGCATACAACACCAATCAACTTGTGTGTGATCAGTTCACTGCGATGCACATCTCTGATGCGATTGACAGTTTCAATAATTTACACTTTACAGGTACTTCACAGGTAAGTTTAATACAAAATGTATTGTAGAGGTATGGTCAAAAAGTATTCCATTAAGAGTTACTGAATTTCCTTTTGTCTTGCATGCCTCGCAGCAATAAACATTTATTTCATTAAGTCTAGATCTGGCAACTTTCATTTTAGTTGGATACTTTTTGATCAAACTTTGTATAACCTAAAATTAAAGTGTGGTCACAGAAGAGCCCAAATCTGTTGTGGAACTTGGATCATTATTTGTAAATGTATAAAAACTATGGATTTGGCAATGCTTGTATAAATTCAAATACAATCTAGATATGTATCAGTCGTATCAGTCAGTAAGAATTGGGCTCTAATGAACACAGATGCATTGCAGTAAACCAATCGTTGTAATGGGGACTGAGTTTAGGCTGCTGCTTCTTCCGTTTCTGCAGAAGGCTCCTCATCTACTTTGGCCTTCTTTTCAGGTGTGGTTTTTTCTTCTGCATCTCCATTGTCTGCTGCTGCAGATTTCCTCTTTACTCCCACTTCTTTTGTTTCTGAAAATTAAAAATATTTCTTTAATATAATGTTAGTTTAATAATATTTTATTTATTAAACAATTTCAGTAGTTAAATGTGATAATGATGGGTACAACTGACCAGGACTTTAATAACAGTTTCGAATTTTATAAATATTTATATAAAAAAATAAAACTATTTATATTAATAGTTAACAATGCAAACCTGTGGCATCTCCATTTTCGCTAGCATCGTTGCTTTCTTCAGCATCACCATTTTCCGCGGGGGTTTCTTCAGGTGCATCCCCGCTGCCATTTTCTTCCTTCCCATTGCTTTCAGTTTTTTTTTCTGCTACCTTTTTAGCTGGCGATTTCTTCACAGGAGATTCTTTCGCCACTTCAGTGGATGTGACCTCCTCGGGCGCAACTTCTCTGTAAACGATATTTTCAAAATAAATTTTAATTGATACTAACCTATAGTACTAGCAGTAGTAGTAGGGGTAACCAGTAATGTTTATGAATAAATTTAGTACCTCAAATAAATATAAGGTTTACAACAATCAATAATTTCATTACGTGAAAATATTAACATTTATTTTTATATCTTGGCCCATAAAGTTCAAATCTCGTTGAGACTAATTAACCGTTATTTAACTTTGCTATTATACTTTATCAGTATCGCTGTAAAGGCGGAAATATAGACCGAACAAAACAAGCGATTATTACGCAAGGCTGCATGTGGGAAAGTTGCAGGAAATCGAACGCAAATGCTGAATGAATACGTTTACTCGCTCCAGTAGGTTACCTCGAAGCGCCGACTGGAAAGCGTTAAAAATAACTAATGACAACACGCGTCCCTCGTGAGTGGCGATAACGTAACCGCCGTACCTCCGTCGAGTTGCAAAACAAGCCTCGGCAAATTTGAATCGAGCGCGCCGACGACGCTCCGCGCCGGCACGCCGCGCATACAGCGCCATCTTGAACTACAGTTCCGCGCCTGCCGGCGTGCTTTCAATTTCCCGCTTAATGTATACTTTTATCACCCCAAGCGCACAAAGATAAATCGTCCTTACAGTTTTTCAGTATTAAGAAAACATCCCACAATATAAATTACAAATCATTATAATGTAGAAAAACTTTTAAATATAATGTAAAGACTTTCCCGCGTGTATTTGCCGACGTTAATGAACATCCGAAAACTACAATCCTATGTTACTATGCTATGTTATATTACACTAATAACACACACGTGGTCTATATTATACAAAAAAACAATTAAAACGCAAGACTGTACTTGAAAATTTGATTAAAACAGTATATTGGAAGCCATTTTGATATGGTTGCCAGTAGCCGCCAAAAATAAAACAACGATTTTATTAATAATTATAACAGATACAAAAGATAAACTTACTTCTTTTCAACGGCTGCGTCTGCCATGGTTATTTTTAGAATATGGAAAACTTAGAAGAATTTAATAATATTCAACACGTGCCACGCACTACGTTTAACAATGTTCACTGCACAAACAACGCTGACCAAATGGCGGAAAAGGAGGGAAGAAAACATCGGCCGCAACTCAACATTTTGCAGGGTCGCGCGATTGTCATGAAGTTAGTAGCTAACTTCATGTTGTGAAATGCATATAGCAAAATGTTATTGGAATGAAAGAGATAGTTATGAAACCGCATCTACTTCAAACAACCTTGAATACCTAAAGAACGACAGCAAGCAATACTCTACCTTGCTCTGTCCTGTTTCAAATACATAATCGTTAAAATGTTAAAATGTTCCATAACGCAGGAAATGCCAAACATCTTTCTAAATATTCTTACTTTTTATTTTCAAAATATAAGTTACTATAATCTCTAAAAAGTCAAGAATATGTAAAAACAAATGTTTTAGAATCTAAAAAAAATTCTTAGCATTATTTTCCGTTTTCCGATCTTATAATTTTAGTATAAAGTTTGATAAGGAATTTGACTTGTAAATTATGGTTTAGCCTTTATAGATATATATTCAATACAATTGCAGTAGGGTAAAAGTCCATAATAAATAATAACTGTGTTTAAATTTTCGTAAAAGATGCAACATCTTTAATCTCGTTAGTAGGATTTAGCACGTCAGAAACAGATTCTGACGTTCCAAATCCTTAACGAGAAAACTTATAGGTATACCTATCTAGACAAAAAATTCAAAGATTGTAAAATATCGCGTTAACCATGTAAGTGAAACGTCCATGAATTTTATGATATGCGTGTGATTTGCGAGAGTTCAATGCCCCCACATTTGTTCACTGTCATTGTTAAATAAATATAATTACTTCACTAAATTCTTTTTAACTACATGTAAGGCTCAAAATAGCATCAAAAAGAATCAATTTAGTGTAAACTTAATTTGTTACACCTTTTAATAACTTTAATTTTCTATGCGCAAGAGTTTATTTTCCGCTAATTTGATTTGGGTTCACCTCTTGAGCCAAAAAATCATCAGAGCTTGAGAGTATACTTGTACTAAAACATTTACCTGTGTTGTAATACGATTTACACAATAATGTACTTTATTCTGTTGAAATAAGAAATAGTTTGATAATGTAGAGTGCAAATGCAAATTGTATGTAGGTCGTTGGCTTTGAAAGAAATCTTGGCTTGGCACAAGCTTGAGATTTCGTCATATACGAAATCCGTTTAAAAGAGCAGTTCATTGTGCCTTATTCCAAATTGTTTTATATTTAAGCAAAATTACAGAAATATATATTAATAAAGTTTGTTTGGTTACTTCTTTTGCTTATTTACGATTATTACATACTAAAATGTTTTGGGCTATTATTGAAATAAGTGGATTCAAATTTCCTTAAATCGAATTATGTAAAATTATATTAATATGTACACGCTTATATATATATAAAATAACTTTTTGTCACTGATGTAGAGCTCGACCCCTCGTGGTGCTTGACTACAGCCTTTATTTAAGCATTGTTTGTTACATTCAATATAATTGTGAATGAAATACTTCCGGTTCGAAAAAAGATTGATTAAAACTTTTAGGTTATGTTTGCGTATATACATCTTTATATTTTTATATTATCTTGCTGATAAATGATCCAAGCTCTGATACCAATTTTTGGCGGTACAACCATATTAATTACCATAATCCAGCAGTAAAAAGTTTGTTGATTATGTTTATAATTTACACCTAGGCTGTTGATGAAATGCAACTAAATAAAAAGATTTCTGTGAAGTAGCTATTAAAACAAATTAGTGATTGTAGTGACGCAGGTTACCTACTTTTGTTTGTAATGTCACGTCACTAACTCTTGACTTTATTAAATCAGCCTTGTATTTATAAATAATGTACTACGTGCGAATAGGCAAACAGAAATTAGCGGCATCTCGTTTATTATTCATATTGTTTCAGCAAGTCGTTGGAAAGTAAACGCTAAATCAATAACTTAAAGACTAAAATAAAAATTTGCATGATTCAAAAATAAACTTTATGAAATAGTGAACAGAATAGAATAAGTGTGAATAAAGGCAATGTTTATTAAATTCTAGCTCTTTGCAAAAGACTAAGACAGGGCCGGACCTATATCCAGCATAAAGGGCACCGCATTTCTTCCCGTAAGCGTCGTACTAAACGACCTTTTAAAATATTACCTAAACATTTTCCAACCTAAATTATAACATGCATTCGTGTGTAGGTCATTTGGAGAAAATATTGCAATTTAAACTATAACATTAAAGATATAAAGATCAAATTTAATTACATCTTGTTGCTACCTTCAATGACCGCCACACGACGTTGCTCATACCTATCTTTGAAACTATCGACCATAAAGTAAATAAATTATATTTAAGGATGAGAATATCAAATAATAACTGGCAAATTAAATTAAACACACTAACAAAAAAGACTTAAAATAATGAAGACGTACATAATACATGTTTTATTTAATAACATTATATGTAATTTATTGGCTCAGTGGGACCCTTCGCCCACGGAATCAATGGTCGCGGGTTCGATTCCCGCATCGGAATAAATATATATATGGATTTATAAATATTTATTCCGAGTCTGGTAACCCCCCCAATCCGCATTTCCGTTCCTGCCCTTTCCTTTCTTCTCTATCCTTTCCCTTCCTCTCCGCCAATCCACGGTCTGTCGTACCAGAGGATGCGTGGCTAAGGGCGGCCTTAGTCGCACGCGTGCCGACCGTCCCGGGATCGGGCTCCCCTGGGTACTATGGTGCCTTACCTCAGCATGCAGGGCTCTGCTGGGGCTGACCTCCATCCTCCCTTGCGGCTTGTGAGATTCACTAACACGAATATACCTAATTTGTTGAAAAATGACGGCGACGTGGTTTGCCACCCGTCACGTCCTGATTCTCACGAGAGCGAGAAGCGACCAATGGAGAGCCGTTTCGCTGTGATGAATGGTAGCGGATAGAGCTCTGTGGTCTCTGCCAACCCCTGCGGGGGATAGGCGTGAGTATATAAATAAAAAAAAAATTATATCTCTAATAACTATCAGAAAATACATATACTATTTTGTAAAAAAAGCGGGCGGATTTTATTTTTCTACATTATTGGTAATAATTTAGTTCCTAAGAGGTTTTAATAGCCAAACTATGTTACGGATAATTAATAAAGAGTCTGTTATGTTTTGGGCGGACTTAACCAGTTATCGTACCGAGATAATATTAATTGAAAAAGGCTCACTAAATACGCAAAGGTGCACAGCAGAAATCCTTTATCAACATGCAGAATCCGCACTGACTGTGACTGGTGCAGATGCCATTTACATGGATGATAATACTCGAGCCCACCGTTCTGGCGAAGGAGTTGCTTGTATGCAAGAGGTCGGTTTTTGTTTTTTAGACTGGCCAGCGTGGTGCTCCGATCTTAGCCGCATTGAGCACGTTTGGGACCTCCTAAAAAGGCGAGTACAATGTGTCCAACTACCTCCACAAAACATCAGGGAGCTTAAACGTGTGTTTTTTTTGCAAAGGAGTTTATATAGCTAAGTGCTAACAGACCGTTCGACTTGTCCTCCCTATCCAATAATGGTCCAAATCCCTCACTTGAAAGGCCCTAAGATCTCTAGTATTCCCTCCCCTGCTGTTGTTCTGCATATTTTATCCTTTTAACTGTGGTTCTGAGTTAAAGAAGAAGCCTTCGCCGTCAAACATCACCACATTTTTACAAGTAACGAGTCTTTTACTTACGAGGTTTTCTAATGAAGTTGTGACTTCTATAGGCCCGATAGCGCACAACACCATTCTGTAATACCTTTTAATTTTTGGTGTACCTAATTCAGAAATAAAATATATAAGAAACTCTTTTATAGGGATCACATGAATATATTTTTTCTTTTTTGATAGGGTTTTTTTCTATACATCACTGTACTTCCATACATAATATATAAAAAATTGGGTTATGTGTTCATAGATGTCACGACGCGTGGCATATTATTCTTTAAAATTTAAATTATATTTTGTAGTAATAGGTGGCGCTGTTTCGAATGATTGAAGTCACAATACAATTTTACAATAATGGCCCCATTGTATGATTCTGTCTAAGACAAGATAAGCATATGCGCGTTTTGTGAAAGATGAAAATTAGTATTTACTTATGTCATAATTCCTTTCATATTTTATGCTTCTTTAATGAAATAAATCAAAACATAAAAACATTTAAAAAATAAATAAATAACACTCTACTATCATACTGGCTAAACGCTGTATATGTTCTGTACAAGTTATAATACTTTTTTAACACGGCGCAGTGTTTCAACACAAACAATCTATATTACCTACTTAAAACGTGTATTGTTCATTGATACACAATAAATCGCATTTTATGTACTATGTCAAAATACCTAAGGGCAATGAAGGAATAAAATTAATATATTTACGAACATTTGTAATTTTTTACAGTTTATTTAATATATCCGTGCCCTTGTACATGAATATATATTTAAAAATTGTAACTAAGTAGTAAAGACAAAACTATTTACATAAACTGGTTAATTACATTGTAAAACTTTCGAGTACTTTGAGTAGTTTCGAAACTATAGCACAAGGTACACACGTAATTACTACATTTATGTGATAGTCACCTTTGGTTTATATCATGGAAAACATAAGGAATGAGCTATTAACATTGATAAATTATATAAAAAACTATCACTGTATGGATTTTATAGAGGTTGTTTTGTAGAATTTAATAGTTAATCGTAACAAATCGTTTCAAATTCGATGAAAATATTTGGATATTTAGGAAGAATAAGATATAATACTAGCTTATTTTTTTATAATCATAAGTATGTATTAAAACTCAAGAAAATGTTTTCTAGAACGTCAGGACAGAAGTTAATTACATTCGTAGAAGTTAATTTTATTCGAAAAAATGTTGTTACTATGTAGGTACTAAACATTTTCTTTAGTTTTAACACACCTATGATTAGAAAAAAAATAAGCTTGTGTTATGTCTTAATTTTATATTATACTCTATAAATACCCAAATATTTTCATTGAGCTTGAAATCCTGCGAATCAATTTCTTAGACGCTTCATGTTCTTTATTGATAAAAAAAGGTTTGTTTCTAACTAAAAAACTATTTGCCAATCATGCTTCATGTTATTTATAACAAACATTGATGTATTATTACCATGAATTAATATCGATAGATATAACCATTCGAACAGCACTATGATGCTTCTCTTGTTAGGTTCAGTAGCCAAGGATGGATTGGATAGAGAGAGAAATAGCGAGTTATTTAAGTGCCTAGCTTTTTAGAGTAAGCAGAAACAAATTATTAAAAATTAATTTGATGTCTTTGCAATAAATGTTTCAAAATCTTATTAATTTCTTTGTCGATAATCGTTATTTAAATCGAAAATCTACATTAGTAAATACTGAAGGGCTGAGGGTGTTTACTCCATTTGGATGTTGGTAGCGTAAATAAATTAAACATTCAGATATTTAAGATGAGTATGTTTTTATTCTAAGTAATTTTATATTTACGGAGATTAGATATTTTTAGAAAATGAATCATTTTTCACATTTATACATAAAAACAACGTTTAGTTTTATGAAATAGCATTATATTAAACAAATTTTCATGTGGCTTTTACTGCTATTTTAGAATTATAATAAAAAAAATCTAAAAAGTATTAATATAGAAGTTTTTAAATATGTAAAAAATTCATTGTGATATAGTGAATGCGAACAGTCCAAAGCTACACGCACACATTTACAGTTTTTCCCTACTTAGTCTATTGTACACAAATACCAATAACTGGTTGGCTGCGCAACCAGTTTCAAGCCTGTGCTGCCACCTAGAACTGTTTCGAAATACATGTTTCTGTGTTGCTATTTATACGAAATCGTTGGTAGTATTTGTAGTTTTCCTAATCCTGTTGTGTAACTATGTGATTTTTTTAAAGAATTTTAAATCTTAACTTAGTTACATGTTATAGTTACTATTGATTTATCCTAATTTATGCATATTACTTGATAAAATGTAAAATTACGCTCTTACAAGCATAACATTAGGGGCCATCCATAAAATATATCATAAAAGTTTCAGGATTTTTGGACAGCAGGGCAGCTGCTTTGTTTTTGTTACATGTGGTCAACGTTGTGTAACTTTTTTACCCGAGTGCGATATTTTGCAATTTTATAGGAAAAAAATAATTGATTAAAACTTTTATTTCCTAAACATATAACAAGTTAAAAGTTTAGAGCACTTTAAATTTGTATCCTGGTCACACGAAGACACACTTTGTTGCAATTTATGCAATACAACATTATATATATTTTTTATAACTTGTGGGTAAATTGAAAAAATGCCACAAAGTTATAGAACAGAACATAGCTGTATAAGATGTACACATGTAAGTGTGTATTACACTCTAATTAAAGAATATGGAAAAGCGGCACAACTCAAGTATGATAAGAATATTAAAGTATTAGTGGGTCATTTTAACCTAAATGAGTATTAAATTTAATTATTTGTCGGCGAATATTTTAATGAATGTAAAAAAGCACTGTGGTAAAATATAATATATATTTTAGGATTCTAGAAATTGTCCAGAGGCAGTGTAATTATCAAATAACAAATAAAAATACTAATAGCGTTATATTCTATTTACAAAAGAATAAACTTCATATTTGTTACAATAAAAATTCAAAAGCAGAGCAGAGTTAATTTTAATATATTAAAATTGGGTTTATTTTTTGTATATTACCATTTATGTAATAATAAATTATACACAGATAAATAATTCAGTCAATAAAATTAAAACTCTCATATGTTATACGCCTTAACAAATATAAAGTGAAGCAAGTATGATAATTTCAGTGGAAGTTTAATATTATTGCTCTTAAGTGTGAAAACATTTGATTCGTTGTGGTTAGAATTTTTTTTTAACGAAATCGCTTTTCGCGTTTTCGAACTTTTATATGACTTTAAGTTTTATTAGATCTCTGTCAATAATGCTGCCACCATTCTGGGTGTACTTATACGATGTAATGATACTTATTTCTTTTTAAGTTTGGTTCATAAAGATTTTACTTTATTTAGGGAAATCTTAAAATTAGTTTATTATTTTACAGCCACATTTCAAAAGAGAAACAAAGAGTTGTAAATCATTACATAAAGTAATATTCATTATGTTATTTCTACAAAACTACGCTTATTAACTTTATGAAATGGAAAATAACATCTTTATATTTAAAAAACTATATACCAACGACATTTTTTCTTCGACGTGGCAAAAGCCTTCGACAAGGTCTGGCACAACGGTTTGTTATATAAACTATACCACATGAGTGTGCCCGATAGACTCGTTCACATCATACGAGAATTCCTTAGAAATCGAACCTTCCGCTTTCGCGTCGAAGGAACGCGCTCCTCTCCCCGCCCCCTTAGGGCTGGGGTTCCGCAGGGATCCTGCCTCTCGCCACTTCTGTTCTCACTTTATACCGCTGACATTCCCAAGCACGCGAACGTGTCGCTCGCCCTATTTGCGGACGACACCGCCCTCTACACTTCTGATAGGGTCAAATACCGCGTGTCGAAACGGCTCCAAACTGCGGCCACTACTCTTGGTGAATGGTTCCGAAAATGGAGAATCGAGGTAAATCCCGAGAAAAGTGAAGCAATTTACTTCTCAAGGGGCACCAGTAGAGACTCCCACAAACGAGGCGGCCGACTCTTAGATATCACTCTCTTTGGCAGACCTATCCCGTGGAAAAAGTCTGTCAAATATTTAGGCGTCACCCTCGACAATCACCTGAATTTTACTAAACACATTCAAAACGCTCGATCCAAAGCGGCCTTCGTCTTAGGTCGTCTTCACCCTTTAATTAACGCCCGCAGCAAACTGTCCCTCAGACACAAGCTGCTTCTTTACAAAACATGCGTCCGGCCAATCATTTCCTACGCAAGTGTCGCCTTCGCGCACGTGCATAAAAGAAAAATAAATAAACTTCAAGTGATACAAAATCGCTTCATTCGTCGAGCCACCGGTGCTCAGTGGTTCCAGCGCAATATTGACCTCCACTGCGACCTTAACTTGCCGAGCGTCAAACAACACTTTAAAACACTCTCTAAGAAACATTTTGAGAGATCCGAATCCCATCCGAATCCACTGGTGGTACAATCGGTAAATTATTCACCCGATTTAAACGCGCGCCCGAAAAGACGACGCCCGCGTAACGTGTTACACGATCCGGACGACGAAACAGCGTCGTTCGGATCCACTCACGACACCAACACTCACACGCACCCCGGCCCTAGCCGAGCACGTAGAGTAGGGAACACTTCTACACCGGCCGCTTACACGAGATTCTCTCACGTACCCGGTCGGTTTTCACCCCCTAGACCTTAGGGTCTATGGGACTAATAGGGACTATAGTTACTAAAGTTCAACCTCCCCTACATGTTTAACGTAGAATCATGACGAGTTTAAAATCAGCACACACACATATGTGTACCTCCGACACGGCATCAGGCCGATGGAGTCTGCGATTTGCGCAGATTCCCAAGTATATTTTACTAGCCCGCGGGCTTTCAGCCCGCGGGCCCTGAAATCGATAAAGCTGTTAAAGCCAATAGGCTACCAGCATTAACATCTTCGAATTAATCCAACGACATTTTTAATGCTCTTTCTTCATTAAGATGCAGTACAGATACTTTTGAATATTTTTTATTTTATCAATAAGTTTACTGCGTTTATTTATTTGATTTTTTTTCTTTGTATATTACCTGATGAAATGTACACGCTATTATTTTTTGTAAAAATGTTTTTTGGTATTAAATGGTAGCTTAATTATGAATTTAGTAGTTATTTCATTATGTCTCACCAACACTGTCATAATTGACCGCCACCCGTGAGCAAATCGTCCGCTCGATCTCGCTCTGTCGATCGGGTTTGGTTGTGGAAGCCATTTTATTCTTGCGAATGTGACAAAGATTTTTTTTGGATTCTTCACTAAAGTAATTGTATCAATGTGTACCTGTATCAAGTGTTCTTTGTGACGTGCGTCCGTGCTTTAAAAATTAAGAATGTACGTGTTTAAAATCGGTTTGTGTTGACCTGCCCGTTTCTTATACGGTCATATAGGCAGGAATCGATTAGTGCAAGGCAACCTCTAATAACGAGGAATCAAGGTGCTGAAGTAGTTTGTCGAGTGAGCCATGGGCAACAATGCTGCCACCGCCAACAAAAAGGTGGACGCCGCCGAAAGCGTCAAAGAGTTTCTTGACCAGGCCAAGGAGGATTTTGAAGAGAAATGGAAGAAGAATCCTACCAACACCGCCGGACTGAATGACTTTGAAAGAATAAAAACACTCGGTACGGGCTCTTTTGGCCGTGTCATGATAGTCCAGCATAAGCCCACTAAAGAATATTATGCCATGAAAATATTAGATAAACAGAAAGTAGTGAAATTGAAGCAGGTTGAGCATACATTAAATGAGAAACGAATTCTTCAAGCTATCCATTTCCCCTTCCTGGTAAGCCTCAAGTTCCACTTTAAAGACAACTCAAACCTATATATGGTTCTGGAATATGTTCCTGGAGGTGAAATGTTCTCACATCTACGAAAGGTTGGACGTTTTTCTGAACCTCACTCGAGATTTTATGCAGCCCAAATAGTTTTAGCCTTTGAATACCTCCATTATCTTGATCTCATATATCGAGATCTCAAGCCAGAAAACCTGTTAATCGATTCTCAAGGTTACCTTAAAGTGACAGATTTTGGTTTCGCAAAACGTGTCAAAGGGCGCACGTGGACATTGTGTGGAACTCCAGAATACCTAGCACCTGAAATCATTCTCTCTAAAGGTTACAATAAAGCAGTGGACTGGTGGGCACTAGGAGTCCTAGTTTACGAGATGGCGGCTGGGTATCCGCCATTTTTTGCTGATCAACCCATTCAGATTTATGAGAAAATTGTCTCAGGTAAGGTCCGATTTCCTTCGCACTTTGGTTCAGATTTAAAAGACCTTTTGCGCAATCTGCTACAGGTCGATCTGACTAAAAGGTATGGTAATCTGAAAGCAGGTGTAAACGACATTAAAGGCCATAAATGGTTCGCCAGTACCGATTGGATAGCTGTCTTTCAAAAGAAGATTGAGGCTCCTTTCATACCCCGTTGCAAGGGCCCTGGTGACACTAGCAATTTTGATGATTATGAGGAAGAAGCTTTGCGTATCTCATCAACAGAAAAGTGTGCAAAAGAATTTGCTGAATTCTGAGCGAATAGTTGGTGCCTGCATGTATACAGGCCGATGAGTGGAGGTTTTTTATCTGTGGATCTTCCTTGACATGTTGTCATAGGATTGTGATGAGTGTTGTTGCCGGCAGCTTTGGGTGATTATAGACATTGTAGTACTCACAAGCTGGCACTCCAGGTGTATCAAATTTGGAGTATAGGCAGGATGATAGTAGAACTGATTTCTGATATTTTGGTGGCATTCATTTGCTTATTGATCTATTGAGTTGAAATACCCTAGAACAGAAGAAGTGGCTTAAGTGGTGTTTGTTCAGTGATATTTTCATGATGAGTTGAGTTTATCATAGCTGATGCCATAAATTCATGCATTATTTGGAGTATTCATTGTCAGTACTACATATTTCTTTACATTTAGTGAATTGTAGTTTACCCTTAGTATTGGTATGTGGTAAGCTTAAATATGTATTTGTATTTTTTTAATTCATTAAAATTTGTATAGTATTCGTAATGATCAAGTTTTCTTCTTGCTTTTAAGACTAGTTCTAAATCATTATATTTCTGAAATAAAATGTTTATTAAGATCACACCAATAAACTGAGTCAGGTTTTCAGTCATTAGTCACATTTTAAATTATAGAAATTTGTGTATCTAAGTCCTAATGGAATGTTTAATTATGTATAAGTTATAATTTTGTCTAGTTGTTATTCGTTTTTTATTTATAATTAATTGTATTGTTAATTCACTTGATATTTTATTAAGAAACTTTAACACTTACAACAAAATGTTGTAGAGATTAATTTATTCATATGTAGTTGTGTTCATTTGTGCAATTCAAACTATGTATGTGATCTGATGTGAGGGTTTGTTTGGAATTTATCTTTAATTTATATAGTTCCTTATTCGTGTAGGCATTTGGTTTGATATTAACCAGTCAATCACCTACAGCCACTCTACTAGTAAACAGTCTACAATAATTTGGTACATACTGTTAGCATCAGTTTCTTAATAGCAATAAACATTGAATACATTTATCTAAATACATATGTGTATTAAGCAATATATCACACTTAACATTTACAACTCAAATATTTTAGAAGCACAAAATGGAATAGAGAGAGAGAAATTTTTGTAATGATATATTATTTTACGTACAGATATTTTTCTAATATAGCTTAAAACACAGTTTGTGTAGTATGTTTTCATCGAGACTGATGTTAATATGAGTACTTCAATACAGTTGCTTTTGGCGCAGCCATTCTTTGGAGTGCTTATATGGTAATAATTTACTGGCTGAGTTAACAGTAAAATTTATTAGCTAGTAGATGTAGAGATTTAAATTCAGGCTGTACAAATAATTATCTAGTTATTTGTAGTAAATTTTACATTGTGGATATATTGTGGGCATACATGGAGATAGTCATTAGATGGTATTCTGAGTGGTATCATAGCTAATCAGTACACATTCATCACATATAGCTGTAACTTAGATATTTATATGAGCTGCATTAAGAGAGTTTTTTTGTTGATAAATTTTCTAGTACATTTAACAATGGTGTATTTAGTATATGCAATCATATCAAAATTTATTCCTAAAAGTATTCATTCTAAATCAAATAACAAAATATATATAAATAAATTTGTAGGTATAGCATCTGGCCAATGCTTTGCTAATGCACAGTTGGTTTTTTTTATGAAAATTGATGTTTTCGAAGGCTTTATGAAATGTTTTGTTTTGTAGTAGCATAGTGTTCAATATGCAGTTAAAAACAATGTCTTATCTGGTGGACCTAACTGGTTCTCTAGTCCTCTACTATACAATTAAAACTAAATATTTGCCTGTTTTGTGTATTTTCACAATTGTTGTATTAATATTATCTAATAGTTGCTTTTTTGCTCCTTTTATGTATTATTCAATTGGTGCCATAACACTCTTAGCTATTTTAATGTTTTCTATTAGAATTTTAATTCTATTGCTTTAAGAACTTGTAAACCAGTAAATTGTCACATCTTACTATTTTCCTTAAACTTCTTTGTCTGTATTAAAATTTGTGCACACTTTAAATAGATTATTGGATCAAAAGTACTAGCAGTGAAGAGGACGATATACCTATTTAGTAAGTGCAAAAAGTTCAGTGATGGCAATAATCGCTTGGTGTCTCACATTTTAGAAAATCTACGTACATATTTATATATATATTAAATTATTAAATATACGAAAAAATATACTAATATCTAGTAGCAAAATACCTTTATACAGGTATATATTTTGAGTAAATGTAAACTTAACACTGTCATATTGCTTGTAAACAAATATTGGTTGCTTAAAATATATTGTTTTCACTATCTAATAAGTGATATTCACCATTGGGACATTGTTTGTCGAGGTTAGTTTATGAATTCTAGCCGTGGGGTCTATTTACTTCATGGTTTATCAAACTGTGTTCTATTAGAAATTTATGGCTAACGTTGTACATAAGACTAGAGTGATTGTGTCCCTTAATAATTAAGAGTTTCAATATCGGCTTTGGTATTTTGCAGATCTTCATTCCAGTAGGCTCACAACACTCACTGTTGACACACTTTATACTGTAATGTGAACATTTTGAATCAGTTTAGAGTACTTTGAACATTAGTGAGACCATATGTGTATAGAGATCAGTCAGTGTTTTTGTATCTGTACGTCGATAAAATGTTCACGTCTAGATTGATATATTGAGTGCCTGCTTATAGCATGGAAAGTGTAAAAAAGTCAGTTAATTTCGGTAATTATTTGTCACCATGTATTGATCTTCCATAAAATTACGATGAAATTAAAAATATTGATGTAACAGTATATATTTGTTTGATTTGTAAAATATACAACGAAATGTCCGATTAAATATTGTACTTAGCAAGCAATGCTCGAAACAGTTTAGTACGTTTGGGACTCACGCGGGGGCACGAGATACAAACGGGGCGAGTTAATATGCGGCTTCCTAATAAACTGAAACGGAATATTTTGTTCCGCCATAAAGACAAAGACTAAACTGTTTTACTAAATGTTCGCCATCTTAATGTAACACACACAATATCACAAGAATATTTTTGTTAACATGTTTATGAAATAGTAAACAATGATTGTTATATCTTATCGGCTGATATGGTTATCATTTTTTTATACCCGGTATAATATGTCCCACTGTTGAGTACGGGGCCTCCTGAATTCTGGGTTAGTGGAGATTAACCAGCCAGCTTTGTCTAAGCTCATTGAGGCAACAATCGGACTTAAGAAAACTGCCTGTACCTTCATATAAATAAATGTATTTATCCCAATGTAGGAATTGAACCCGCATACAATGGTTATTTAATCTTCCATAATCGATTTGAATTAAGAATTGAACTAGACGCCCGATTAAAATTATCGATTCCTAAAATCATATATGTGTGATGTTATATCAAAATACACAATACACTCCCAAAGATAAAAAATTATAAACATAAATCATATATACATATATGTTATGTTATATTTCAAATAACACAATACGCTCCTAAAGATGAAACTTATAAACATAAGGTGCCAAATTCATGCTATATTTGTGATACTGATAACATCCACGTTGATTGAGAGGTAAATACGGTGAATGTTTAAAAAAAACTTCAAGTCAAGGTTTATCGAGAGGTCAAATAGTAAAAGGTCCTTAACACTTCCAATACGCTTTTAAGAATATACAGACATATGTTGACTTCATTGAATGATTTTTTTTCTAAAGTAAGTATTTTACTAGAAACAATTTTCAGTCAAGTATTACAAACGATATTTCAATGTTAAAAATGTACCTTTTTATATGTGGTAAATCCCAAAATTCCGAGTGTAAACGTAACCCGAATAATGCGTGTTACTGCGTCTGTTTGAATGTTTCGTTATTATGTATGTATAAGCCCTATAAGCTAAAAAGTCACATAACGATTTATTCATACAAAATCCCGCCTTGAATGTTTTATTTGCATAAATAATAAAGTGTGTTTAAATTATTGCCACAGGCTGCGAATGATTGTTCTCTTATCCCTTTTAATTGATGCTAATGAGCTTTAATTATTATGCTATTGTCAAGTAAAACAACAATAAATAACCTAACAGGTAAAACCTATTCAGTTCGTCACATCTTGATAAAATGGCAGCGGGACTATCAAAACTTGCATGGATGTTTTTGCAGTCAACTTATAAAGTCACTATACACGTATTTATCTCATTTCAATTCAATCTTCGCCTTCATTAAAATATGTTGAAAAAGACCCCATTAAAAAAAACTAATAATAACATTATGAAAATGAATACTGTTGACACAAAACACACTACCACGATAATATACGGAAAAACTTAAGTTTGTGTGTGCCGTATAATGTAAAAAAAAAAAAAACAATGTATTATATCATAAATATTTTCTTTTATGTTAAATGATTTTATTAATACACTAAAATAAAAACGGGAACCGCATAAGAATCTGAATCAATCATACAGTTTTACAGGTTCTTATGCGCCCCACGTTTTTATTTTTATGTGCTAATAAAATCGTTTAACTTAGTTTTTATTTTATTTTCTAGTTTTTAGTTTACTTGTTTCACCAAGTGTATAGTATAGGAGTTGTCAAAACCAAAAAAACGGTGTTAGTTGGTAGGAAATGTCCTTTGATTGTTTTAATTTTTTTTATTTTCTCTAATGGCAATTAGTTATAACTATTATGCCAGTGTCAAGTTAATTAAGTGTCAAGTTAAGTAATTTCAAATATCTTGGAATGTACAAGTTATCTTGTCACGTTACTTCTTGATAAAATGGTGGCTGTTCTACCAAAACCTTCTATGGACTTTTTCAGTCAACTTAAAAAGTAACGATACACGCATTCATTTCACTCACTTATAAGCCTTAATCGAACTATATTGTATAATACGCCATCACAATTAAACAATATAACCGATAATAATATAAGATTATGACGATGAAATAAAAACACACGTCACTGATATTAGCGGGAAAAGTACCTTGACTGTTTTATTTGCGTAATTAATATACTGTTTAAAAAACATTGCAACAGACTTCTTCTAAAAGTGCCTCTCGAATTCGAATTGCGAAGGTTGGCAGCCAATTAAGCACAACTCTCCTCTTCCTTCGGGAGGTCCACTCCCTAATATTATGTAGCCAAGACTTCATTCTCCGTCTGATTTTTTCCTTTTTTTGCCATAGAAAATAACATTTTATTTTTATAACTATAATTATAGTGATAATGTATTCTCGGCGAAAAAGTTTTAATTTACAAATAGATATTATTCAGATGTACGCGATTATGCCAGAGTTGTAAAAATATCTTTAAAATTATTGAACAGCTGGGCGTGGGTTGCGTGTAACTCTTTTACCTTCACAGAATCATTAAAACAAGTGAGCAGATTGTATTGAATCATGCCTATTCGTAAGCGTCGAGTTAAAATGCGGTATGGAAACGCTAGCATAAACAATTTATCTTTCCGAATGTACTAATAAATCACAACGGTATGTGTAAATGAGCGATGTAAATATGGGGAGTATTTGGTACTTAACCAGAGTAGATATAACATATAACGTATGTATATATATATATATACTATGTTCAATAGTGGTAGATTAGTTACGATATGCTGTCTAGAACGTAAATATATATGTGTCCTATACGGTGACTGAAGGAAAGGAAGGTCTAATTTCCAACAAATTTGAACGACCCTTGATATTGCAGATGTCATTCCATAAAACAAATATCACTTAATTATTAATAGATTCGGAAATAAACAGAAAGAATAGCTTTATTCAATAATCCACAAAACATTACGGAAACAGTAAACAAAGTATACTCCTATACATATAAAATAAAAAAAAAATATGATTAATATTGCCTACTATCAATATCAGCCCGCGACAGTCTACTGCTGGACATAGGCCTCACCCAAGGCGCGCCATCTAGCCCGATCTTCGGCTACACGCACCCAGTCCCTGCCAGCCGCCTTGCGCAGATCGTCGCTCCATCTAGCAGGAGTATAAAACTACGTATAAAACATAAAGACTAAAATTATAACAAACAAACATTGGCATCGTGTTAGTTGATTTTCTCTATTGGTTGACCGTCATTAAACGACCAGAGCTTTTCAATGTCGGGTGTCACTTCCAATCTCCCGAAAAATAAGTCATAGACACCACGATGAACATAGACAGCGGTAAAGTAAAGATGGCTAACTATTAAAGATGGCGCCGGTTAGGTTGACAGACTGACAGTTGGCGGTATAACCATATAGTCAGAACATTTTGTTTTGTATCTTTTTTGGCGTAAATTAAGGCACGAGGGACAACGTCGTAGGAAGGACGAAAGCAGGACGCCGCGGGCTATGACAATGTCGATCTGGCAATGAGGAGTACTACTCATTTTTGCAGTCTTGCTGAAACTATGTAAGACGGATCACAACAGCTGGCGAAGGGAAAGTGCTCCTGAGTCACACCTTATCGTCTCATCACCGTTATATATAAGATTGATTGACAGTTAAGGGGACAAAATGCAATTGCATTCCGTTCATTCATTGTTTTGGTTCCTAATTTATTGTAAAATATTTAATGGATCATATTATAGGAGTCAGTGAAGAATTAAAACGAACGATTCAAAAAAGAAGAATTGCTTTTATTTAAAAATAAGTGAAATAATATACATATGTATTGTTTATGACAATCTATATTGTCTATATCTATAAAGGGTAGTATTTAGTTAGAGACTTATTACTAGTTACCGACGTAGCCCGTCGAGTTACTAAACTGGAGTGGCGATTTGCTGGTCATGTTTTTCGGAGAATTGACAATGACTGTTGTAATAAAGACCACAGCTTGGTAAATATTTAGCGATCCCCAGTCCAAATGGAGGAACAACCTGCGCAGGGCGATTGGATGCTTAAAACCGAAGACCAGGCTAGGTGTCATGCTTTGTGTGCGATCTCTATCCAGTGGTTCAGAAGATTAGTAGAAGTTTCATCCCTACTCTGTAGAACCAGCTACCTTTGGCATTCGTTTCGAACCGATACCACATTGGCACCTTCAAAAAGCAAGCATACACATAACTAGCAACCCGGCAACGCTTCCGTGACTCCTGCGGTGTCGCGGTTGTCTATGGGCGGCGTTGATTGCTTTCCATCAGGCTTGCTCGATTGCCTTCCTACCCCATAAAAAAGTAGTCCACTGCCAAAAGCTGATGATGATGATGACTGTATAAGGTTTCTGCTGCTTTTATTGCAGGGAAAAGTGTATGAGCTCACTTATGAATAATATTACAAAACTAAGCTTCATGTATACTGATTACTTCAATAACAACTTCTCTTTCATTCCCTCATTTCCGAGGATCGTAACCGCGCAATATGTTAGGTGGAGCTGTCTTCTCTGAATCAGTTCTCATCCGAGTAACTCCTGCTGTTCCACCCATATACGCTCCACTACTGGGCACGGGACATTCCTGTTTATGGAGTAATAGACGAAACACCACCAGACACTAGTAACTATTAGTGATCGAGCCACGCTGCAAACGAATACTTTTTCAAGAATGGCATATTATTTGTCTGTAGCATGAATGGGCCGACTCGCCCGGGCTAGCTTAGCTACCGCTCTTCGTACGGTGAGCGGCCTGAGTTCCGCAGAGTCCCCTCTCCTCTCCCTCCCTCATTCTCCCACTCCCATAATGTCACTTTCTTTGAAGGTCGGCAACGCTTCCGCACTGCCTATGGCACTGCGGATGTCTATGGGCGGCGTTGATTGCTTTCCATCATATGACACGCCTGCTCGTTTGCCTTCCTTGATAAATTTATCCCGATGCGGGAATCGAAACCGCGCACATTTATTTACCCTGGAAGCTGAGACTTCGCCACTGAGCGAAAAAACTGAACAACAAAAAAATATTATTTTTTTATAGATTATTAAACTTCATGTTAACAGTTCTAAGCTAAATAATGCGGCGTGTGTTGTGAAAATGTAGTCATGTCAATAGTTCAGAAGAGACTCAGACTCAGTATCGTATCTTTCGTTTAAAATAATACTTTTTTTTGATGTTTGCTTAAAAGCAATGTTCCTTAACAAATAGTTTTCCAATTTATCTACTGCTCAATGATTTAATAAAATTATTTTCCAAAGTCAATAGAATTCACGGTTTTGAGAAATACCAGGTAACTCAGTATACCCTGTACAAGTTAGCTTGATCTTTTTGACATATGTAAATTTTTCCGATCGACATAACTTTGCAATGACGAACATATTATTTTCTTAATTTAATGAATTTAAAAATTGTAAAAACATTAAAAAATACATATAACACAAAAGTCCCTAAAGATTCAAGCGTAATCCGAAAATTTTAAGACTTTTTATTGCTTCAAAGTAAAATTTAAATAGGAACACTGAAAATAATAGACGCTTGTACAATGTTACATCGGTCTATACTGTATACTGCTTCTTATTCGTGTCCCATCCGTCCGACCACTATTAAAATCATTAAATTAAGAGAATAATATGTTCGTCATTGCAAAGTTATGTCGATCAGAAAAATTTACACCTGTCAAAAAGATCAAGCTAATTTGTACAGGGTATAGTTACTTCGTAAATGTATTGTGTGTACCAATATACATATAATTATGCTCATTGCTCATTTCGCAATAGCTTCGATAAAAAAATAAGTTCGTATTCGATAACGTATTTCAATAAACGCATGCTAAGTGCCGTGCCCCATATTCAAGTCATATACATTGATACATTCATTACCCATGTGATTATCGCAACTAACATTTCTATTTAATATACGTCGATACATACTTCTGTTGGCCTCTTTGTTAACTGGTTTATGGCATTTACCAGTAAGATACGGTTTCTCGTATTTCTGTATTTCCATCTTGATGTGTAGCACGCCATGGATTGTATTGTTTGAAACACGCCATTATCGATTTGTTTAACTCACAATATATACCACATGGGGTGTAAGTCACTTACTGTACATTAGAAATTAATGATCCATTGGGAAAAAAAATGTAACAAAATTAGGCCTTATACTAGAAATGGACAGCTTAGAGATACAGTAGGTAAAGTTTTTAAAAAAATTGGCAATAACTATTACGTATGAAGGTCTCCTCTCTCCCTAATTTCTTCCATATGCTGATGTTTTTGAACATCCTTCGGCCCTCGTTTAGATAATTGCTTTTAAGTATTATAAAATAACACACGCAACTTTTTTTTTTATATAAGACGTTTTATTTTAATTTTATTCATATGTAGTGCGTGTATTTATTTTTATTTATTCTTATTGTACTGACGACCAATTGGCTCAGTAGCAGGGCCTTCCGCCCGCGCAGTCAATGGTCGCGGGTTTGACCCTGCATCGGAATAAATATATGTATGGATTACAAATATTTATTCCGAGTCTGGTAGCCCCGCCAATCCGCATTGGACAAGCGTGGTGGGTTAACGTCCGTTCCTTCAGAAATGGAGAGGCCCGTGCTTAGCAGTGGGACATATATGGGCTGTTATAAAAAAAAATATTGTACAGTTTTAGGTACAAAGGACGACTTAATGTCGGAAGATGAAGGTGAATTTTAATTACAATTTTTAATTTTTAGTTTTCTTTTTCACCATCAATTCGAAATGATTGTTACCATGCTGTGCATCTACGTCTTGTGATTACATTATACCACGTTTCTCCTAGAATGCTAAGGCTTCATAAATTATGTTTTGTATTCTGTTGTGCTTGCCAATAAAATAAAATAAAAATTGTATCATAAATAAATGTCTTTTATTTCTCTTCTATATCAATGTTTCTTTTTTTATAGGATAGGAAGGCAAACGAGCAGGCGCGTCACCTGATCGAAACCAATCAACGCCGCCCATAGACTTCCGTAGCGCCATAGGCAGTGCAGAAGGAAAGTGCCGACCTTTAAAGAAAGTGTCATTATGGGAGGGGAGGGGTTAGAGGGAGGGGGGAGGGTGTTGGGCCTCCGGAATTCGGCCGCTCGCCGTACGTAAGCTACCACTCAGACGCCGGTTTTCTGCGAGAGTGTGGTACTTCCCCGGGCGAGCCGCCCCATTCATGCTACAGATAAATAATATGCCATTCTTGACAAAGTATTCGTCTGCAGCGTGGCTCTACCACTATTGATTCTAATATAATTTATTTGTTTTATATCTGAAACTAGATTTATATACAAATTTGTGTATGTACACAGTTATGCTATTTCTGCGGCGGTGGCTTCATTACATTATGCCACACAATTGTTCCTACGAGCGCGGTTTTATTGGCATGTACACATAAATCCACTCATGCTCACTTTACTGTTCGATAAAAGCAGATAGACACGCCATCGCCACCATTGTTCGCTCGAGTATTAAGCCCACACAATGAATGTTTAGTTCGAAATACGAGTTAAGTGCTTGCATGTATGGATATACTATAATACCCTCATGCTTTTTTTTTACAAAGATCTCAAGTTCTTGGAGCCAGCTGTCTACTATATCATAAAAATAACTTTTTTTGCTTGTCTGCAATGGCAACTGCATTTTTCACGTCTGGAGTCGTGGCATTTACACTAGGTCATAGAGTCACGTTGCAAGCGAATTTTTATTTATATTTTTGCCTGCATTTTATATGGGTCGATTTATCGGGGGAAATACCACGGTCTCTTAGAAGACAGATTTCTGAGAACCAGCTTTATTGCTGCGTTTCAATCAGTAAGCTTCTATTACTCCAACCTCCATTCATTTGTCTCTTTATTTTCATTTAGACTTTATTGCATGTGTAGATGTTCATGAAAGGCAATGATTATACACACCTTGTATTTGTTTTATTAATTTAAAGAAACTTTTGAAATTTTCATTAAAATATTAAGTTTAAATCTAGAATTTTTATTATTCGATTACCTAAGGTTGGGCCACAGCTGACCATATGATATTTCTCTATGTCTTACAATTTTAGTCCCGCCTGTTTTTACATACATATAGTCACGCCTGTCTCCCTGTAGGTTTAGGCGGAGACTACAGATCTCCATTCGCTACAACCCCGACACACCATCCTTGCTTCCTTCACATTCATTCATCTTTTCATCTATCCTTCCTCTCACATTCATCGTAGCGAAACGGCTCTTCGTTCATCGCTTCTCGCCCTCGTGAGAATCAGGAAGTGACGAGTGGCGAACCACGTCGCCGTCATTTTTTAACGAATTAGGTATATTAACACTAGATATACCAGCGATTGAAGTATAATAAGTGTCAAAAACGCAAATTATTTTTACTAACAACAGTAACTACAGTAATATAAACTTTATAAAATTAATTCTTTAGTTATAACTAGAAAAGTCATGATATCATTACGAAAAAAAAATATTACACGTAGTAGGAATTTTAAATTGAAATACCGAAAACAGTCATTTTGACTGGTCTGGTATATCTAGTGTTAAGATTCGTCATAGTGAATCCCACGAGCCGCAAGGGAGGATGGAGGTCATCCCCAGCAGAGCCCCTTTCTAATATTTAGTATATCCGTTTTTTGTAAATAAATAAAAATAAACAATGGTTTGTGGTTCTTTCGAGAAAAAAATGGAGATGCGAGTGAAATCGCGGGAAACAGCGTGTATTAAAAAATAAAAGAGTATGGCATCTGCACATGAAAGGTCGACCCTGATTGTTTTGTCACGTACTATTACATATTAGGCAGTCTTTTTATCCGTCGATACTTTTATAGTAACGTATGATTCAGTGTCAATATTATTATTATTAACATTTGTATTTGGTATGAGTTGCATTAAAGCGCCGTAATTTTACACGAATAAGTACCAAATATTATTGGGAATGAAAAGATACTTCAATCTTTTCGGAAAAAGGTACTCTATATTGTTGATTTAACCTTTTGAAAACGTTTAAGATACCTTTAATTGTAACTGGACAGGCGGATAGGTGATCAAAGAGCCAAATATTCCACACTATTATGTAAAACTGCTATCTGACAATTGCCAGTATTTAATTATACGATTCCTGATTTTTAAATGATTATACAAAATAAAAAAAAACTAAAGGTATTACAGTTCTGAGAAAGAACATAATGTTGACTTTTCCCGACATTTTACAACAGTGACGTGTTTTATATTTCACTTTCATAATCTTAAGTTATTGTCTTGTAATTATATTGTTTAATTCTTGTGGCGTATTGTACAATATAGTTCGATTAAGACGTATAAGTTGAGTGAAATAAAATATATGCATGTATCGTGATTGTTTAAGTTGACTGCAAATGTCCATATAAATACTTTGATTTCAAAGAATTCAAATACTTTGATACGTGAGTTGCACGTATCAAAGTATTTGATATTATTTATTTAACACTGGCATAATATTTATAGCTATTGCTATCAAAGAGAAAAGAAAGAAAAATATATGTGCAGTTCAGTGTTCTTTCTCAGGGCCTTGTTTACTATGAGTATACAGATAAGTTTGACAGTAGTTTGAGAGTTACTATAAAATAAATAAGATAAATACCCTATTTTTATAAATTAGCTCTAAAACTCCCATATATCTAAAAAAAAGCCATTAAAGTTTTATTTTTAATATTGCAACATTTCGAGTAGACAGTTCAATATTTCTTTACTCTTGCAATAATAATGTAACCTTGGAGCGAGAAAGCGCTAGTTGCGCAGTCAGTGTAGGCAATGTGTGAGCTAAATAATCCGGCTTATTAAATTAATGAATCGCGGGCAAATAATTACTGCGTTCCTGTTTACAATTAAGTTCCAGACAGGCCAAAGCTTTAAACAAATTAGGAGAGTAGCATTTATTTAATTGCTTTTTGGTGAAAGAGAGAAGTTATGTGTACTGTAGATTATATAATACTACATTTTTTTCGTGGATTAGTTTAATACTATTATTGTTACGAGATTTTTGTTATGACCACTTACATTTTAGCCGGAATATAACTAGATTCGAAAAAATATGTTTGCTGTCATAACTTATTTGGTTCTTCTATGTTTTAAAACATCATAAATGGGAACTTTTGAATGACTAATTTTTTATAAGGTTCTTTTTCTTAATCTATAACAATTAATATTAAAATTTTGACCAAGATCTCACCGATCGGCTTGACTCTCTAGCGCTGTGGAGAGATGTCTCATCTCTCAGCATTTTTTACCGCCTCTGTCATCGGGAGTGCTCCAAGGAATAATTCCCGCCGCCGAATTCCACAACCGCACAACTCGCCGTAAAGGAAAATTTCATCCACACCATGTGGATGAGTGGCGATATACTATGGTGCATTTCTCTCGTAACTTCTTTCCACGCACCACCGGTTAGTGGAACCAGCTACCCTCGGCGGTCTTTCCGAACCGATACGACATTGGAACTTTCAAAAAACAAGCCTATACATACCTAAAAGGCCGGCAACGCTTCCGCGACTCCTGCGGTGTCGCGGTTGTCTATGGGCGGCGTTGATTGCTTTCCATCAGGCGACACGCTATCTCGTTTGCCCCCCTATCCCATAAAAAAAAATAAGTTTTGTTATTGTGCTAGTTTCAAGCAAAACAATAAGAAATATATTGAAATTTAGACAATTTATCGAATTACACCTTGATAAAATTAGTTTTACCAAAAGTTATGTATTTTACAGTCAACTTAAAAAGACTGGATACTAGTATTATTTTAATTTATCTTCGAGAACTTATTAACTGTGAAGAATCAGAACTTACATAGACTTCATGTAAACGAAATAAAAACGTCAGTGACACGTATTTTATACATTTATACATTTCCCAGGGAACAAATTTCGCGGCAGTATTTGTTATAGAATAAGGCGGCATACGAGCAAGCGTGTTGTCTGATGGAAAGCAATTATCACCGCCCATAGACATATACCACACCATAGATATTACAAATGCGTTGTCGGCCTTTGAAAAATGAGTAGGCTTGTTTTTTGAAGGTTCATAATATTTCTTACGAAAAATGTTTGTTTTATGCAACATTGCCGATATAGTTATGTATGAAGTCTGCATTGGGTGTTTGTTCTTACTCGAACTTTAATCAATTTACTAAGAAAACTGAAAACTCACATTGACACTGGTGAGAATAAGATTTTTTATATTTGAAAGATAGAAACAGAAATCGTGTTATTTTAAACTTTGTAATGTTTTGTCTTTTATACATATTATATATAAATTATTATATATATATTATATATAAATAATAATGATAAATACGTTTTTAAAAGTCGAGTATAAGTGAAAGTCTTTTTCTCGATATGTTTGTTCGATATTGCAATAATTAAGTTCATACAATATTTAGTAGTCATCTTACATACATACATACATATCGTCACGCCTGTCTCCTGTAGGGGTAGGCATAGACCACAGATCTCCATATGCTTCGATCTCGGCATACTTTCTCTACTTCCTCCACACTCATTACTCTCCTGATGCAAGCCCGCTCGTTAAGGGCACTCTTGACCTGGACTTTCTTAAAATATTCGGCAATTTGGTCAAGGTATGTCTTTCGTGGTCTTCCCCTACCGACCCTTATATCCAATCAAATTTACATTCGCAATGTAAATTTGTTTTGTCAGCCGTCTCTCATCCATCCTCTGTGCTCAAACCATCCAAGCATCCTTTTCTCAACTTTTGTCACGACAACTTCTTTTACTCCTCATCGCTCTCTTATATCTTCATTTCTTATTTTAGCATTCAAAGTTACACCACACATACTCTGCTCTCATTTCCGGGTGGAATAGGGTTATTCAGTCTGCTTTCATGACTCTTCTGCCAAACCCAACTTTCACTGCCGTACATCAGAGTCGGAACAAGCACCCTCTGATGAACCGTCAGTCGGGCCGTTTTAGACACATTCTGACTTTTCATAAAGGAAAAGGGCTTTATTAACCTGATTCTCTTGTTAATAATGACCCCAAATATCCTCCTGCAGTCATCTTAATCCTTAAATAACTAAATGTATACATATATAATATCATAATTAAAGAAGACAGGCATTGTGTGCATTCAAATCACGGCATGACTAAGGATAATGTATATAGAATTGAATGAACATTATTCATACCCAAGGGACTTACTCAATGCTTTGCCTATAATTACATATGGCGCGAACGGTCTTTTAATACCTACGTAGAGACAAAGTTGTATTGACTGTTTGTTTTTTAGATACAAGTCATATAAAAAAAAAACAACGTGAATTCCTATTTTTATATCCTGCTAAATATCTTATATAAGAGAATGTTTTTTCTCATATATAAAACTAAAATTAATTAATTAAATTTAATTAATAAATCAATATTTGAAAAACTGTATTAACATCAAGTGTTATCCACTAGAAGTTTAAAAAAAATGTATTTGAAGTTGAGTGTGTCAATAAAAAGTATTTAAAATTTGAACAAAATATATAAATATTAGGTGTGCAACTAAGTTCGTTGTTTGTCATTACATGTAGTAGTGATAGAGCCACGCTGCAGACGAATACTTTGTCAAAATAGGCATATTATTTGTCTGTAGCATGAATGGGCCGGCTCGCTTGCGGTAGTACCACACTTCCGCAGAAAACCGGAGTCTGAGCGGTAACTTAGCTATCGCGCTTTGTCCGGTAAACGGTTAAGTTCTAGAAGCCCAAACAGGAGGGGTTTCCCCCCTCCCATAGTGACACTTTCCTTAAAGGCCGACGGCGCTTCTGCACTGCCTATGGCACTGCGGATGTCTATGGGCGGCGTTGATTGCTTTCCATTAAGTGACACGCCTGCTGATTTACTCTCTTATCCTATAAAAGAAGGTTATCAAGTCAAAGAAGAGTCAAAGACAAATATTTTTGATGACTGGAAATTTCTACAAAATTTGAAGAATTATATAATTATGAATAAATTATTTTATAATGATATAACATTGTTGACTCTTTAAAAATCCTGGATTTGAAACCACTTATTTTATAATACTAATTTATGCAGGTTAGAATACTACTGTTAGTATCAACTCTATGGTTTATCTATGAATTGGAACGAGGAGTGACTTCTGCGCTTGCGTACAGAGTATGATATGTTTATAATTCAGAAGTTTCACGTTTTCTGAAATGTTTATTTCTTCCGGGCTATCTATATTTTTATGTAAGCATCTTACGAATTTCGCATTACGTAAGCTATAGAAAAAGAAAGACTGTAACGAAAGCGTTCGATCGTCTGAAATTGCCAGCGTTTAAAAATATTTTTTTGTTATAGGTAGGGCTGTCAAATGCTGAATTAAACTTATTTTCATTTGTTTCCTTAATAATCCCTAGGGTCATTATGGTCTTGCTGTAAATTATTTGCCGCAAGTTGTCCCTATCACACGTCGCTTGCACATCTTCCTGCATGGACATCTGTTGATGAGGACAATGAGGCCTTTTGCCGTGTAACATCTAAAAATGATTTAAAAGAAATTTTTTAAATAAGCGTGGTATTTATCCATAGAAAATTAGGTTTACAAAATGCTGCTCGAGACAGGCCGCATCCATTTGGTTTGAATGCTAGTACTACGCACCTTTGAAGTAAGAGCCAAAGGCGATCAAAATAGTAATAATAATATATGTACTATAATAATAATAATTCAGTTAAATCGACCACCCGACTCGCCTCAAAAAACACCGTAGATGAGAACAAAACCAATGCAGTTGATATGAGTATGGTACATATACTGTTTTGATATATAATGCTAGATTATTTACAACATTTATACGTTTATTTGCGTATTAAAAAATACAGATCTCGAAGAGGTTTTGCCAAGTGTTAACGACTTAGAGGCTTACTTTATTATAAAAATTTTGTGTGGACAGTCAGAACTTTTACTAAGCTAAGTCCTACGACAAGCAAACAAAAATAGAGTATTTTTGGTTGCGTGTGTCGCGGATCTTAGCTAAGTATAAGTTCTGACTGTCCATATAGTAATGGAATTGCATAAAGTAACGCCTGACTCCATTAATCATTTATAAAAATTTTGTCACTCGAGGCAACCCTAGCAACAGCACGTTTCAGCCGAACACGGAAGTTATGTCGCAATGCTAGCTTGTTAAATATAAACAAGTTCATTGACAGATGGCCAGACGGACTGCCAATTCTCTTTCATATATATTCTCGAGGCCCGGGAACGTTTTAGCCAAAGAAAACGTAAGACATTTTCTTTAGCTAAGGACTGTTATAAAACAATGTATGGCAACAAAACGCAAAAAATGACAAATTGAAAGCTATTATAGTTATATATTATTAACTGAAATCAAAAATAAAGTTTTTTTATTCTACACTAATATGGGTTTAAAGGGACGGCGGAGGATGAATATCTCATAAATCTAATGGATATTTTCCTCATAATGTACTTAAAATAGTGGTTAATAATAAATTAAGACAGGGGTTTCCAATCTTTTTCAGCCCGCGGTGCACTTCAAATTATCTTTTTCAGTCCGCGGTGCATTACGAAATAAATAAATATTCTTTATTTAATTAACAATAGGATGCACTGCCGCTTGGTAAATAGGCACAAAAATTAGAATATTCACTATATGAAACTGCATATTATATTTATATAGGTTCACAAAAATACGTTTATTATTATTAAAAATAATAGGAAATAAAATAAAAAATGCTAACAGTGTGTTATTAGGTACTGAAGCAACTGATGCAACTTCCTATTAAAAAATAAAGCCGTATTAAAAATATTGTCGTAACTCGAAGTCCGAATAGCTATTACGCCTCACGGCGCCCCTCTTTGCTCTCTACGTCTTTTTTTAATTAAGTACCATACAAATACTCATAGCTTTAATTTTACCCATAAAAATGTCCATTTTCACACGGATTTTTATTCACATTGACTAAAACATCGATTTAAGTGTTAAAAAAATTATAATAAAGAAAATAGAAATGTCTAGTCTTCTAAGCTACTACATACTAAAAATATTGATACATACTAAAATATTGATATTATCAATAGAATAGCCAATGTAAAGTGTCCGTTTTTTGCAAAGGAGTCTATAAATGTATACATTATTTGTAAGCATAATAAGTAATAAATAAACTTTTTGTAATACATATATGGGTACCAGTGAAACGATAGCCAGCTTAGCGCGAACTAGTTTATTTCATCAATTAGTACAGCTGTGGTCGCAGCCACAGATAATAAATACAATAACTATATATATATATACCCAACATTTTTAAAACCTGAAAATATTAGTATCTGTTTATAAATATTTGTAGTTCCTCAGGCATATATATTTATATTTAAAAATATATTTATATGTAAATATATATAATAGGCATATATTTATATATTTAAAAATATTTATAGTTCGGCAGGCATTGAAACAAAATTGTAAACTCGTCAATGATCAAAAAATGCATATTATTATTATTATTTGGATTTTATTTGTCGAATTAGTATAAAAACGTAGCAAAACTATTAATAGGCATTTATGGTCCTGTAAACGATTAAAACAACACATTTGTTCTTGTAAATAATTTGTACGACGAGTACTAAAACAATATGCAAATTGTCGCGTGCGTAACCGCATCGGATTTTGGTTCGAATGTACGATAGTTTATTTATACCGAGGATCGTTTTGAACGTTATTTGCTGTGGAGCGCGCGGTTTCCGCTTTTAAATCCGCGTCTGACATCAACACAGCCCTGCCAGTTAGTTTGTCCAGTTTTTTGTTTGATTATGACATGGCTATAACTCAATTTTTTTTAAGAAAAGAGATTTATCTTCCAAATTTAAATATTTATGCAGTATAAGGGATCAGCATCATCAACAATCTGCGGCAGTCCACTGCTGGAGATAGGTCTCTCCTGAGAAGCGCCACCTACCCCGATCTTTGGCATCACGCTTCTAGTTTCTGCCAGTCGCCCTGTGCAAGTTGTCTCGGCCATTTAATTAATTAGATCGCCTGACTGTTCATTGTAATTAAAAAAGTTTGAAAAGCATATCTACTTGGACGGGTAACGGAATATTCTAGAAAGGTTTATACACAGTACGAACATAGAGATTGTTGGTTGTAAATTTAATGACTGTGGTTTTAACAATGACGTACGTCGTTCGTCGCAGACAATGAAGGGGACGTCAGTACCTTTAATTAATTAGTGAGATGACACATAGAGAAAAATAAAATGGCGGGCGTCAGATAGAAGGTGTAGACAGCGCAGCGTCAGATAGAAGGTGTAGACAGACGCACTGTCATATAAACAAAGCAATGAAACATAATTATTATGTTAAATATGCTGTATGTTTCTTTCTCTCTATATAAATTTACATAGATAAAGTCAAAGTAAGCAATATTTCTTCTCAACGTTGTATTTTTTTATTATATTATTTTTATGACTATGGTGCCTTACCTCAGCATGCAGGGCTCTGCTGGGGCTGACCTCCATCCTCCCTTGCGGCTCGTGGGATTCACTAAGACGAATTTAATATACCTAATTTGTCGAAAAATGACGGCGACGTGGTTCGCCACCCGTCACGTCCTGATTCTCACGAGGGCGAAAAGCGACCAATGTCGAGCCGTTTCGCTGCAATGAATGGCAGCGGATGTAGCTCTGTGGTCTCTGCCAACCCCTGCGGGGGATAGGCGTGAATATATAAAAAAAAAAAAAATATTATTTTTAATGTTATTATTTTAGAAAGGCAAACTTTATAGGAGCAAGCCTTTAAGGAAAGTGTCATTATGGGAGGGGGAGGGTGTTGGGCCTCCGGAACTCAATCGCTCACCGGACGCAGCGCGGTAACTAAACTACTACTCAAATGTCAGTTTTCTGTGGGAGTGTGGTACTTTCCCGGGCGAGCCGGCCAATTCAGGCTACAGACAAATATTATGTGATTCTCAACAAAATATTCATCTGCAGCGTGGACCACAATGTATTTAATTTTTTAATATTTTTTTAAATGAAAAAATTATAAAATAAATGTTTGTTAACGTTGAATAATCAGCTCGGAAATGTGACGTAATATTAAGGGATCAATGACATCTTTAAAACAGCAGCATGGTGCGGGTCATTGACACATATTTTCGTGACACAAATTGTCCACACGTTTGTAATTGTTTGGAATAATATTTCCTGAAATATTTTATGAAAAAAAAAAATTAATAAAACGATACTTTGTGAAATAAAAGATATTGATTTTGGGATAAATTACAAGTGCATAATTTATTTACCTATTTAAAGAAAACATGGTTGAGTATTCAGCAATAGATAATATAATTCTTGTTAACAATGTTATTTTACTAACAATTAGTTATAAAAGTAAAGATGAGCTATAAAAAAGTGTGTATTATATTCTACTAACCGTGGCATTATCATCAATATTAATACAGCCGTAACTGTCAACTGATTATCATTGGCCTCCAATAATTGTCAAGTAATCAAAAGCATCAAAAAAATCATTTTCGTTTTTTTATTAAATCGTCACTCGTTCAGACGGTCGGGATGGTTTTTTTTTAGTGTAGTGGAACTCAACGACAAGAGTTATTCCGTACAAATCCTCCGAATATTCCCTATGGTAAAAGCGATAAAAGATACTTTTTTACGCTTAAGTTATTTTTTTTAATGAAAACTTTCCTTCAAGTTAGCTTTACCACATAAAATCTTACAATATTTCCACAGACGTGCAGCTGTGGTACAATGCTCAGGTATTCTCCACGGAAAGATTTCCATTCTCAAAATTGAAAATTTTCAACAGACGATTTGTGTGGCGAACTGTTTTCGTTGTAGCACTGAGGAGACGTCGTTATAAATGGCGCGCATGTTAATTTCAGCGTTCGCACACGGTAATCACATTCAAGGCAAAGTTCCGAGACGAGATATGTTTTCGATAACAGAATACATTTTATTACTCTGGGGTTTTCCCAAATCTTTGAATAAATTATGTGGTGTTATTGTTTACGACTCTTTGCGATTGGCGCTACAATTTACTAGGTCGTTCATAATTAGTACTAGTGTATATTATTAAATAGCACTGCAATTGTAAATTATGCACTTTGAATTTAAAATGTATTGTAGAAAATTAAACATTCATGAAAAAGACCGACCGTCCCGGGATCGGGCTCCCCCGGGTACTATGGTGCCTTACCTCAGCATGCAGGGCTCTGCTGGGGTTGACCTCCATCCTCCCTTGCGGCTCGTGGGATTCACTAAGACGAATTTAATATACCTAATTTGTTGAAAAAATGACGGCGACGTGGTTTGTCACCCGTCACGTCCTGATTCTCACGAGGGCGAGAAGCGACTAATGAAGAGCCGTTTCGCTGCATTGAATGGTAGCGGATGGTGCTCTGTGGTCTCTGCCAACCCCTGCGGGGGATAGGCGTGAAAATATAAATAAAAAAATGCAAAGGACCCGCAGAAAACCGGCGTCTGAGTGGTAGCTTACCTACCACGCTTCGCACGATGAGCGGCCGAGTTCCAAAGGCCCAATATTCTCTCCCCTCCCCCTCCTATTCCCACTCCCATAATTACACTTTCCTTAAAGGCCGGCAACGCTTTCGCACTGCCAATGGCGCTGCGGAAGTCTATGGGCGGCGTTAATTGCTTTTCATCAGGTGACACACCTGGTCGTTTGCCTTCCTATCCCATAAAAAAAGAAAGAAGCATTTTTTTAAAAAAAGCAATACTTTTAGCACAACTAGAAGTCTTTTCACTATTCAAACAAAGTTAATAATACTTGAGTTATAAAAACAAAGTTCTCTTCAATAGTCCAATTTATCAAGTAATTCTAGATCATAAGCACTACCTCTATTGAGCTATTTCTACTTAATATATCAAAGTTAATGATGTATGAAATAATGATTAAAGGTTAGGGCGTGAATGATGTCACAGTAGAGATGAGAACGAAATATATCTCTATTCAAATATATCTCGCTGAAGTGTTACTACAGTGTTATACAAAGGTATTGCATATATCATCTTGTTGCTCAATCTTATTTCTCACACAACCTTAATCATAGTATGATTTATAAAGGTTGTAATAAATAAATGACATTCGACACACAAAACTCTTATTTTTTGTTTTGAACGGTTTTACGACTCCGGGTTCAAGCCCTTTTGAGCACATCTTACAAGTTTATTTAATCAGCTTATATTAGTTAGTGATAAAATGGCGGCCATTCTACCAAAACTTTCTATGGACTTTTGCAGGAGACTTAAAAAGCCACAACACACGCATTTATTTTATAACACTCCGCTTATACGCCTTAAACGAATTTTATTGTTCAATATGCCAACACAATTAAACAATATAACCGATAATAACACAAGGTTATGGAAATGAAATAAAAACATAACCTCAATGTTGTAAGTTGGCGGGAAAAGTCCACGAAACTGTGTGTTAGAAAACTTGACATTCGAATAAAGATTTAACTTTACCTCCCAGAAGTGCAAGTGAACTTCTGAGCAATCCAAAAAAAAAACACGCTGAAAACCAACTGGTATCATATATAACCTTTTAGAAGTGAATGAAGGACAAGCATAAGGTTGAACTTTTTACTTATCTTCTTAATTGTTCTACGTCCCATTTATTTGGGGCAAACAACGTCAACGTTTCGTTCTGTCTAGAGACTATTTATCGTTTATTAGTTTCTTACTCCATATCTTCGACCATGTAACATTGGCAGAAAAATAAGAAGATTAATTTTAATCATTTTCGTATATTCCTTAATAAGACATCTCAACAAAAAGAACGTAAATTATATGTCTGGGGCACAATTAGAATTTCAACCTTAACTATAACTTTCAAACAAGGAATATTCGATCATATTCATACTACGTTATAGGTCGAATATTCCTTGCTTAAAAGTAATAGTTACGGTTGAAATTTCCTATTGTACCACCGGACACCTTATATTAAAAAAACAAGCCTGTAACTCAATTTTGATTTGTTTCAGTCGCCTAGTTTCAGTTCGAATAGCGTTGTTACTATGAATACAAGCGTGCAAATTCCACTTAGGTTGTGAATAGAGCGCCCAGCACCCCGGCGCTAGGAACAAAAACGTATGGCGACAATCGTATGGCGCTAATGTGTTCTTACGTAATAAGAGCGCGTTTATGGCGCTCCGTCAACATGTGCCTGACGAAACGAATCGTGAAATCTAGGGTCGCCATCTGGTCCGCATTTTTCCGGATTTGTCCTAATTCGAAATGCACCTGGTGAACAGAGAAAATAATTTATTACGAAAATTTGCAAACATTATTTTTATACTATTTATGTGTTTAACATTTATTTTTTATTTCATTAGAAACTAAAATAAAGTGTAAAGTAAAAAAAAAATAACCAAAATGTGTCAATTTAAATCTATATCTAACTTTTAAAAAAACACGTACATTATTGGTGACTTCTTATCCTAGTTTATTATTCTTACAGATGGTGACCCTAGTTGAATCGGAACGCTTCGTCTGATGAAAGACCATTTAGTTCGAATATTATGTATGTTATAGTGGTATTGGGTATAAATATATAAGAAGAAGCGATGAACATGTTGATTTGATATTTCATTGTTGCCAGTGTTATTTTCTGCGATACAAATGTGCTGGCTAGTTTTGGGGAATATCTCATTCTTACAAAGTACCAACGTGCTGTATTTGTACTGTCATGTTTTGTTCAGTGAGCGCTGATAGCCAGGTGTCTGTCCTAACTCACAGGTTTCACGCGAGGGTGACAATGATCCCAAAATAAATATAGGTTAGTTAATTTTAACTTTTTATACCAGAATAGTATCATCAACAGTCAGGCAGTCCACTGCTGGATATAACTTACTCCCAAGAAGCGTCACCTAGTTCGATCTTCGACTTCGCGCATCTCCTTTCTGTCAACCGGCCAACGCAGTTGGTCTCACCATCTTGTCGGGGGGCGACTCACACTACATTTGCCAAGACGTGGACTTAACTTCAGTACTCATCTACTCCAGCAATCGTCGGATTTCCTACGGCTTTAACCGATCCATTGCTACTCCAGTTTGTTATGATAACTCAGAGACTTTGGTTCTCTGGCGCATTTCTTTATTGTTTTATTTGACATTAGCAATATAGTAATACCTAATTATCATTTACTAAGAAAAAAAAAGCACCTAATATTATATAACTAACTAGCTGACCCGATTTTTATAACAAAAAGTTGTTCTGGCATAAAAATTATACTTACCCCTTATGTAAAGTTATCTGTAGTAACTTTACAAAAGGGGGTAAATAAGATCCATTAGGAATTTATGTAATGATACTTTGAATATTAGTTATCAAAAAGAATTATAGTCTTGACGATTGCTTGATAGCGTAATTGTCATTTGAACTAACAGAACAAGTTATATATTCCCATTAATCTTCTTCATGTCTTCTTCATTCTATTCTATTTTGTCTCGACCGTACCGAGTAATTTCCTTCGTGCCTTATCCATTCTACGTGAAATTGGCGAAATCACCCGTGTTATTTTGTCTATATCTTTCAGTAATTCATTTGAATTGGAAAGCCATTAATTTAAATGAAAAACTCAAAGATATATATTATTAAACTGTTTCAACTGTGTTCAGACTTAGAAAGCGCTTCTATTCCAAATATATCCTTATTGAATATGTAGAATTTTCAATGCGATTGAAGGAGATATCTTTAAGACATAGACATCATTAGTGGTAGAGCCACGCTGCAGACGAATACTTTGTCAAGAATGGCATATTATTGTATTGTCTGTAGCATGAATGGGCCGGCTCGCCCGGGGAAGTACCACACTCCCGCAGAAAACGGCGTCTGAGTGGTAGTTTAGCTACCGCGCTGTGTCCGGTGAGCGGCTGAGTTCCGGAGGTCCAATACCTTTCCCCCTCCTCCTCTCCCTTCCCTTCCTCCCTCCCATAATGACAGTTTCCTTAAAGTCTGGCAACGTTTCTGCACTGTTTATGGTACTGCGGATGGTTATGGGCGACGTTGATTGCTTTACATCAGGTGACACGCCTGCTCGTTTGCCTTCCTATCACATAAAAAAAGACAATGGATACACAAATTACATCTAGGACTTGTAAAATATTTTTTATTTGACAAATTTTTATTTTGATCGGGATTTGGCAACAATTTTCGGTTAGTTAGTTAGTTTCTGTAACTGTTAAATCAAACGGCTGCCTAAACCAAACAGATAACCCGATGAGCTAGTATAGCTTTTATAAATCTAACACGCCGTCGCGACTTAAAGAAAGAAAACCGCATCATGACAAGAAGAAATCTGTGTTAGGTTATCTTTTAAATTTCATTTAAAATGGCCGGCAACATTGCGAAACTCTAACGCTATACACATCTATTAACATTTAGATGTGGAGTAATAAACACACACACGTTCACACAAATATATATTTGTTTGCATACATATTTGTATGCACGTGTGTGTGTGTATCAAGACGCGCGCCATTCTCGTCTTTGTATCACTTTAATACAGCGTAATATAGCTTAAGCATCTCATCCAGGTATACAGACAGCTAACTAAACGCGATGCTCTTACCATTGTCCTTGCCATTACAATCTATGTAAATTTTCAATGTTCGAGTTGAATGTACGTATTCACGAGATAATAGGGTATTACTGAAGTTATCACTTTCTTGTCTAAAGACGCGATATCTCCGTCCTTATCGTGCACGATAAAATTGGGCGCTTACTTTCGGGGCTCGGCGAGGTCGCAGAAAAACAATTTCGTAATTTTATCGGTTAGATCTTTTCTTTTTTTTGTTTTTTATTGTATAATAACATATAAACAAATACACGTGTCATTTCAGAACTTGCTTCGGAGCATTTGCTTTGTAGTTTCCGGAATATAATAAGTTCAACCTATTTTCTTCGAATGCATGGATTGCTAACAAGCAGGGGCCTCTAATGAGCAGACTAAGCCTGTTAGAGGCCTGAGGCGGCAAAGCTAAATGAGGTCCCCAGTTTAAGAAATTAATTTAATTTCCTTTCTAAAAACCTTTTCTAAATCAAGTTGATCTTTTTAATTATTTATAAAATAAATTGCTTACCTATTTTATCGCTATCTACAGTAATGAAGAACCGAAGAAACTGGAACTAAACAAAAACTGAGTAGACATTAGAAGGATTAGCTGTAGAAGTAATTTTAATTTAATTTTTTTTTATGGGATAGGAGGGCAAACGAGCAAGCGTGTCGCCTGATGGAAAGCAATCAACGCCGCCCATGGACAACCGCGACACCGCAGGAGTCGGGGAAGCGTTGCCGGCCTTTTAGGTATGTATAGGCTTGTTTTTTGAAGGTTCCAATGTCGTAACGGTTCGGAAAGACTGCCGAGGGTAGCTGATTCCACAAACTGGTAGTGCGTGGAAAGAAGTTACGGGAAAAACGAACCGTAGTAGATCGTCACTCATCCAGATGGCGGAGATGAAATTTTTCAAAGAAAAAATTGTAAAGAATATATGGTTAATATATATGGGACCTCCAACTCCAAACTATCTTTTAGATATATTCATAATCTTTAATAGCATTTGACTTTATTATTATATTTAAATGTCGACATATAGCATATAGGCGGAAGTGGATAGGATCCACCGGAAAACAATTGCCGAGTCTTCTAATGGACTTCCGCGAAGTAACGTAATGTTTGTATCATTATCAATTACCGATTACTTCCTAATCGCTTTTGAATGGAGAGGCTATTACAACTGTAATAAATATATTAATTTATTTTTATATTGGAAACCGTATCTAATTAATTGCATCAATTTCAATACAATGTTAATATTGCCTTTAAAAATAAGGACAAGAATTTCCTCCATTATGTCCAGAAAGCAAGTAACTTACTGCTAAATTAGTTAATTTTTTGCAGGAGTTATATAAACATTGAGAAAATAAAAAATCTTTTTTAATTAATATTGCACGTGTGTGGACCGACTTTGATGAAACTTTTGCGTTTTGATTGGGGCCCTGAATGATTTAGATTCACTATTGGGCACGGTAGGTGGCTGCAATCGGGTTCTAGTTTTTTTTATTTATTTTCAGGGCAGGACCACGCCTACCGGATCCACTATTACGATAAAAATTTAATTGATTAATACTTATCACTTATCATACAATACAACAATTTAAAAAAGATACTTATAAAATTATGTTATATTCTATCAAAAATCTAAAAGATTATCGATAACTAAAGGAAACCTTTGATTAGCTACTGGGTTTCGCCTATTGAGCGGGAAGAGATCCATCCAAATCCCAATCTCTCTCCTTCTTCCTAACGTCTGTGGCGGCGTAGAAGAGAATAGAGATAGAATGTTCTGGGCCATATTTATTTCAATTAAAAATAGAATCAGCGACTCTTAGCTCTGGAAGCGCTCCTTGTTGTTACACATATCAGCAATATTTAGAACCCAAAAGAGAGCTTCTTTTTTTCTTTCATTTCATAAATGTCCCACTGACGAATAAGAGCCGTCTTGAATTCTGGGGTAATGGACTTTAGCCATCCTCTCTCGTTCTACGCACATTGGCTGGATGTCCTGGCGCCAAGTAAATATACGTGTAAGTCGAAAGAAGCCGACAGAAGGATACAGCTGGGCTGGGCAGCGTTCAGGAAATTCCGTCAAGTCTTCTCGTCGCCCATACCACAAAGTCTGAAGACAAAAGTCTTCAACCAGTGCGTCCTGCCCGTACTCTCTTACGGTGCCGAGACGTGGACACTGACAGTCCGTCTCCTCGCCAAGCTCCAAGTCGCTCAGA
Organism: Baronia brevicornis; assembly: GCA_031353405.1. Lineage (NCBI taxonomy): Eukaryota > Metazoa > Arthropoda > Insecta > Lepidoptera > Papilionidae > Baronia > Baronia brevicornis. Next base: position 1,122,102 of record JASFAT010004443.1, read on the forward strand.
GGGCTATGGAGAGAGCTATGCTCGGGGTTTCTCTGGTGGACAGAATTCGAAATGAAGAAATTCGCCGGAGAACCAGAGTCACCGACATTGCTCTTCAAGTTAACAGACTGAAGTGGCAATGGGCTGGACACGTTTGTCGGAGAACCGACAATCGTTGGAGTAGACGAGTGCTGGAGTGGAGACCGCGACTCGGCAAACGTAGTGTGGGACGCCGTCCTGCTAGATGGAGCGACGATCTGCGCAAGGCGGCTGGCAGAGACTGGATGCGTGTAGCCGAAGATCGGGCTAGGTGGCGCGCCTTGGGTGAGGCCTATGTCCAGCAGTGGACTGCCGCGGGCTGATATTGAAGTCAGATATATGTATATATTTATCCCGATGCCAGAATAACACCCGTGACAATTGACTTCGAAAGCGATATTTTCGCCTTTGAGCCAAGCTTTGCGTCGTCAAAAACAGCAATCACCCAAAGCAATTTATCATTAATTATATTATATGTCGATCGATAGAAGATATATTTTTTTATGATAACGTAAAAAAAATATCCTATCCTACTAATCCTATTTCCTACTAATATTATAAATGCGAAAGTTTGGATTTAGATGAAACTTTACAGTAATATAGGTTATACATCGGAATAACATATAGGCTACAATTTGTAATGATTTTATGTCATTTTTTGGTCGTAATATAACGATACATGTCAATTAAGTCGGAAAAACATCTGGCCTCTGAGAGCTCTCTTGGCGTACGCTGCCTAAACCATTGGAGTTACACAAAGATGTACAAGATGTAGATGATGGATAGTTTGTCTTGAATAGTTCTAAATAAAAGTCCGTGACAGCATATACCTTTTATGTGGAAGCCACTATGACCAAAATTGTGAACCATAAGTTAAATATAAAAAATATATATATTTATTTAAAATGATTTGTCACGCAATTTGGTCTGCCACATTAAATTTCGCCACGTGAGCGAAGCCGCGGGTAAAAGCTAGTATTTTATAGAAGATAGTCGAACTATTGTAGTAAATACACTTGTACGCCTTGGTAATAAAAGTTTCAGACAGCACATGATATATCGTAAACGTCACAATAAATTTTCATAGTTTATCTACTTTTAAAATCAACTTATCTAACATACCTTTGTTCATCTAAGATGTGTACACATGATAAAATGCGTGTGTTTAATAAAATAATTTGAATGGTATGCAATTAGTTACAAGCTACAATGTACAATGCTGAAATTTGAGATTGTGAATTCACGCCCTTATCTCGCTACCGAATAGTTTGGTCATTCGACGAACGTAAGCGAGATATGGATCCAAAATATTTGCATATCAAATAGCTAACAGACGCCTAGTGAAGCGACCTAAAATGGATTATTGTACAAGTAGGGTAACAATAAATGGCGACAGAAATGCAGGACAGTAAGCTGCACTATTATACTATGTTGAAAATTATGTTGTCTTTATGTTATTATTAATTTCTTAAGAGCTCGTGGATTTTGGGACACCTTTTTTATGGGATAGGAAGGTAAATTAGCAGGCGTGTCATCTGATAGAATCAACAACAATCGCCCATAGACATCCGCAGTGCCATAAGCATTGCAGAAGAGAGAGACACAGATTATTTTAAGGGGTTTTAATGGCGTATCGTTTCGAAAACACTGCCGGAGGTAGGTGGTTTCACAGAGCAGTCGTGCGTGGAAAGATGTTAGGGGAAAAGCGCATCGTACTGGATCACCATTCATCCAGAAGGTGATGTGATTTTTCTTTGTGATGCGATAGTTGAATTCAGTGTTGAGTTCAAATCCTGAGACATGAAATATCTCTCCGCAATGTCAAGGAATCTTGCTGTTGGGTGAGATCTTGTTCATCGACGATTTAAAGGTTTATAAAAAAAAGATAATCTCTGTTTATTTCATGTCTATCAGTTACAGCCGTAGCTATTTTATATAGCCGTAACAGAAAGTCACTGTTGATACTTGTTCTCCCTCAAAATTGAAGGTTGTTACTGTAATCCTTACCTTGATGGTGGATTGATGGTCGCAGATTGGTTTTTTATCACAGAAGTCGCTGTGCATCTACTGGTACTTGTCCCTATAGTTTCTCCATAAGACATCCACGGGAAAAAATAGGGCTGTCCTATTTCATGCCAGTAACTACATAGAATCTCATTTGCTGTAAGAAAAGGATGCTTAGATAGTTTGGGCACATAGAGAGGATGGATGAAAGACAAATGACAAAAAATATTTACGTTGCGGATGTGGATGGAAGGGTCGGTAAGGGAAACCCAAGGAAAACATACCTTGACCAAATCGATAAAGTTCTTAAGAAAGGTTAGGTAAAAAGTACCCATAACCGACGAGCTTGTATGAAGAGTGATGAGAATGGATGAAGCTAAGAAAATATGCAGGGATCATAGTAGATGAAGATCTGTGGTGATCGTATGTATGTTAGAAAAGTGTTTGTACTTATGATATAATCGTCTTATCAGACGCATTCTATGCCAGAGGTATTCCTCTTTAAAATACGCGGTGCTTAAATATATCTCATTTATTTTCGTATGCGAAAATATAGAGTTATACTATAGTACTTTACAACGCGCAATTTTAATCAAAATGACGGAGTAATCATCTATGTCAAATCTACATTGATGGCTTTAGTACAAGAAGTTAATATGAATGACTCTTGTGATCGTGAAAATCAAGGAAAGGGAAAACATTGTAATTGTGAATACCTCAACTCAGTGCAGTACATTAAATATTTAGGGGTCCTAATAGATAAAAGACTTAGCTGGGCACCACACATCACATTAGTGGCGGGAAAAATTAGACGATTAATAACAGTATTTAAAAATTTGCGTGAAATTGATAATATAAAACTCAGCATCAAAATATATAAAGCCCTATGCCAATCCCTCCTTACGTACTGCATTGTGGCGTGGGGAGGAGCTGCTTCAACCCATATGCTTGAATTAGAGAGAGCACAAAGGGCAATTATAAAAGTAATGCTACACAAGCCTTACCGATACCCCACAGATGAATTGTATAAGCAAACAAAACTTTACACAGTCAGACAGCTATATATACAATCATGCGTGGTGAAATATCATAAGGAAGTCACCTTGCACGCATCAATTCCATCAAGGAGATTTATTATTTATCCTTTACCCACAACTAAAACTAGCTTTGCCCAACGACAATATAATTATTTGGCTCCGTTTATATATACTAAATTAAATCGCATAGAGAAGACTAACAATCTAAATATCAATTCAATAAAAAAACTCATAAACAAATGGCTATCCAACCTAGCATATAATTCTACAGAATTAATATTAAATAAACATTAGCTTAGTAGGACAAAATAAAATAAAATATATTCAGACACAGACACATGTAAAAAAAAAAAAAAGAAAAATCTTTTTGGTTTGTATAACTTAATAAAGTTTTTTTTTTTAATTTTAAATTTGCATAGTTATATTAAGTATAGCAAGAAAATAATATATGTAACTCATAAATATGTCACAGAAGGGAACCGTCTGCCGTAGTACAGGGTTCGCCCTAGTTCGGCGGACGGGGAAACAAAAATTGTAAACTTATCAATGAACAATAAATATATATTATTATTATATTATTATTATTATTATCTTCTCTGGGAGTAAACTATAGTGTCTCTATTAAAAAGGTATACGTGTATATCGGATATAGATAGCTGTTCATGCTTTCGCCATTTTCCCGATATTTTATTATGTTGGAATTCCTCAACACATTTCTACCGACGTACTCTGTTCGCTGTATATTAAAATATCTTTATCAGTTTTGACGTGCGATGTTTGGATATTTGAAGTTTCAACGAGCCAGAAGTATCCGGCACAAGCAGCATATTTCCAAACATCTTTGGTACCAGCAAATATTTAAGAGTAAACCTTACCGGATGGTTTGTCGAAAATATATCAGTTTATTAATAATGTATTATTATGCTTTGTTAAGTAAAGTGTTTGTGAACAGTTTTGATAGATTCGAAACTGAGTGATTGTTATATTTATGTGGCATTTGTTTATGTAATAAATAAATATTTATAGTCAACTGTTAAACATTAGCCTCCTTTACAAATGTGAGTTGTTTCTGTAAACACCGCGCTTGGCTGGCGAATTGATGATTTCAGATTGGTTTTATATTACCAGGTAGACTGGTATTTGGTTCCATAATTGCTACGTATCATACCTACGAAAAAATGTGATGGCTGTCTTCTACACCCAGAATTACGGCCGTATTTTTTTGCGCACCCGTTTGAGGTATTTACATGAAAACTGGGGAGTTAGCATTTCAGGGGTATTTCACCAACCACCTTATAGTAAAGTTTCCAACTTTTTTCTTAAGTCATATCTAATGTATTCGCAACAGGAGCAAAATTAGAATTTTTATTAAAATAGTTTTCAACAGACTCTTTGAAAATGTATTTCAGTTAATCGAATAAAACTCGAAATATATCGACTGAATTCGATGCAGCACGCTATCGTTTAAATTAACTGTCAACCTGAATGGACCGAATCGGAGCTATTGAAGCCGCGATATTGTATTCATTTCATGCAAATAAATTCCATGGATCCAAACGGACCCAACACGTAGATTGTATACCTAACAGGCAAGCGAGCAATGATAGGGTGACCACATTTAAACTACAAAATAGCGGACGAATTTTTAATACGAAAGTAAAATATTATATTTTATAAGCTAATTGTAACTTAAATGATATCTGTTGCGCATTTATCTAAGAGAATAATATAAATTAGATACAAAAAAATTGAAATAAAAATTTCAGTTTTGGCATGAATTGAAAACGCGTAGTTTTATTTTTTAATTGATAATCAGACATTTTCCTCCAAAAATGGAACAAAGCATAGATAAATATAATATTACTTTTACTAATTTTTATATAATAATTAATATTATTATGTTATGGTATATGGTATATAATTCTGGGCTAGCAAGAAATGGCCACAAGCTTGTACCGGATAGCAACGTGATTGAAGCTAGGCGATTAGAAATGCGGTCTCTAATTACACCTGCCCAGTGTGGTGATTATGCATAAATCGTCCAACAACCTATAGATATATTATTTAAGTCTGATTTCTTCTCCATTGATATCGAAAAAATAAAACGTTCAATTGAGTAAGGAAGGAATACAAATGAGCGTATCTTTCACGCTTTGCTCACGTACTTAAGTGTCATGAATATGTTAGGATACATTTATGCATACATACAGCAGTTGTCGCATCTGAGGTTTCTCAGGATATGTCACTGTAACCGAATCGTCGAGGATAACATCATATTGTTGATTGGTTGAAAAATTTATTAATTGACGAGTAATCATTTTCTTTGAAGTACAACTCGTGGTCACCCTAATCGATCGTAAAAGTAGTTTACACAGTCTAGACTTGTGCATAAGACGCTGAAACCACTTCAACTACAAATTTTTCAGTAATGTTAAAAATTTCTATTATATATTCCAAACACGTGAGTGAATGTAAACATCATGCAAGATATGACACGATGTAATTATATTTTAAACGTTTTAAGTAGCTTTTAAATAATATTATGGCAGTTTACTTTTGATATAGTATGTGTAATATTCTCTTTTATTTACATAATTTTCTCTTAATAACAATATTATTAATATAAAAAAAAATCTATAAAAATAATATTATCATTAGGGTTATTAATCCTTCGTGGCGGGATAAACCAAGCACACGAAGGATTATGCTTCCAAGGAAAGGAACCTTCTCACGATCCTAGCCGTGCACAATATGGCTGCTTTTTGAATTTTGAATTTAACCCACTTACCTAAACCTAACTTGGACAGATGGGCGTCCAAATTTTTACCGATAAGTCCATTCACAGAGACCACTATGGGTACAATGACAGTTGAATCAACGTGCCACATGGCGGAAATCTCATGCGCGAGGTCTATGTATTTTATTTGTTTATCTTTTTCCGCTTTAATGAGATTCTCGTCATGCGGAACACTAATATCAACTATCATTGCCTCGCGTGTAGTTCGATCCACTATCACAATATCAGGCTTATTGGCAACAATGTGCCGGTCCGTGATAATGGATCGATCCCAGTATAATGTTGCACGACTGTTTTCGAGAACTGACTTTGGATCGTATTTATAATAAGGCACCTCCTGCTCGCATAGGTCGTATTTAATGGCAAGCTGCTGATGCACAATTCTGGCTACTTGATTATGTCTGTGCAAATACTCCCCGTTTGATAGCTGGGAACAACCGGAAATAACATGCCTCAGTGACTCTCCCGGGTGGTGGCACGCTCGGCATATATCAGCCGTGCCGTCTCTCATGATGTATTTCCGGTAGTTATTGGTTTTTATAACTTCGTCTTGTATTGCACAGACAAAACCCTCGGTTTCACCGAAGAGATCGTATGTGTAATTATTATTATGATTTATATATAGATTTTTTATATAGATATAGTTATTTATATATAGTTTTAAGATTTATTATGTCCTATACTAATTTTTAAAACATCTCTGCTTTTTTGTTGGATGGTAAGTCACTCGTCGAGCATACATGGAAAAATTATGTACGCACTGGCTGGTACTAAGTTCATAGCATTTTTACATCAGTTGATTGATACTTGCAGAACTAAGAGTGTTTGCTTATACAGTCGCCTCGTATGAACTCTACGGGAATAAATGGACTGGCCTCAACTGGCAACAACGTTGTAAGTAGAGAGAGTCGTAAGTAAGTACGTAAAGTAACTCTTATATCGTTTTCAAGTCGTCACATGCGGGTAAAATGAAATAAAATATCTTTGTAAAATTATGGTTAATTAAATCGTACCTATGTTACTATAGTTTTTTAGTATAATGATTGTTGCAAGTGCTTGACTTTCATTACATGATCATCCTGATTTCAATGACAAATATACTTCTTTCAAAAAATTCAAAAATAACACTTTTTAACTCCTTGAAAATAGAAAATTATATTATATAGTTTATAAAATGTGCACATGCACAGACACACACACACACACACACACACACACACACACACCCACGCACGAACATACACTGCATCATTCATTTATTTATATATGAAACGCAATCGGGAAAGTTAAGTGTAACGTCTGATTTAGGTTAATGTCCAACTATTCTTTTAATTAGATTTAAGAGACTAAGGCTTACCGACTTCGTTGGCTGGGCCACGATAATAGATGGGGAAGAATTGCGCAGTCAAGAGAGCATATGTGGGTTGCCCAACTGGACTACGTCCTGTGGGGCGCCCCAGGTAACGCTGGAGAGACATGGTGGAGGATGACTTGCGTAACCTTCAAATCTGCAACTGGCAGGAGGTGGCGCAGGATAGGGCACCTTGACTTAAGATCTATTCGGAGGCCAAGATCCATTTTGGGTTGCTGCTCCAACTTGCGTCAATAAATATAAATGTTATTTTTTAAAAAGGCATGAATATACGAAGGTCGCGTGAATAACAAAGGTTAAAAAGAGGTACACGACGTGACCCGACAGTTGGTAATATGAGCACGTTTTTAAAAGAGAATAAATCATCTCCCGAGCAGAAGTAGGTCTATATTTCACGTCCGTAACGTTACCTAAGAGGGTAAGTGAGTTACATAAAGTTTCTCTTAAAGTCTGAGAGCCTTAAGACACGTCTAGTACACCCTATTTCATATTTATGAAACGAACAATTTTTATGTGTCAGAGTATATTGGGAAATCCTATACTGCTAATTTATAAATAAAGATAGATAAAGAAAATATTAAACGTTTTCGCTTGTTGCGTTGAAATAAATATTTGTAAATACGTCGAAATGAAACTCTTGTATTGTAAATAGGTGTTTTTTTAAGTAAATACTATTTATGGAAAAATTAACAAAGAAACGGGGATATCCCCGCGTCTTGGCAGGGCGTGGAGCGAGAAACCCAGGGATCAGAATTCCACTACTCGGACAGAAACTCGAAAAGCGATTGCCCTCCGGGCTTTGATACTGCTGTTTCCAGTTTTTGGGGCGTTCGAACCGACTTCGCGTAGTTTAGATATGGCTGAACCTATTCCTATGTTGGGTCCGTCGGACGCCCTCCCCCCTTGTGGGAACCAGGCGGCGACAGGAGGAGCTCTCGTGGGTACGGACGTCCATGTGCGGACGTCCTTCTGGTGGACGTGCATCTAGTGGAACAAGATTGTGAAGATGAGAGTGTGATCCATTATCGGTTCGGTCAAACAACTTCCGTGCCAACTAGGCTACGAGAAAAATTAAGCCAATGAGTAAAGGAGTTCGATTCCTAAATAGGGATAAATATATGTATTCATTGTCTGGGTACCTCGCCTATATATCTAGGCCAAGCGAGGTGGGTTAGTGTCCATACACCCGGAAATGGGGAGGTTCCATGCATCACTATTGCTTATTGTTACTATTAACGAATAACTAGTCTTGTACACCTAATTTCATATTTATAAAATGATTGCTTTTATGTGGTAAAGTTTATTGGGAAAAGATAAAACAGATTAGAATTTTGCGCTTATTGCGTCGAATGAATAAATGTATCGTCTGAATCGGAATAAATATATAAATAACTTATTCAGAATCTAGGTGTCTCGCCAATTCGCCTTATACTAGCGTGGAAGGTTGATGTCCATTCCTGGAAAAATTCCCCATGCTCAGCATTAAGATAATTGCTTGTTATAAATTAATATATTTTTTACTGATAATTGAAAACCAGCGCCAAGTGGAGTAAAACAGAATCCCTTGGCCATTTTCTGACGCATTCTTACACTAACTTTTAATTTTGTTACAATTTTTTTCTTATTTTATTTTCTTCTTAATATCTTCTCTTTTTTATAATTGTGTAAAGAGGTAGAAGCCTTGCTAAAGTCACTACCGCACTACCAACTCATTAGACGATCTATGACTGACCACTCATCCAAGAGCGTACAACTGAAGAGAAGAATGAATAGTGTTAAATTTATTTATGTGTCACAATCAAATGTTTGTCTATTCAATTATCATGTATTCACAACTAACTCATGCGTTGAAAGGGTCAATGATTTGAATAGTCAGAGAAACTTGATCCTTAATTGAATTGTAATCGTTCGGAAAATCGTTTCAATTTAGCGTGCGCACAGTCGTCACCGCTTCATTGATTGAATTAATGATAATTGACAGAATGAAGAGAGAGAGGGTGTGCCGAGTGCTTCAATATATAGATTAGTTCTTGTTCACAGTTAACAAATTATTTTATTATTCTAACTGTATTGTAAGTAGCAGTTTCATTTTGTTTGATTTTTAAAGACGACTAGCAATATTTTTATAGATACTAGCTGTACCGCCTCAGAATCAATAATAAAAAAGCTGAATGTTTCAACTTAGTAAAAAAAGTGGTCAAAATTTAACCGGAACAAAAAGAAATCGTAATCAATAAAAAAAACCAATATTCAAAACCAAAGAAATAGAAAAAAAATTCACTTTTGAATTAAATTTGATTTCTGAACGACTTTTAAATTTTAATTGATTTCTGAACGACAGGATGAACATCAAATATTTGACAGGTAGGAATAGTTTCTAAGGGAAAACGAATTTGTTACTTTTACTATATTCCTAATATTTTTATAATATTTACTCACCTTTTAAACCTTCCCTGGACTTCCAAAAATCAATCTTAACTTTTATAACTAATGTAATGGTGCTTGTGCTAGGAGAACATGGTTTTGATCAGTACATTGATAAAATTTTCATATTGTGGTACGTTGTATTTATATTGTATAGGTAGAAGTACCTTACTGCTGTAAATTAGTGACGTAAATATATCATTTTCTTTTACAGAGGGCGCGGCTTGAAGGTCCACAGTTTTTGAATTAAAACACACCTGGTTAAAGGATACAAAATTATATGAAATAACCTAAACAAATATATGAAAATAATAAATCTCGTCTACGAGGACAGATGGATACTTAAAAAGGTTTTTAAAAGGATGTGGGAGGATGGACGGGTGGAATTCTCGCGAAGGGACTTTCAAGGGCCTATCGTTGATCAAATACATGGCGTCATCTGAAAAGGTCAAGTGAGCACCTAGAATCAATGGACGGGTGTTTAAAAGTAAAACGCGTTTTTGTAACTCGTTATTATAAAAGTAAAATCCGCTAAGTATTTTAAATATTTATTCGATGTTTTGTACCATATAAAAAACATCAACTACATACACAAACACGTAACACACAAAAGTGCCGAACCAATCATGATTTGTCACCACTGTCCTCGGAGAATAATGGTCGCGGGTTCGATCCCCGCATCGGAATAAATATATGTATGGCCTACAGCTAGTAAAACTAGCTAAGTAAAACTTTTGACTGTCCATATAATGTTCAAACATGTTTAAATATGTCTGAGACAATACTTGACATATCCAATAGTAGTAGAGCCACGTTGCAGAAGAATACTTTGTCAAGAATGGCATAATATTTGTCTGTAGCAAGAATGGGCCGGCTCGCCCGTGGAAGTACCACAATCCCGCAAAAAACCGGCGTCTTAGTGGTAGCTTAGCTACCGCGCTTCGTACGGTGAGCGTGACGTCCGGAGGCCCAACACCCTCCCCCTACCACTCCCCTCCCCCACCCCTCCCACTCCCATAATGACAGTTTCCTTAAAGGTCGGCAACGTTTCCGCACTGCCTATGGCGCTGCGGATGTCTATGGGCGGCGTTGATTGCTTTCCATCAGGTGACACGCTTGCTCGTTTGCCTTCCTATCCTATAAAAAAATAATGTCAGTTCATATAAGCAAGAATAATTGAATATTGCAATAACTGAATTGACAAAAACACAGCCACGATCTTTTTTCGAGATATGTCTTTCATAACAGGACAAGCTGATATATCGTTCGTACGATTAGGGACACGTGTTATGTCATGTATGAAATTGTAAATATCTTTATAGATATCAGACTGCAATAATATCACATAAATCTCATCACTCTATTCATACAAGATCATCGGTTATAGATACTTTTGACCTTTGACCTTTCTTGAGAACTTCATGAGCGTTTTCATCAAATTATACTTTTCTTGGTACTTCTCTACCTACCCTTCCATCCACATCCGCAGTTTAAATGTTTTTTATCAGTCGTCCTTCATCCATCCTCCCTTTGTTCCCAAATCATCTAAGCATCCCTTTTTCGTTGTTATTACGACACCTTCTTTAACTCCAAATCGCTCTTTCATAACTACATTCCTTATCAGTCTAAGTTGTCCCACACATTCAGTCTGCTTTCACGACTCTCCTGCTAAACCCAACTTTTAATACCGTACATAAACATTCGAAACAATAAATATTGCTGATGTTAGTGCAGATAGAACCATAGATTTACGTGTTTCTAAGAGCAAATACTAATGGATGGACAATTGTGTAGTCTGCCTTCGTAATAAAGGTTCTGAGCTGTAGCTTAGCTACCGCACTTCGTTCGGTGAGCGGTTGAGTTCCGGAGGCCCAACCCCACTCACTTGTGATGGTGGTATTAAACAATACCACCATAATTATTACTGATAATAATATAAGTTTATGAAAATAAAATAGAAACACAACATCATTGATGTAAATTGGCGGGAAAAGTCCTTGTCATAATTATATACATGTGTGATTGAATGTTCGAAATCGGAAAAACGTGGCAATATTGAATGTGTTTTGATACTTTCCTTAAAGGTCGGCAACGCTTCCGCACTGCCTATGGCGTTGCGGATGTCTATGGGCGGCGTTGATTGCTTTCCATCAGGTGACACGCATGCCCGTTTGCCTTCCTATCTCATAAAAAAATGTTATTTAAAACTGAAAAAATCGCATGTAATATTTATTACGTATTGTTTTATGTAATATGAAATTATACTACGTACTAAGCTGTAACTACTGCGTGTTAGTAGGAAGTTTACATAATCAATCAACTGTATTACAAATATGTCGCAAAGTATAAAATATTTACAAAAAGAAAAGGAAAAAGAAGCTCAGAAAATATCAGATAAGCCAATATCACAAATGGGCTGTAGCTATTTTGTGCTACAGCCCATTTCTGATATTTGTCTTTCTACGACTCCTTTCCATTTTGTTTTGTCACTTGACTCCTTTTGCCAGGATGTACATATATAGACATTTTTTCACCGTTTCTTAGATCGTCATTTGTCTCTTCTATCCCAGGTCAAAAATAAGATGGTTTAAACAGCTTTGATCATATCCATTCTTTCCAAGTGGGCCACAGAAAAAGTATATTAAAATTTGTATGCCGCAGAATGCTGTGTCTTTGATACTCATGAGCGAGCGGGTCATCTTATGCTAATAAATCACAGCCGCTAATGGCCATGCAACCTAGTAAAAGGGCAGACTTATGTCTTTACGTATTTTCTACTAGTAAAAGCAAAGTGTGGTTAGATTTTGTGTAGTACTTGTATATATATTGCGACTACAGAGAATCTCCGACCGATTGGCTCAGTGGCGGGGCCCTCCGCCCACGGAGTTAATGGTCGCGGGTTTGATCCCGGCATCGGAATAAATATATGAATGGGTTTATAAATATTTATTCCGAGCCTAGTAACCCCTATTTCCTTTCCTGCCCTTTCCTTTCTTCACTATCCTTCTCTTCTACTCTGCCAATCCACAGTGTGCCGTGCCAATGGATGCGTGGGTAGGGGCTGTGGTGTCTTACCTTAGCATGCAGAGCTCTGTTGGGGCTGACCTCCATCCTCCTTTGGGGATAGGCGTGAATATATAAAAAATAAAACAGAGAATCTCGCGGTATAAAGCAGCATTAAGAATATTTTTATAGTTATGTCTATAATGTATGTATGTATGTAAAATGTGAGTATGTTAATAAAAATGGCAAAAAGTGTGATAACGTAAAGTCAGAATTTATATCAAGATTTTTAATCATAAACTTCAGGATTTTTTTGGACTTTTTATATCTGTCATATTATAGAGAAATAAATCAATAAAACCCAGTTCCTATAACGAGCAAGCCTTTATAGGCAACCAAAGCTCTTACAAAAAACCAACTTCTGTGTAATAGCTTCACCACTATGCTTTGACTGTTAACCGTAGTTGGAAGATCAACTCCTTACATCTTCCTTTAATGCCCTCTTCTTCTTCTATTATTGCCCTATTCTCCCATTAAACACATTTTTTAATGCCCTTAGTGTTATAGATGTCAATGGGCAGCCATGATTGTTTACCATCGGGTACGCATGGTTAGTTGGCTCAAATAAAAAAATATCAGGTATCGTTCCCAAGATAACATTCTAATGTATTATATGCATTCGGCTCACGGAGTTTTAGGTGAACATTTAAGAAAGATAAATCAATACGACATCGAAGCACCTTACGACACGCCCGCAGTGATGATTTATACATGAGTCTCGTATTAGCATTTTTTTCACTCGACATGACATTGTCGATGTATTTTCGCTTCGACAGTGTGTTCGCATTTTGGCAAACTTTCAACGTGTTTTAAAAAGACGCTATCCTCCGTTCTATTCCTGGATGACATTGGTCTTGGTCGGCGAGACTCAAGGACAGTGGATTAATGTTACGTAAGATTGATATACCGAAGGAGTTTGTTGAATTTGCTAGTGCTAATGAAAAACGAGAGATAAGAAAAGTCAGAACTAAGATTAATGAGAAACTAAGAACGTTTATAAATAAGCTCGGATAGTTGAGTGATAATAAAGTTTTTTGAAGTGAAAACTTCTTTAGCGCCGTCGTGATTTGAAATTATATGAAAAGAAAAAGTGACATTAAAAAAATACAAATATACATCTAAATATGAACTTTAACTGCTAAATTTCACACTCCAAAAACTCTGTACTCCTTTTTAGAAAGATTTTATAAATTCGATTACAAAGTTTTTGAAGTAAACACTTGTTTTGTACCATCGTATTTCGAAATGTGATGAAACGAAAAAGCGATACTAAAAAGAGACAAATATATAATATGGTACTACTACTATAACTTTGTACTCCTTTTAAGATATATTGTCTAAAACGGAGCACAAAGTTTTGAAGTGAATACTTCTTTTGTACCATCGTAATTCGAAACTCGATGAAACGAAAAAGCGACACTAAAAAGAGACAAATATATCTAACTACTACAATAACTTTGTACTTATTTTTAGACACATTGTATAAAACGGAGCACAAAGTTTTTGAAGTAAACACTTCTTTTGTACCATCGTATTTAGAAATGTGATGAAACGAAAAAGCGACACTAAAAAGAGACAAATATATAATATATTACTACTACTACTACAACTTTGTACTCCTTTTTAGAAACATTGTATAAAACGGAGCACAAAGTTTTTGAAGTGAACACTTCTTTTGTACCATCGTAATTCGAAACTCGATGAAACGAAAAAGCGACACTAAAAAGAGACAAATATATCTAACTACTACTATAACTTTGTACTCCTTTTTAGGTACATTGTCTAAAACGGAGCACAAAGTTTTTGGAGTGAAATCTTTTTTATTATACCGTCATGATCCGAAATGTGATAAAACGAAACAGCGACATTAGAAAGAGACAAATATACATACATGTAAATATGAAATTTAACTGACAAATCCCACACTCCTCTATTCGCTTAATAGGATGTTAATTTATAAACGAACTACTAATATATACTACTTAATATCTATATCAATTAGTTAATACTGATATAATTATCGTCCTATAAAGTTAATCCTAAAGTACAAACTGTCATAATACTATGTTATATTTAGTTTCCGGTTTTATAAAAAAAAAAACAAGTTTATCATCATTTTTTTATTACTACTATTTAAAAACTAAAATAAATTTTATTGTCTTCCATTTTAAGAAACGACATAAATAAAAGAGTTTTTATATAATCACCACATTACTTTATTATGAACTGCAATGAATCCAACTCTATATTACATAAGATGTTGCCCTTGAAACCAATGCAACTTAATGCCTTAAGTCAGTGACGTACATTGTCAGCCTTATTAGGTCACGATAGTGTACGGGCTTCAGTATCCTAGGGTTGTCTTTTCGACAACACTTAATACTGCGTTATATAGATGATTAATTAGTCCGGAAAAAATAAAATAATAAATATTAATGTCCAGTTATATATTAAATAACTAAAAATAAATTATTTTCTAAAAAAAGCGAAAAAAAGTTTGGAGAGTTTTATTTTCGAAGTAGTGGTAGTTTATTAGTTTTAATATTGACGTATAAAGAATTCTTTTTGAATTAATTTCGAGAAAATGAAAGACTACTTTTTAATTTTGTATACTTTTTTTATTTTTAGGCAAACGAGCAAGCGTGTCTCCTGATGAAAAACAATCAACGTCGCCCGTAGACAATCGCGACATCGCAGGAGTCGCGAAAGCGTTGTCGGCCTTTTAGGCATGTGTAGGCTACTTTTTTGAAGGTGCCAATGTCGTATCGGAATCGGAAAGACCGCCGATGGTAGCTGGTTCCACAGAAATATGATGATTATGAAATGTTATTTTTCTTCGAAACAAATAATTGACTTCTCCAATGTAAGTTTTACGGGGACATGCATTTGTAATTTGTTAATCAGTAAATACGAAGACGAAGAAAAAAACCAAAGAAAAAACCATAGTGATTGATGTCTTGAAGACAATCAAAAAACTGAAATGGAACTGGACCGTACACATCATGAGGACAAAAAAGGAAAAGTGAACAAGAGACATCGTGGAATGGTATCCCATGAATGGAAAAGACAAAAGAGTCGGCAAATAAAGAGGTGGGAAGACGATTTAGCAAAGGGATGGAGAAGATTAAGCCGGTACAGGGAAAAGTGGATGACAATAAGGGAAGCCTATGTCAAAGGACAATCTGACAAAGAACTGGTTGCTGATGGCACTATTAATTCTATAAATTTATAGAGTGTTAATCTGATGATTATTTGTAAATACTCTGGTCAGCGAATAAAGGCTTATCTTATCTTATCTTAAAAACAAAGACCACCTAAATGTCTTAGTCGCGAAGCTTCCGCCTTTGGGAATCAATCAAAGGGTTCGATTCCTACATCGGGATAAATATATGTATGACGTGTAGATATTTATGACAGCAACGTGGTTCGCCACCCGTCACGACCTGATTCCCACAAGGACAAGAAGCGACGAACGGAGCGCCTTTTCGCTACGATGAATGTGAAAGAAAGGATGGATAAGTGTGGAAGGAAACAAGGAAGGTGTGTCGGGATCGTAGCAGATGTAGATCTGTGGTCTCTGCCTAACCCCACAGGATTAGGAGGAGATAGGCGTGACTATATGTATGTATGCACGTAAAAACCAAAGAAATATTAGGAGACATTTCTTTGATAAAAGAATAAAAATAATTGTTATCTACGTGTAAAAAAAATAATTGCTTTATGTTTGTGTAATCTCGTGCACGAAGTCAAAACATTTTCTGTAATTCCTTCGTTCCGATATCTACGTAACTATTTTTAGCAACCGTTTGTGCATTGTCATTTAGTATAGTATGTTTTATTATTGGACAGGTGACTGTATGATACATATAGATAGTAAGTAGGTTGGTGTTAAAGCTTATATCTTAGAAATATAATAAAATCAGTTATTCTGCAAATAACTGGTTTTACTTTTAAAGTGTGGCAGCGTTAACAGCTTAAAATACCCATCATAAGCTGGACATTTTTTTATGGTATAGGAAGGTAATCGAGCAGGCGTGTTATCTGATGGAAAGCAATCAACGTCGCCCATAGACATCCGCAACGCCATAGGCAGTGCGGAAGCGTTGCCGACCTTTAAAGAAAGTGTCATTATAGGGGGGAAGGGAAGAGGAGGTGGGGGAGGGGAAGAGGAGGTGGGGGGAGGGGAAGAGGACGTGGAGGGAGGGGAAGAGGAGGTGGGAGGAGGGTGTTGGCCCCCAGAATTTCCGCTCACCGTACGAAGCGCGGTAGCTAAACTACCACTCAGACGCCGGTTTTCTGCGGGAGTTTGGTACTTCCTCGGGCGAGCCGGCCCATTCATGCTACAGACAAATATTATGCCATTCTTGACAAAGTATTCGTATGCAGCGTGGCTCTACCATTATTAAAACTGTCTGCAGTTGAACTGCTGATAGTGATAATTAGAAATGACAAGTCTTTGAAATAATATTAAAAAGTCTGTATAATTTCCTCTAAAATTTCATCGGCGTATACATAAATAAAGTGCGTGACGCACAATCAATGATAAGAATGTCGTTTTTTGCTTATCGTTTATCTACTCTTTTATTATATAGTTTTTATCCACAGCTGGAGATTAAATGTTTTACCTCAAAATATTTCCCTTTTATTATCTTTATTTAATAATATTATTTAATTTGGAAGATATGTTTAAATGAATACTTCTATTAATTTAAATATTAGTATTGTGAATTTATGAGTTAAATATTATTAAGTTATTTCATATTTATTATTAAGTTAAAATACATATAAATATTTTTCATGCCTTTATTCAGAAATATGATTTAACGAATCTTGTATTTATTTACAACACATTGTATAACACTTTATTTATTTTAAAGTAAATGATAATAAATATTGTTATATAAATACATTTAAGATGATTTTATATATTTTGGTTACATGGAAATTTACTCGAATTGTTCATTTAATTTCGTATTCAATATTTTACAAACCAGTGGCGCCATCTCTTTTCCACATTAATTTACTAGTTTCGTCTGGTTATTCGCCATCTCTTACGAAATTTGACCTTGTAAGGTACAAGTTGATAATACAAGCCAATTCAATATTGAGCAATATACAATATTTATAAGCATTCTTAAGATGAAAACAAAGTAAAAAAAATACGATCTGTTCGTAGGTACCTAAGAAATAACTTTACATATTCGCCAATTTTAATTACTTTGTCTTTTTTTATATAAATCTATTCAAAACAAGTAAAAACAAATAATGGGAAAAGAGAATTTAAACTGGTTCCTTCAAACAATTTCAAAATCTGTAATAATTCCACCTCAACAAATTCTTAGATATTTAAGGATTTAATGAATTACGTCATAGTATATAAATAAGTTAATTGAATTCGTTATTTTTTAGATATAAATAATTATCTCAATCAATCTTTTAAAATTTAGAGACGCATTTATATTATAAATTATTTAAATGCGATTTTGTATATATACATACGATAACAATTGCAATTAAGTAATTAGACTAAACTACAATGTGTTGTTGGTACATGTGTATCCATCTATTTAATATTATAATATTCGATTCTTAACCTATGTAGTTGATTTAAAGTTTGTTCTAGATTATTCGAATTCCAATACAGTATCTATTAAAATAAGAACCAATGTCATGAAAAAAATAATAAAACTATGGTATACATTATTGCATTTTAATCTCTGTAAAGATAATTTTAATTGGATTATAATAAATGGCAGCCATGTTAAAATAAGGGGCCATGACCGGTTAATGAGGTGAAGATTGTAATAAATAATATCTTTAAAAAAAATAGAATCGTTTAAACTATACGAGATGCTAAATTTATTAATAATTTAACCTATTAACTGGAACAACTATAAGGCATACCTACCTGTTCTCAATATAACAAACCTGTTTACTACAATTATACCGTAGACAATAGAGTGATCCATCGTGTATGTTTAAAACAGCTGGCCCCTATATGTTGTAAGAATGTTTCGGCCGGCGGGCGCTGATGTCGTGTGCAAAATATAAAAATATTGGCCGGAGAGACGCGCTCGCGAAATGTCAGGTCGTCTACACACGAAAACATGCGGAAAGCAAACGGGCAAGGTTGATGTGTCGTAGTGAGATATACCATTCGGTCAATATATGAACTGTCTAATGAATATATTTGGTTTTTAATTATGTAAGTATTAATAATAGAATAGTGTATATACATGATTTAACTTAACGAATTTAATAATTAAGCCTATATTTGGGGTAACACTGATCTTTATTATTAACGTATTTCGTTTTCTCATTTATTTGTGCTTACTCAGTTGGTGACCTGATAAAAAAATAATATACGAGCGAATGTACCTCAGAAATGGGTCGGCTCGAACGACCATACACACAAACAGAAAAATAATTTAAAATTGGTAACATTATGTTAACATATTTAGATCATGTGATCAGCTTACTCGTTTGCATACGTCTCGCTTCTTCTAAGAGTGCCTCTTCGACTTGCGAGGGTTGGCAGCCAATTCAGCACAACTCTCCTCCTCTCTCGCGAAATGCAGCACTTCTGGAGCACTCGCTATCCCGGTCCACTCCCTGATATTACGTAGCCAAGACTTTCCTTTTCGACCAACTTGTCTTTTGCCCGCGATTTTTCCCATTATGATCAGTTGCAACGTCTTGCGTGAAACATTAATTTCATAAGAAGATGACTAATTTAAGTAAATCTTAAACCAAAGGTAGTCGCTTAGTTTCTTTATATGCCTTTCTTTATATGCCGTTAGTGTTAGACTAGTTCTTAGTTAAGAAGAGTTTGCGGTCGCACTCGGGAAAGTCAAGAGTCATATAACGTTAAACATCCCACTTTTATTTCTTTAGATGCACGTATTCGAAATATTAAACAAGAAAATAAACTTTGGAATGTACACAAGCCATTTTATCGGTATTCTTTTGAAATATGTATTTCTAATTATTTTCTCATTACAATATGCATGTAGCCCTATTGTAATGAGAAAATAATTGAAAACGGCGTATTAATTACTTGAGAAATAAAAAAGTATTTAACAGTTGACCAATATTAGATCAATATTAGACAGTATTAGATAGATAAATATTTGAATAATATTGTACAATACTAACTTAGACTTATTTATAATAGTCCGAAATCACAATTTACCATGTGACATGGTACTATAGTGACGTCAAATCGTCGGCAATCTTAGTATTGCATAAATTCCAACTCAATCGGCGCTACTTTTACACAGGTTGTGTTGCGCTCAAATTTATAAATCTATATTGGGATATATGGGTTGTTAAAATATTGTGTTACTGTTGGAAACAGGTTTTTCTATTATTAGACGGTTTGGTAGGATATATAACCCGCGACCATTGACTGCAGAGACGGTAATGTAGCCTGAACTGAGCGATTTAGTATTACTAATGAATACCTCAATAATAATGGAATTATGTGAGAACATGGTTAGATAACAAAATGTATTCATTCTCCTCAATAATGTGGGATAAATCGTGTATCTAATACATCGTCCATTGGGTTTTATGGCGACCTTCACATCAAAACTTATATGGCTTGTTGGGTAAAGAGAGTTTAGTCCTACGCAATGAATAATGCATTCAAGGTTGTCTACAAGGTGATTATAATAACATATTTATTGATCGATGTTCGACCACTCGACGATAGTCTCATCGAGCCTCTTCAATAAAAATGCTTTTAACAAATTTTAGAAGGAACATCCACGTGACTAAGGATGGGTCCGTTCTTAAACTTGAGGGCATTCGTAAAAGAAAGTAGTCAATCAATCAACAGCCTGCGGTAGTCCACTGCTGGACATAGGCCCTTCCTCATGAAGTGCCACCTAGCCCGATCTTCGCCTTCGCGCATCCAGTTTCTGCCAGCCGCCCTGCGTAGATCGTCGCACCATCTAGCCGGGGGGCGTCTCACACTACGTTTCCCGAAACGCGGTCTCCACTCCAGCACTCGTGTCAGATCTCTGACAAACGTACCTTAATTGGAAAAGCTATGTCGGTGACTTTAGTTCTCTGGCGGATTTGTTCATTCCGAATCATATCTACTAGAGAAACTCCGAACATAGTGCTCACCATAGCTCTCTGAGCGACTTTGAGCTTGTGAGGCAGATGAACTGTCAGCGACCACGTTTCGGCGCCGTAAGAGACTGTAGAGTAAGAGTACAGGTAGGACACACTAGTCGAAGACTTTTGTCTTCAGGCTCTGAGGTATGGGCGATGAGAAGACTAAACGAAAGTACTGCTTTACCAAATCATTAATTAAGAGCGGGAATAATTTTAGAACGTAACATTGTACTAAGGAGGGTAGATGGCACAACACCATACGGCCAAAGGCCGACGTGATAGAAAGAAAAATTAAATGACATACTGAAAATGTTCATATAGGAAGCTATGCAAGTGATGCGTAAGAAGGACGATCGGTGGAAATAATTTAAATCAAGATAGCGCTATAGTAGGTTACGATCCTCAGAGTTGAGGCAACGAATGATGACACAGAGAAAATACACAGGTCGTAGTAAAATTTCCTAAATGTAGACAGGGACGTTGAGAAGGTAGTAGGGAAGATAACTTAGCTGTCAGAAAACCTTGCTATTAAATATTGGATTAGATAACTAATAAACACTCCTAAAATCATAAAAATTAATTAAGTGACGTTGAAGTTGCGATAAACCAAATGAAACTACTACGGATATCCATTCAAACAAGAACAGTCCCGACTAAGTTGCAGTTTTCTACCACGAACTGTACAAATAAATGGAATGATTTGCCACCTGCGGTATACCTATGTAGACATGATATAGGAGCACTCAAAAATTATCACGAGAGTATTAATTTGGAAAGTCCAGAAAGGCGTCTGTGAAGCCTCCGATGTTGCGGATGTCTGTGTGCAGTGATGATCATTTACGCTGACCTGCATGTTCTTTAGCTTTTTCTTCAATAAAAAAATATATCCAATGGTGATTCATCAAAGGGTAGTGATAACATGCAATGTAGAGACTCATTAGATATTTAGTAAATCAATAATTCAAACTGTCCATTCAGACTCAAAGTTTGATCTGAATTTTGTGGTAGAGCCACGCTGCAGACGAATGCATTGTCAAGAATGGCATAATATTTGTCTGTAGCATGAATGGGTCGGCCCGCACGGGGAAGTACCACATTCCTTAGCTTAGCTATCGCGCTTCGTACGGTGAGCGGCTGAGTTCCGGAGGCCTAACACCCTCCCCCCCCTCCCCCACCTATTCCCACTCCGATAGTGACACTTTCCTTAAAGGCCGGCACGCTTCCGCACTGCCTATCACGCTGCGGATATCTATAGGCGACGTTGATTGCTTTATATCAGGTAACACGCCTGCTCGTTTGCCTTCTTATCCCATAAAAAAAAATTTAGTAAAGAAATCAGATGAGTAATAAGAGATAATGATAAATATTTTTAATCTGCAGATAACTGGGTTTATAAATATTTATTAATTATTGTTAGTCGTAGCAAAATTGTTCAGATGCATTTGTTTATGGAAAATAAAATTTGCCAGATCTTTGAAACAAAGGTGAAATGTCCAAAGCGCTTTGCCGTTATGATAAATGTGAGACGTAGACCGTGAAAGAACGGAGGTCGATGTACTACAGGTGAAACGAACAGTTCACTGAAATGCTTAATAGCAAAGCAAATCTGAGTTAGAATAAAAATGTTTTCTCGGTAATTCAACAAATTTGTCTAATACACTTATAATCATAAGATTAGTAATATATACTTCTTTTGTCTTTATTTATCTGATAAATAATTTATCTTTTTGGTCTTTAGAAATAAATTTTTCTTGGTCAGTTTATTTCCATAAGTGAAAGAGCCATGCTGTAGAGAAAGACTTAATGCTTTTGATAAAAAAATAATTAAAATATATTTCTTGAACATCTAATTATCTAGATGGCTATGTTATCGGAGATAGTAGCCGTGGAATCAATTACCGCATCAGAATATACATATATATACATATAATATACATATATAATGTTAGATTTACAGGTATTTTTTCCGAATCCGTCCTGGACAAGCGTCTCTTCTACAAATAGGAAGGTGGGTGCCCAGCAATGAGACATATGTATATATTTTTTTGAAAGAGGAGAATGAATGGGCTAGCCCGTCCGGAAGTAAGAAGTAGAAAGCCAACTTCTAAGTAGTATATTTTCTACCGCGCTTTATCTTCTTTTTTACCACCTTTACCCTCCTATCTACCCTCTCTATCTTTCTTTGACATTTTAAACGAGCAAGAACAGTATACTTATAACATTAGGTGGAATTCTGTCCAAGTATCAATGACCTTTATTACAGGCGTGTGTCAAACTGAATTCAGGCAAACAGTTCCTGCACTTCTTGCTGTTGAAGATGCAAATGCGTTGGTTATTTATTAATACGTGACCTACTCGCTCGTGCTGTTATCTTTCATAAAATATAGATACAAAAATATTCAATTCCTAACCCAACGACGCAATATACGGGTAACAAGTAATTCTGAAAAAAAATCCATTAACACAGGTTTAGATATCATGTGTGTGAGTTTTGTTCCGCGTTATTAATGTATGAATAGCACGAAACCTGAAGGTCAGTGCGACATGTTGCACGTGAAGTGAAAGTTTCTCTAGCTGCATAGTGAGGTGTTTAATATTTTGATGTGAACACGTCTTTCCAAGTCGGGGGACACGGTTTGGTGTTGCAGTTATGTATTTTTCGTAAATTTGATTACACTCCTCGATAGCTAAAGGATCAAAGAATTCGTTACGTCGAGGGAGGACTGTGCCACATCGCGCGCGGCAGTAGAGACTCCGCCATTTTGAAATCGTTACGTATACGTATTCACATAAAACACACTGCCGTTTCCCTGACACAGCTACACCCCGATTTTTTTAACTCCTACTATTAGTTCACCCTCTCCCTATATTGTATATTAATATATCTTGCTCAAATTTTTATCTTGTTTAATTTAGTCCTCCGAAAGATCTAGGGCCTGAACAAAAGTGATGATGGCAGTTGGCGAAACCGAAAAAATGCCCAAATCGAGCATCTGGTGGCATAACCCAATGTATTAGGAGTAACTAAGGCTCACCGACTTCGTTGTCTGGGCCACGTACCCTAGAGAGACATGATCGAAGATGACTTGCGCAACTTTCAAGTCTGCAACTGACACGAGGTGGCGCAGGACAGGGCACGGTGGTGTAAGATCTGTTCGGAGGCCAAGATCCATTTTGGGTCGCTGCGCCAACAAAGTTAGTTTTTTTAAATTTCCAATCGTTAATAAAATACTTTTTATTTATCCGCTCAAGTTTAAATATATTTTTTTAAACTTGTAGTGGACGACACCTGATGTTAATATAACTTTTTCAAATATTAATTAAATGTAATTAATTAATTTTAGTTTTATATAGGAGAAAAGAAATTTTCTTATGTAAGCTATTATCGGGATAAAAATGCGAATTAATTGTAATTATTTAATAAATAGTAACTTAAATAAAATTGACCTAAGTAGGAATTGATTTTAATATAAATATTTTTTTATATTAAACGTTTCCCTGTATCTTGGAAAACTGAACACTGTTTGGGTGTCAATTTGTCATTTACAAATTAAATAATTGACGCACACAGATTATGTGATCGAATAATAGATTTAGACATTATTTACACACACGGATAATGTGATCGAATAATAGTTTTAGACATTATTTACACAAACGGATAATGTGATTAAATAATAGTTTTAGACATTATTTACACACACGGTTAATGTGATTGAATTAAAGTTTTAGATATTATTTACACACACGGATAATGTGATTAAATAATAGTTTTAGACATTATTTACACACACAGATAATGTGATCAAATAATAGTTTAAGACATTATTTTACACACACGGATAATGTGATCGAATAATAGTTTAAGACATTATTTACACACACGGATAATGTGATTAAATAATAGTACGCTTTGGACTCTGAAGTTCTGGACGAGCCAACTTATAACTGCTATAGACATAAATTGTGTATATTATAAAGTTAATCTAATCATGGAGTTTATATATATAACCACTATGGCGCGTTTTTTCCGAAGCTCCTTTTAAGGCAACACCAACCTGTGGAACTAGCTATCTTCAGCGATTTTTCCGAATCGATATGACATTGGAATCTTCAAAAAACAAGCCTACTCTTGTCTCCAAAGCTGGCCATGCTTCTGCGATACATATGTTGGGGATATAGATATCCTCAGCGGCGCTGACTTTTTTTATGGGTAAGAAGGCAAACGAGCAGGCGTTTCACTTGATGGAAAGGCAAGGTAGTGTAAAAGCGTTGCCGGCCTTTAAAGAAAGTGTCATTATGGAAGGGGCGAGAAGGAGGAGGAGGAGGGGGACGTAGTTGGGCCCCCGGAACTCAACCGCTCACCGGACAAAGCGCGGTAGGTAAGCTACCACTCAGACGCCGGTTTTCTGCGGGATTGCTTTTCCATCAGGTGACACTCTTGCCCTGTTGGTCTCCAATGCTATAAAAAAGCGGTGGTATCTTTCCGTGGACAGTAATATTAATATTTATAAAGGAAAATTACCAGCAAAAATTTTGTTAACCCAAAAAAATATGCCTTTCATATCATAAGATTGTTGTCAAGACCCAATTTTTATATATTTTGGGTTACGCAAATTTTCAAGATACCATTGACTTATTGCTTATTCAATAGCAGAATATACATTAATGATAATTCTGGAATCCGTCCAAATTATTTTATTGCGTCCGCTTGACGTAAGATTTTTGCCGGTCATAATATTGACGTTATACTGTTTATTTGAGCGGTACTTTGGCATTATTCCTGGTTTAGTTACGTGTCTGTCTTCCACGTTACGATCTGTTCGATGCAATGTTGGGAAGAGGCCAAAGTTTTCCCCCGATTTACAACAAAATTAACATTTTATCAAATATGTGGGATGTATGATTTATGATGATGTATTCACATCTTGTTTTAGAATATATGAGCATGGGCTTCGCTATCCTACGAATTCGTTCCAGATATTAGACCTCAGGGGGCAATCAAATCGGGGGCAATGGCTGCAATTTTGGGAGTGTACAGGCTTGGCGTCCTTGGATGATTTTATAGTCTTTAGATGTGGTCGTTTCCTGATCCTAAGGTGGCCCCTTCGCTCATATCCACCTTGCCTTGGGGTCAGGCTTGCACTCGAAAACTTCTCATGGGACTGATTTCTTAAAGGCTGGCAACCCATCTGTTTATGGGTGGCGTTAATTGCTTTCCAGCAGGTGATACGCTTGCTCGTTTGCCTTCCTGTCTAATAAAAAGATGAGAATTACTGGGATATATAATGTATAATGTCATAGCTGATGTTCCATACATTTTCAAACAAATATCATTTAATACAATGTCTGCCCGGGTGTATCTATTCAAAATAAATCACAATAGAGTTGACATGTCCATTCTAGCCGAAAAACAAAAAATAAAAAGAAAATCTTGTTGATGCCATTAGTGATAAAACATGTGTGGACTTTTCCCGCCCACTTACATCAGTGACGTTTTGTTTTTATGTATTTCATTTTCACAATCTTATATTATGATCAGTTATATTGTTTAATTGTGGTGGCGTATTATGCAATATAGTTCGGTTAAGGTGTATAAGTAAAGTGGTATAAAATAAATACATGTATCGTAACTTTTTAAGTTGACTGAAAAAGTCCATAGAAAGTTTTGGTAAAATTGCCACCATTTTATCAAGACGTAACGTGATAAACTGACTTGTTACATTTCAAGAGATTGGATATTATTGTATATTACTTGACACTGGCATAATAGTTGTAACTAATTGCCATCAATGAAAAGAAAAAAACGTGTGTGACATACGAAAATAAATAGTGAGTTTTATTAGCCGACCTCAATCCACAAATAAGGTCAGCCTCTGAATTCTCAATTAAGCTCTTACATGCATCACTTTGACCTGGGCTTCTGGTGCGGCTCACACGACATTAGTTACCTCGGCATTGTTCCAGGGTCTGGTTTATTGCGTTTTCTGTGCGTGCCAATCTCGTTTTGCGACCATATATACATGAACACATGTATGTATCATGTTATTTATTCTTTCTGTATACAATAATAATATATTAAATACATACATATATAGATAGACATAATCAAAGCTATATATATAAAAATCAATTGCTGTTCGTTTGTCTCACTAAAACTCGAGAACAGCTTTATCGATTTGACTAATTTTGGTTTTGAATTATTTTTGGAAGTCCAGGGAAGGTTTAAAAGGTGAGTAAATATAATAGAAATATTATGAATATTGTAAAAGCGACAATTTCGTTTTCTCTTAGAAACTATTCCTACCTGTCAAATATTTGATCGTTCTGACATGACTATTTTTAAGTTACATCAAGTGTAATATATAATAATAATAAATTATATTTGTTACCTTAATTAACTATATTTAATCTGTGTTGTATTTAATTTAATGAGATATTTGTATTAATTTGTATTGTAAGCAAGTTTCAAATTAGAACCGTACACTACAAACTTTATTTTGTAAGCTCATACCACTCATATAACTCACCTTTGTGACATAAGAATTTTTCAAGCAACATCATGTGCAATTAAAAATAGTAATAAAAACTAATTTATATGGAGCATTTTTTTTATTGATTACGATTTTTTTGGTCCTATTCAGTTTTAACCACATTTTTTACTAAAGTTGAATCATTCTGCAGTTATCGTTCAGCTTTTTTATTTATTGATTCTGAGGCAGTACGAAGTTAGCCTGGTCAGCTAGTAATATAATATTATTTGATCGTATACAATATATACATATGTATATGATGGAAAAATATTTCATTTTTGTAGATGTATCTGGACATCTATTGGGTTTTCTTTGCTGATTCTCCACAGCTCTTCGTTGACACCCTGTTATCCGGCCAATATACTTTTAAGATTCGGTGTAGGTTTTGTTTCGTTAGTTCGGTTAGTTCTTTCGTACTTTTCCATGTCTCACACTCGTACAGCAGAACCGACCGAACCAAATCCTACATGTATATTTTTTCCGATGCACGAATCGAGCCCGCGACCGTTGATTACGAAAGCGGCATTATCTCGTCTAAGCTAACTAGGTCGTCTTTTTTGTTTAATCGTAACTATTTATAAAAACCGAGCAAGTATGTCTCCAGATGGAAAGCAATCAACGCCGTCCATAGATCACCGCAGCGCCATAGGCAGTGCGGAAGCGTTACTGACCTTTAAGGAAAGTGTCATATTGGGAGTGGGAACGGGAGGGGAGTGTGTTGGGCCTCCGGAACTCGGCCACTCATCGTACGAAGTGCGGTAGGTAAGCTACCACTCAGACGCCGGTTTTCTGCGGGAGTGTAGTACTTCCCCGAGCGAACCGGCCCATTCATGCTACAGACAAATATTATGCCATTCTTGACAAAGTATTCGTCTGCAGCGTGGCGTCACCACTATTATACTATGTGTCTTTAAATACATAAAAAAAACTGAGAGTCAAAATGTTTATAGTTTTGCTACATAAACAAACCCAGCAATAATTTTTAAATATTACATTGAATTCTTAGTACCTACGCCAAATTGACTGCAATATTTTTACTCTATTTTTGTTTTGGAGATTGGTTAATGAACGTATCAAATGAAATTGTGGTTTACAGCTCGGAATGTAATGAAATTTTGGGCTCTGAGTGACAATTAATGTGTAAGGGACCTTAATGGGAAATTGGGTATCAGGTGGCTCAAATGCTGGGTGTAAATTGAATTGATTGAAATATATATAAGATTTACTAAGTAATTAATAATGTTATATGTAAATAAATGTATTCTAAAAACAACAAGTAATATATAATAAAAATTAAGTCAATTCTTACTACTTAAGTAAGAACACATGAGAAATGAGAAAATTTTTATTTTACTTACTTTTTATTAAATAAGTACAATTAATATTAATATGTATAGAGAATATTTTTTATCATATCTAAAATTAATAAACAAAATTTAATTAATGAATTATTATTAGTAAAAAACTGTATTGACATTAGTAAAAAACTATATTAATTTTGCCCGGTTAACATCGTTTCACCTACAATTTATGTTCTCCTGTATTTATATTATCCTGGTATGTTAGTATACAGTTTTGTATAACAAATGCGTCCGTTAGACGATAAAGCCGCCACGAGCGCCATCTATTGCAAGTAAAAGGAAGAAACAGATTTTTTATTTTTCAAGCTTTTCTTTTATGTTTTCCCTATATATTTTGATTCGTAAACCTTCCCTGTATTAAGATAAAAAAAAATATTCAAATCGGTCCAGCCGTTTTTTAGCTTTATCAAGACAAACAAAAAAGCTCTATATATATATATATATATATATATATATATATATATATATATATATATATATATATATATATATATATATATATATATATATTTAGAAATTTGAACAATATGTCTAAATTTATGTATATAAGGAGAGTGTGAACGAATTGAAGAACTGTTTGTTACAGACATTGAGGTTATGTTCAACACAATAGTGCATTCGTGTTATGCTAATTATAATGGCTTCCCCTTGACGAACTGATAAACGGGAAATTACATGCATTTTATGCAAACACACCATGGCGACTAGCAGCTACCTGCATACGGTAAACATATTTACTTGGGGACTTACTTTCATAATATACTCGTAGAAATATATTTGTACAATCGTGACGGAGGAGAATTAATTAGAGAGGCAGAGAGAGATTTTAATAAAAATCCTTAACTCCATTCTTGTAGAAAGGTTCGCTGAGGGTTTTGTTATGTCAAGGGAAAGCACATTAGTTTAATAATTGATACCGCCAAAGAATTGGAAATGAAACCGGTTCGAGGAGAAGGAACTTAAAGAAGATTTTCCGAGACATCTGATAATATCATCATCTCTTAATATCTTTTAGGGATTTCATCATGGGAGAGTTGTTCGGAATAATTCCTGGCGTTGAATTCCACTGCCGCATAATTCGTCACAAAGAAAAGTTTCATCCACTATACTGGATAAATTGCGATCAAAAACCTACGGTGTATTAATCGGAAAAATAAAAGATTTCACGCACTATAATTCTATAGAACCAACTATCTTTAGTGGTGTTTCTAAGGATGTGGCTGTAAATCAGCGTTACAGGGGAATCTCTTCCCCTGTTAGTAAAAGCTGAACCACTTCCTAATCCTAGGATAAGATTATATTGTATATAAATATGTTGGATTGTTGTATTTTATTTATTTTATGGTTAAAAAAAACATATTAATAAAATATGTAATCATTTTCGACCTATTTCGAGCAGATACTATTTAATGTCATATAAAATACATTATCGAATTTTATTATATATGTATAAAGTAATGGTACAATCGATAATATCCTATGGATCCGAACGTTCAAAACATATGAACATCGCAATTTATTTCATAAGATTTAAATCAGATAATATTATATAGATAAGTTTGTCATATTATGATTTATGTTTTTATAGATTATAAGATTAATAAATTATTTAATTAAATTTAGAGGGGTCTGGGCCCAGGAAAAACCTATAAGGTTTATTAGGCTCATATGTATTATAATATAACATTATACTTTCTATCAATTAAATAAATAAAAAATCAATCAATCAATATCAGCTCGCGGCAGTCGACTGCTGGACATAGGCCTGATTCAAGGCACGCCATCTAGCCTAGCCTAGGACTGTCCGTGTCCACGTTTCGGCACCGTAAGAGAGTACGGGCAGGACGCACTGGTTGAAGACTTTTAGTTAAGTATAGTAAGTTAAATATCATGTAAGTTTAATATAGATCAATTTTTTTTATCTCATTTAGGCAAATAAAATGTTTTTATTTTTTAAAACTACTTCGTGGAATTTCGGTTTTAAACAACCGCATATTGTATTTCGGAAAGTAGATTTAATTTGCTGATTAATATATATATATATATATATATATATATATATATATATATATATATATATATATATATATATATATATATATATATATTGTATCTAGGGAAGTACTACCCAGTTAGTGGAAGTCTGTTCTATTTAAATGGTTTTATTTAGCTTGACTGATTATACTTGTTCGTCTGTTTGTTTCAAGTTTTGCGACGGCTTTTTCAGGTAATTCTAAACCGATTCTTGTTAAACCTTGCACACCTTTTTTTAAGTGTTAGAGCCACGCTACACACGAATACTTTGTCAAGAATGGCATATAATATTTGCCTGTAGCCTCCGAGACTCAGCCGCTTACCGTACGAAGCGCGGTAGCTAAGCTACCACTCAGACGCCGTTTTTTTAACTACTTTACTTATTTAACTCAACTATTCATAACTTTTTATAATTTTAATACTTGGATTATTTGTTTTTTAGGGGATAGGAAAGCAAACGAGCAGGCTTGTTACCAGATGGAAAGCAATCAACGCCGCCCATAGACACCCGCAGCGCCATAGCCAGTACGGAAGCGTCGTCGACCTTTAAGGAGTGTCATATTGGGAGTGGGACTGAGAGGGGAGGGTGTTGGGCCTCCGGAACTCGGCCGCTCACCGTACGAAGCGCAGTAGGTAAGCTACCAGACGCCGGTTTTTTGCGGGAGTGTGGTACTTCCCCGGGCGAGCCGGCCCATTCATGCTATTGCATGCACACAAACATTATGCTATTCTTGACAAAGTACGTAAGTGACGTCTGCAACGTGGCTCTACCGTGAAAAAAAAGAAGGATGTAATTACAGGGAAACAAAAAAGGAATTGGGCCTCCAGGTGCCTGCCCTCCCCATACGTAAGGAGATGACACAGTAAAATGCCATCACTTGGGATGTATTGTATACCCTCATGTACTTCCCTGGTCTTGTTTGCCCATTTGTGGTGCAAGCTAAAATGTTTGTCCACGTAAACCTAAAAAGACACCGGTTGAAATTTTGAGTTCTGTAACTACTTAGCACGCATGATGGTATTGCCTGTGTGATTTAATCACACGTTATCTGATATGGTATTAATCTATGTTTAGACGTGACATGTTTCCCGCCGTAAAAACCGCTTAGATAAAATCATTACAACGCATTGACGTATTCAACAGTATCTAAAGTACAAAAAATCATTCTTATAGTCCTATATTAAAAAGAAGTAATATAAAAAAAATTAAGACAACTCCTACTTTTTCCAGCGATCTTTACACTTTGCTGCTGACGGTATTTATTTAATTGATATTCGGCTAAATATCTTATATAAGAGATATTTCTCTTATACAAAACTATATTATTATACGACATTGGCACCTTCAAAAAACAAGCCTACACATACCAAAAAGGCCGGCAACGCTTCCGCGACTCCTACGGCGTCGCGGTTGTCTATGGGCGGCGTTGATTGCTTTCCTTCAGGCGACCCGCTTGCTTGTTTGCCCTCCCATCCCATAGAAAAAAAACTAAAAGTAATTAATGAATTAATATTTGAAAAAAACTGTTATAATATCAAGTGTCATCCACTAAAGTTTAAAAATTGTATTCGAATTCGAATTATGTATTTGAATTAAAATACGTCTTGATAGAATGATGGCCGTTTTACTAAAACTTGCATGGACATTTGCAGTCAAGTTAAAAAGACACGATATACGCATTTATTTCATTTCACCTCACGCCTTAATCAAACTGTATTGGCTAATAAACCACTAGAATTAAACAACATAACTCACTGATATAACTTGGCGCGGAAAAATTTCGAACAGTATTTATTTCTTATTCTGCAACTGGTAATTGCAGATACTCTATACATGTCTTATAATTGTTACTCCACATATCGAAATATTGATACTGTATGGCTCGACCAATAGATTGATTACTTCATAAATTATGTCATCAGCGCACGTGTGTAAGGCTTAGGTTACACTAACAAAGCGAGTATTGTGTATTTTATCTCCGAGTTGTCTTGCATATTTAAATCCTTTTTTCTTTTTTCAAAAAATACTTAGAACAAGAATACTTTCTCTTTTTAAAAATACTTGTTTCAAAAAGTTCATTTGTCTTTTTTAAGTAAGATTAAGAAATAGGTGAACTTTTCCCGCCAACGTACATCAGTGCTATTGTGTTTTTATTTCATTATCATAATCTTATATTATCATCAATTATATTGTTTATTTGCGGTGGCGTATTATACAATATATTTCGTATTATACAATAATTCGGTTAAGTACACCTTAATAAGTGAAGTAATATGAAATAAATGCGTGTACCGTGACTTTTTAAGTTGACTGAAAAAGTTTATAGAAGGTTTTGGTAGAATAGCCACCATTTTACCAAGACGTAACGTGACAAGAACTATAGTCTTCTTCTTCTTTTCTTTGATGGCAATCAGGTACAATTATTATGCTAGTGTCTCTCTCTCAGTGTATCTCTTAAGATAAAGCTAGTCAACTTATCACGTTACGTCTTGATAAAACGGAGGCTATTTTACCAAAACCTTCTATGTACATTTTCAGTCAATTTTAAAAATTTCAATACACGCATTTATTACATATCAATTCACTTGTACGCCTTAAAAGAACTATATTGTGTAATACGTTACCACAATTAAACAATATAACTGATAATAATATAAGATTATGAAAATGGAATAAACACACAACGTCACTGATGTAAGTTGGCGGGAAAATACCAAGAACTATCATTTCATTAGCTCCACTTTTCTCTGACTTACAAATATTTGTTATAGTATGGTATATATTTTTATTAAATTTTAAAATAATTATATGTTTTTGTAACTATGTATTCATTTATATTTTTTACAATTATTTAAAATGTTGATTAGTAACGAATAACGAAAACATTAAGTCTGCTACTATTCTATAATTTTTACAAAAAAATTAAATAAATAAATAAATTAAAATTATAAAACTAACAAATAAGTATAAAATAAGTCTGTTCCTGCCTTAATATGTGTCTCGCAGATGAGAGCGATCGCCTTGACTTCATTTGTCGTCACTAATTACGATTCGCTATTCCATACTCTATTGCGTTCTGTTTAACAAACATTCGTAAATTGTCGTAATTGAAGTATTTAGTATTTAGTGCATAGTAAATATAATGTCTGTCATAAGGAAATATTTTCGTTAGAATAATACTAATTACACTGACAGATCCTATTATACACACACCCAGAGTCAGTATAAAAACCTGTACCTCGAACAAATAATTATCCTGATGCCCTAAATTCAGCCGAATTATGAAAACAAAGACCCCACCACCACTGCACCATTTCGAAAATGGAATGTTGTGAATAATCTCTTCATTAGAACGTACATAAGTTTTCCGGACTAAAGTTTCACGGGCTTCCTTTCGACGCTATTTTTCTAGATCGATTATGGCTGGCTGTCCTACACTAATACAGTCTCTCATAATGTCACTTTCCTTAAAGGTCGGCAACGCTGCCTATGGCGCTGCGAAAGTCTATAGGTGGCGTTGATTGTTTTCCATTAGGTGATACGCCTGCTCGTTTGCCCTCCTATTCCATAAAAAAAACATGTTTTAAGTTTTTTGGATCAGTTGTCTATGATTACAATGTTAACAGATTATATATAGTATTCTCTTAAAATCGAAACTTCTCTTTTTAATAAAAGACAGAATTGATTTGCATACAATTTACAAGTTCAACGTTTTATACCAAAATTACATTGACATTAACACTTTGAGTCTAAGCCCGACTAAAGATTTATTAATTAAAACCGACATAAGCTACAGAGCTGAGCTTAGTTAAGAAAGTTCTGAAGTTGGACTTTTGTTTGAATGGATTAATTAAACTCCAGACTTGACGAACAAATGCTTTAGCAGCTTATCATATTAAAAAATATTTCATATTGTATACTTTTTTAAAAGAAATAAATATAACTCAGTCCAGGATTTAAAATTTTTGTGTGGTAGAGACACTCTATAGACAAACGCCACTAATCCAGATGGTGGAGATTTTTTCTCTAGCATCGAGTAGTGGAATTCAATGGCAGGTACTATTCTCAATGGTTCCTCTGTGCACTTCCCGTGGTAAAGGACATAAAAGATGCTGAGAGAAGAGACGTCCTTCCGTATAAGAATCTAATCTAATTTAGGTATACGATTTCTTACGTTGTAGTTAAGGTTAGCGACGCACATGTTAACGTTTCGAATACCGAGCCCTCTAAAATGTCAAAAAGCGCATCGTACTGTGCCCGATGGAATCACCGCGGTACTTGAGCTTACTTATTACGGTACTTATTATAAGCTCCTTGTTTTAATGTATTCAAGTTAAACAAATATTCCTGAAAAAAATAGAAGTAACAAAATTAATAACTATAAAAATAATTATTCAATTTATTTATTAGGTATATTTCGTTGAACATGAATTAATGTCATGACATGAATGTTCGCGGTATTTGAAAGGTTAATAGATTTCAATCAATCAATACAGCAGTAACAATCTACTGCTGGACATTGGCCTCCATAACGACTTAATCCCGGACGACCTAATGGGCTGGGGATTTATATGTATGGCCTACCTTATTTGTCTGGAATTTGCGTGGAAGTTCAATGCTCAGCATTGGGACATAAGAGTATGTGCTGTAAAAATAAAATCGAATTGCTGATCGCAGTGGTTTCTGTTACTTAGGTAGAGGGTAGGATAGAAGATATCCATCTACTAGTATTTTCTCTAGAGACTAGTCTTGAGCGAGTTTAGCTAAGGCTCATCGACTCCGCTGGCTGAGCCAAGTTGGGAGGATGTAACGCGCGGTCAAGAGAACATATGTGGGTCGCCCAACTGGACGCCGTCCTGTGGGGCGCCCGGATCGCCGGAGAGACATGGTGGAGGCTGGTAACTGGCTGGTGGTGGCGCAGTACAGGGCACGGTGACCTAAGATCTTTTTAATATTTACACAGTCGCTTGTAAGATATCCACACGATATGGGGTTCTATGCTGGGAATTATACAGCAATGTTTGTACATTACCTATACAGAATCTACGATAGTAGATCTCTATTTTATTAGATTGATCCCTTTCATCCGTCATGTTCCTAGTGAATAAAACTCGAGGCCGTATTTCACGAGATAGTTTGAATAATAAATAGAAGTTCCCGTCAAAATAGATCTTGTTTATTAGTATAAAGTATCTGATAACATTGTTTCATATTAGAATAGATTTATTAGTCTGTTGAGTTTACATGTATTAAGTAAATAAGGTATCTATCTATGTTTATGTAAACATTAATTTAGATCTCTTTGTCCTTAGAATCCTTGTGATCATAGAATGGTTTTTTATGCAGGAGATAACAGTGAGAATGTATATAATGACCATACGAGATGATTTTTATGAGATCGTGCCTTTTTTCAATTTTTACTATTAGTTCACACACTTGTTAAAATCAATCCTTGATAAAGTCATTCATCCACTCAAGTTTAAATACTTTTTTTTGTTTGATATGAAAATATCTTTAGTTGCGTTAAGCAATACTAGGGAAAAATTTTATGGCTTCGTGTAATCGACGTGCTAATATTAAAAAAAAATCACATCCCATTTATGTCTAACTGCTGAGAATGGGCCTCCCCATTACTGGACGAATGGACATTAACCCATCAGCTTGTTTCTTGAATAATTATCTGCAGGCCGTACATCTTTATTTGTGATCTGTAGATATTATATATATGATATATAACAATACATATATATGACTCCGTCTGCAACAGTTTCAAATTGTCCAAACTATTGTCTAAATGACCACATATCGACCGGCTAGTATTCCCAAGTATGCCCTTTTGACAGCGCGATTATTTCCCATCCATTTCAGGTGACCTAGCCATCGGAGTCTATTCACCATTGTCTCTCCGATTATGCTGGCATCAGTCACAAGTTCTTCCATTTTGTCATTCTTAAGGCAAGCTCCCATCGGATCTTCGATTTGGGCGGAGGGAAGTTTTAATTGTGATGTAGGTACATAAATTATATAATGGGTTAAACAAATCTCTAATTATGACGGACTACTTTCGCCAATAATAAAATTATATACAATACGTTTAATCCGATCCGTTTGAAAATACATTTAATCCGATCCGATTGAAAATACTTTTAATCCGATCCGATTGAAAATACTTTTAATCCGATCCGATTGAAAATAATTTTAATCTGACATTCGCATTGAATTTAATAACAAATCTTAGCTGAAACATCGTGAAAAAATTAATAGATGAAAGCCAAGAGTTTATCGCTTGATTGTTCCTAAATAATCTAAACTTTTATGTGTTAGCGGATAAACTAAGTACCATGTTATTTTTCTGTTTTCCTACTCTCTTGTCCGATAAGCTGTAATAATGTTCGTCGCATGAAACTGTCGTAAACTAACGGGGATATATCTCCTTCATGACTGTTTGTCGAACGTAATGAAAGAAAAATATCTGCCTTCGACGGGGACTGAATTAATCTTTTACACGATTATATAATTCTTTTCAGTAAACATTTGTTACTAAATAAACATTTAAAAATAAAATTTTACACATGTAAATATAAAGAGATGTCATAATTATCTAAAAGGAGAAAATATTCATGTTTTGAATATGAAAGGGGAATTATAGCCATTTGGAGCTATATTTTTTATTTTTAATATCTATTTTAAGCTTTGTTTTTCTTTTCAGATAAAAATATTTTATTCGGATTTCAAAATTATATGAAATATATTTAAATTTGGAATTAATAAAATCTATTTTACATCAAAGAAAAAAAAAATACATTCTAAACCAACATTTAAAGCTATTATTTCTTCTTCTTTTCTTTAATGGCAACCAGTTACAACTATAATGCCAGTGTCAAGTAAAATATGTTAACATGAAATTTCTTGAAATAAAACTATTCCACTTATCACGTTACGTCTTGATAAAAAGGTAGCTATTTTACCAAATCTTTTATGGACTTTTTCAGACACGGTAGACACATTTATTTCATATCACTTCACTTAACCACCTATCATAGTATAAATCTATCATATCTCACCTACAATAAAATGTATTTATTTACTATATTACATGCATACATACATATCATCACGACCGTTTCCCGTAGGGTTAGTAGCAGAGACCACATGTCTCCATCCGCTACGATCCCGACACACCTTCCTTGCTTCCTTCACACTCATCCATATTTTCATCCATTCTTACTTACATATTCATCGTAGTCAAACAGCTCTCCGTTCGTCGCTTCTCGCCCTCGTGGGAATCAGGACGTGACGGGTGGCGAACGACATCGCCGTCATTTTTTAACGAATTAGGTATATTAAGACTCGTCATAGTGAATCCCACGATACGCAACGAAGGTGGTCAGCCCAGCAGAGCTCCGCATGCTGAGGTAAGGCAATATAGTATCCGGGGGAGCCCGATCCTGGGACGGTCGGCACACTTGCGACTAAGCTCGCCCCTAGCCACGCATCCTTCGGCACGGCAGACCAAATTGGCGGAGAGGAAAGGAAAAGGATAGAGAAGAAAGGAAAGAGCAGGGTAATTATTTATAATATTTTATTAATATAGCCGTGTCAACAAATCGTGCGTTTTGTTTATTAATAAATGAAATTTATCTCAACGCATCTATACATTCCTGGTATATACAGTGTAAGCCTTCACTAGACATAATAGCGTATAAATTAAAATTTATCACCCCTTGAAGCGTTTAATTATAAAGTTCCACTATTAAATGTTCACTGACAGATATTAAAACTACACTTTGAAAGACTGAAACTGCTATAATAATAACTGTAATATTCATTACGGCGACCAAGAATAGTTAAAATTTTATGACAATCATTTTAACAGTTACTCTTTGTGTTGTATGAATAAATTGAGTAAGCAGCAGCTTGGTCCACAAGCTGAGTTGCTCAGATTGGTGCCAAGATGGCTGGCTATGCTTGGACTTTTTCGTGGATATTATTCGAAACGAAGCGAATGACTTTTCCCGCCAACTTACATCAGTGACGTTGTGCTTTTATTTCATTTTCATAATCTTATATTATTATCAGTTATATTGTTTAATTGTGGTGGCGTATTATAAATGCGTGTATCGTAATTTTTTAAGTAGACTGAAAAAGTCGATTGAAATTTTTGGTAAAATAGCCAACATTATATCAAGACGAAACGTGGCAAGCTGACTAGACATGACAAGAGATTTGGTATTATTCTATTTTATTTGACACCGGCATAATAGTTTTAATTAATTGCCATCAAAGAAAAAAAAATGAATCGATTCGTTGGAGAAACATAATCATCGATTTCTTCCCGCCAACTTACATCAGTGACGTTGTTTTTATTTCATTTTCATAATCTTATATTAATATCAGTTATATTGTTTAATTGTGGTAGTGTATTATAAAATATAGTTCGATTAAGGTATATAAATGAAGTGATATGAAATAAATGCATGTATAGTGACTGTTTAGGTTGACTGAAAAAGTCTATGGAAAGTTTTGGTAAAATAGCCACCATTTTACCAAGACGAAACGTGACAAGCTGACTAGATATTTTAAGAGATTTTATATTATTCTATTGTGATTGACACTGGCATAATAGTTTTAACTAATTGCCGTCAAAGAAAAAAAAATACGAAGCGATTCGTTGGAGAAATATAATCATCGAAAATGTTATGTGAGTAAACAAATTGCAGTGGTAATGCGTTTATCGATATATCGAAACCCTTGGTCGGGACGCCATCTTATATTACAGACGCATCTGCACAGGCTACTGACAGAAACTGGATGCGTAAAGCTGATGATTGGGCTAGGTGACACGTCGATGGATTGGATAGCGAAGATTGGTTCGTTATTCTTTTGTTTTAAATTGTTCTAGTATTAAATAGAATTATTTTTGTATTAATTTTACATCACATTTTCACACATATGGGAACAAAGGTGTGGCGCTACACGATAAGGCAAGGTAGCGAGGTAAATGACGTAAGCCGGTCAAGTGAGACTTCAGTCCACGTACTAAGGGGTTTAAGCAATATATATTTCTAGATTATGCTTAAAATAGCAGGTGCAAAAGTTTAATGTTGAATTACAATCTCTGTACTTTAGAAGGTAGAAAACTTGCTTACCTGGGTCATATTATGAGACATGACAGGTACAAATTGCTGTAAAAGACAAGTTGGTCGAAAAAGAAAGTCATGGCTACGTAGTATCAGGGAGTGGACCGGGATAGCGAGTGCTTTAGAACTGCTGCACCTCGCGAAAGAGGAGTCAAGTTGTACTGAATTGACTGCCAACCTTGGCAAGTCGGAGAAGGACTCTTAGAAGAAGAGGTACTTTAAAATTAAGGTGTAATAGAGTTCGAAAAAAACTACTAAAACGCAAACTCCTTGTTGGTGCGATTCATGTCACTGACCACTCAAATGAATGACACTATTACGACATTGGAATCTTCAAAAACAAGCCTGCACATTACTTTAAGGTTGTCAAAGGTTCTGTCTATAGTACTGCGGATGCCTTTGACGGCATTGATTGCTTTCCATCGGATGATACGCCTGCATATTTGCTTTCTTATCTAATATATTTCAAAAGTGGTAGAGCCACGCTGCAGTCGAATACTTTGTCAAGAATGGCATATTATTTGTCCGTAGCATGAATGGGCTGGCTCGCCCGGGGAATTACCACACTCCAGCAGAAAACCGGCGTTTGAGTGGTAGCTTAGCTACCGGGCTTCGTCCGGTCAGCGGTTGAGTTCCGGAGGTCCAACCCTCCCTCCCATAATGACACTTTCCTTGGTGGCCGGCTACGGTTTGCATTGTGGATGTCTATGGTCGGCGTTGATTGCTTTTTATCAGAGAAGCCTGCTCGCTTGTCATCCTATCCCAAAAAAAAAATAAAAAATGGCGCCAAAAATATTATCATAGACATAATAGCCGACATTTGGCTATTGCTCCACCTGATGGTGGAATATGATTGATTGTATTCGGAACAGTCACACTGATCGCCTGGGGCACTCTAATGGGATAGATGGTTTGCGAAGTCAAAACACCATTATCTGTTCAATATATATGTATATTTATTGATTTACAGTTACATGAAATGTGCCATTACAACCTACAACACTTATTTACATGACCCATAGCGTTCAAATAGTACCTCATCGTCAAATATAAATGAGTTACTTTGAAACACGTGTAACATTTCCCTCGCTTTGGTATAATATGTGCTATTAAAAATTCGATTGCTCCCTTTGAAACCGGTTTTGTTTGATACAAAGCGTATGTGAGCGGCTGCATATGTGCGCTTTTATGTAACACCGTAGAAAGAATTAGTTAATCTTTGATAACTTGTTCGGCTTTATTGAGCGTGTGTTATGATTTTCTATAATGAATCCAAGGGCTTTTTTCATTACGATTGTAAGACATGTATCCATTTTTAATGGCAGGCGTGTCGCCTGATGGAAAGCAATCTATGCCGCCCATACAAATCTGCAACACTATACGTTTTGTAGGCGTTTTAGCGGTATTTGAAATGTTTTAGCGTTGTTTTAGCGGTTTTTGAAAGCGTTAGCGTTGTTGGACAAAAGAAATATGTACGTTTGTTTTTTGGAAATTTCATATTGTATTGGATCACAATTACCGCTAACACCAATTTGCAATCAGTGGCGGCACCCCCTGTTCTCGGAGTTATTGGTCGCGGGTTCGATCTTCGCCCCGGAATAGATATATGTATGGCCTACAGATATTTAATTCCGAGTCTGGTAACCCCGCTGTGGGAGAGTGACATTCATCACCAGACGGATGACTAGCGAGGGGTGGCGCTCGCGCTGGCACGCGCATACCTTTGTGCAGTCGTGTCTTCCCGTCAATCCACGTTGGATAAGCGTGGTCGGTTAAAAACCTTTCCTTCAATAATGGAGAGGCCCGTGCACATCAGGCATACATGGGCTGTGAGGAAAAGAGTAGTCTTTAATGACGACATATGTAGTCTTAGAAAATTGTTCAATTGAACAAAATTTGCTCTCGTTCTCTCTCTTAGGTTGAGCAGAGACAGAAATAACAAACAGCTACCGTTAATTAGGATACCGCTTCGTGTTTTCAGACGAGAGCGTATCCCATTGTGACAGAATGTAGGTATACATTTAGAGCGTACGTACTAATGTATTTGGCTCACGTAAGCCGGCCTTTATTTGTGAATTAGGAGATTTTACGTGGGTTACTTTGTTAGCTGAACACGCAAAGATGTCGTGCGGCATTCGTTATTTGGTTCTTTGTATAAATAATTAATAGTTTGGCAGACGAAGTATAATTTCATTTGCTTTCTGTTACACATACAGCGATATGAATTTCTTAGATTATGTAGTATATATATATATATATATATATATATATATATATATATATATATATATATATATATATATATATATATATATATATATATATATATAAACATGATTATGTAGTTATAAATACAATTGTGTTAAATAAATAAAATAGTTGTGTTAAATAAAACAGTTTGGGGATAGCGGGACAGGAGGCTAAGAAAAGGGACAGTCCTTTTCAAAACGGGTAACCTTACCGTATATCTACCAGTATATCTACGGTTACCGTACGTCCTGTATATACAAGGCATTGAATCGGATACGGTTTAAGATTATCCGTTAGATGACGCATCAAAAGTGAGAATTTAGGAAAAATGTCTTTTTGGAATTATGGGTTCTTATATTGTAATTAGGCCAATGATGTAACGTTGATACTTTATCTGTGGATAATGTAGCTGATTACAGAATTATTGAGCTTGTCACGTTACGTCATGATAAAATGGTGGCTATTCTACCAAAACCTTCTATGGACTTCTTCAGTGAACTTAAAAAGTCACGATACATGGATTTATTTAATATCACTTCACTTATAAGCCTTAATCGGACTATATTGTATAATACGCCACCACAATTAAATAATATAACTCATAATAATATAAGATTGTGAAGGTAAAATGCAATGTCACTGATGTAAGTTGGCGGAAAAAGTCTAACCAAAACTTAACTCATTACAAGTTACGTTACGTAGTGTGTTACGTTTTTCTATCGCACAAAAAAAAAAACTAACATATCATATAGATATGTATATCATTCGAACATGTTTCGAGATGAGCTATCTTGCCGTCTCAAATTGCGAATTATTCTAATTGAAGTGCCGGAGAACTTTGTAATTAAATGACAGCTGACAGAATCTAATCAGCCCACTAACACTGACACAATTAATGCCAGTCACAGGTCCGCGGGGTTCATTGGGACGGATAGTATGACGTCAATGTAAAATATGGTCGGGTTAAAACTTAGCATGACTTTACATATTCATTTGTGTATGTACTACGTACATAGAAGTACTACTACGTACTTAGAAGTGTTTGTTGTTCACAATGTACTGCTATAGTTAGATTAATACATACATGCATATCGTAACGCCTCTATCCCGTAGGGGTAGGCAGAGACCACACATCTACATCCGCTACGATCCCGGTAAACCTTCCTTGCGTCCTCCACACTCATCCATCCTTCCTCTCACATTCATTGTTAGTCGCTTTTCGCCCTCGTGGGAATCAGGACGTGACGGGTGGTGAACCACGTCGCCGTCATTTTTAACAAATTCTAATAAACCTATTAGAATTCGTCATATTGTATCCCCTAGCCACGCATCCTTTGGCACGGCAGACTGTCTATTGGCGGAGAAGAAGTGAAAAGGATAGAGAAGAAAGTAAAGATGGATTTAGACAGAATGATAGGGATATGATACTACCGCGACGGAAGACGAGGATTGATACGGTAGTAACTCGGGAGGCCGGGGTCGTGTACCCCACAGAGGTACACGGCCCTGGCACCCCGAGCTACTACCAACCGAGACCATAAATACCGGACAAGCGGCTAGGCAAAGATACTCCCTGGCCCTGGTAGTTAGATTTATGAAAGACTAATATAATTTCTATCTTTTTTTTAAAAGCGTTAGGAAAACGATCAAATTTTATTGTATTGTATATGTATTTGTGTATGTGTATACATTATGAGTATGAGTAGTTGTAT
This sequence comes from Baronia brevicornis, assembly GCA_031353405.1. Lineage (NCBI taxonomy): Eukaryota > Metazoa > Arthropoda > Insecta > Lepidoptera > Papilionidae > Baronia > Baronia brevicornis. The sequence continues at coordinate 1,165,972 of JASFAT010004443.1, forward strand.
ATATGGATGTATGTGTGTGTCCTTAGCAATGTCGTCACTGGGGTCCGCGATCTGACCACGTTCGTTTTTGCTGAAAACCAGCGCATATGCTGAGCAAGAACGATTTTATGAAACTTGTTTGATTAAAATTATTTAAAATTATTATTTCTTTTTGTTTTGTTTGTTTTTTTGTGCATATTATAATATTATATTATTAAGGTTTAGAGCAAAAATTATTTACATATTGTATAAAATAGTATAAAAAAAATTGTCATAAATAAAGTTTTTCTATTTCTATTTCAAATATCTCAGAAAATCTTATACAGCGCGTAGGAAATGCACATGTTACGCTGTACATGAATAAAGCTAATATAATAAAAATGAGATACCGCAGTGAGTTTCATTTTGCTACCCTTCTATTTGGTACGATTCGTTATGAATCACCGTCATATTTATATAATATTAATTTATTATATAAATATGACGGAGATTCATAACGAATCGTACCAAACGGTCCCGTAAACGAAATAGCGCTCGCGATACAGGGCGTCTAGGTTATCACTGGTTGATCCTCGCCATTGCTCAGCTGTTTCGTGGTATCTTTAAATACACCGCAACTAAGTATCGGAACAATTTGTCACTACCTTTTCGTGACTTGCATACTATAAATATGTTTAAAAAATACAAAAAATTAACTTTAAATATGCAAACAGGCACTTGTTCTTTTGGTTGCGGTGAATTTATTACATGATTTAGTTGTTTTTATTTTTATTGTATTGTATGTGTATTTATGTGTATGTATATAAGTATGAGTAGTAGTAAAGATGTATGTGTACGTTTGTATGTGTGTGTGTGTGTGTGTGTGTGTGTCCGTAGCAATTTCGTCAATGTGGTTGGCGACCTGACCACATTAGTTTTTGTTGAAAACCAGCGCCAGGTGCTTCAATAGAATGCCTGGCATATGCTGAGCAAGAACCATTTCATGACACTTATGAGATTCAAATTATTTTCTTTTTGTTTGTTTATTTGTATATTATTAAGGTTTCAATTTTAGTTATTGTAGAACAAAAAAGGTTATAAATAAAGTTTTCTTCTATCTTCTATTTATTTTTGCAAATCGTTACATCTAATGGAAGCAAATCGCCGATGCTTATGGTGTATTGTATTGTATGTTATAAAGTAATGTAATTATTGTAATTAATGTATTTTTTTTAACTAATTTCTATAACGCCTGATTATTAGCTATATAAAATGGAATAAACAGTAGATAGTGATTTTGCGCTTGATTATAAAGTTGTTTCTTTAGCTAACCGGGGTAAGTGTACAGCGTATGGACATAGGGGTGAAATAAAGCGTGGGTTACACATTAAAAACTTAATACATTATAAAATGGATAAAACCTTTTTCTAAAATGCGGGCAAATGCCCTCGTTGCACCAATAGATTTGAAGGTTTTAACATTTTCACGCCGCAAACTTCAAATTCATTTTATCTCGCTTATTTTTATCGACTTTAATTTTTTTCAAGTTAGTTTTTATGTCCCCAAAATTAACCCAAATAAACCCACCGAGTTTTTTTTGTTATGCAAACAATATTTCTTAATGTTATTTGCATAATAATAATGTTATAATATAATTAATAATATAGTATTATAGTAATATTGTTTGCATAAAAAGGAAGTTCTTTTTGGCATGAAAATGATACATTTCAGTTTTATTGACACGTATATCTGTATTAATTTTCATCCAGGAAGAATAAGTTTTTTAGGAAGAAGAAGAATTATTAACGTTGCAGATGGTTTAAGTAAGACAAGAAGACAAGAAGACTATGTAAAATATAATAATCATTCCAATCTTCCTCTCTGACAGCAAGTGGTCGTGATGTGTCTCCACCTATTTCAGTGGGCTTACGATTGAGGCGCAAACCAATTTTGTCGCTAAATCATGATTGTCTTTTTTGTCTCTAGTCGGTAACTCACAGGTGTCCCTGTCGTGATTCCTTCGATAAATTTGTAAAATCCTCACAAGACGATTCTCGTAAAAATCACTTATATAATTAGGTTTATTACGTTATCCAAAAGCAGATGTAATGTGAACTGGCCTTTAGGTTTGTGTTAATTTGCTAGCAAGGTGACGTCAGCCGACCTAGCACCGCCTTGGGCTCGCCCAGATTGAACCGTTGATTCAAGTCGCACCAGGTGTAGTATCCAACGCCAAAATTGGACTGTGGTTGTCTTTAGTTTTATTTTATAGCTATTAACAATTATTTTTAGGTGAATTTTTTTGTATATATATATTTACGTATATGTATATATATATATATATATATATATATATATATATATATATATATATATATATATATATATATATATATATATATGTATATATGTATGCGTGGGTATATATGTATTATTATGTTTTTAAATTTATTTAGTCCTTAGCAATCTCCAAGCAATTTTCTCAGCTTCGCACTCAGGTTAACTTGGAGAGAATGCTCAATGGCTTTGAGTCCGCTTATTGTGCTCACATTGTGCAAAAAATTTTAAATATAAATAAAAATTAATATTGCACATAAGTTATACAGAAATATGAAACAACATAATATGATGTATGGAATACGACATATATATGATCTATGGAAGCTAGAAATTCCAGCGTAAATCTTGAGCAGAATTTAACAAATGAGAAATGTTGCATTAACCTCACCCTTGGCAGGCTTGAGAATCGCTAATTTCTTAGCTTTCTCAGTTTTTCTTAATTAGGTAATGCAATTATTTTGATGGAAAGCATAATGCTTTATAATTAATAATAAAGCATTATGCTTTCCATCAATTGATATTTGTTCTCTTAGGTGCCTCGTAAGGTAAGGAATGCAGCAGATTCTACACTGAAAACCACACATCCAGTAAGCAGCAAAGGGATATTGATTTTTTTTATGGGATAGGAGGGCAAACGAGCAAGCGTGTCGCTTGATGGAAAGCAACATAAGCCGCCGCAATATGAACAACAACGACACCGCAGGAGTCACGAAAGCGTTGCCTGCCTTTTAGGTATGTGTAGGCTTGTTTTTTGAAGATGCCAATGTCGTATCGGTTCGGAAAGATCGAAGGTAGCTGGTTACACAAAGTGGCGGTGCGTGGAAAGACGTTTTGAATTGATGTATTAATGGTGATGGTAATTTGTCGGGGAGCTATTGATGGACTCCTAAATGCCTTGAGATTGTTCACAACAGTGATATTGTATGAACTGAATATAGCGTAACGTAACTGACGTCCCGCCATAAACACCCGTCGATCTGTTATCGCTGCCGTTCGATCACTGGCACCGGTTGACGTCACCGCTCCATTTATGGTGTACTTTGAGTGGGTAGTACCAACATTGAAAAATTAACGTGTCATATTGCTAAAAAAGATCACGTAAATTTGGGCGATTACAAGACAGGTTGTCGCTTAATTTAGAAACGTCAAACCACGGACATGTCAGAGTGCATGAAAACTGTAAACCGTACTGTAAACTGTAACCGTTAAAATATATCTTATGTATATAAAAATCAATTGCTGTTAGTTAGTCTCGCTAAAACTCGAGAACGGCTGGGACGATTTGGCTAATTTTGGCTTTGATTTATTTTTGGAAGCCGAGGGAACGTTTAAAAGGTGAGTAAATATGATAAAAATATTAGGAATATAGTAAAAGCAACAATTTCGTTTTCTCTTAGAAACTATCCCTACCTGTCAAATATTTGATGTTCGTCCCGTCATTCAGAAATCAATTAAATTTAAAAGTCGTTCAGGAATTAAATTAAATTTAAAGAGAAATTTTTTTTTTATTTTTTTATTGAATACGATTACTTTTTGTTCTGGTTAAGTTTTCATCACATGTTTATTAAAGTTGAAACATTCTGAGGCGTTGATATTGTGTTTTTATTTTGATTATTTCAAATGTTGAATTGTCAGATCAGTGTGCAGTACTAAATATGTTATTAATATTACAATTAGTTTGAAATTTCAAAATACAGATTTAAGTTTTCACTTCTGTCGGCAGTCCTCATGACTGTCTCCGATTTTCTTTTAACTATGATAAAATACTTTAATAACTATAAGAAAAGGAAGCTTCATCATAGTTATGAATACTATATGTCTGTCGATTGTTTTATTCGAAATTTTAAGGGTTTAAGTAAAAAAAATAACTTGAGACAAACTTTCTGCTTACCTATACTAGCCATACATCAATATTTTCCATTTACCCCATGAAAATTCATTATTTTCCACAATACGACCTATATTGTAATAGTTATGAAATAGTTGCTTTTGTTCTGTAATAAGAATAATCGACCTTCTATCATTCTATATTTACGTGTAAACATTGCAACTTACGTACAATGCGGATCAGATTATCGATAATGGATTTGATCAAACAGGATAAGTTTGTCATCAATCAACGTAAGCCGGTCCCCCTTTGTGTGTCGTTAAGGATCGAAGACATGTCGGTGGCAGTATGGTTCACGTTTCTCGCTTACAATAAATTAAAAGCGTGTAAAAAAATTCCCGCCAATCCACGTTGGGTGAGTGTGGTGGGTTAAAAGTACATTCTTTCGGAAAAGAGGAGGCATCGTGCCCAGCAGTGTAACATATATGAGCTATCGTATATAACAATATCTAATATAATATAATATAAAAATATATATAAATATCGTATATAAGAAATTATGAGCTATTTTGTTAGTCTCGCTAAAACTCAAAAACGGCTCGACCGATTTGAATAATTTTTTTGAAAAATTCTACAATGAATACTAGAAGACGACCCCTAAAATAAAATCAAGTTTTAGTATATTTTAGCTGTTCCTATGAGCTAAACTATCTAACGTTTTTGTTTTTATGGGATAGGAAGGCAAACGAGCAGGCGTGTCACCTGATAGAAAGCAATCAACGCCGCGAATAGACTTTCGCAGCGCCATGGGCAGTGCGGAAGCGTTGCCGACCTTTAAGGAAAGTGTCATTATGGGAGTCGGAATGGTAGGGGGAGGGTGAGGGGTAGAGGGAGGTGGGAAGATCTTGGGCCTCCAGAACTCGGCCGCTCACCGTACGAAGCGCGGTAGGTAAGCTACCACTTAGACGCCGATTTTCTGCGGGATTCTTCCCCGGGCGAGCCGGCCCATTCATGCTACAGACAAATATTATGTTATTCTTGATAAAGTATTCGTCTGTAGCATGGCTCTACCACTATTACGTGATTTGTGATTAAGAATGAAATAAATAAAAGTATTGATAATTTGATACATTACGCGACTATTGTGAATATATAAAATTAACTTAAAAATACGCCACCCGTCACGTCCTGATTCTCACGAGGGCTAGAAGCGACCAATCGAGAGCCGTTTCGCTGCGATGAATGGTAGCGGATGGAGCTCTGTGGTCTTTGCCAACCCATACAGGGGATAGGCGTGAAAATAAATAAAATAACTTAAAATATGCTTCGATGATATAACTAAAAAGATATTGATACTGTTATTTGGTGTACTGTTTATGTATTGCTATTGTGAGTGTTTGATTTCTGAGCTGACGTCATTACGAGATTTAAGTCCATATAACATTCTTCAACAAAGGGATAAGCAACCATACTCTATACATATACGTGCAATAACAGGATAAATTCACATTAAATGTTGAGCTTGTGAGTTTTCAAAATAGTTTGTAACTTATGTGGATCAGCGGCACATGAATGTCCTTTCTGATGTACCGGTCGCCACTGGCCTGATTAAGATGACTGCCGTCAATGCGCTATGCTGTTCCAATTCAAGACGTATTAGGCAGATGTTTTTACCTCTTTTTTTTAATGGAGCTATTTCATTTGGAACAACTTACCCCGGGAACTTCTAGCCCCGCTCTCCCCTATTGACTGAAATTGTAGACAATAGACGCACGCGACCATCCGAACAAATAAACAGACGGAACTGTAGCGCGTCATTTCTTGGATAAATATCATAGTGACGCACAAGCATACGATCAGTATATTGTATTTTATGACACCTTAACTTGTGTCGGCAATTATTTTGTAATTTGCATTGTTTTGTTTCTATACAATCGGAAAACGTGAACGCTGACTTTCATATTAGTCTTTCGAATTAGCAAACTAAAGTGGCAATGGGCTGGTCACGTTCGTCGGAGATCCGACAATCGTTGGAGCAGACGAGTGCTGGAGTGGAGAACGCGTCTCGGTAAACGTAGTGTGGGACGCCCCTCGGCTAAATGGTGCGATGATCTGCGCAGGGTGGCTGGCAGAAACTGGATGCTCGAAACTAGGTGGGGCTTCATGGGGGAGGCCTATGTCCAGCAGTGGACTGCTGCAGGCTGTTGATTAATTGATTGATACAATCGGAATAATTTAAAACGTTTCTTTGAACTGAAAGGTCTTGTCTTCCATCCCATGAATCCTCCTTTTAGAGCGCTGTTGCTGCCTTTTTCAGTCTGTTTTTTTATGGGATAAGGAGGCAAACGAGCAAGCGTTTCACCTGATAGAAAGCAATTAACACATCCCATAGATATCTGCAACACCAGAGGCATCACTATGCTTTAATAGCTTTTAGTTCTGTCATTCCGTTTTATCTATTCAATGATTATATCGACGCAAATAAAAACGAAATTGTAGTAAACCGCAAAATGAAAACTTGCCACCAGAGCGAAAAAGACTTTTAAGATTTTTGATAAAATTGTATCTGATAAGTCAATACAGTCAGTTTGAACCTGATTGATTCGAAGATGTTAATGCTGGTAGCCTATTGGCTTTAACAGCTTTATCGTATTCAGGGCCCGCGGGCTGTAAGCCCGCGGGCTAGTAAAATATAATTGGGAATCTGCGCAAATCGCAGACTCCATCGGCCTGATGCCGTGTCGGAGGTACACATATGTGTGTGTGCTGATTTTAAACTCGTCATGATTCTACGTTAAACATGTAGGGGAGGTTGAACTTTAGTAACTATAGTCCCTATTAGTCCCATAGACCCTAAGGTCTAGGGGTGAAAACCGACCGGGTACGTGAGAGAATCTCGTGTAAGCGGCCGGTGTAGAAGTGTTCCCTACTCTACGTGCTCGGCTAGGGCCGGGGTGCGTGTGAGTGTTGGTGTCGTGAGTGGATCCGAACGACGCTGTTTCGTCGTCCGGATCGTGTAACACGTTACGCGGGCGTCGTCTTTTCGGGCGCGCGTTTAAATCGGGTGAATAATTTACCGATTGTACCACCAGTGGATTCGGATGGGATTCGGATCTCTCAAAATGTTTCTTAGAGAGTGTTTTAAAGTGTTGTTTGACGCTCGGCAAGTTAAGGTCGCAGTGGAGGTCAATATTGCGCTGGAACCACTGAGCACCGGTGGCTCGACGAATGAAGCGATTTTGTATCACTTGAAGTTTATTTATTTTTCTTTTATGCACGTGCGCGAAGGCGACACTTGCGTAGGAAATGATTGGCCGGACGCATGTTTTGTAAAGAAGCAGCTTGTGTCTGAGGGACAGTTTGCTGCGGGCGTTAATTAAAGGGTGAAGACGACCTAAGACGAAGGCCGCTTTGGATCGAGCGTTTTGAATGTGTTTAGTAAAATTCAGGTGATTGTCGAGGGTGACGCCTAAATATTTGACAGACTTTTTCCACGGGATAGGTCTGCCAAAGAGAGTGATATCTAAGAGTCGGCCGCCTCGTTTGTGGGAGTCTCTACTGGTGCCCCTTGAGAAGTAAATTGCTTCACTTTTCTCGGGATTTACCTCGATTCTCCATTTTCGGAACCATTCACCAAGAGTAGTGGCCGCAGTTTGGAGCCGTTTCGACACGCGGTATTTGACCCTATCAGAAGTGTAGAGGGCGGTGTCGTCCGCAAATAGGGCGAGCGACACGTTCGCGTGCTTGGGAATGTCGGCGGTGCAGTTTGAACGCTGTACAAGATTTCCTATTGGTCCTAGAGCTGTAAGACCTAACCATTCGACGTAGTATTTTTTGATATCTGTGAAATTTACAGCGATTTCGCTTTTTTGCGTCGATATGCGGCGTGGGGCCTCCAATAAACTCATAAAAAGCATTTTTCCTGTAAACGAAGCTTATTTTCAGCTGAAACCATTACCAGGCAATTAGTTAAATGGACTTTAATCTATGACCACCGCATGATGTACGGTGAAAGTGACCGAGGCTAACAGCTGGGTGCGTGACTGTATCACATAAATTCACACCGCGTCTTTTTAAATCTAATCATAGTCACATGTATCACTACGTATATTATTATAAAATTGTAATGGGGATGTTGACTAAGTGGAATGTGTTTAAAAAAATGAAAAAGTATCTAGTTGTAAAAAATATTTTGAATACTACTTTTAATACCACTAATACGTAAATATTAATGTATTTTACAATAAGTATTTAATTGTCGATACGGGTCACTTAATCTGTGAAAAAATGACGTCATTCTTTTAAAAATCAAGAAAATATTGGGCTTTTAGGATTTCCTTGTACACGGTTTCGAGGAAAAATTATATTTCTATTTGAATACGTTCTACTAAAGCCGTGGGTACTAATTATTTAATTATTTTTCGCTTAGCGATCTACACGCGGATGCGTGTAGCCGAAGATTGGACTCTTTGGCGCGCCTTGAATGATACTTTATCGCTTCCTCCAGGGTAAATAGGCAGTAAGATAGATGGGTCAGTGCATTAGTAGTGCCACCAAATAACCCACTTGCTCTCTTTCTTCTCTCAATATCTTGCATAAAAAAAATTGAGGTCAGTTGAGCGACCCACATACGCTGTCTTGACTGCGCGTTCCTCCCCCATCCTCTCAACGTGGTCCAGCCAACGAAGTCGGTGAGCCTTAGTCCCTCCTATAATATTGGGCTTGGACCATCAGATGCTCGTTTTCGGCATTTTTACGATTTCGCCAACTGTCATCATCTCTTTTGGTTGGGCCCAGAATCTTTCGGAGGACTCTCCGTGTTGCAACTAGAAGTTTCTTCTCTTCCTTTAGTGTTAGGGTTTTTTTTATTTGGGCGTTATTTATGTTGAGTTTTAGATGAAACATTAACTTTATATTTTCTATCCAGATTAATAGAAAATGATAATTTACGAGGTAGACCGTCACAGACTGATTAAATATAATAATATAGATAAAAAAAAATTATAAAATTACAATTAATTTTATCGTTTATATATTATATTAAGTTGTTCAATTACTTGCTCCTCGTAGTCACGTATTTAAATACGCAAATCAACCTTTAATGTAATCTTACGCTAACTTCAGCTACATTTCTGAATCTAGGAGTAAGTTCAAAATCAATACTCATTCATTACTAAAAGAATTATGGCATAATTTCTCTCATCTTCCCTTTATCCCCTACCATAACTTCCTTCTTCCCTTCCCATTACTTTCTTCTTTCTCTTGTATTATTCGCATATTTAATAATAATAATAATTCTTTATTTGCATAATGTGAGATATATAAAGATGAAAAAAGATGTTAAACAGCTCCATCATATTATTACGTACAAATTTCATTAATTATTACATACATACGAAACCAACTTTTAAAGCAAAAAAGTCCTTAGTATTATAAATATTGCCATCTATTAGCCATTCATTTACCTTAAAGTAAGCAACGCATCTGTAGTTCCCGTAGTATTGCAAATACATATACTAAGAAACAAAATAAATCCTAGTTACACTTTATTTGTATACAAATTGCACAAGAGACCGGCCCATTGCACAGACTGCTATTGAGTTTCATGTACCGTGCAAATAACTACGTATACATTACGTCTCAATCGTTGCGATATGTCGTTTATCATAACATAGTGTTACTTTGATTTAGTTTGATCAGATAGTATTTAATTAAAGTACATTTATTATTGCATTTTATCATTTAATCGCGTTTGCATTTTGTAGTGTCATTAATGAAAAATGGAATTTAAATTTCAATGCGTCAAATTCATTATAAAATCAAAACATACTTTCATGAATGAAAAATGGAATTTAGGTTTCAACGCGTCAAATACCGTCAAATTCATTATAAAATCAAAACATACTTTCATTAATGAAAAATGGAATTTAAGTTTCAATTCGTCAAAATCATTATAAAATCAAAACATATGTTCGTACTTCAGTAAGTTATGTTTTTATTTTAGTGATTATTTATTTTCGTAGATCTTAATCTACGAAAATATGTGAATAATCACTATCAGTTCGTGGCAGTCTCTTTCGAGGTATGTTCGCGAAATTCGGCTATATGCATCCATCCACTATCTCATATTCATCCTACGCAGATCATCGTTTCATTTAGCAAAAAGGCTTCTCACACTACATTTGCCAAGACGCGGTCTTCACTAGAGTATTGTTCTACTTCAACCGTTTTCCATTCTTCAACAAACGTGATCGGCCCATTACCACTTCAGTTTGCTAACTTGAAGAGCTATGTCGGTAACTTTGATTCTCCTGTGTATGTTTTTTTTAGAATTGAATTCTTTTTTTTTATTTTCCGATTCATATCCACTAGAGAAACTCCGAGCATAGCCTTTTCGATTGCTCTGTAAGCGACTTGGAACTTATGGAATAGATAGATTGTCAGTTACCCCGTTTCAATACTATAAAAGATTATAAAGAACAGTCTGGAAAATAAACTAGAAAGTATAACATGTACCTTCTTATTTATATTAACCTTCTTATAAAGTATAATATGTACCTAACATACCTTGACCAAGTTGCTGAAGTTTTTAAGAAAGGCCAGCTCAAGAGAGCCCTTAACCGCCGAGCTTGCATGAGAAGAGTGAGTATGGACGAAGCAAGAAAAATAAAGCAAGATCATAGCAGATGGAGATCTGTGGTCCCTGCCTACTTCTACGGGAGACAGGCGTGACGATATCTATGTATGTATGTAATGTGTACCACGATCTATGCGGGGTAGAAGTAACTGCATATGTACAGTTGAAGATAATGGCTAAAAAAGGCCTATGTCTAGTAATAGACCGCCACAGAGTGATTATAATAAAAAATCAATTTAATAAAAATTTCGGACGCAACAAGAGATAAAAATGTAAGTAAATTAATTGTGCTTCATTAGAAACATTAATTCGATCGATCAATAGATTTGTAAGTATTTCAAATTCACGCCACAATTTTAATCTTGTCCAAACTCTGTATACGGTTTCCTAACTTAACGCCTTGGGTAAAGCAGTTCAATGACTTTGTTCACCTTTAGCTAACTTCGTCGATAATTTTACTCTTCGTGCAGTATCGTGAATACAATCTTAATCAGCACGAAGCATCACAGCCATCGACTTGCTACATTGAATGCAATGTAAGATTCGTTATCTGCGTGGAAGTGAGCAGAATACGATATTGGTTTCAGTCATGCGTGATACTTCTGAAATGTTTGGATTAGACACGAGTATCCAACCGTCTAATGCATTGTCAGCGGAGATTGAGAAGTGTATAATTGAGTAATAAATATTACTTCATGATTTCCTTTCTCTATTTTCTACGGTATCTAGGTTTTTAATGAATAAATATTTGTTGTGTATATATATGTTTTTAATAATGTGGCCAATGACGTGGTTCTCCGACAAGTCAAGTGAACTTTTGCAGACCGTCAAAGCTAGAAAAGTTGCTTACCTGGGTCATATCCATGAGACATGACAGGTACAAGTTGCTGCAACTGATCATGATGGGAAAAATCGCGGGCAAAAGACAAGTTGATCGAAAAAGAAAGTCTTGGCTACGTTATATCAGGGAGTGGACCGGGATAGCGAGTGCTCCAGAATTGCTGCACCTCGCGAAGGGGGAGGAAAGTTGCTGAATTGGCTGCCTTATGAGAAAAATAAATAAAAGAATTCCTTTGACTGGCCAAAGAACGAAATACTTCATAAATACAGTTTTTCTTAATCACAAACACAAAGAATCGTAAACAAAAGTTATACTTTATATTTTTTATGAATTTTATTCGTGGAACGTCCAAGTGCAATTCTGAAATCACCATTGTCTTTGGACATCTGAATACTTAATATTTGTTGCTCGCCATCACGAAAAATATTGGATAATGGGAGACGGAAAGAGAAATAAGATATGGGAGTGGGGGAAGTGAGTTGAGGGAAAATGGCTTCGACGTACGATTTTCATTCAACCCAACGAAGCATAAACTAAAGCTGCTTAGCTTACTCAGATAAGTAGGTTGACTGCAAGAAAGTGGTTCTCTTGCGGACGAATTGTTTTTATATTGCTTATAACGATTATCGAACGTTTTTTGATATTTCGAAAAAAATTGCCAAAAATTTTTAACAGAAATTCGCCTGTAACATTTGTGGCTCTAGGAAATAAAGTTTTGAAACAGCTCAGGAAATGGATTAAAATGCAATATTACCTCGTTATCTAAATCTAAACTAAAAAAAGTTTCAATATCCTTAAAAAAAAAATTCTTTTTCTTCCATATATTTTTTCTATGGCAGTGTCCAAGCATATCTTATTAACTTGGTATTACAGACGTTTATTTTATGGTGTAACCATTACAAATAAATAACTATGGGTTAGCCGACATAGCGTGGAAGTCGCTTGACCACTAACGATTAGATTAAACCGACATTGGCATCGTTGTTTAATTACTTAGTTTACGGAGTTGCCATCAACTAATGCAGTTATTCAGTAATAGCTTTGTCGGCGATCATTATTTAGTAGAGTTTATTCAACTAGAAAGGCGTAAATGGTTTTGTTTATCTATGTCAATAGTGTTGCTAGGTATAAAGTTTTTAAATGGGTCTTTTCCCGCCAACTTACATCAGTGACGTTGTGTTTTTATATCATTTTCATAATCTTATATTATTATCAGTTATATTGTTTAATTGTGGTGGCGTATTATGCAATATAGATCGATTAAGGTGTATTAGTGTAGTGATATGAAATAAATGCGTGTATCGTAACTTTTTAAGTTGACTGAAAAAGTCCATAGAAGGTCGTCATTATATCACGATGTAACGTGATAAGCTGACTTGTTACTTCACTTACTGTTGTACTTGTTTTCAAGAGATTGGCTACTATTGTATTTTACTTGAAACTGGCATAATAGTTGTAACTAATTGCCATCAAAAAAAAAGAAAAAAATAAGTTTTTAAATGGTTGATTGGCACATGGTGCTTTTGCGTTTATTTTTTTTTAAAAAATCTACACAATTTTCAAAAGCTGACAATGCCTTTGTAATGCCTCTGGTATTGTAAAGTTCTATGGGGCTAATTGTTTTTCATCCGACCTCGTGCTCACTCGTTTGTCTTCTTATCCCACAAAACAAGTGGTTGATGATTCTGTTGACCGGTTCTTCAGTTAGAATTTAGACTAAAAATACAGTCTATATTTTTGCGTTTATAAAAATAAGTTTTGACTTTAAATCTTATTCAAAAGTAATTCCTTTGATGAACAGAAGGATAAACTAACAAACAATAACTCTTTATAATGTTAAAATAATAATGTGAAAGCCAAAAGAAACACTGTTTTCTTTGCTCGGTGTTATTTCAGGTGAAACTATACAATTTGTTAGTTAGTTGTAGCGGAGAATGGAAATAGGTCAACGCTTCACTATTGTGTTCCACCCCAGTTCATATTATTTTAAAGTCTCCACCCTTGCAAATTTTGCTTGCGAATCTATTTTGTAAACAATTATTATTTTAAACAAAATTTTCGTGTATTGTATTTTAAAATTTTTACAGAAAAACAAAATACTTTCGAACTAAATTATACACTAAACTTTAAGTAGGAATCCCTCTGTAGGTGAAGGCCTCCTCCAAAGACATCCAAGTCTCTCTGGATTGAGCTATTTGACGCCGGACACTATTGACGGATTGAGCTATCTCCCCGATTTCGTTTTCCCATCTTTCGTGGGGTCTCCCATGTCTACGGTTCCCTTGCAGGCCTTTCCACGTTGGCAGTTTTACCGTCCATCTTTGCTACTTTCATTTATATAAAAAATTAAAAAAATAATACATGAAAAATTATCCGAAGTATTTCGGGTCAGGAACCCAAAAATATTCCAACATTTTACAGGATTACAAATAAAGTGGTTTATACTGTACTCCGTTATATGATTGTTGAGAACAAGAAATTAGAAAGATTTAATTTCTTGCCTGACGTTGACGATGACGTTATAGTGAAGGAAATCAGAATGGATGTAATCCAAGAATCTGTTATTCATCTGGTTTGGACAATGTTCGATCGAGCCGATAACTGGCCATATCTCCATTGAAATGAATTCGCGTCCCTATATGCACGTCCTCTTGAGAGACATCCTTTCTCACGAGAACTTCTCCTATCGTCTCAAGAGAGAACGGACACCAGTGATGGGCCCGACCGGAAAACGTTCAGCTATATCTAGAAGTGACGTGATGTGATGTCTCAAGATGCTTAAACCAGACCTTACAGAGGCAACCCATGACCAAGGGGCGGTTATGGGTTGCCTTGTATAATATCTCTCAAAGGTATTCAAGACATCTACAGCAGTTTTAGTTTTGCGTATGTTCAAAGACAATGATGATTACTTATCACCATGTTGATCATTTGTTAGTCTGCTTACCTCTTCTAAATAAATTCTTTGCTATATTTCATCAAATATTCATTAAATATAAGTTATAAGTCTTTTTAAGGTTACGCTTCATCATTATTATCCCGGATCTACCGTACCCGATTTTCGCCTATGCGTATTCAGTTTCTGTCAGTCACCTTACGCAAACAATCACGCCATCTAGGCGGGGGAGGGGGGGGGGCGTCCCTTGATAATTTTATGCTTTCTTACATCCCATATACATTTATATGTATATCAAATTTAAGTGCACGGGACTTGAGTCAGACGGTGTCAGAGAGAACGAATGTCTGTAGCCATGCCATACAAATATTTATCTCGATGCTGTAATCGGACCTGCGACCACTGACTGAAAATGATAGCTTCGCTGGTGAGCAAATTAGGTCGCCATAATAGAATAGAATAGAATAGAATAGAATAGAATAGAATAGAAAAACTTTATTTATGACACCATTTTTTTACAATTACTAAAATTAAATCCTTAATAATATTCTATATACAAATAAAAACACAAAACAAAAAGAAAATAATTTTAATCTAACGAGTGTCATAAAATGGTTCTTGCTCAGCATATGCCGGGCGCACTATTGGAGCACCCGGCGCTGGTTTTCAGCAAGAACCAACGTGGTCAGATCGCGGACCACAGTGACGACATTCATACTGGCACACTCGTACATACAAATACATCCATATATATAACTACTCATACTCATATACATATACGCATAAATACACGTACAGTACAATGGAATTAAAAAACACAAAGTCATGTACTAAATTCACCGCGTCTAAAAGAACAAGTTCCTGACTGCATACTTAAAATAAGATTTTTGTTTTTATTTTAAATATATTTATTGTATGCAAGTCACGAAGTGGTGGTGGCAAGTTGTTCCAACATTTGGTTGCAGTGTACTTAAAGGTACCACGAAACGCAGCTGAGCAGTGGCGAGGAACAACCAGCAATGACCTAGGCGCTCTGGTATCGCCAGCGCTATTTCGTTTACGGGACCATGTTAATTTATTACATAAATATGATGGGGATATTAACCTTATGGATTTTTTTCTTTATGATACGCAAAACTTTGCAGTGCATCACATTGCTTCACAACACCAGTGGCAGAACTATATGTAACTGCGTCCGTTTATATTTATTTATGCTATTATAATAAATCAATAATTTTCTTTCGGACGACCGATTGGCTTAGTGGCGGGGCCCTCCGCCCACGGAGTCAATGGTCGCGGGTTCGATCCCCGCATCGGGATAAATATATGTATGGATTTATAAATATATATTCCGAGTCTGGTTAACCCCCCCGCCAATCCGCATTTCCGTTCCTGCCCTTTTCTTTCTTCTCTATCCTTTCCTTTCTTTCTCCGCCAATCCACGGTCTGCCGTGCCAAAAGATCCGTGGCTAAGGGCGAGCTTAGTCGCAAGCGTGCCGACCGTCCCGGGATCGGACTCCCCCGGGTACTATGGTACCTTACCTCAGCATGCAGGGCTCTGCTGGGGTTGACCTCCATCCTCCCTTGCGGCTCGTGGGATTCACTAAGACGAATTTAATATACTTAATTTGTTGAAAATGACGGCGACGTGGTTCGCCACCCGTCACGTCCTGATTCTCACGAGAGTGAGAAGCGACCAATGGAGAGCCGTTTCGCTGTGATGAATGGTAACGGATGGAGCTCTGTGGTCTCTGCCAACCACTGCGGGGGATAGGCGTAAATATATATATAATAATTTTCTAAGAATCGTGAAAGAGCGAAGTGTTTATCAGTATTGTACAGTCGCAGTCAGAAATGCAAAATAGCGCATTCGACATAGTGTCGCGACGCATTGGCGACGCCGCGTCGGAGACGTAGGCAGACTTGACTAGTGTGACCATGATTTTATTATTTAAAATAAACTAACACGATACTCTCAAAGGGACTATGAGAGTACCGTGTTATTTTATTAACACTAAGATTTTCTGTTTCATTGGCTCTATTATAAATAACATAAACACCAGTACTCAAAATATATATCGGTAAACTAAATATAAAGGAATATGTCGGTAAAATATTGGTTTTTTTATATTTGCATTTTCCCAAGCACATCTTAATAACTCATATAATATTTTTGCCTGAAAAAGTTCATGCTGTGGGATGAGTCTGCCAGTGTTGTGGATAATTTTAGTGTATTTAACCCTTTTAGTACCGTTGTTTTTGACTCATATATAATTAAAAATGCCGAAGAAATCTTTTGTTTTTGATGTCATTTATCTTTATCCTCCTTATGATGCCCATGTCAAACATCATCGTATCAGTAAAATAATTGTTTTCGTCACTTTTGTCACTATCATGACACTGCGCACTAAATAGCAACTGATTCGCAAGCAAGTGAGCGCTTGTGGCAAATTAAGTTAGTGTGCCGCCTAGCGCGATAGCGCTCGTCGGTACACAGACTATTTACATATGATTTCATTATTAAAACCCACAATACAGTTGTCTTACGGAATATGTAATATTTATTCGATAATTACCTGAAAATCATATTTCCTTGTCACCCTACAAAAAGCTTATAGGGCATTCTCCGTATTCGTTAAATTTTCCGATCCGTGACCGTTTCAGCGACAAAGTAAAATTTTAATGACATCATTTCCTTTGAAATTGTAAACTAACTAGTATTTTGCCCATTAGGAAAAATACTACCTTTTTGTATTTGTCAAGCTGTGGAGAGGACACTGATATCATTTCGAAAGAATTTTGTAAATATTGAATCAACTTGTGTTGTGAAAATAAATATACATACTTATTCTTAGTCCCCGGCTAGATGGTGCGATGATCTGTGCAGGGTGGCTGGTAGAAACTGGATGCGTGAAGGCGAAAATCGGGCTAGGTGGCATTTCATGGGGGAGGCCTATGACTAGCAGTACACTGCCGCAGGCTGTTGATTGATTAATCCTCAAGCTCACCGACTTTGAGTATGTCTTGGCTTCTGATACGAGAACATAACATTGGCCGTGATTTTTTACGGTTTTTCGCCAGTTTCAAGCTTCTTTAAATTCGCGGCAACCGCCTCGTTCCAACGATGACTGAGGTGATTGACCGGAATTTGACGGTACGGTAGTTTCTTGCATGTCTTTTTGGTAACCTGACCTTTTTTTATCCGTGTGTGTGTGTGTGTGTGTGTATTTAAATGAGAGACACGTGAATAAAGATAAATATTCACCTTGCAGCATGTACTCTCGCGGACTATCGGACTTTAAAGTTAAAAACGAATTCGTTTGAAGGTTTTTTACTGTCAAGAAGAATGTACCATAATAAACCATAATAACCATAATAATATAAGTATATATACTCCACTGTTCAAGACCCACCACCACCACCTAGTCCAAAATTAGGCGTCTTGCTTCTACTTTCTGTGAGACGCCCGATCCCGGGACGCTTGCGTCTAAGCTCGCCCTTAGCCACGCATCCTTTGGCACGGCAGACCGTAGATTGGCGGAGAGGAAGGGAAAGGATAGAGAATAAAGGAAAGGGCAGGAACGGAAATGCGGATTGGGGGGGGATACCAGACTCGGAATAAATATTTATAAATCCATATATATATTTACCCCGATGCGGGAATCGAACCACTGAGCCTTCGTCTTATTTTAAATTTAGGTATTATAATATTTCAAATATTAAAAGGGTTGCCGTTACGTAAATTTTGGAGCGTTATTTCCCCCACCATTGGAAAAAGGCAATACGTCTAAAAATAAAAGTAGCCATTTGCCAATGTTATAATAATAGCGGCCTATTTACGTACCATTAAAGGTTACAGTCCAATTAACGTCGAGAGGTTAGGAAATTCGATACGTTGAGGAAAATTCTGCGTAGAGGAACAATGTATTGCTTTCGCAATCAGTTTCATGTTTCGTGAAATTTTTCTTTTCAATTTCGTATTGTAAATAGATGATTGTATAAAGGGCAAGGAATCGAAGAAAATATTGTGTAACTTATAATTTCCAGGAAAAATCAGTTCGCAAAAAAGGACTCATAATGGGTAGGTCACTTTTCAGAAAACCCATTACCGTTGGAGTAGACGTTGGAGTCTTGGAGTGGAGATGGTATCTTGGCAAACATAGTGTTGGCTAGATGTTGTGATTATATCCGTGTAGTCGATGATCGTGCTAGTTAGCGCGCTTTAGGAGAAGCCTATATCCAGCGGTGAGTTTTTTTCACGGCCCATATATGTCCCACTGCTGAGCACGAGTCTTCCCATTTCTGGAGGAACGGATATTAACCTACCACGCTTGTCCAATGCTGAATGGCGGGGTTACCTGACTTGAAATAAATCCCTGTAGGCCATATATATATTTATTCCGATGCGGGGATCGAACCCGCGACCATTGACTCCGTAGACGAGGGGTTCCGCCACTGCGCCAATCGGTCTTCAAGCTGCGTATTGCCGTACGTTAAAATGTTTATATTATTTTAGGAAATTATTATTATAATATATGCGAGAACTTTTCTGAAAGAATGACATTGATTATATATAATAGGTAATAATAATTCTTATTATTGTATCTTGTTATATAAGTTCAATTTTTATCAACAATTTTGTAATCAAAAATTTTAATACATATGTGTGCAATAAAATGTTTTAATAAATAAAATATAAACTATTAAATAAAAGATGACACTGATGTGTCATCTTTTATTCAATGTTTGCATGTATTAAAACTTAGTATTATATAAATTTACATTAGCTTCATCCGTTTCTACATTCGTTGTATTATAAATATTTAAAAGTTACTTTATTATTTTAGTTATATACTATGAAATATAAATATTGCCTTTGATGAGAGCTCCGCTAAAAGGGTAGTCATTCCACGCTAGAAATAAAGTTTTCATTTCAAAGGAGCTAAAAATAACTGGAATAGATGCTGCTCACACCTGACCCATTTACATGGCCCATCATTGAGGTCAATGTAGCATTTGACGGAAGGAATCTAAACTTTAAATTAATAGAATCAGAATTTAATATGTATTGCCGGTACAAATTCTTCTAATACATGCGCTCCTTTATGGCTTTTATTGATTTATTTTGTGACAATCACTAATGGAAAATATATTAGATTTTTTAACACATACATACATACACGTTTCCCTTAGGGGAAGACAGAGGCCACAGATCACCATCCGCTACGATCCCGGCATACCTTCCTTGCTTCTTCTACACTTATCCATCTTTTTATCCATCCACTCCTCTCACATTCATCGTAGCGAAACGGCTCTCCGTTAGTCGCTTCTCGCCCCCGCCGGAATCAGGACGTGAAGGGTGGCGAACCACGTCGCCGTTATTTTTTAACAAATTAGGTATATAAGATTTTCTTGCAGCTCGTAAATGTTCCACTGCTTGGCAAGGGATTTTTCATTTCTAGAAATATGGATATAAGCCCTCTACGCTTTTCCAAGGCAGACAGGCAGAGCAGCCAGTCGGAATTAATACCTGTTAGCTGCATTGTGAAATGAAGGAAAAAATACGGAACAGAGTATACCTGAGGAGTTTCATTCGTAGTTCTTTCTCCGTTCAAAGGCACCTACCATCACGAATTGTTGGCAAAATCTTGACTATCAGCGAAATGACGTTTGACAAATTAAATTACATTTTTTTAAATCGGAACGACCAATTGGCTCAGTGGCGGAGCCCTCCTCCCGCGGAGTCAATGGTCGCGGGTTCGATCCCCATATCAGAATAAATATATGTATGGGTTACAAATATTTATTCCGAGTCTGGTAAACCTGTCAATCCGCATTGGACAAGCGTGGGTTAACGCCCGTACCTGTTAAAAAAATATCGGAAAAAGGATTTGTATTTTAATTTATCTCGATTAATAAATCGAATCTGTTTCGCAGTGACGTCGAAAGCGGTAGTACAGTTACTGAGCCAATTAGATCGTCTTTGGAACGAAGTCTAGGAGCCGCTTTTTAAAAGCCACAAAATAAATGCGGAAGTTATATGTTGGAGTGAATATATGTATTTCAAGGATTCATGTTGCCATGTGGGTGCCATATTATATATGTGTTACATATATTAGGTCAACGGCAGTGATTTCGCCCCCTCCTTGCAAATATTATCTATCAAGGCGCACGACTTGGAAATTTATGGATCCGTCGACGCCACGGTGTGACGTCATTGTAATATAAGGCCAGTGGCACATTGCAAATAACGATAGTAAACAAAGATTTATTTTTATTAAAAGTTTTTATTTAATTGTTGCATAATAATTAAACATGTTAAAAACGCGTTCTAACTGTCAGATTTCAGCAGTATTGGTATACTGCATAAGGAAATAAATTTATCTATCTTATTAGGCTTGCTTCCGTCTATCCTATCGTGTTAGGATAGACCTCTCCCCCCCCCATTCACATTCCCATAATGACACTTTTCTTAAAGGTAGGCAACGCTTCCGCACTGCCTATTGCGCTGCGGAAGTCTATGTGCGGCGTTGATTGCTTTTCATCAGGTGACACGCCTGCAACGTTTGCCTTCCTATCCCATAAAAAAAATATTATTTGTTTGTTTGTTTCACGACTTTTTCGACTAGTTCTACTAAAGCATTTCTAATGAAATTGAGTTCCCGTAGCGATACAATATGATAATTTCATCTCGGTAGCAAGGTTCTGTCAGGAGATGAATAGTAAAACTTTTCTTCGTTACTGGTAACCCTTCGAGTTTGGGCTCATTTGATTGGATTGCACGAATCAAAAACGTAAAAAAAAAAATTAAAACTATAAAATAAAAATACGGTATAAATAAGTTAAATGGTTTTATCAACACACTAATATAAAAACGTGAAGCGCATAACAATCTTTAAGACGACTGAATAATTAATACAGAGTCCTATGGGCTATTTTTATTTACTAATATCTCATTTGTCGACGAACTAAATAATGCACTAACATGGAATCGTTTTTTCAGTCAATGGTCAGTTCCCACATCGGAATAAATGTATCTATTGTCTACATTTTTACAGGTATTTTAAAAAAAAACAGTGTTGGTCTATTTATTTGTTTTGTAATGGTAACAGGATAAATGAAATCATAGGTTTGAACTACAGATATTTATAATTGAGTATTTATATTAAATTATAAATTTAAAAGTTTATGATTGAGTACTTCATAAAGAATTTTTAAAAAAACTTTAATATAATATTTTAATCCAATCCGCCAATCCACGGTCTGCCGTGCCAATGGATACGTGGCTAGGGGCGAGCCTAGTCGAAAGCGTGCCGATCGTCCCGGGGTCGGGCTCCCCCGGGGACTATGGTGCCTTACCTCAACATGCAGGGCTCTGCTGGGGCTGACCATCCTCCATCCTCCCTTGCGGCTCGTGGGATTCACTAAGACGAATTTAATATACCTAATTTGTCGAAAAATGACGGCGACGTGGTTCGCCACCCGTCACGTCCTGATTCTCACGAGGGCGAAAAGCGACCAATAACGAGCCGTTTCGCTGCGATGAATGGCAGTGGATGTAGCTCTGTGGTCTCTGCCAACCCCTGCGGGGGATAGGCGTGAATATATAATAATAATATAATAATAATAAAATAATATTTTAATATAACTTTATGATGTGTATATTCGGCCTTATTTGTTTTATTCCTACTAAAGTATGACAAGTTAGATGTGGTAGCTTAGGGGCAAATTTCCTTGTCTTAAATAACATTGAATGGTTGGCCTGATAGCTATAATGAACTATACAGATGCTGTTTCTTGATAAAAGTATTTTCCTGAGTCAACAATAGGTTAACTACGTCGGTCGATTTATTATTCATTGTACTATTAATGTGAACCATATTTTTTTAGGAAAAGCATTATTTTTTTATTTATTCCATGTTAAAAAAGGTTATGTGACAATACATTAGATACATTTAGTATGGCATATTATTTATCTGTAGCATGAATGGGCCGGCTCGCCCGTGGAAGTACCACACTCCCGCAGCAAACCGGCGTCTGAGTGGTAGCTTAGCTACCGCGCTTCGTTCGTAAGCGGTTGAGTTCTGGAGGCCTAACCCTCCCCCCTCCCATAATGACACTTTCCGCAAAAGGCCGGAACACTTCTGCACTGCCTATGGCGCTGCGGATGTCTATGGGCGGCGTTGATTGCTTTCCATCAGGTGACACACCTGCTCGTTTCCAATACCATACAAAAACGTATATATTATATAACAATTTTTGACATATATTATATAATTATATAACAATTTTTGACATATACCAATGACAAATTTTTCTACGAGTAAAAATAATTAGCAAGAATACTAGTAATTTAAAAACAATGCTTATGAGAGTTAATGAGAGTTGAATATGTATTCCATGTACAAAAATCGGCTAGGATTGATTTGTCAATCCTAGCCGATTTTTTTCACAAGTGTCATTTTATGAAAAATTGAATAATCGCCATACAAAACTGATCATACAAAGAATAACAATCTTTATTAGGATCTCAAATAGAACTATGAGGTTAAGACCATCGTAACGTCACTTTATTAAGGAAAAAAGTCGCAATACATCGCTACCAAAACTATATAAAGAAACTACTGTACTAACTATGACATATCTACCGTTGACTTGACAATGTGTTACAACATACCTCATATCATTTATTGGTACAGACTACTTTTAAATGTCCAACAATCACAAAATTATTAGTATGGAGTCGTTAGCATTATTAATACTAGTCTTTTTTTAAAAAAAAAAAAAACAAGGTACTGTGGCGTGCCAGCCGTTCTTTTTACGGCGACACCCGGGATCTTTAGGGGGTATAAATCTTCTAATAAAATTCTTGAAAATAATATTATTTTATTCTTCCTATTTCTTTTTATATTTATATCATATTCATTATTATATTTTACACTTTTTAATTTAGATTTATATGTATATGCCGAACGGGTGACATGTCTATTTTATATAAACGTCAATTGAACTAATCATTTTGTTTTAATAGAATATTATTTATTTTTAATTTTAAAAACCGAATTTAAAACTACAGTACACACTTATTAAGTGAAGCAGTCCTGAAATGTTCAGTATTGTTTTCGTAAAGCTCAAAGATATATTATGTACTTGATAAAAAATAAAACTACTCGAAGTCATACCCCGCCATTTGTTTAGACGAACGCGCCTAATATCTACGCTACGCCCAAACAACTGCTGCTGTCAATTGTCACAGCTGATGCAATCAACCCGCTCAAGGTTTACGAGTTGAATTATAAATGGGCCATTTCGGTGGCAATTTCAGGAAATGTATGTTTTCAATTTGCGTATCCAATTCGTTAGGTGGAATTATGGCGAGAAATAGTGTATTTTTAATATGTATTTTTTTATATTATATATATATTCTTCCCGCTCCCCGCTTCCTCCACACTCATCCATCTTTTCGTCCATTCTTCCTCTCACATTCATCGTAGCGAAACGGCTCTCCATTAGTCGCTTTTCGCCCTTGTGGGAATCAGGACGCGACGGGTGGCGAACCACGTCGCCGTCATTTTTCAACAAATTAGGTATATTAAAATTCATCTTAGTGAATCTCACGAGCATTTAATATGTATGTTGGATATATATTTAACAATCAGCGGGCCCGAGCGAGACGTTGTCTTTCCACGAAAATAAAACGTTTTTCGTCCTCTGTTTTACATGATGATACGACAACCAGAGTAAATTGGATCGAAAAAATATCATACTATTGAAGAGTATTGGCTTTTTTTGAGCTACTGCATTTTGTACGGTGAGTGATTGGCATCTGGAGACCTATCTTCTTTCCTCTTCTTTTACTTCTCTCTTCCCCTTCTCTTGTTAATTTTAAAGAAACGCAACGTAACTGCAGTGCAGTTGCTCATGTCGAAATAGTTTTATGTCTAACTAGCGGTTGCCAATTCGCTTACTATGGTGACGAGTCTATTGATTGTTCTTCCATATGTCCTTGAAATTCTTATTTTTTACTTAGCATTTCTTCTTCTAAAAGTGCCTCTCCGACTTGCGAAGGTTGGCAGCTAATTCAGCACAACTTTTTTCTTCCTTCGCGAGGTGCAGCAGTTCTGGAGCACTCGACCACCTTGTCTTTTGCCCGCGATTTTTCTCATTATGATCAGTTGCACCAATTTGTACCTGTCATGTCTCATGATATGACCCAGGTAAGCAACCTTTCTATCTTTGACGGTTTGCAAAAGTTCACATTTTTGCTTGACTTGTTGGAGAACCTCGTCATTCGCCACCCTTTGAGTCCAGCTAATAGCGAGCATCCGTCTATATGCCTACATTTCGAACGCTTCTATACCTTTTCTGAGGCCTTCTTATCTATAAAAGAACGGACCAGATGTAACATTGGAGCATTCTAATGTAACTTAGTATTTAAAGTAGATTAAATACTGTTTATTTGTTTCAATGAAACAAGCGCAGAATTAAATTTAAACCGGAATTGTTCAACAATCTCTCACGGAATTCACAATAGCCGCTTGTTCAAAGATTTACGGGAATTCGCTTCGCAAATGTCTATCCATTGACGTCACGTTACAATAGATAGAGTTCTTATTTATAGGCTACCCGTTACGTAAAGCGATGCTTCTAGGAACTTTTATTGTTTTAAGTACAATGCACTTAGAAACGTTCAAGATTTTCCGACGTTCGTAAAGTGTAATGAAAACAAAGAATGATTTTTTTAATATGTTTTTTATTTAAATTCAGTCCTCATAAATGTCTTTTTTATGGGATAGGAAGGCAAACGAGCAGGATTGTCACCTGATGGAAAGCAATCAACGCCGCCCATAGACTTCTGCAGCACCATAGGCAGTGCGGAAGCGTTGCCGACCATTAAGGAAAGTGTCATTATGGGAGTGGGAACAGGAGGGGGAGAGGGAGGGGAATTGTCTTGGACCTCCGGAACTCAGCTGCTCATCGTTACGAAGCGTGGTAGGTAAGCTACCACTCAAACGCCAGTTTTCTGCGGGAGTGTGGTACTTCCCGGGGCGAGCCGGCCCATTCATGCTACAGACAAATATTATGCCATTCTTGACAAAGTATTCGTCTGCAGCGTGGTGCTACCACTATTGTCTTCTACGCCCAGAGGAACTTCATAAGGAAATAGTGCTAAAAGTTTCACCGTTGGTGGACATATGTATGACAAATGCGTTGTAATACCTCATGTCAAAGAATAACTTAATTTGCGTTCGAATACAGTGGGGTTAGAAGACCGAATCGTCGTTGAGTTATCTGCGTTGTCATGCGTTTTACCCAGTCTGCAATTTGCGAGCTATTTTCTCGGGAGTCCAACAAAACTATATATATATATATATATATATATATATATATATATATATATATATATATATATATATATATATATATATATATATATATATATATATATATATATATATATATATATATATATATATATAAATCAATTGCTGTTCGTTAAAATTCGAGAACGGCTAGACCAATTTGGCTAATTTTGGTTTTGAATTATTTTTGGAAGTTCAGGGAAGGTTTAAATTAAAAGGTGAATAAATATGATACAAATATTAGGAATATAGTAAAAGCAACAATTTCGTTTGCTCTTAGAAACTATTCCTACCTGTCAAATATTTGATCGATGTGACTATTTTTAAATAACATCACGTGTAACATATAATAATAATAAAACCTAATTAACTATATTTAATCTGTGTTTTATTTAAAGAGATAAAGATATTATATTAATTTGTATTGTAAGCAAGTTTCAAATTAGAACCGTAAACTACAAACTTTATTTTGTAAGCTCATTACAACCTTTGTGATATAACAATTTTTCAGGCAACATCATGTGTAATTAAAAATAATAATAAAAACTATTTCATATCGAGAATTCTTTTTTCGATTACGATTTCTTTTTGTTCCTGTTAAGTTTTGACCACATTTTATTACTAAAATTGAAACATTCTGCAATCATCGTTCAGCTTTTTTATATATTGATTCTGAGGTGGTACGAAGTTTGCCGGGTCAGCTAGTTTCATAAAAAATATATCGTTATATAAAATTATTTATACCATAAAACAATCTAAGGCCACTATAAAAATCAATGGCGGCTCTAAGTCTGCCAATGCCAAGACCAGTTAATAATAAAGTAAGTATACCGCGACTCAGTAAGTCGCTGAACTCCTCTGCCCTTGACATTTCTCTTCACGATATATATAGCTTTCCTCCACAGAATAGAAGGCTAAAACAACATGTACGGAGCAAAGAGAATAATATTGATTCTTCATGTATAGCCGGCTGCTACATGCGTCACCT
Source organism: Baronia brevicornis (assembly GCA_031353405.1). Taxonomy (NCBI): domain Eukaryota; kingdom Metazoa; phylum Arthropoda; class Insecta; order Lepidoptera; family Papilionidae; genus Baronia; species Baronia brevicornis. Next base: position 1,192,823 of record JASFAT010004443.1, read on the forward strand.
TGTGGACAGCTGATGTTCCCTTCTAAGTCAATTATATAATTGTAATTTTCCTTGGACAATCATAATTATTTTTGGTCCTCCATAATTGGGGGGGCCCTCGGTAATTGGGGGGGGGGGGGTTGGTGCTCAGTAGTGGTATATATGTAAGCTGTGATAAAACGCACTACTATCTTGTGGAACTGGCTACCTTATACATTGGACCTTTCAAAAAACAAGCCATTAGACATTATACATTTCTTAAATGCCGGCAACGCTTCTCTAATGCCTATGGTACTGCGGATGTCTACGGGCGGATTTGATTCCTTTCCATCAGCTGATACATTTCCCTTCTTCACTCGTTTCCCTGCCTATTGTAGCGATACATTGATAAATGTATCACTCATGTAATAAATCTTTTATCCTCATGTAATAAATTATTTGAATGTATTAAAACCTTTTATATTATATTATTTATTTTTTTTTAAATATGAAATAAAATTTCAGATAAAAAAGAAATAAATTGTTTTATAAAAACAAAAACATTACTTCGAATTATGTCTTTGAAAAGACATGTCACCCTTCTGGCATAAGAAAATGAGATATCTAAAAAATAAATCAATTGCTGTTCGTTAGTCTCGCTAAAACTCGAGAACGGCTGGGCCGATTTGGCTAATTTTGGTTTTGAATTATTTTTGGAAGTCCAGGGTAGGTTTAAAAGGTGGGTAAATATGATAAAAATATTGGGAATATATTCTGAGGATTCTGCGGCGGTACGAAGTTTACCAAGGGTCAGCTAGTAACATATAAAATGTAAATAAAGTATGAATATGATGTAAATGTACAGTAAAAAGAAGTCAATTTTGAGTTAAGCTCGCCCTTGTACATCTTCTTTCCTTTTAATTTTTGTATTTCCTGTTTTGTGTACAATAAAGTATCAAAAAAAATGAAAATAAATTAATTTTATTTGGATGAATTTCAATTACATCGAAGATAAAACCCCCTAAAGATCCCGTGTGTCGCCGTAGCAGTACGGCAGGCATACTACCCCATAAAAAACCAAAATAAATCTTTTTTATTTATATTTATATGAATCTAAATGTAAATGTAATATATAAATAAATAAATCGGCCTAAAAAATGAATAAATAAAAAACCTGTTTTACCTTATTATGTCTATAAAGCATCGATTTACATTACTGAAATGTATTAAAAACATTAGAAAAAAAATAAATTAAAAATTGAAAAACCTAACAAGTACACAATAGTAATACAAAAATAACTAATAAAATAAATTACTAATAAAAAAACAACTAATTTTGTGTATGTCCTATAAAATCTCACGTGTCTTACTAGGTTTTGATATTGCGCAGTCGAAATGAGCGTACCTTGTGCCTGAGAGAAATATGTTTGACATTCGAGGTTTAGATCGTATTTACAATTGTACTGAATACTTTTAAGGTTTTAGATTTATCGTTATAACTCCGGTTACAACCAATTAGCTTGCTAGCGATTGCTATCTGTTATTCAGATCTATACATTATACCTTATAAGTAATCGTGGAACATGTTACATTGTAAATGTATTTTATTTCACAGAAACTGAAGCAATTATTTTTACAAAAAAAGTTTGCATGGACTTTTCCCGCCAACTTACATCAGTGACGTTGTGTTTTTATTTAATTTTCATTATCTTATATTATTATCATTTATATTGTTTAATTGTGTGAGTGTATTGTGCAATATAGTTCGATTAAGGCGTATATGTGAAGTGATATGAAATAAATGCGTGTCTCGTGACTTTTTAAGTTGAAGCCACCATTTTATCAAGACGTAACGTGATATGCTGACTTGTTACATTTCAAGAGATTGGATATTATTGTATTTTACTTGACACTGGCATAATACTTATAACTAATTGCCATAAAAAGAAGTTTGGATGCAGAGCCAACCTGAAACAGCACTTTGTCCTTCATTATGTCAACACAAGCTCCCACATCGCGGGAAGAAAAATCGAGTTTTGAAACAGGAAAATGTTGAGTTGTTGAGCCAGCTTTCATACAATCTGAGCAGATTTCTAACGATTTCTTTACAGTCTCAGAAATGAAAGATTTATTACGTGGTCAGCGATTTGAAAATTTCGTATACGTAGTAGAAGCTTACAAATCGACCATTTCGTCAACGTTAAATTTTATTTGGAATTACTGATTTAATGATTTGATATAGTCCAAAGATATATTTCAATGCCGGCTCGGGGCCTCGCCGATTCTGGAGAAATGAATAAATTTTATTTGGAACGTTAAATTTTATTTGGAATTACTGATTTTATGATTTGATATAGTCCAAAGATATATTTCAATGCCGGCTCGGGGCCTCGCCGATTCTGGAGAAATGAATAAATTTTATTTGGAACGTTAAATTTTATTTGGAATTACTGATTTTATGATATGATATAGTCCAAAGATATATTTCAATGCCGGCTCGGGGCCTCGCCGATTCTGGAGAAATGAATAAATTTTATTTGGAACGTTAAATTTTATTTGGAATTACTGATTTTATGATTTGATATAGTCCAAAGATATATTTCAATGCCGGCTCGGGGCCTCGCCGATTCTGGAGAAATGAATAAATTTTATTTGGAACGTTAAATTTTATTTGGAATTACTGATTTTATGATTTGATATAGTCCAAAGATATATTTCAATGCCGGCTCGGGGCCTCGCCGATTCTGGAGAAATGAATAAATTTTATTTGGAATGTTAAATTTTATTTGGAATTACTGATTTTATGATTTGATATAGTCCAAAGATATATTTCAATGCCGGCTCGGGGCCTCGCCGATTCTGGAGAAATGAATAAATTTTATTTGGAACGTTAAATTTTATTTGGAATTACTGATTTTATGATTTGATATAGTCCAAAGATATATTTCAATGCCGGCTCGGGGCCTCGCCGATTCTGGAGAAATGAATAAATTTTATTTGGAACGTTAAATTTTATTTGGAATTACTGATGTTATGATTTGATATAGTCCAAATACATATTTCAATGCTGGCACGGGGCTTCGCCGATTCTGGAGAAATAAATGAACTAATTAAAAATGAATAAAAAAAAGGAAATTAATGGACCCACCACGCTTGTCTAAAGTGGATTGGCGAGACAATCACACTCAGAATAATTGACAATATATACTCTGAAAAACAGTAAAAATTAATTTAGTTATAACATATTTTGCAGGTTGGTTACTTTCCATCCTTTCGCTATGCTCCTATTTAGTTCTTTTCCTTGAATCGTTCAATCATTGATTCACAAATCATCACCAGCTTACAACAATGAACTACAACAATGCCTCTATACTGCATAAAGGCATTTCAAGAAGGAAGGATTTGCCTATACTTAACTAACAAGGCAGATGTATTGATTATTCCACATCCTTGCATTGATATTATTGCTGTTTGCTCTTCGACAATTTATTCAAGATGCTTTTCCCGCCATTGGTCTATCGTCAGGCCCTCGTTTTTTGTACAGTAAGTGGAGGTAACGAGATGTGATATGTGATATGCGATGTAATGATGATGATATATCAGCTGCATCTGAATGGATATAAAAAGTTGATACAATAATCGATTTTACGCATAGCAACTAGCAGTGACTGGATGCGTGTAGATAGACGAAGATCGGGTTAGGTGGCGTGCCTTGGGTAGTATATATATATATATATATATATATATATATATATATATATATATATATATATATATATATATATATATATATATATATATATATATATATATATATATATATATTAGGTGTACAAATAAGTTTCCGCGGTTTGTCAAAAGATGGCCCCACCAGAAGGTTATGGAGAAATTGTCAGATGTAAAACGTAATATCCCAAGTTTAGTCATCTGGCAACACCATAACCTTAAAGTACTAGTGATTCCGTATCAGCATCACGTAATTTTTTTCGTGCAAAAATGTCAAGTTTTATTCCGAATAAGCATCATTTGCGGGAACTTTTGATTTACTTCTTTAATGTGAAAAAATCTGCAGCTGAGGCGCATCGATTGCTTCTAGAAGCATATGGTGAAGCTGCTTTAAGTGAGAGAAGTTGTCAGGAATGGTTTCAAAAGTTTAAGAACGGTGAGTTTGACGTTAAAGACAAAGAACGCAGTGGAAGGCCGAAAGTGTACGAAGACATGGAATTAGAAGTACTATTGGAGGAAGATTCGTCCCAAACGCAAAAAGAACTTGCACTTACTCTACAAGTGACTCAACAAGCAATTTCACATCGTTTAAAATCGTTAGGAATGATTCAAAAACAAGGAAATTGGGTTCCATATGAACTAAAGCCGAGAGACGTTGAACGCCGATTATGCATGAGTGAAATGCTGCTTGCCAGGAATAAAAAAAGAGTTTTTTGCATCGTATAGTCACTGGTGACGAAAAATGGATTCACTACGATAATCCAAAGAAGAGAAAGTCATGGGTTAAGCCCGGCGAACCATCAACATCGACAGCTAAGCCGAATATTCATGGAAAAAAACTCATGCTGTGTATTTGGTGGGATCAGCTTGGTGTCGTGTATTATGAATTGCTGAAACCAAGCGAAACCATTACTGGAGCTCTCTACCGAACACAATTGATGAGATTGAGTCGGGCACTTAAGGAAAAACGCGCCCATTACTACTCCAGACACGACAAAATTATTCTTTTACACGATAATGCTCGTCCACATGTTGCGGCGCCGGTAAAAACATACTTGGAAACACTCAACTGGGAAGTTTTACCCCACCCGCCGTATTCACCAGACTTAGCCCCTTCTGATTATCACCTGTTCCGGTCGATGGCACATGGTCTGTCTGAGCAGCGCTTCCATCATATGAAGACACCAAAAATTGGGTAGATTTGTGGATAGCGTCAAAAGATGAAGAGTTTTTTCGACAGGGTATCCGAATGTTGCCAGAAAGATGGGGAAAAGTAGTGGCAAATGATGGAAAATACTTTGAATAAAACGTAATGTACTTTTCCTTTACAATAAATTCCTAATTTTTTATAAAAAACTGCGGAAACTTATTTGTACACCTAATATATATATATATATATATATATATATATATATATATATATATATATATATATATATATATATATATATATATATATATATATATATATATATATATATATATATATATATATATATATATATATATATGAATGATGTAAAAATGATGAATTGAATTAATTTCTAAACATATTATAACTTTTGTTAAGTCTCTTTCATTTTGCAGAGAAATGAGGAAAGTTTTCCCATATTTGAAATACTATTACATTAAATAAAGGCTATAAGTTAGTAGTAAGATTTATTTCCCTTGGAAACGGCCGTCTGCAACCGACGTCGCCGTATTTACTTTCAATATTTGCTCTGTTGAAAAGAGTAAAGAGAGAAATAAAGTTATGAACTTACTTCGTAGCGGTTATGTATTTTATGTCACTATTGTTTATCTTCGTTAATGGCAATAAGATATATTATTTTGTAAGGGTATCTTAAAACTTAATTGTATTACATCTTGCGAAAATGGCGGTCGATTAATATATTTGAATGTTGTTTATAATGAAATTGATTATTTAAGCTATATCATAACTCAAATCGATAGTAACTTATAAATTAATTATTTTAGTCTATTAATCATTTTCAATCCTAATTATAGGATAAGTAACAACTTGTAAATATAAATAATAAAAAGTTGCAATACTTAAAGTGGTAGATACATAGACAGGTGAGAGATTTTAATAAATTAAACGTTCTGCCTTCATATTTTGCGGCTTAAAAATATTGTTCAAAATATAATTTAAATAAAAAATTTGGCCGCTTTTCTATTTTCAATTTTTTTTTGAATAAAAAGGAAATGAAGAGGCGGATTTGTGGATCTAATGCTCCACTTCGATCGTTGTGTGAACTGTACCATAAATACATGAAACGAAAAAAGCTTTAGACATTTTCTACGACAGTGTGGTACGATTCACGCATCGTATTAAATCTAACATTCAAGTCTCTATTATATTTGTCTGCTTTCACTTTATGTTAATGTGTGTTCGTCTTTAATTTGGATTACATTTAAGTATGTTTTAGCACTATTTAGAATAATGTATAATGAACGTAACTCCTGTGGATGGTGCAAAAATAAATAAATAAAAATAATTACGTGAGTTACTCCAGTTTTGTTAATATATAAAAGAAAAGAGGATATTTTATTATTAAAATGCTTCTGTAGCATGAACTTGGCAGATGTAGATAATATTTAACTGCCAAAGAGCTTTCTTTGGGGTTAGGATGAAAACCGTGCGTCAGAATGACCTCATTTTTAACGGGCATTTTATACCGCACTGCAGGATTTTGTTATGTGATGCTATTTTATTAGAAATTATTAACTATTTTTAATACAGAATATTAATCAATAAAAACAGACAGTTTACTGCTTCATTGTGTCACTTCAAATCCTATCCTACTAATATTATAAATGCGTAAGTTTGAGTAAGGATATATGTTTGTTACTCTTTCACGAAAAAAGTACTGGACGGATTTGGAAGAAACTTTACAGTGATATGGACTATACATCAAAATAACATATAGGCTATAATTTGTAATGATTGTATGTAATTTTGGTCGTAATATAACGATACATGTCAATTTAATCGGAAAAAAATGTGGCTTCTGAGAGCTATCATGGCGTACACTGCCTAAACCATTGGAGTTAAACAAAGATGATGTAGCGTAGGATTGTTTGTCTTGAATAGTCCTAAATATTGTGAACCATAAATTAAGTAAAAAAAATATATATTTATTTAAAATGATCTGTCACAAAATTTGGCATGGCAGACCAAATTCCACGCGAGTGAAGCCGCGGGCAAAAGCTAGTGAATCTATAATTTATTCCTTCTTACAGCCTTCTTACGGCTAGTTATCTCGTCTCCTGTTGTCTCCTGAGGTTGACAGCTAGGGCGAGGCTCAGTAAGGCGTTTGTTAAATATTTGTTTAATAAATTGTTATTCTAGTAAACTATATATATTTAACTAATACACAATATTATATAAGTAACAATTTATAAAAACAATTTAATTAACGGAATTGTCATTAATTCCGAGTTAGCAAATTGCGTTTCCAAGACTTCTTGTAAAGGCACGTTTCAGCCCCGTC